>JASVEL010001638.1:0-678886 GCA_032618575.1 Nicotiana noctiflora
TTTTTTAAAAGAACAGAAGCAGTACGCTCGTGATTTCTTCACTTTTCTCACGAGCTCTCTTCTTTCCCAAGCTGTAGGAAGCCATTAAAGTCCCCATTCTTCAAGACCACTTGGGTAAGTAATTCCCCACTCATTTCCTTTACTTTTTCTTCATTAATTGGCAAGTTTCCAAGCCTAAATCATAAAATCAAAGTAGAAATTAAGGGTTTTGGGTAGAGTTAGGGTTTTGGGAATGTTGGGTGATTCAACCTCAATTTTGGGTCGAATCTTTAAACAAAGTATATATTTGAACTTGTGGGGATATGGGTGACTAGGTTTTGGTCCGAGCCTCGGGTTGGGACCATGTGGGCCCGATGTCGAATTTTGGTAATTTTGGAAGAATAATAGAAAATTCATATCTACACTATGGGATATTGCCATTGAGTCTTTATTGATACTATTGAATTAATTATGCATAGATCTCATTGTTTTAGAGTCGGATTGTAGAGGAAAGGCGGTAGTTGAGGATTGATTGCTATTCTTTGGACCGAAGTAAGTGTTTGATCTAACTTTGGCTTGATGGAATAGGATTAGAGTGTTATTTATTGCTAATTGCTAAATGATCGAGTACGGTGTATAGGCATGGTGACGGGTATCTATGCACCGGTGTCTAGCATGACCGTGGGTCCTTGTTTGTACTTATTCTGATATTTTTGGGACTCTTCCATGCTAATTGATGAATTCTACATAATGTGAAGGGTATGTGGATTTGTTATGAATAGTGAATTCTTTGGAGCGTTGGCTTGAATGATAAAAATACTATTGAGTAAGAAATGAAAGAAATGGAAAGAGATATGATTAATCCATTGCCGAGATGGTTTGAGTATATTGATTATCTCCCTTGCCGAGATGTGAAATTTGTTGTTGTTTCTCCCTTGACGGGATTTAGGTGTTTAATTGTTTTCCCTTGCCAGGACATTTCTTATTATTTGCTTATTCTTTCACCCGTTTGGTTTTGATTGTTGTTTGGGTGAGGAAGAGTAATAATGCACGAAGGGTCATTCCGTGCCATGTTTGATTATATTTGCACGAAGGGTCATTCCGTGCCATGTTTGATTATATTTGCACGAAGGGTCTTTCCGTGCCATGTTTGATTATATTTTCCGGACCTGGGTGTCTTTCCTAACCCGCGCGTTGCCCCTGTGTTGTTTATTACTTATAAGCCAAAGATCTTACCAATTATAACTGAATTCACATTTTTCAAACATAACCACACTATTAACATTACTAATAAATTTACAAATTACAATGCCCGACACATATATATACATACATAGGCCATAGTCCCACAGTTTACTGTCTACAGAACCTCTAGGACACACAGGATGATACAATACTTTTCGGTAACAAGGCTCTGGCTATACCTTTCAAAATCAAAATAAAGTCTAAACAGAGGTGGCATGAGCCACGCAAGACCCCGGGAAGGAAAGGGGCTCACCAAAACGGGCAGTGGAAAATGAAGGATACTACTGCCGATGAGCGGAAGTACCTGCTACTGATCCACCTACAATCATAACAAGAATGTAACGTCCCCAGAAAAAGGAACGTCAGTACACTGGAATTGTACTGGTACGTATGGACAAACGTTTTCCCAAGTAAACTCAAGCCATTAAGCAAGTAAATCACGGGGATAAGACAACCAATGAATTACACCAAGAATTGATAAAGCCAGCCAACCATGTTTCCACATTTACCTCGTTTCAAGTAGTTCTCAGCCCAAAGCACAATTAAAGATCAACAAGGAAGGCAACAACCAAACAATCACGGAAAACACAATCAAGTCAAACAAAGGGGCAATCAGTGCCCCACAGGTTGCAAACTCTCGTGCTGTCTCCTTTCACAATTTTACATCAATTATTTCATATCAATTTCAATGGAGATTTCGATCGCTTTCCATCCTTATTACCTCGGCCACCCTTATCACCCCAACCCACACCTTATTACTTCGTGTTGCGGCGCGCAACCCGATCCCACCATACAGTTTCAATCACAAAAATCACAAACAACAAATAAGGCACTACACAAGATCACAACAAGTGCAAATAAGCAATTTACAAATTGGTTCATGCTTTCAAATACCTTTCAAACCAGTATGACAACCAAGTCACAATGTTTCCGTATTCGAGAGTATCCATACCATTATGTTCAACAATTTATCACAATTCTTTACCAATTTCAACCTTCTTTTTATCTTTCGGTTCATATTCCATACCATACCACACATAGTTCAACATCAATTGAATACCCAACAACCAAATCAAAGAATTTCACAACAATTCCTCAAAATTATCACATACCAACGAATTGCACACATAATGGCGATTTCACAAGAATCAAAGTTAGAAATACATACATGGAGTCGAATTTTACTTCTTTCAATCTCTTACTTAAGCTCACCCAAGTTATCCTAAGTTGCCAACTTCCATTTTTGCAAACTCTTACTCATACCCACTTCTCTTTGCTAAAATTCAAGTTCAAATAACATGCATGAGTGTTAAATTCTATTTTCAAAAGCTATTGTATGCAGTTCTTTCTTTGCCTTTGAAAACTGAAAAATTAGAGCAAAATGACTAGGGTTTTTACCTCTTAGAGATTTGGGGAAGATGAATTTTTGCCCTAGGATCTTCCGGACCAAACGAGTGGAACAATCTTTGAATATAATTAGATTTCTCTCTAGAACCCCTCTTTCCTCTCTCTAGTTTTGCTAAGAAAATATGAGAAAAATGAAGGTTGGGGTGTTTTATTAAAGAAGAGGTCGGGTCAAAATTTTATAAAAATTTGGACTGAGTCAATTTTGCGGTCGCATCTGTGATCGCAGAATCAACATGCAGTCCGCATAATGGACCGCAGAATTGCCCCTAAAAATGAACATGTTCTGTTACAATATGCGACCAGAATGCGGTCCGCATTCGTGTTCTGCGGTCGCAGAATGCACCGCAGATTTGACACTCAAAAATTCTCAAGAAACTATGCGATGGATTTGCGATCTGCATTTCCATTCTACGATCGCATATTGGACCACATTTTTAACATAATTTTTGGGAAACATTCTATTAAACTCTGCGGTAGGAATGCGGTCCGCATAGCAGATCTGCGATCGCATTCCTGACCGCAGAATCGACATTTTCTAGAAAAATTTATTCTTTCAATTTTTGAAACTTAAATCACTACCAGGGGTCCGAACTGCGGCGAGCTTCCTAACACCTTATTCAGACCATGACACCATGGCTACTAGGTTTCAAGCACAAAACTTTTATGGGGCCTTACAAACAAAGTTTTGGATTTTACAGTAGAAGCAGAACCAATGTTACTACCACATCCATACACTAGAACAAATAAACAAAAGTACTACAAGTTATCATCAGAAGAAACGAAACGGAGAGGCTGGACACTGATGGGACAGAATCTAAGAGGCATTGGGAGGAGTAGGTTCGGAAGTAGATGAAATTGTTTGGAGGACTAGATCCATACAATCATTTGCTCATATTTGATCATTGAGCAGTCTTTCTTTCAGGTCCCATGTTTGCTTCCTGAGCTCAGTGTTCTCCTTTGTCCAGCTACCAACCTCTTCGTTATGAGAATGACTGGAACCAGGTTCCTCTTGCAGCTGACTTATCAGAGTCTCAAGGATAGCAATCCTTGCTTTAAATAACCTTATCTCAATAGTAGCACTGTTTTGAGCATTGATCAGATGAGAAATAGTTGAAGTGCTTGTGAGCACGTGATTTTTGCCCTACATGAGAGTTACTCCCAAAAAAATTCAAAATAAAATAGTTTTGTGTTGTGTGTGATTTTTGTGGATTTTGTGTTATTTTTATTTATGGTTTGTATTTATCTGTGCGTGTTTATTTGTTTAAAATTAATAAAAAAAAATACAAAAATATATGTCGCGTGCGCATTTCGGAGTTTAATTGTGCGCTTAGGAATTAACTGGACCGTGTTTTATTTTTAAAGAAAGAAAATTACAAAAATACGTATTTATTGCCTTTGTGTCATTTAATGTACAATTGTGTGATTTGGTATTTAATTATATATGTTAATTGTTAGTAAAAATTAATTATATGTGCTACAAGTTAATCCGATTTATATATATATATATATATATATATATATATATATATATATATATATATATATATATATATATATATAGAGCCTAGTTTTAGGAAATAAAGAGATAGGGAAATTAGATTGGGCCAAACCCAGTCCAAAACACCAGGCCCAAAACGTCCCAGCAGAACAGGTCTTTCAAAGACTCCCTCCAAACGACGCCGTATTAGGCTTTCTAGCAAGAACCGTTGATCAAATCCAGTGGATGGCCCAGATCAAATGCCCTTTGTAATCCAAACAGTTGTTTCAAATAGGTCTGATCTAAGCCGTTCCTCCCATCCAATCCAACGGTCGCCAATCGTCCCTGCACACCGACCCATATCCACACGAAAACCCGCCCGGTCTCAAACCTACTCGAACGACCCCGTTTCGTTAAGTAGGTTGATCCAAGCCGTCAATCTTAATCGATCCAACGGCCTGGATCAAATCCCTTAGTTGGTATATATTCCTAAACCACGCACCCGCCCCCCTAAACCCCCCTCGTCTTCATCGTCTTAGAGACGCTCAGAGCCCCGCCGTCCCCCACCGCACTCCGCCTACCGGAAATCGCCTCACGGCGGTTCCGGTAGGCCAAACCTCCCCATTTTTACACCAAAGAACCCTCCCAACCTCCTCTTTCAAACCCCATAACCCTTGTATCTCGAATCATCCTTGAACGTCTCGAATCTTCGATCGAAGGTTCGAGTCAAAACCAAAACCATGCCAAACCGCTCCAAACTCACCCCGAGCACTCCCATGACCTCCCTTATACACCCACCACCTTTAGCCCGGCTCGAAACTGGCCATAAATGGTAAAGCCCCAAAAACGGATACATGAACCCTAATTTTAGAAAAAAGGGATGAAATTGAGCGGAGATTGAGGTCTAATGGACCTTAATCTAGGTGTTCTCAACAGAGAACACCCCGATTAAGGCCCGTTGGGTTTCAATGTTTCAAGTCCAAGATCAAACCGGGTGGACGGATTCTGCTTGAGGTATTTTCATTCCCTCATGTTTTCTGTTTGTTTTCTTTATTTGCGTTTTAGTTTCAGAATTTGTTCTTCTTTTTTCTAGCATTTTTCTGCTCTTCCCCCAACAGACCTTTTTCAGGTCATTTCAATCTTTACTTGTTTTGTTTAAATTCAATGCTGTAATTGCTTTGTATGTCTAGTTTATTTAACGTCGGCAAATTAGTTAGTTTGTATGTTTGCTCATTCCTTGGTTTGCCCGTATGCAATTCATAAGTCTGCGGTTTATTTTTTGTTTGATTTTAGATTAGGGATTAATTGGATATAGCTGATAGGGTTTAATTAGTATTAGCCTTTTGTAATACCCTGCCCATAAGAGGGGCTAGTGGAACCTGCTGTACAGCAGGATATCCCACTAGTTTCCTGCAATCAGCATTTTTAATATTAGAGTCCATACATGGACACTTAGTAGTGGGGGGTTCAGGGAACCCAATGGTTTCAGCAGAGATAGGGATGGGCAGGGGTTTAGTTTAGGATTTTTTTGCACCATCAGGGGTTAATTTCTTAACTATAAGTATAGAGCTTAAACAGAATAGAGGGGGGACTTTTTTGGGAGAGTTTTCTTTGAGATTTGAGAGGTATAATTCTGAAAATAGTGAGTGAATTGAAAAGGGAAAACAGATTGAATTCGAGAAAGATTCTGCATTTTCTCTTTCTCATTGTTTCATTTGGGCTTACTATTCCATTGAATTGGTAGAACAAACCTTGAGTTCTGACCAATTCACTGATATCTTTTGGCTCAATATTTAGCCACTGGAATTTCAGAGGGGTATAGGGTTAACTTCAAATAGTTCTGGGTCCAACTAAGCTAGCTTCTGGGACAAATAGTGGTCTGTGGATATTTTCAAGGGTTTGCTGGTATTTTGAAGTAAAAACTGGTCTGTCTAAGCTAATTCTGGGGTGACTTGCTGTTTGGTTGTTGGTGTTCTGTTGTCATTGCTGAGTTGCTGTTTGATCACTGCCAAACAGTTACTGACCTCTCATTTCTTCATTTTCTGCTATCAATTTCCAGGTACACAACTATTACTTTGTAAGTCGGGACTCGAAGCATGAAATACAAATGAAGAGCTGAAGCTCCATGATTTATGTTTAAATTATATTCTAAATTAATATTGTATATCTATAGGGTAGTTAAATTCATCTGTTGAAACTACTAGTTGCCTCATTACGCATAGCTGAGTAGTGATCTGCAGTTGTTTAGGGGGTAAACTCCATTCCTATGTAGGCTATATAGAAAGGAACTAATGGTGTAGTATTCATATCTTGTCACATCCAGTTTATTTCATTTATAGTATATGCGAAATGCACATCAGTCCCTTAAGTTAAATCACTTAGTAGTTTGAATTATTTTATGTTAAACAACTTGTTCGCATAAAATTGGCAAAAAGAACAGGTTCCCGTAAATGTCATCTTCGGGTTTAACAAAAAAATGCGTTCAAACACCCGCTTAGAATAGGTTCGAAGCATGTAAATAATACAGGATCTTTTCTTCTTGTACTTTAGAGGCAAACCTAAACGAAGAAAATGTAATCACTATAGGATTACCCTTTTTTTTAAATAAATGGGACGAGCCGTTTAGCTAATTTTGCGGCCCTTCGCAATGTAGTAATACGCAATCACTTTAGACGTGTTTTCAATCATTTTACTTTTCTTAAATACGGGTGTGCATTTCATGCAACCCAAATCCAAATCCAACAACGTAGAATAAGAATGTGTCGAGGATCCGGGTGCATTTCATGTGACGTGATCCGAAAACGCGTTCTTAAACAACGTTCTTTTTCTTGAGTAGTAATAATTGACGAAAAGCGGTAAATAATTCTGAAAGGGCACAAATAGGATAATATGTATTAAAATCAAGCATTTTGGCCAAATATGACAGTTGACCGACCGTGCTAGAACTACGAAATTCGGGAATGCCTAATACCTTCTCCCGGGTTAACAGAATTCCTTATCCGGATTTCTGGTACGTAGACTGTTTAACAGAGTCATTCTTTTACTCGATTCGGATTCAACCGGTGACTTGGGACACCATAAATCTCCCAAGTGGCGACTCTGAATTGAATAAATAAATCCTGTTTCGATTGTCCTTTAATTGGAAAAACTTCATACGCACCCTCGCGGGTCAGCGGAAAAAGGAGGTGTGACAGCTCTGGCGACTCTGCTGGGGAAGTATAAACCCAGAACCACTGGTTCAGGGTTTAAGAATTCGAGATTTGAATAATTGTGGTATTTGGCTTATTATTGTCTGATTTTATTATATGTTTGTATTTAATGTGCTAAATGTTGCTTTTACCGCTTTGATATGTTGTGAATTGTACATATAAATTGTGCCGAAACCAATCTCCTCTCTGAGTCTTCTAAATCATGAAGAAGGGTGCACTTTGTGTGACTTCTTTTCTGTATAGTGTCTAAATCCCACTTTAGAACGAGGTTTGGATAAGTTGCAAAACCGGTGAAGCTTCTGTATTCCCGGGTTGCTGCCTCCTCCTCGGCTCGAGTTGTCCGCTCGGGTAAGCCAGGTCTAGAACAATAACCCCAGGTTTTCTTTACCTAGAATAACAAAGCTTCATGCCGGATCCCTAGTAGGAACGTTTATTTGCATCATCTTGCATTTGACTTAGGGGACTCAACACAGGGGTTGGGTTCGTCTAGGACAGGTGACCTGAAATGAAAAGACCATCCTGCTGCATCCTGTTTGTCTTACGCATTTATCTGCTTTAGACTTGCATGCTGACTAGTTTTTAAAAAAAAGGGGGAAGGAAAAATAGTGCGTTTTATTCTTGAAATAGATAAAAATAGTTTACTTGTTTCTCAGTAAAATAAATAAAAAAATAAATAAATAAATAAATAGTTTCCATTTACAGATGGTAGCTTGTTTTATTAAAACCGAACTACGCGGGTTTGATTCTTATTGGATGTGAGATACGTAGGCAACCTTTGTCAGGTCCAACTTCACCTTTTGCAAAAATAGCCAAAATATCGAAACTAATATTTCATCATAAATAAGTCGGTGATGCTATTTTCGAAAACAGCCGAATGTTCCCGAAAGGGACGCCGGAAAGCTGATTTCGTATAAACGGCCACCTTTGGGTCAATTTTTGATTTTGACCAATTTACCCACACAGCCTTAAAATCTTTGTCCCCGAGACGTTGAAAGGCCGTGATTGAAAAACTGAGATTTTTTTTGTTTAGTAAAACAAAGTAGTTTTTCTTTTCTTTAATCACCTTAATAAATATGCAGGATGAGCACGAATCAGAATAAATCGTTTTCAGTCTGTAGCGAGGTCCCTCAGCAGCTCCACATATGGTGGAATGATTTGGAGGACAGTAGTAAAAAGATAGTGGAAAGAATTTTGGGAGGTTTTGTTAATCTGCTGAATATCAAGACAAGGAAAGACATCATCGAGGCACTGATATCGTTCTGGGATCCTACCCGCAATGTGTTCCATTTTGTCGACTTTGAACTTACACCCACGCTAGAGGAGATTACAGGCTATGCAGGATTAAATGGGAAATTAAGAGGACAATACTTGTTTTCACCAAGACCGGTATCTCCGCATGGGTTTCTGGATTTACTAAGCATTAGTCGGAAGGTGAAAAATGATGATTTATCAGGAGGAGGTTGCGATCTTCAATTCTTATACCAACGGTACGACACTCCTCGGGGTTTTGAAGAGTCAAATCTTGGACTAACTCACGCAGGGAATAGAACCAAGTGGGAGGCCAGACGAACTCTAGCATTCATAACGACGTTCTTGGGGATTGTGATTTGTCCACGCGAAGATAAGAAAATAGAGATAAATCTTGTAGGAATAGCCGATGTTGCAATCAAAAAGGCTACCAGCACGGTAGTCCCTTTGGTTTTGTCCGAAATCTACCGAGCCTTGACTATATGCCGAGAAGGGGGTAATTTCTTTCAAGGATGCAATCTGTTACTCCAATTGTGGATGCAAGAACACCTCCATCACCGGGCACAATACATGAACCATGGGTTGACTGGAAAAAGCTGTATTAGGGGTTTTGAGGAATGGATGATAGGCGATGTATTCCCCGAAGGCGTCGAAGCATGGCTTGCACGACTAAGCTCAATAGAAGCCGATCAGGTTGAATGGGCGTTCGGGTGGTTACCTGATACTGAAGTAGTATATATGGCAGCCGAGGAATGTTATATTCTTCTGATGGGGATCCGCAGTATCCAACCGTATGTTCCTCATCGGATATTACGTCAACTAGGAAGATTTCAGGTTATTCCTACTGATCAAGATCTAAGAAAGCACGCCATTGAGTTGAGTCCAGGAGTCGTATTCCCCGAAGAAAAGATTAGAAAGCTGTGGCATGAATGTAGATTCCTTGAGCCTAAGACTATGGTTCGAGAACTGGCTAAGGGTGAGGTAGATCCAAAGTACAATGCCTGGTTCGGAAAAAGGTTTCAGATTCGTCGGAAATGTGCTAAAAGAGCCCATGTCCAACAGTTCACGGAGGATTCACAAGAGCAATGGAATTGGCTAGCAAAGGAGGAGGGTTACAAGACGAAGATTGGTAAGATAGAACAGCAGGTCCGGGACCTTCAATTCGAGAAGAGTATGCAAGCTACCGCCGACGAAGGAGATAAAAAGAAGTTGGCACAAGAAAATGACTTTTTGAGGGTTCAAATCCAACAAATGAAAAGGGATGCTGACAGACAATTGAGGAGTCGATCGGAAGAAAAATTGATAAAGGGTTTAAAAAATCGAGTCACATATGTCCAAAAAGAATTGGAAGAGTCAAAGGCCCAAACGATGAGGATCCGCGCTAGCTGGAGAAGGGAGGCACATCAACAGGCACTTCATCTACAACAAGTGGAAAAAGATTATACTGAGGTCATCACCAATCTGAGGGAAGTAAATGTTACCCTCAGGGAACGGGTCTTCAAACAAGCCCGGGATGCCAGGGTAGACCTCGACCGTTGCCACAATTTGATGGCACGACTACAAGAACAAGTGGATAGGCTCTTAGACCAGGTCACCAACAATGCTCGAAGATTGGGGGCAAAGAACCAGCAGATAGAACAGCTACTCAGAGAAAGGGACAGGATCAAGGACAAAATTGAAGAAATCGGGCATTATGTCACCACGAAGTGCTTAGCTTGTGAACAAATGCCCCGCACTGCCCTTTTTGCTTCGGTTATGGACTATGTTCATCAAATCATGAGAGAGCTAAGAGGACTACACAGGGACCTCACGCCAAGGCCCGCGGCAAGGCCGAACGATGCCTCGCGGGCCCCTAGGAGTTTAAGAGCATTAGGCTATTGATTAAAAGATGTATTTTTTTTTTGAAATTTTGAAAATTGGTTGGCATTTTTATTTTAGTATTTTTATGTTTTTCTTGAGTCAAGCATTTCTCTCATTTTGTTGATTATTGTAAGACATGTTTTGTGACCATAAAGGTTTTTCATTATAAGAATTCCAGAATTTCGCCACAATCTTGTTACCAGAACTACGCTCGGTCTGATTCACGCGGAGACGTGATACGTAGGCAATCCACATAAGGTTCGACCGTCACTTAAGAAAAAAAAAGGGTGGTTAATTGATAAAAATGCTAAAAGCAAGTGAGGGTTCAAAGCTAATTGAAAAGAGAGAGGCTGGAATGACGCATATGGTAAATACATATAGAAATGGTTAACTGATTAGGTGCATTGCATCCAATGTGCGATAACGTATCTGTTAAACTCAATAAGCTAACGAGTTTGTTGCATTCCAGAAAAGTTTAGCAGTTGACTTGACAGAATATACTGGCCAGCCACCATTACCGTATTAGATCTAAAGGGTCAATTCCAGGAAGCATGTCTAGTTCCGGTAAAAGTCTCGAGGAAGAGAAATCAGAGATACAGATCATGAAAGAGGAGGTAGATCGGTTGAGGCAATAGATAACAGAGATGCACCTAGCCTGGGCTAGGGGACAGTCCTCACCAAACCTCCCTACCCTCGCATCAGCCCCAGAACATCCACCCCTTGATCCTTCGACAAGCGCCCCAATCTATCCGTACTATCAAGGGGAAAACCCTTATGCCACCCAAATTCCACCAGCCAAACAAAATCCTCCTCCCCCGGTCACCCCTGTTTTTGTGGCACCTCCACCTGCTACTCTACAAAAATCGTCCGGTGAGCCGCATGACAACCCTTACTATCCTCCCGAGCCTACCTTTAGGGCTCCTGAACCGCATCCACACACCCCTCACTGGGATAACCCGGCAGAACCGAAAAAGCACTTCCAAAGTTTGGAGCATGAGGAAGTTATTCGAAAAGTTAAAAGCCTGGAGCAGTCCTTCAGGAATATGCATGGTTTGGGCAACCAAGTGAGTGTCGCTTACAAAGATCTGTGTCCATTCCCAGATGTCCAGTTGCCAGTCGGGTTTAAAATGCCCAAGTTTGACCTATACGAGGGGCATGGTGACCCAGTAGCCCATCTTCGAGGTTTTTGTAGTAAAATGCGAGGAGCCGGAGGGCTAGATGAGATTCTGATAGCTTACTTCGGTCAGAGCTTGGGGGGGTCTGCACTAGAGTGGTACACTAGGTAAGATCCCAGCAGATGGTTTACATGGGACGACTTGGCCCAAGCATTCATCGGCCAGTTCCAGTATAATCTTGAAATAGTCCCCGATCGCTTATCATTGCGAAAGTTAGAGAAAAAACCCGTCGAAAGTTTCAGAGAATTTGGTTTCCGCTGGAGGGAACAGGCAGTAAGGGTAGATCCACCAATGAGAGAGAATGAGATGGTGGATTACTTCCTGCAGACACTGGAGCCAACCTATTTCGGACATCTGGTGACGTCCGTGGGTAAGTCATTCACTGAGGTGATAAAGATGGGGGCTATGATCGAGGAAGGCTTGAAAGCTAACAAGATCATGAGCTATTCAGCGTTGAAAGCCACCACTCAAGCTATTCAAAGTGGTACCGGAGGAGTGCTTGGGAAAAAGAGGAAAGAAGAAGTCACGGCAGTCGATTCCGGAGCATGGTTCAGAAACAGAGGCCCCGCACCCGAGTATAACCCACCACAGCCTCACCCCCAAAATTACTTCTATAATCCATATAACCACCCACAACACTACTATCCAGCACCTGATCCCCATTTTACTGTCCATCACGCTCAGTCATATGCCACATCTCCCGTCCATGCACCATGGCGTGCACCAAACCCGCAAAATAATCATCCACCCCCAAGACCGTATAGAAACCCCACGGGCGCGGGTTTTCATCCGAACCAAGCATTCAAGAGCAACAGGGCGCCAAGGCCAAAGACTTTCACTCCCTTGGGAGAGTCTTACACCAGTTTGTTCCACCGATTGAAGCAAGTAGGGTTGCTGAATCCGGTCGAGGCTAAGCTACCAAACCCTCTTCCAAAGAACCTAGATCATTCAATAAATTGTGCATATTGCTCAGGATGTCCGGGGCACGACACAGAGAAGTGTTGGAAGTTGAAAACAGCTATCCAGGAACTCATCAACACTCGCAGAATTGAGGTCCAGACTCCAGCGGAACCCGACATCAACCGAAATCCACTCCCAACTCATCATGAGACCAACATGATCGAGCTGGTACGGGTGGAAGAGGGACAGGAGAAAACCTCTCAGGCCGTGATGATGATCAGATCTAGTGGGGTCGGAGTGAAAAAGGGGCCAAGCTCTGACGAGTCACTCATCCGTGAGAAGGAAGTACATGAGGGGTTGGAAGCAGAAAGGGGAAAGGCAAACGAAGTACCGGTGAGGCCAGTGGAAGTAAAAATAGTTGTACCAGGGGCAGCGACCAAACCCGTCCTAACTGTAACAGGTGTTCAAGTGGATCCTTTCATCATCAAGCTAGCAACACAGTTGCCGATAGCTGATAGCAAAGCTATTCCGTGGAATTATGATCGGGTCACGACAACTTACAAAGGAAAAGAAATTAAAGAGGAAGTCTGCGAAGCGCAAGGTTTGACCCGTTCAGGGAGGTGTTTTGCCCCTGCGGAATTGAGGAAGACTACTCCGGCAACACTAAAAAAGGCGGTAACTGACGAAGAGGCAGAAGAATTCCTGAAAAAGATGAAGCTGCATGATTATTCTGTCTTAGAACAGCTGAAGAAAACCCCTGCGCAAATCTCATTGCTGTCCTTGCTGATACATTCTGAAGAACATCGGCAAGCTTTGATGAAAGTTTTGAATGAGGCCCATGTACCTGATAAGATCTCTGTGAGTCATTTGGAAAAGATCACCAATAGGATCTTCGAAGCAAACCGGATCACTTTCACCGATGATGAGTTGCCGGAGGAAGGCACCGAGCACAATAGTGCTTTATATCTTACGGTGAAGTGTGAGGAGTCGGTGGTTAGCAAAATCCTGGTCGACAATGGGTCCAGTGCGAACATTTGTCCTCTCTCTACACTAAACAAGTTGAAAGTGGATATCGGCAGGATACGCAAGAACAACATATGTGTCCGAGGGTTTGATGGAGGAGGCAAGGCATCGGTCGGGGACATAGTGTTAATCTTGACAATCGGACCAGTGGAGTTCACCATGGAATTCCAGGTGCTGGACATGGTAGTTTCATATAACCTTCTGATAGGGCGACCGTGGATCCATGCCGCAAAAGCAGTTCCATCCAACCTACACCAACTAGTCAAGTTTGAGTGGGACCAACAGGAGATCGTAGTCTATGGAGAGAATGATCAACAACCAGGCACCATCGTCCCCTTTGTCGAGACAGAAGAAGATGTTGGGCCATGGGTATACCAGATCTGCAATGCGGTATCCGTCAACCGAGTTCCAAAAGGGGAATGCATTTTCAATGACAGAATAATTACTGCAGACGTCATGGTGGCTCATGAAATGCTGAGAAACGGTTTTGTACCCGGCAAAGGTTTAGGTGCATCTCTGCAAGGAATCATACAACCGGTATCTGTGGTCGAAAATGTGGGAACCTTCGGCTTGGGATTCAAGCCAACACCAGAGGACATCCAGCGAGCCAAGAGGAATAAGCAGAAGACATGGGTGCTCCCGAAGCTTGTTCCGCGCCTTTCCCGATCTTTTGTCAGGTCCGAAATAAGAAGACGTCCGACGCCAAAGGTTCCCAGTCCTATGATCAAGCCAGACGAAGAGTTCTTGAGAAGGTTCGAGGATTTGTTCTCAGATGTATGCATGCTAGAGGATGGCGAAGGACCCAGCCATGCCGAGATACAGTTTGTGGGATCAAAAGCAAAGTTGAATAATTGGAAGGCTACTCCTCTCCCTATCCGGAAGGAGTCTTGGTAGTTTGTTTTGGATTGTTTTCTTTCAAATTTTGTGTCGGGGCTGTCCCCGAAGTAAAATCCGTTTATTTTAGTTCATTTTGGTTTGAGTATGCAAGTTTGTTTTTCCTTGTATTGTTCCCATTAATGAAATTTTGTTCCCCTTCATGTCTAATTTTGTTTATTTTTCTTCTTTTTAACTTTTCTGAACAGCCTTCTTTCAACTGATCTTAATGATATGGCGTGCTTAAAGATTAATCAACCCAGCCTAGAAAGTCAATCGGGTTTGGAAATAATAACGCATGAAATAAGAAGTGACGAGAGTGAGTCGGAATACGGCGATGATGAAGCCGTAGAAGAAATCGGCGAAGAATTAAGTCACTTCGAGGAAAAGCCCAAACCTAATTTGAATGATACCGAGGATGTTAATTTGGGGGATACGAATGATGTTAAAGAAACCAGAATAAGCATCCATATCGACCCCAACCTGAGAGAAGAATTGATAAAAACACTCATGGAGTTTAAAGACATTTTCGCATGGTCGTACGACGACATGCCAGGACTCAGCACTGATCTAGTGGTTCACAAATTACCTACTGACCCAGCATGCCCTCCCGTCAAGCAAAAACTGCGGAAATTCAAGACGGAGATGAGTGTAAAGATCAAGGAGGAAGTAACTAAGTAGTTGCAGGCGAAAGTCATTTGTGTCACTCGATACCCTGATTGGTTGGCTAACGTAGTACCAGTGCCAAAGAAAGACGGGAAGATCAGAGTATGCGTGGACTACCGCAATCTCAACAAGGCGAGCCCTAAGGATAATTTCCCGCTTCCCAATATCCATATCCTGATTGATAATTGCGCCGGACGTGAAATCGGATCCTCTGTGGACTGCTACGCGGGATATCATCAGATCTTGATGGATGAAGAGGACGCAGAAAAGACGGCTTTTATCACACCGTGGGGGACTTATTGCTACCGGGTAATGCCGTTCGGTTTGAAGAACGCAGGGGCAACACACATGAGGGCGATGACTACGGTATTCCATGACATGATACACAATAAAATTGAAGTGTACGTGGATGATGTGATCATAAAATCTAGACGTCAAGAGGACCACGTTGCCGACCTCAGGAAGTTTTTTCAAAGACTTCGAAGATATGATATCAAGCTCAATCCGGCCAAATGTGCATTCGGAGTTCTATCGGGAAAGTTGCTAGGATTCATCGTCAGCCGACGGGGCATTGAGTTGGACCCATCCAAAATCAAGTCCATTCAGGAGTTACCCCCGCCAAAGAATAAAACAGAGGTAATGAGTTTGTTGGGAAGGTTAAATTACATCAGTAGGTTTATTGCTCAGCTTACAATAACCTGTGAACCCATATTCCGTCTGTTGAAGAAAGACGCTGCGATAGAATGGACGACAGAATGTCAGGAAGCGTTTGACCAAATCAAAGGGTATCCGTCAAACCCACCCGTACTAGTTCCGCCTGAACCGGGTAGACCCCTGATTCTTTATCTAACGGTCTTGGAGAATTCCTTCGGCTACGTGCTGGGGCAGCACGATCTTACTGGCAGAAAGGAACGGGCCATTTACTACCTCAGTAAGAAATTCATGGTTCACGAGGTTAAGTACACTCATTTGGAAAAGACATGTTGTGCCTTAACTTGGGTAGCCCAAAAGCCGAAACATTATTTGTCTTCTTACACCACCTACCTCATTTCGCGTTTGGAGCCGTTGAAGTATATTTTCCAGAAGCATATGCCTACCGGGAGGTTAGCAAAATGGCAAATATTACTTACAGAATTCGACATCATATATGTGACAAGGACGGATATGAAAGCTCAAGCCCTAGCCGATCACTTAGCTGAGAATCCTGTCGATGACGGATACGAACCTTTGAGGACGTATTTTCCGGATGAAGAAGTATTGCAAATTGATGGGTTGGAATTAACCGAGGATCCAGGGTGGAAGCTTTTCTTCGACGGAGCGGCAAACGCAAAAGGAGTCGGGGTAGGGGCTGTGCTTATCTCTGAAACAGGACATCATTATCCTGTTACTGCTCAACTGCGTTTTCATTGTACCAACAATATGGCTGAGTACGAGGCATGCATCTTAGGGTTGCGATTAGCGGTGGACATGGATGTACAAGACGTCTTGGTCTTGGGGGACTCGGACCTTCTGGTACATCAGATTCAGGGAGAATGGGAAACCAGAGATTTAAAGCTTATCCCGTATCGTCAGTGTTTGCATGATCTGACTAAGCGTTTTCGGTCGGTAGAATTCAAACATATCCCAAGGATGCATAATGAGGTTGCCGATGCTTTGGCTACTTTGGCGTCAATGCTACATCACCCGGACAAGGTTCGTGTCGATCCGTTACATATTCAGATGCGGAATCAACATGCTTATTGCAATGTGATAGAAGAAGAGATGGACGGTGAGCCATGGTTTCATGATGTCAAAGAATACCTCAGGTTAGGAACATACCCGGAGCAGGCAACTGGAGATCAAAAGAGAGCCATTCGGCGATTGGAAAACGGATTTTTCCTTAGTGGAGGGGTGCTGTACAAAAGAACCCCAGATTTGGGATTGTTGAGATGTATAGATGCAAGTCAAGCCACAATAGTGATGATAGATATACACTCGGGAGTTTGTGGGCCACACATGAGCGGATACATATTGGCAAAGAAGATTCTTCGAGCAGGATATTACTGGCTCACTATGGAGCGTGATTGTATAAGTTTCGTGCGAAGATGCCATCAGTGTCAGATACACGGAGATTTGATTCATTCTCCACCGACCGAATTGCATACAATGTCGGCGCCATGGCCATTTGTCGCGTGGGGTATGGATGTTATCGGACCTATAGAACCTGCAGCTTCCAATGGTCATAGGTTCATTCTGGTAACGATCGATTATTTTACCAAGTGGGTGGAGGCCAAAACCTTCAAATCAGTGACCAAGAAGGCGGTGGTGGACTTCGTACATTCCCACATCATTTGCAGGTTTGGAATTCCAAGATAATCATCACAGATAACGGTGCCAATCTTAACAGCGGATTGATGAAGGAGGTATGTCAACAGTTTAAGATTACACACCGAACTTCCACACCATATCGTCCCAAAGCAAATGGTGCGGTTGAGGCGGCAAACAAGAATATAAAGAAGATATTGAGGAAGATGGTAGAAGGGTCTAGGCAATGGCATGAAAAGTTACCGTTTGCACTGTTGGGTTATCACACTACCGTCTGAACTTCGGTAGGTGCAACTCCTTACTTGTTGGTGTACGGGACTGAAGCAGTAATACCAGCAGAAGTTGAAATCCCATCCCTCCGAATTGTCGCTGAAGCTGAGATTAACGACGATGAGTGGGTCAAAACCCGATTGGAGCAATTGAGCTTGATCGATGAAAAGAGATTGACAGCAGTATGTCATGGCCAATTGTATCAAAAGAGAATGGCGAGAGCATATAACAAGAAGGTACGTCCTAGGAAATTTGAAGTGGGACAGCATGTGCTGAAGAGAGTTCTACCACATCAGGCCGAAGCAAAAGGCAAGTTCGCTCCAAATTGGCAAGGACCGTTTGTTGTGACAAGAGTATTATCCAACGACGCCCTATGTCTGACTGATATTGAGGGAAGATGCACCGATATGGCTATCAATTCTGATGCAGTCAAGAGATATTATGTGTAATTCTTTAATGCATTGGTCAACGTTTGGTTTCGTTTGTTTGTAGTTGGCATTTTTCGGAGAATGAAATGACAGAGGCAATTTTTCTACTACCCAAACACTTTAACCCTTGTTTTCCCCTTTTGAGCCTTAATTATTCTTTCATATACCCTCTTTCGGAATCATCAAGGAAGATGTGTAACAAAATAGAAAAAGAAACAAAAAAAAACACAAGAAAAAGTGAACTACGTTTGACCTGATTCCTCAAGAAGGATACGTAGGCGCACACGGCTCGGTCATAATAAAATAAAAATCAAAGATTCCCCCAAGCAACAAAACTGGGGCAGAAGTCATTGTTTCGTTTGAAAAGATAGTGTGGATTCCGAAAGTTGCAATGAGCTAACCGTTGAGGTTAAACCCCCTTTTCTTTAGCCTCACGCACAAAAAACCACATTAAGGACCAAAAAAGACCTCTCGATCAAAATTTGAGAAATGCCAAGTCATGCGAATGAAAACTACGAATGACACTTCAATCCTCGACTGAATCTAGGACTCACAAGTTGAAAAGGGATAGCCCTTTAGATAAAATTTCGTGGATAATACCCCAGCCCATCGCATGGAAAGAAAGCGAAATGAGAGAGTCTTAACGGTGAAAACCCTCGCGGGCACCTTAAGGCGAAGAAAGCTAAGAGAAATAAAATGAGAGAGTCTTATGGTGAAAACCTTTACAGGCACCCTAAGGCGACGGGAGGTCGAGAGAAATGAGAGAATCTCATTAGTGAAAACCCTTTGAAGGACACTATGAGGTGACAAGGCGAGATGATTACAAGGTGTCTGCATGAGACAAGGTTGGGACATTCGTGTGCTTCTAGCAAAACGCAGCCGTCAGAAAGTGATTGACATAAATAGACTCGGTAGATTAATCTCAAAGGCACGGAATAACCATTGGATCAGTTATACATTCAGATAAGTTTTTCCCAGTTTTGAGTTCAGAAAAGTTTTCCCTTTCTTTTTGTCATTCGCGGTCAGCATTCTTTATTTCATTTTTTATCTATCATTTTTCTCTCCTTTTAAAGATTTCTTTTTTTCGAAAATTGACTTTTCAAAGCTTACTACCAAGTTTCCCAAAGTGGTACAATGAAGATGAATAGGCGTGGAACAAGGCAATAAGACAAAAGTCGTTCCGATATTAAGATTGGAACGACAGGTTGATTGGAAGGTTCACAGCAATTACGGAGTATGGTGGACACATATTACACATCCGGAAGATAGTTTCTCCCAACAGATCACCGACTAAGAGGGTCGGACCACACTGAAGTTTGGAATAAAATGAGAGATGAGAGATCTTGTTGGAAAGAGCACCATCCGCCAGCAAGTATCAACGTCGTCCCCAAAGTTCGAGGAAGGCCAAACAGCTAAAAGAGAAAAGGAAAATTGCCCCAGCAAGAGTGGCACGACCACTCACGACATTTTGAAACTAACAATTTTTCTTTGATTTAAAGCAGGAAAAGAGGGTTCGTCGGCGGAAAAGCATGCCACGTAGAAGGTTATCAAACTAGGGCAGAAAATTTTCTCCCATTGCGAAAATTTTCTTGAAAGCACATATCCAGTGGGTAAGGATAGAAGCAACACAAGATTTTGGGAAATACCAATTTCGAGAAAAATAGTTTTGAAAGAGGCCAGACAACACGAGGAAGTGATCTTTGAGCCTGGTACCATCCCCAGCAGTTCTTGGAGAAATGAAATACTGATTTTCGAGATTTCCCCAGCAACATTATGTACCATAAGTTTTTCAAGGAAGTAAAGCACAAGTCCCGAAGGAGGTTGGGAAAGAGGAAAAAGGAAAAGGGAGTCCCTGCCAGGGTAATCCTCAGTCAATGAAAATTCGACCCCAGCGAGCCCAGGAGAGAATAAAGGTTAAAGGAAGTAGAAAAAGAGGAAATAATGAATACTCCCCCAGTAGCATTATCTCCAGCAGGTAAGTAAACAGTTCCAAGGATACCCCCAGCAGTCAAAGGAAAAATAACACGACCCAGGAAGAAAGAAATTCCAAAACAAGGTAATTCAGAAGAAAAGGTGGCCCAAGAGACGATGCAGGAAGAAGAAAATGGTACATGAAGCAAAGGAAGGCGATATGGATGGGATGGAGTTAGTGAGTTGTAAGTTGAAGTCAGGGAGCCCGCCTGAAGAATGGAGTGGCGATTTAGTTTCGAAGTTTATGAGTTGAAGTCGGGAAGCCCGCCTGAAGAATGGAGTGGCGATTTAGTTTTGAAGTTGTAATTGAAGTTAGGGAGCCCGCCTGAAGAATGGAGTGGCGATTTAGTTTCGAAGTTTATGAGTTGAAGTCAGGGAGCCCTGCCTGAAGAATGGAGTGGCGATTTAGTTTCGAAGTTTATGAGTTAAAGTCAGGGAGCCCGCCTGAAGAATGGAGTGACGATTTAGTGTTGAAGTTGTAATTGAAGTCAGGGAGCCCGCCTGAAGAATGGAGTGGCGATCTAGTTTTGAAGTTGTAGCCGAGGTCAGGGAGCCCGCCTAAAGAATAGAGTGGCGATTTAGTTTCAAAGTCTATAAGTTGAAGTCAGGGAGCCCGCCTGAAGAATGTAGTGGCGATTTATTTTGAAGTTATAGTGGAAGTCAGGGAGCCCGCCCGAAGAATGGAGTGGCGATTTATGATTAGAGTTTGTCGATAAAGTCAAAAGCCTGCCGAAAAAGCAGAACGACGTCTCCGGTTCTAAGATTTGATAAGGATAGTGAAGAGTTGGAAAGCGACAGAAATCCCCGGCATGAATCCAAGTTCATAATCGGAAGGAAGGCAACAAGGATCAGAAAGATATATTCAGACTTCGAAGGAGAATAGTTCGAAGATCACAAAGAAGGGACCAATGGTCGGAGTTCGGTAATCAAGATAGGCCGAAATAACAATTGTCATAAGAGAAGAAGCATGTGAAGAAACATCAGAGCCAGCAGGATGGCAAGGAACATGGCAAGATCAAGCTGAAAAGATAGATAAGAATTTGCAATACTGTAACCTGGTCTAGCTTCTTATTTTTCGTTTAGCACGGTGTAATAAGGAGATCAGTTAAGCAGTGGCAACAGCAGCAACAACAGTAACAGCAAGATCACAACAGTCATGGTAGTCCCAGCTACCAAAACTTCCCGAACTACATTGACCTGATTCCCTTTTAGCCAGGGATATGTAGGAGACCTTCTGAAGTAAAGGTTCGGTCAAACTTTTCCAAAAAATGCTTCATACGGAGTGCTCAAACAGGCAAAAAATCGCTCGTATCCGCTCACTTATCTTTGCACGAAAACTCTTCATATTTCCGCGCAAAGAGTTGAAGTGCTTGTGAGCACGTGATTTTTGCCCTACATGAGAGTTACTCCCAAAAAAATTCAAAATAAAATAGTTTTGTGTTGTGTGTGATTTTTGTGGATTTTGTGTTATTTTTATTTATGGTTTGTATTTATCTGTGCGTGTTTATTTGTTTAAAATTAATAAAAAAATACAAAAATATATGTCGCGCGCGCATTTCGGAGTTTAATTGTGCGCTTAGGAATTAACTGGACCGTATTTAATTTTTAAAGAAAGAAAATTACAAAAATACGTATTTATTGCCTTTGTGTCATTTAATGTACAATTGTGTGATTTGGTATTTAATTATGTATGTTAATTGTTAGTAAAAATTAATTATATGTGTTACAAGTTAATCTGATTATATATATATATATATATATATATATATATATATAGAGTCTAGTTTTAGGAAATAAAGAGATAATATATATATATAATACAATATAGGAGTCTAGTTTTAGGAAATAAAGAGATAGGGAAATTAGATTGGGCCAAACCCAGTCCAAAACACCAGGCCCAAAACGTCCCAGCAGAACAGGTCTTTCAAAGACTCCCTCCAAACGACGCCGTATTAGGCTTTCTAGCAAGAACCGTTGATCAAATCCAGTGGATGGCCCAGATCAAATGCCCTTTGTAATCCAAACAGTTGTTTCAAATAGGTCTGATCTAAACCGTTCCTCCCATCCAATCCAACGGTCGCCAATCGTCCCTGCACCCCGACCCATATCCACACGAAAACTCGCCCGGTCTCAAACCTACTCGAACGACCCCGTTTCGTTAAGTAGGTTGATCCAAGCCGTCAATCTTAATCGATCCAACGACCTGGATCAAATCCCTTAGTTGGTATATATTCCTAAACCACGCACCCGCCCCCCTAAACCCCCCCTCGTCTTCATCGTCTTAGAGACGCTCAGAGCCCCGTCGTCCCCCACCGCACTCCGCCTACCGGAAATCGCCTCACGGCGGTTCCGGTAGGCCAAACCACCCTATTTTTACACCAAAAAACCCTCCCAACCTCCTCTTTCAAACCCCATAACCCTTGTATCTCGAATCATCCTTGAACGTCTCGAATCTTCGATCGAAGGTTCGAGTCAAAACCAAAACCATGCCAAACCGCTCCAAACTCACCCCGAGCACTCCCATGACCTCCCTTATACACCCACCACCTTTAGCCCAGCTCGAAACTTGCCATAAATGGTAAAGCCCCAAAAACGGATACATGAACCCTAATTTTAGAAAAAGAGATGAAATTGAGCGGAGATTGAGGTCTAATGGACCTTAATCTAGGTGTTCTCAACAGAGAACACCCCGATTAAGGCCCGTTGGGTTTCAATGTTTTAAGTCCAAGATCAAACCGGGTGGACGGATTCTGCCTGAGGTATTTTCATTCCCTCATCTTTTCTGTTTGTTTTCTTTATTTGTGTTTTAGTTTCAGAATTTGTTCTTCTTTTTTCTAGCATTTTTCTGCTCTTCCCCCAACAGACCTTTTTCCGGTCATTTCAATCTTTACCTGTTTTGTTTAAATTCAATGTTGTAATTGCTTTGTATGTCTAGTTTATTTAATGTCGGCAAATTAGTTAGCTTGTATGTTTGCTCATTCCTTGGTCTGCCCGTATGTAATTCATAAGTCTGTGGTTTATTGTTTGTTTGATTTTAGATTAGGGATTAATTGGATATAGCTGATAGGGTTTAATTAGTATTAGCTTTTTGTAATACCCTGCCCATAAGAGGGGCTAGTGGAACCTGCTGTACAGCAGGGTATCCCACTAGTTTCTTGCAATCAGCATTTTTAATATTAGAGTCCATACATGGACACTTAGTAGTGGGGGGTTCAGGGAACCCAATGGGTTCAGCAGAGATAGGGATGGGCAGGGGTTTAGTTTAGGATTTTTTTGCACCATCAGGGGTTAATTTCTTAACTATAAGTATAGAGCTTAAACAGAATAGAGGGGGGACTTTTTTGGGAGAGTTTTCTTTGAGATTTGAGAGGTATAATTCTGAAAACAATGAGTGAATTGAAAAGGGAAAACAGATTGAATTCGAGAAAGATTCTGCATTTTCTCTTTCTCATTGTTTCATTTGGGCTTACTGTTCCATTGAATTGGTAGGACAAACCTTGAGTTCTGACCAATTCACTTATATCTTTTGGCTCAATATTTAGCCACTGGAACTTCAGAAGGGTATAGGGTTAACTTCAAATAGTTCTGGGTCCAACTAAGCTAGCTTCTGGGACAAATAGTGGTCTGTGGATATTTTCAAGGGTTTGCTGGTATTTTGAAGTAAAAACTGGTCTGTCTAAGCTAATTCTGGGGTGACTTGCTGTTTGGTTGTTGGTGTTCTATTGTCATTGCTGAGTTGTTGTTTGATCACTGCCAAGCAGTTACTGACCTCTCATTTCTTCATTTTCTGCTATCAATTTCCAGGTACACAACTATTACTTTGTAAGTCGGGACTCGAAGCATGAAATACAAATGAAGAGCTGAAGCTCCATGATTTATGTTTAAATTATATTCTGAATTAATATTGTATATCTATAGGGTAGTTAAATTCATCTGTTGAAACTACTAGTTGCCTCATTACGCATAGCTGAGTAGTGATCTGCAGTTGTTTAGGGGGTAAACTCCATTCCTATGTAGGCTAGATAGAAAGGAACTAATGGTGTAGTATTCATATCTTGTCATATCCAGTTTATTTCATTTATAGTATATGCGAAATGCACACCAGTCCCTTAAGTTAAATCACTTAGTAGTTTGAGTTATTTTATGTTAAACAACTTGTTCGCATAAAATTGGCAAAAAGAACAGGTTCCCGTAAATGTCATCTTCGGGTTTAACAAAAACTTGCGATCAAACACCCGCTTAGAATAGGTTCGAAGCATGTAAATAATATATGATCTTTTCTTCTTGTACTTTAGAGGCAAACCTAAACGAAGAAAATGTAATCACTATAGGATTACCCTTTTTTTTTAAAATAAATGGGACGAGCCGTTTAGCTAATTTTGCGGCCCTTCGCAATGTAGTAATACGCAATCACTTTAGACGTCTTTTCAATCATTTTACTTTTCTTAAATACGGGTGTGCATTTCATGCAAACCAAATCCAAATCCAACAACGTAGAATAAGAATGTGTCGAGGATCCGGGTGCATTTCATGTGACGTGATCCGAAAACGCGTTCTTAAACAACGTTCTTTTTCTTGAGTAGTAATAATTGACGAAAAGCGGTAAATAATTCTGAAAGGGCACAAATAGGATAATATGTATTAAAATCAAGCATTTTGGCCAAATATGACAGTTGAGCGACCGTGCTAGAACCACGGAATTCGGGAATGCCTAATATCTTCTCCCGGGTTAACAGAATTCCTTATCCGGATTTCTGGTACGTAGACTGTTTAACAGAGTCATTCTTTTCCACGATTCGGGATTCAACCGGTGACTTGGGACACCATAAATCTCCCAAGTGGTGACTCTGAATTGAATAAATAAATCCTGTTTCGATTGTCCTTTAATTGGAAAAACTCCATACGCACCCTCGCGGTCAGCGGAAAAAGGAGGTGTGACGCTTACAACCCCTCCAAATTTTTCCATACACTCACATTCTTCAAGAGTGCTTTTTGAAAATTTATGCTTTTTGGCACCCAGTTTAACTCATCCTAAAGGAACGTTGAAGTATTTGAAGATATTGGTAAGGAGGAACCCTTATGGCAACCCATGATTACCATCTTTAAAATCAGCCATTTTGTTCATGTTCTCTATCAGAATCCCAGGCAGATTGATGGTAGTAAAGTCATCGAGTGCTTCCATAAGGAACAAGTTTGCACGAGTGGTGATGGATCATCACTCAGCTTGAGGCAGCAACACTTTGTTTACCATTTCAAATAGCAATTGGTAAACAGGAAGGAGGCCTTCTTCTAAACTCGTTCCCCCTACTAAACGACGCTGTCCTTCAAGATTGCATTTCTGAATTTCTGAGTACAAACTCCTTGAACATTAGATAACTTTAGTGTGCACACCAAGAATAGATCCCAGCAAGAAATATCTAATAAAATATCAATGCATTCACCAAGGCGCAAATGTGATCCTCAACCTTGTACAAGTCGGCATAAAAGCCTTGAACTTCCTCCTTATATACCTTAGCAGCATCACCCGTGAATAAGTGTGTCCATTGTTGGAAATCATAAATTTCAACCAGTTGTCTCATACCAGCCTCCTCTAAGACATAAAAGGCAAATGTACGCCCCTATAGTACCTTTTGAATTCTCAATATTTCTTTCCAAACACTCCCTAGATCACCAGCCTTGGCCTTTTTTGAGGAAACAGGTTCATCTGTAGTATCAACCTTTCTCTTAGCAGTCTTGCTAACACCTTTCTTCTTGTTATCAGACTTCATAGACTTTTCACCTAGGTCTTTCTTCATATTCTCAGTAGCACCAACATCAATAAGTCTAGCCCTACATTTCAAAGACGCAGAAGATCTCTTTTTTGGTTTAAGAAGACTATGTTTTTGTGACAACTTCCTAGTCAATGTACTAGGTTCCTCCGCCTCTTCTTCATCCACACTCACAACATGAACTAACTCTTCATTTACAACTTTGCCATATTTCACTAATTATCTTCTCCTTGATTTCGTCTGATTGTTCTTTAGAGCAGACTCACAAGCCTTCTTCTTTTGCAACCTTGCTGTGGGTCGCTTAGAAGTGCACTCCTTACTAACAACTACTATTTGCCTAGGCATACTTGCGATTGGTAAGCCATCAGAATCTTCTGCACTATCCTCATTTTGATTGTCAATTGTAAGAACTATCTCAGACATGATTACAGTCAGAGGCTCAATGTCGACACGATGAGAAGAAGCATGGTCACTACTGACTTGGGGTTCCTGAGTAGGACCCGGAGTTGTATCTTCCAAAGATGGATCGGGTCCTTAAATATGTTCCCCAGTAGTACCTTCTTCTGCTGAAGGATCAATAGGCACACACTTACTATCCTCCTCAACAGGCTCAGATGCTTCCCCTGTTTCTTAAGACTATCCTCATTTCCTTTAACAAAATTTGCTATGGACAACATATTTTGGATTGCTTCCTTTTCTTGCAGATTCATGAGAGGCTTAGGAGAAATAGTAGAGGCAACTGTGGACTGAGGTTCGGGAGCAGTCTCTATTGAGTCAATGACTTTATTTCCCTCAACCTGGTTTGCTTTTGACTCGTCTTCTATAGGAGAACTTGAGATTTTTTTTATTTTCTTTATTCTCAGAAATATTGGTGACATCCCACTTTTTTTGGCTAGGTAGGAGATGAGCTCTAGACAACACCTCATGTGAGAGTTGATGCTTGGTGACTCTTGAAAGAGAAGAAAATTGAATGGGGAGGATAGTAGATGGAGAGTGAGGGAGAGGTTCTAGGGTTTTGGTTATCAGTAGTGTAAGGATAAGAGACTGGTGTTGGTGTTTCGACTGGTGAGGACTCGATAGTAATAAAGATTATTTGATCTTCAGCCTTAGTGAGAAGAGGAGAAGATTTGGTGACCTGAAGAGAGCGTGAATAGGGAACAAATTTAGAAGTGTTGATGTGTGAAGTGTGGTGACAAATATAAATGTATTTACGATGACAAAGGTATTGTTTAGAAAAGGGCGACAAGTTTTAGGGAGATGAGTCGATCTTATAACTGGTGTGGGTTTAAAAGTTGCAAAACTAAAGTCTGACATATTGATGATGTGGCACTTGTTGTGCATGAGAGAACATAGAAACTACTAACCCGTGTCAAGAAAACCAGGTTACCCTAACTAATCTCTTGTCCGCAAGCTTTTACCTTTTTACCGGTGTGTACAACTTCAAATGCTTATTTTCTCTATAATCATCAAGCATGTCTACCTGTAATGGTATAGAGATGAGTTAGACTTTACAAGAAAACACATTTTAGCTAAGTTTACTTGAACCTTTCTTTCATAGCCAATCATTAAGGGATCAGGTTCTCAGTTGAGTTTTATCAATCCCAATGCAAGACAATTTTGCCTAAAGTTTTCTCTCCTCAGGGCCTTGTTAATATATCTGCAATTTGGTCTTTAGTGCTGCAAAATATCATGCATATAAGCCCTTTATCAACATTTTCTCTCAGGAAATGGTGACGTACATCATTGTGCTTTGTCCTATTATGTTGAACTGGATTTTTTGCCAGTTGAGTGCACTGGTATTATCACATAAGAGAGGCACACAATCTGAGAATACTCCGAAAACTTCCAATTGGTGCTCGATCCACAAAGGTTGAGCACAGCAAGAGGCAGCTACTATATCAGCTTCTGCATTTGAAAGTGCCACATAATTTTACTTTCTTGTAGCCCATGAGATTAAGCAAGAACACAGGAAGTGTGCCATCCCAGAAGTGTTATTTACTTCATAGAATGGGGTTCCTTGGACTGCATCAACAACTTTGTTTTCAGCTTCAGTTATTATAATCGGGGGACCATGTTCTTTTTTTAATTGATAGAGATGTACTTGCATCTTCTTCACTGGATTCCTTGACATGGCTCATTATGTCTTTCCATTTTCCATGTCAATTAATTCTTAACTTCTCTGCCTGGCACCCACAATAGGTCCACATACATTCATATGAAGGAGATCGAGTGGCCTTGCGGTGCTGACTTCCTTTTTGGGTTTGAATGAAGATCTAACTTGCCTCCCTTTAACACATGCATCACACACTTTGTGATCCTTGAAGCTTGATTTGAGCAGACCATGAACCGGGTCCTTCCTTACTAAATTGTTCAACGGCATGAAGCTTGTGTGACCTAGCTTCCCGTGCCATAGCTCAGTATCATCATAAAAACACTTAGGCAGCTTAAATCATCGTTCTTCAGCGACTCAAAATTATCTACATAGATATTTTTGTATCTTTTTGCCACTAGCACCAGCTCACCTATAACCAGGTTCGTCACTATACATATTTTTGACACAAACTCGACCTTGTTTCCCTTGTCATAGATTTGGGATTGTATTTCAAACCATTCATGTAGTACACATTTTCGATTGAGTGGGAGAAAGACTTCCTAATCCTTATAACTCCTAGAATATATCCCTTCTTGCCATTTCCAAATGATGCACTCCCTCCTTGTAGGACCTTTAGTGAAAGAAAATCATTTGTACTTCCAGTCATATGCTTTGAGTAACCACTATCCATGTATCAATGTAGGTTGCTTCTTTTCATTGTTCCCCACACAAGAAGATTAGTGGTTAGCTTCATGAAACCAAGCAAATTTGGGTCCCTTGTAATTAGGAAATGGGTGAATAAGGGATCTTTTGGTCCATGCAGGCATTATACGCGTTTTAAATGAGGGACCAGGTTCTCTACTAGTAGTTATTTTTTAGCAAAGGCTTTATTTTTCTGTTGTGAGTGGCATCTGGCCTTACAGTTTTCTTTAAGGTGCCCATTGTTACCACAGTGTATGCAAAGCCTATTGTTAGGTACAGTAAAGTACTTGCTATGAGGGTTGTAAGGGGTCTTTTCCCTTTGAAACCCAATCCCCAGCGTGTTTCCCCTATTGTTGGAGTACATGGCAGTGATAGCATCAGAGGACCAGGTCCACCTGAGTGATTTTTCAAGATCACTTTTCACTCTACCTAGTTCTTCCTAAAGTTATTTTTTTTCTCAAGCTCAGCACACAAAATAAATTGTACCGACTTTAGCTCATTTTCAAGCTTAATGTGTGCATCGCTTGCAACTTTTTTTCCTTTTTGATAATTTTCAGCCCTACTTTCCATTGTAGGTTTCCCAATGGTTTCCTTCAAGTCCATTACTACCAATAGAAGGTCATCTCTTTCTTGTCTACATTTTCAATCCTTTTCTTTAAGACATTTCTTTCTTTCTTCAAGTTCTCAATTGACTCTCTTAGATGGACTACAAGTGTTACTAGGTAATATCTAGACTATTCTGCTTCTTATGATTCAATTATTAAGACACATTTTTCATTTACAAGACTATGATAAGCGCTGATTAGAATATTTGTCAAGGACATGCATTTCTTAGGAGAATAAGATTTCAGATTTCTTTGAACATCCAGAAAATCTCATCATCATCGTCATCATCAAACTGAGCCATCAAAGCAAAAATTGAATCACACTCGGTTGATTCACTTTTTACTGCCATCATAGAGTTGTTACCTGGTTCATCATCTTCTCTAGATTCGCTTGATGAATTTCTCCATGCAGCAAGAGCTTGTCTCACAACATTATCAGTGGCGTTTTTTCTATTGAAGTGTCTGTCAGAAACTAGGTTCCTTTTAGCTGCTTTGTTAGAGTTATTCTTGTACTGATCCTGCTTTAGGAGAGGAAAATCCTTAATGAAATGTACTGGCTTGCCACATTTATGACAGAGATCATAATTCTTTGGCTTGCTAGAACTTCCCCTTTTTCGAATGTCTCCATCCCTACAAGCCATCTTTTGGAATCTTCTTGTTAGTTATGCCATATCACCATCTTCACCACTTGACTCGTTGTTTTCTGTTTTGAGGACTAGGTTCTTCTCCTTATTTGGCTCTTTTCTTTCTTCTTTTTCATCTCATATGTTTTTAGATTGCCAACAAGCTCATCAATAGTTAGCTCCTGCAAGTCCTTTCTGTAATGGCGCTCATTTTGCTTTCCCAATAACTTGGTAGCACGCTTAGGATCTTTCTAACCGGCTTGTTTCTTGTAATATTTTCATCAAAGGAGTGAAGCTCATTAATGATGGAGGTGAACCTGGTATGCATTTCTTGAACATATTCATTGTCTTGCATCCTGAAGAGCTCGTATTCAGTTGTGAGCATGTCGATTTTGGATTGCTTGACCTGTGTTGCTCCTTCATGAGCTGTCTGCAGGGCTTCCTAGATTTCTTTGGCTGACTGACATACACATACTGAAATCCTGTTGTATTCATCCGGTCGAATACCACATACTAGAATTTTCTTAGCACGAAAGTTCTTCTCTTTGGACTTTCTATCTACATCGTTGAATTCTTTCCTTGTCTTGGGAAAGTCTACTTGTGGGTCGCCAAGGTTTTTGGTAGGAATAAATAGTCCATCACATATGAAATCCCATAGCTCAGAATCTTCAGCCATGATGAAGTCAGTCATTCTAGATTTCTACCATCCATATTACTGTCTATTGAACCTATGTGGTCTATAAGTGACTGGCCTTCTTCGAAGTTTGGAGGAGTAGCCATGATGATAATTTCTAGGTATTAACCTGATAGAAAAAATCTGCTCTGAAACTAATTAATAGAATATAAGGGTCCACCAAACTCTATAGAGAACCAGGTTCTCTATGAGGTCCAACAGTACACACACACACATCAGTAATTAAATGGCAATAGAAATTTTACGTGAAAAATTCCCAGCTCAACGAAATTAAAAATCACGACCTACCTATGTAGGATTTCAACTTCACTACCGAGCAACTTTCAAATTACAACCTATGCAACCTAGGAATTAAACTCTTAATCCCTCACTAACTTGTAATACACCTATTACAAGCCACTTTGCAATAACTCTATTACAAAGACTTTAAAATATGACTAACTCTAGCCAAGACTCAAGCACACTAGTTTAAGGTTAACAAATGGGTTCCTATAGAATGCTTCTAAGCAAGCTAGATAAGAATTACAATTAAAGAACTATTTCAAAGTTACAACTCAACTACGGACATACAATAACTCTAAATCGGAACTGGTCCATAGTTATTTTGTTCTTTGTTCTTGAAGCACATGAAACTTGCTTTCTGGATGGTCACGTTGATAAGCATGTTAAATGTTCAAGTGATTTGTTTTAGCTCCCTTGCATGCATATATACATGTGTAACATCACTTACAATGATGCAAGCAAGGTAGGTAAAAAGGTCTTTCTTAGAAAGTTGACTGCAACACTGTTCTGCAGAGTAGCGTGTGTAGGTAACAACTTTCCAGTTGGAAAGCTGACTTCGTGCAGTCTCCTCGGGAACTTGTAGGGACCTGGTCCCTCAGCTGTTCCTTCCACTTCTGAAGAGTTAAATCATATTCCCTGCTGAATCCCATCCTGACATCTTGTGATCTTGAGGTCTTGTAAATGTGTAACATATTTCTTATTTGGTTCTTAATAGTAAGTTTGTTAGATCATGAAATCATAAAGTAAAGTACGTGTAACCTATCAAAATATATATTCTCGATGGAAAAAAATCATTTGATGTACACAAGTTCATGTAATTTATGCAATAAATTTAAATATATGAGTATAATCATATAACTATTAATTTACGAGCATGATTTTATTAGAAATAATAGTTCTTGAAAAAATGGGAGACGATAAACCAATACATAACTTTTGTGAATCTTAACCTGCTATAAAGCATGGCTTAAGCAAAGAAGATACGAAGGATACTATTTCAAATTCATTGGAAAATAATTTCCTATGCAATAAAGATAAACAAAAACATATAGGGTTAAACAATCTGTAATATCGAATAGTGTCTATATGTTTTCTAACATGATCAATTATGTTGTAATTTTAAGAGGGATATCGACGTAAATAACAAGAGCCTTGATCATAACAAAGCAACTGAGGGAAGAAAATATATCTATAAGGAAGTACTCTTATTGCATATTTGTACCTCATAAAAAGAAGACATATACTTAATTAAACTTTAATTATTCATCTTATCTGATTCAAACAATAATCAATCATTCCGACCTCAACAAGCAAGTCAATGTATACACTATGATCTATATTGGTTATTCATAAAAACTTGTACTTTTAATCTTTCATGTATAATTGTTACTCAAAAGTTTGTTTTAATAATATTGATATTATTTTATAAATCACGTATTACATGATACAACATAAGGAAAACTAGTATAGTATAATTTCAATAATTAAATATATTTATTTTTTAACTAATGATACTCAATCATATAGGATCCAGCGACATCGCGCCTACCTTAATACTTGTCAAAGGAAAAATGGAAAGCTATTAATGCCGAGTGGAAGAGGGCACGCACAAACAAACACAGATGGAGGTGGAATGGCTTCTTGTAATCCACGGCGCCGTGACACTCCTAGTATTGGTTTCTTTCCTCTGCGGCCAATGGCCTATCTTCGATGGCACTTTCATTCAAAAAATCCACTTCTTCCTCACTTTTGGTTTCTGTGATTATTTCCGGTATTTATCTTATTCGTATAATATAATTCTTGCTTTTTTCGGTCCTGATACTTTGTACTTTTAGTAATGGGATTTAGCCCTAATTTTGAATTTTCAGCCGGTTTGTGGGTGCTGTTTTTGGTCAAAGAGGTTCCGATGCACTCTTCTGCGTCGAGTACTATTGTTGTGATCGTCCTAATCCCACCCTTCAGGTTTTTCCTTCATCTTATTCAAACCCAAATCAGTTGTTTGATTTATTGTAAAAGTCAATTCTTTATCAGAATATATAGTGTACAATAATGTTGAAACTGGCCGTTTCATGATGACGAGGTTTTACATAATGCAATGTTTAGTTTGTGACAGTGTAGCAACTTTGAATGTTTGGCAGTAGCTCTAGTAATGTCTGTCTTATGTGAATTCTTTTGATAAATCAAATAATCAGTTTATTGTGATTGCACTAAGATGGTAACGAAATTTACAGTAATTTAACTACTAGCTTCCAAATAATCCAACTATATGTGCAAAGAGGAATAGACCCATATTACACTATTACAATAACAATTATAACAGCAGCAACAATAATAATTAGTACTAGAAGTTCAAATAGGATTGAGAGACTCCTAGAAAACATAAAACCTAAAGTAAATGTACTAACATGGCTAAAATATCCCAACTAATAGGTATCACCTTTAGATCTTTTTCTTACATTGGACCTTTCTTGGTACACCATGGGACGCCATCTTGTGTTGTATGAGTTAGATCATTCTTAACTAAGGTAAACAAGTAAGGGTTCATTGCTGATCCCTTCTACTACTATTTTTACACTAGTGATGACTCCTTCATGCTTACCCTTTATGGTATTTATATACGTATATGGATTTGTTTTTTCTTCATCACCCACCAAGGACCTTTCTTGGTGCTCTATCATATACTTTCTCTAGGTCAATGGATACTATGTGTATAGATCTTTCTTTTACACCAACAATACAATTAGAATAAACAGTAACTCTTATACCTTACCTTATCAAAAAGAATAAGAGCTAACACCAACTTACGACAAAGTGTTCTCTCTCTCTCAAATTATGCGCCATAAATATAGCATAGCAAGTGGCACACCATGCAAAAATGCTTCTATTTTAGATGCTCGTGTTTTCCATGTCTCAATTCTGGTTTCTAAACCTATTATCCAGAAATTCTGGTATGGTTTTAGTGATAATTCTTTGCTTCTCCACACGACATTTTATTTTTCCCTTCCAACATGTCCATGCTACATATTGAATATTTTGGAAAGAAGAAAAGACTTCTTGTATTTCTGTGTATTTCTTACATCCCTAAGCAAATCTGTTTATACACTAGGTCTTATAACTATTTTAGGAAGGAAAATAAATTACATTCAATCAGAATAAAATCAAATCTCAATCAGAAGTAAATCTTTCCTAATAATCAAGCCAATCAACACTCCCCTCCCGTTGGTGCAAAAATGTCCCACATGCCCAACTTGCAAACCAGTGTATCAAAAGTTCGTTTGTTGAACCCTCAAGAAAAGATCGGAGAACTTGGACCACGTAAGTGGTGCTGTGCGAGCTGACCTACTCGCACCATAAGTCTGTCACCATTTCTATGCGGCCCTGTCAATTGGGAAGTGGTAAAGTCCCCCCGTTCAACTCCACCAACCGAAGTACGCAGAATCCGATGACACCGATCTAAGAAACCCTGTGCATCCTCAGAAGCCCCTTCACCGAAATAGGGAAGGCGAAGTCTCTGAAACCTCTCCAATCTCTAAAAAGAAGAAGCGCAGAGGAGGGGGGCGACGAAAAGGGAGGAAGGGAATATCTCTTTTGCCTTTCTATTTTTTTACTTATTTATTTTTTATGCTTATTTGAATGGTTTTTCCTTTTATTTTAATATTTTTGGTTCAAAATGTTCATATTCACGTTCATTATCCGCGTGAATTATACCCACTTTGTCCAACTCACCATTATATTGCCATATGTGCTTGGCCAATGGTCAGAGAGGTTTAAAATATAGATTTTGAACAAGTTAAAGTGTTTGGATGAAATAAAGTGAAGTAGGAGGACCGGCATGACAAAGTGGCACAAGTATATGTGCCATTCAGTGTTGTCAAAGGCGCGCTTAAGCCCTGAAGCGAGGCTCAAAACATGTTGGACGCTTTGCCTCGCTTTGTGGGCGCTTCAGTATCGCATCAAGGCTCTAAATCATACTATTCCTTGCGAGTGATTGTAATCATGAAAAAGCGACATTAAACAATTGATATTTCACTTTATCGTAATATTTTTTTCCCAATATCTTTGTCCATATACTATTTATTCTTGCTTATAATTATTAGTCTTGGACTATATATATATATATATATTTACTTTTTTTCAGTTGCGCTTTTTTCATTTGATAACACTGGTGCCATTTAGGCCATTCTGCCTTTACTGAGTTCTAGGAAGTTTCCTAACAGCCCAGTAGACTCTCGAAGATAAGTACATACGTCTCCGTATCGATCCGCAAACTCTACTAAACTTGCTCATGACTTGCAGAACTTATGAATGTAGGGCTCTTATACCAACTTGTAACTATCCAAATCCCAGTTCCCATCAAAGTGTCGTGATGACACTTAACCTTCAAGCCTAGGTAAGCCAATCACATTAACAACATTAAACTATCAAGACATGATATAATAAGTTTGATTTATCATAAACAACGGATATAATTATAAACATAAGACAAAACAACAACACATAATACAGTAAAGGTAATACAAAGTCATAAGCTCTAAATCGAATACATAAGGAATCTCAAAATTACAATATTGTCTGCAAGTAATAGTATACAAATGTGGGAAGGGGACTCCAAATGTCTGCGGCGTCCAGACAGTACTACCTTGAATCCTCTCGAATAGACACAAGCTCGCTCTCGAAGCCCGCTACCTCCAACACCCGGATCTGCACAACAACGTGCAAAATTGTAGTATGAGTACGGGACAACATGTATGCAGTAAGTATCAAGACTAACTTTAGTGTAGTAGTGACGAGGTTCAAGTCATTTGATACTCACCAATCATTGATATACATGTTGCTTTACACGAAACACAATTAGGCAAATAAGGCTAAATCCTAAGGGTTATTCCCTCACACAAAGTTAAGCAATATACTTACCTCAATAAGTCCAAATCAATCCTAAAAAATAGTCTTTCCCTTAAAAAATCACCTATGTCCGGATCTAGCCAAAAACAACTCAATAGCATGAACCATTGCTATAGGAATCAATTCAAAAAATAAAGTTTCAATCTTTACCTAATTTCCAAAAAGTCAACAAAAGTGAACCACCCTGGGCCCACACAATCAAATTCTGAGTCAAAGGGTAGATCCCGACTGGCCATATTTAACCACACGTGTCCCAATAAGTAATTAGGTTCCAAAACTGAGTCGAAATCGACTATCATATTCCCAATTTTCATTTTTGCAAAACATAGTCAAGATCCCCCAATATTCTATTCCGAATCCCATAATCTAGGTGTAATTATCTATAGGAAAACAAGATATAATATCAAAATTAAGTAGAGATCACTTGCCCCAAAGCCTTGTGTGGAAATTCTCTTAAAAAATCAGCCATCTCTAAGTCTAGGGTTCAAAACATGAGTAATGGGTCTAAGTCCCGAAATTCCTCCATTATAGTTAGCTGCAGAAGTTGTAAATGCGATCAGGGGTTCGCAATTGCAAATCTCGCAACTGCGAGAAATGGCTCGCAAATGCGAACCGGCTCCCTCAGCTTCAGTTCTCGCAAATGCAACCAAGTGTCGGAAATGCTATACTCCTTTCACAAATGCAGATGTCGCAATTGCGATACCAGTTTCGCAAATATGAACTGGCCTTCTTAGACACCCATCGAAAATGCAATCAAGATTTCGCAATTGCGAGTGGACCATCGCAATTGTGATGTCTGCAGCACTTGCATACCTAAGCTTTCCTGAAATCAAAATCAAAATCAATCCGAAACTCGCCCGAGCCCCTCGGGCTCCACACCAAACATCCACACAAGTATATAAACCTCGTACGAACTCACTCCCGAGCTTAAAACTTCAAAATAACATCCATAACCAAGAATCAAAGACCAAAAAACACCATGCAAGCCTTCAAGTTCAAGAACATCAAATTTCACAACCAAGCGTCCGATTCATATCAAACCAACTCGAAATGAAACTAAACACAAGTTCCAAATGACGAAATAGACCTATTCCAAGTCCCGGAATAACAATTCGAACCTGAGCACCTCAAAGTCAACTCAAGATCAAACTTGTGAACTTTCTAAACCTTCAAAATTGCCAACTTTGGCAATTAGAGCTAAATCATTCTAGGAACCTCCAAATACAATCTGGACATACACCTAAGTCCAAAATCACTGTATGAACCTATTGGAACCATCAAAACACGAATCCGAGGTCGTTTACACAAAAGTCAAACTTTGGTTAACTCTTATAACTTAAGCTTCCAAAAAGGAAAGTAAGTGTTCCAATTCACTCCGAAACCTTCTCGGAACCAAACCAACCATCCCTGCAAGTCACAAAAGAACAACCTAACCGGAAGCATCAAATGTGGAAACGTGTGGCCAGATCGTTGCAAATCGTTCCACCGGACAAGCATCCAAAAAGTGCTTCTTACACCAGAACCTTATGCACTGAAATGAGAAAATTGTTTTATATTTCTAGGAATTACATTCACTATCCAAACATAGAATTGACAGCATTTGATCAAGATCTATTGTTTGACGAATTAATTTACATTCTTGTCGCTGTAGAAATAGGCTTAAGTTACTCTATAGACTGAAAACACTAACTTATACAATAACAACAACAAATCCAGTTTAATCTCATAAGTGGGGTCTGGGGGAGGTAGTGTGTACGTAGACCTTAGCCCTACCCTATAAAGGTAGAGAGCCTTTTTTTGAGATACCCTCTGTTCAAGTAACAGTAAAATTAAAGTACCAAGCAATAGCAACAACAATGTAATAGGGTAATGAAAGCAAATGACACAACAAATAATAAAGAACCCGGAATAACCTATAATGATAGAAAATCCTGGCTTTTCCTGAAAGAAGTTTGACGTTGGTTGTCTAAGGCAGCTAGACTTCTAGAGAGGAGGAGAGCTCTCTTTTCACACTTTGTCCATCTCTGTCTTCTGTAAAGTACATGCCTATAATCTTTTCACTGATAGGTTCTTAAGGCATGTTAAATACTGTTGCCATTCTAATTAGAGATGTCTTGCCTGTATTTCCATTGAACAAAAGAGAGTTTAGCACCATGATTCATGATATCTAGGCATGTACTCATATTCTTACTTCTAAGTTTAGTAGACAAGATGCGGAGTCAGAGTTATTTACTTGCACTAGATTGGATAATGTAAAATTGCTCTTAGAGGTGTAAAAGTAGATCTCATAGTGTATCATTAATATTCACAAATTTTCTGTATGCTTTTCAAATAAATGATGGCAAATAATGAAACTTCCATTCCAAAGAGGATCATTTGAAATGACAATAACAGCATTCAGTAGTACTTACGTTGGAAATGGGGCTAGTTTTCCAGAGACTCAATGAGAGTTGCCTTGTTTTTTAAGTTTCTTTTGTTTCCATGTTGCTTGTTCTTTTGTGAATATGGAGAAATTTTATTTGACAATTGTCTGTTACTAAACGCAGCTCATTTATTTGGGGATAATTGGAGCCAGTTACTACTTTATTGTGCAGTCAGCCTTTAAGTACATTCCTGGGTATTACTTAGGTGAAGCGCACAGGTACTGTTGAATCTTTGTGTTTACGTTACTCTCATATGCATCAGTTTGTTTGTAACTTGACTATCTTTGCAGACTTTTACCATTATCCAAAAAAGAAAAGAAACTTGAATAGTTTGGTGGATAATCGAGATATATGAACTTGAATTCCACAGAGATACATAAAATTGCAGGTACACGAGCTTGTTGGCAGTTGGAGGGGGTATTCTACTCTTTCTATTGACTAGCTTTTCTGACCCAGGAACCGTAAATATTGAGAATGTTTCGCAGTATCTATCTGCTTATCCCTATGACAATATTATATTCTCAGAAAAGGAATGTCCAACCTGCAAGATTCCAAAGTGAGTGTGTTTCTTCTGTTTAAAGCTCTGATGCTCTAGTTTGCGGCTCTAGCTAATTAAACATTATTTCCTCTCCTAGTACAGACCTGCTAGGTCAAAGCACTGCAGCATTTGTGATCGTTGTGTCGCTCGATTTGATCATCATTGTGGATGGATGGTTTGTTATTTTCTCCCATCTTTCAGATATATACAAGTTTACTCTATATCAACACTATGTTCACTGTATATGTTCTTATGGTTTTCATACTGTTTCTCAATATCACTGCAGAACAATTGCATAGGCGAGAGAAACACCAGATACTTTATGGCGTTTCTTCTCTGGTGAGCAAATGATACTGATTGGTCTTTCTGTTTAAGGTCTGATCGCATACACGAATTGCTCGCACTGCTGCCGCCTGCCGGGGCCTGGGACAGGCAGTGGGGTGTATCATATGCAGTTACAATTTTTTTTAAAAATAAAATAAAAAATCTTTCCATTGTTTACTAGTCTTCTGTGTTAATTTAACCTTGTGTCAACATGGTAGTAATAGAAAGATGCCGGGAACGGGTAGAGTGAGTTGGGTTCAGAAAAAAGCATGAGAAATAGTTTGAGAAAATGCAATACACATTCATAAAATGATTTCCGAAATACGGACGGGAGATGTGATTCTCATAGGAGGTCATCATCTGGAGAAATAAGGCTGTAGGAGAACAGGCTTCTGTAACTGCAGATAGCACCATGAGAAGAATGTGTGGTCATTCTGCATTCTTTCAAAATCTGAAATGGTTTTTGTTGCAGTCAACTTCAGATGTTACACAGTGCTTTTGATTGTAGAATAGCAGTTAGATAATTGAAGTGAGATTTTTGAGTATCTCTCTATTTAAAAAAAAAAAAAAAACCATTTAGGTCATTGTAATGGTCTTTTTCATCAAAGGCGTGATATGAAACATCTTTTTATCCATGGTACCAATTGCCCTTTTTGTTAGGGGATATTTGCTGTTTACTCTCCCTTTTCACAATGGAAGTTTCTTGTTAATTTTTGCATAACCTTGGAAGGGGATAGGGGATACTCACATTTCCTCCTTCCCCACCCACAGCAAATGAGACCCCATCACTAGCATATATTATTGGCTAACCTTTGTGGAACTTGATCACTTTTATTGCTACTCCTCCTGGAGAAATACTCTTGCAATTGTTGCCATCGTTTGAACTTATTACATATCAGGAAAAAGCAGAAAATGTAAATAGCTGTTTCTTCTACAGAAGAGCTTTTTAAGAAACTGAAAAACACACAGAGCAAAAGAGAGATATACAACATTAGTGGAGAAATGATTCTTTAAACTTGGCTTCTTGAGAGAATTTACTAAAGCTAATCTAGATAAAAATTTCAACAGCTTGTCCTAATTCCTGGACTCATCCGATCTCTTAGTTCTTGTTTCAGGAAGTACTTTTTAGTCATAAGTCATTGTGAAAAAGTTCTGCCAAATAAGAACTTATTAGAGAGTTCTTTTTTTTGTATGTTTAATCTTGACACTGCCTTTACTCTTCACTTCACATGCTCGTGAAAAAATATGTATGTGAATAACATTAGATTCAACTTTCATTATGAAGGATTTTGTATTTAACACTGTTGACCAAGTTGATAAGACTTTTACATTGACTATCCTGTAATTTTCAACACGTGTCTGCAGGCATTTTCTTCTCTGCTTATATGGGACAGTTGCTATTGGACTAGTGCTAGCTGGCCGACTGAAAGAACTACGGGTTATAGATATTCTTACTGGTACATAGACTACTCCTTTAAATTTTAATGCTGCTCAATCGCATGTTATATTCAAAATGAACGTTGAATTTCTCTGTTATTGCAGTTTATTATGGCTTCGAGAACTCATTTAGTAGTTTAGCTCCACATGTTGTAGCGGTAAGTGGAATACCTTTTTCGATTCAGCATCTCCCCACTCCCTCCCCTTGATGCTTGCATGTATTGTGTGTGCATTGATGGATAGTTCAGACTAATGAGAACTCTTACCAAATAATAATTCTGTTTTGGGAACTTTTAAGAAAGAGTTAACATACGAATCCTTGATAAAGGCAATGCTATCAAGCATTCGTACCTGCTATACATCCTTATCCTCCATTCATGCTTCACTTTTGCAAAAGCCTTGAGAAAATGATGAGGGATTTCCTGTATGACATAAATTGTGACTATCATTTTTTTATATGGAGAAATTCTGGAGTCCCATACAAAATGGTGTATTCGGTGATCGGGGATATTTATTTATACACTGTTGGGGAAGTGGCTATGGTGATATGCTAATAAGGAAAGAACGGTGTGGAGAAAGATGATTACTGTGTAATTACGGTAACAACCAATTTGGTTGGTTCTCAAAGGATGTGACCACCTTCTTTAGTTGAGCCTGTGGAGAGGCTATTCGTTGGGAACGGAACAGAGTATGGTTTTTGGCTTGATATATGGTGCAGTGACAACATACTGAAAAACAACTTTCCAAGATCGTTTGCCTCTGGAAGTGATAGCTTAAACGATATGAAAATAACAAACAAACAAAAGAAAGCAACAAAGAGATATAAGTTAGACACATATTGAAATTCAACTGAGCAGTGCTTGGAAATAAATCCAAAATTACCTCCTAATGGAATCCAATAAGAACCACAGGTATCAGACACCCTCAAGTGGAATGGGATTCACAAGCAATGTTCCAGGAAAGTTTTAATCACAATAATAGATATCACACCTTTAATCTTCACAGTGGAATTCATATAAAATAATCAAGCTACTGATAATGGATAAGAACTAGCTGCTTAAAGTAAGCTAAAAGACCCAAAAAAAAAAAGTTAGCTAAAAGGCTTATTACCAAAGCCCCAAACTAAAAATAGCCTATGTCTGTCCGGATTCTTATTGCTGCGATTTCTGTGGAGGTGCTGCGATTGTAGCTCTTCTTCAGAAGCTATTCAAGGATTGGAAATATGCTGTTATGCTGTGATTGCAGCTTGGCCTCCTACACTTGCAGTCCTTGTTCAGTTTCTGTCCAGGACCTGATGTAGTTGGACTGCGATCACAGCTCTTTTTTCCCCAAGCTGCACTGATTTTTTCTCATCTTTAAAGGCCTTCATTCCTCTAGGGACTCAACCATTCAGCTAGGAAACCACTGGAAGTGGATTGTTTGATCCTTGGTTGCTACGGTTCCCTCCCATTTGAAAAGAATTAGTCCTTGAATTCGAATCTAGCAACAGGAGGAAGATTCCTGAATTAGTAAATATTTCCCCAAGGTTAAGAATGCACCAAGTAAAATTGACACAAGATAATGACCATGCATCCTTTTAATCCAATCGTTCTAGATGGAGTAGACACTCCTCTAAGCAATATGTGCACATCACATCACAAGGAATGTCATAAGCATGAACACATCAAAAAGAAGGGACTAGGTAGGCTTAATGTCTTAGGTATACCATTTTGTACATGCTAAAATTAGTCCTACCCCCAATTCTCTAGATATTGCACAACATGAATATATACATGCATTGTATATTCAACAAGGATTATCTTGCTTGTCCACTCTAGAACTTTCTTGATCAAGGGGTCAATTCATCATGATGCAAGGAAGCAGTCATGAAGTCAAGAAGGTTGCTTATCACGTTCAGGTTCAAAAGGACCACGATCTTCAACTAGAAAAGTACTAACTCAAGAGTAGGGCAGATTATAAGGATCAACTTAGTCGCAACTTGCAATGAATCATCACAAGACTACGCTCTAGTTCAAAACCAGTGCCACAATTATACTTCATGCCCACAAAAGATTTTTCATTAGCACTCTTAACGCACTTTAAAAGAGACATTCATCTTCAATTCTTTGACTAACTAAATAAACAATCCAGATGTTTCACTTTGCATCTTCTCAAGACTATCATGTAAAAAAAGGACTATCATCACGTTTGAAAAAATTAGGCTCGATAAATTTAGGTTCATTCTTTAATGACAGCTCATCAACAATTGCATCTCTATGAGTAAGAAAAGATATATGATCAATAGAATTACAAGCACTCTAAGATACAGTTTGGCAGTTTGCATTCCGAGAGTCAAACACCATAATATATGCAAATGTGCAATCAACTCTATGTGCATCCTCACCCCTATTAGGCTCAAATACAACGACGTCACTACTTTGTGACATTTCAAGCTCATAAGAAATAGAAACATTGGATGCAAAATAAAGACTCATTAAGTTCATAAGAATTATGATTAACACCTAAACTCTCAACACACTCAAGCTCACTAAACAAAAACGAAGAGTTAGATTTATTTGTTTTACCTTAAATTACTCCCACAAATTCAATTTACCTCTGTTAGCCACATTTAAGGCTGACCCCCTGGTATTGCAACCTCTAGTTTCCTAGAACCACAAGTGACTTCAGGTGAAGAATCTTCATGTGAAGCTTCACATTTAATTCCTCCTAGGCATATCACCAACAAGTCTGTTGTTATTCTTTCTCATTTGTTTCCATTTAGTGCAAGAAAATGCAATGCAGCCTTCTTTGTGACACTTAAAGCATTTACGCACTTTCTAATGAAATCGAAGAGAAGATAGCCATGCTACCTTGAACCTGACTTTCAAGTTTCCCCTGTGGTATACAATCATTATCGTGAACATGGCGGGTTGACGGCTTGAGGTAACTTCACCTTTCTCTTCCCTTGTATGTTGCCTTTGCCGTATGTCAAGTAGGACAATCTCTAGTATTACCACTTGCATAGATTTTTCATTAAGAGTGAAGAAGCCTTACAATTTGGAACACAGCAACACCCCCCCCCCCCTCTTTTTTTTTTCTTTTTTCTGTGGTATGCAACTTGAAGCATTAAAGCCTTGCCTCATCATCCTCTGCGGTCATGGTTCTTTAGCTTGTATGGAGTTCCAAGATATTGCATCCATCTTTCATCAAGCTCCCTATTTTTCTTGGGGCACTCTTCCAACTCATCTACATCTATTGAAACATGTTTCCAGAAAAAAAAAACAATTAAAGTTATAAGGGCCTCACGTTTGGTTTTCTCAAGAATGGTCACCCAAACGCTCGTGTACCGCTCTTAGATTGGCTTTTCTCACTCTTTTGGTCTCACCCTCAAGCCTTTACTGTGGTTGGTGTATACCAAAAGTTGTAAACAAACTCAACAAGTAGCTCACCAGTTATCTTTTTACTTCGGCTTGGGAATAGAGTTTATGTTCAACAAAGAAGTACAACTAAAGCAAACTGACTGGAACCAACAAATTCACAATGAAATTAAAGAGAGGCTAAAATAAGAGGCAGAAATTGAAAAAGTGCTCACAGAAGACATTGTTAAGATCTTATTACTCTATGAAAGTAGTGAGAACTATGAATGTTGATGATTAAGAATGGTATGAAATTAAAGAAAAGCAGGTTACATCAAAACATACTTCAGCTTCACAAAAAATAAAGTTTAGAGAAGTTATAGTTATGCTGCTCTCTTAGCCCAAAGGGTGCGATTGCAACATTAAAGGCAGCTGAAAGACGGAGGTACTGGAACTCAGATTCAAGATATGCTGCGTTCGCAGCTTGGTCACTGCGATCAGAATGTTAGCATTCTTACTAATGTTGCAATCTCTGAACACGAACTGCAATCATGGTTATATGCTGGATGAACTTCTGAATTGTCAGGACAAATTTTGCTAGAAGGGGTGCGGTTTCTTGAGGAAGGTGTGTAGCTGACCAAAAGGGTTGTTGGGGAATTTCTATAATGCTGCAACTACGGTCAGGAGGCTGTAACCACAGCTGTTCTTTGGATGGAATTCTAAAGCTTTCTAGAGCAAAACGAACTGAATGGTATAACTGATTTCTGGCAAGAACTTTCAGACTTCGAAATTTTGATAAAATCCCCAACTAGACTCAAACGTATCCCACATGAGGCGAAACATGAAATATAAGGCTGAACACTGAACCTAACAATACACCCTCATAATTCCATCATTTTTTTCCAAAATTTCATTTTTTTTTTTGTGTGTAAATAAAATGGATTCAAATGAATGGAGCTGGTGTATAGAATACTTACCCACATCAAAGCTCTGGTATGAAGTGATGGCGGAAAGAGTATGTAGATATCATACAAATAATGGAAAGCAATAAGGAGATAGAAGCTAGACCCAAACTGAAATTCAAATAGGCAATGCACAGTTCAGGGAAGTGGACAGTATGATTTGGAGAGGAATGTTTTGAAGTTCATATTATGTCTTTCTATTGCCACCTCATTTTGCAGGCGAGTTCATAACCCTGTGTTGGAAACATTGCGGAAATTGAGGAACCCAAAAGAGGTGGTATTCTTCACATGGTGTGTGACATTGGGGGGGGGGAGGTCATTTAGACAGCCGACAACCTTAGAGTAGGAAATCCTCCGTGGTTAGATGGTGTTGCATGTGCAAAAGAAATGGGGAGGACACGAACTGCCCTCTACTTCATTATTAATGCGCGTCGAAATTGTGGGTATGATATATTCGATCCTAAAGGTATAGTGAGGTGCTTCGATGCACAGTTGCGAAAATGTGGGCAAGTTGGAAGTCAAAAATGCCGCATATATATGTACACAATATGGGGTGTGTGTGTGTGTGTTCATTCATATAACATATACGTGGTCTTCAAGGCGCAATTGGTTCTTTCAAGCATAGATGTGAAATATTGTCTAGCTGGATATTGCACAACTAGTGAGTAGTAGGAAAGAGGCTATGGAGATTTGCACCTTTTTACATTTTTTGGTTATCATGGGGAAATGAAGAGGAGATATTTGAAGGTGTAGAGAGATCCTTGTCAAGAGTGATGTGTTCCCTTTCTTTTGTGTTATACTTTTGGAGCAAAGTGGACAGGTAAAATATGAGTGTTATCTGTAAATTTTTGATTTATACGTTTTGTTCCTATCATACATCTGGAGGTGTGTATCAATAAGTTACTTTGATTTGAAAAAATAAGAAGTAATAGACAAGTGCATTGTCTGAAAACATGTTACTAGATAAACCTTGCAAAATGCTGATAATTGTAGGGGAATCTTTCTGCTGTATTATGGAAGTTCTGGAATTAGCTTATCCTTTCAGTGGATTGATGATCTAATTTAGGATGCTTTCTCCCTTTTTAAAAATTCTTTTTCCCTTTCACTAGCTTTCTTAGCATGTCGTGTCTGTACTTATGCTTGTGTTTGTTTCTTAATGATAATCTTCTACTTTGTATCAGTGGTTGTTGGATTCATACAACACTCAAATACTTATCATGGTGTTCCTGGCTATAGTGTCTATGCTACTTGCCGGTTTCCTTGCATACCACACCAAACTGTGTGTCACAAATACTACAACAAATGAGGTATTCCTTTTTTGTATTATCTCCAGTAGCTTAGGATGATTTTTTGGTTTTGCTGTGCGGTCTGACTTTTCTTCTCCTTCATAGTATCTGCATTTTCTTTAGAAGTAAGCTTTTGAAACTATGTGTCTACTAACAATGAACTCAATTTTCTTTTTTTGATAACTAAGAAATCCACGAGAGCCAGTGAGGCACAGTTCGAAATTCGGTGCCACTTAAATACCAGGTTTTTTTCTTTAGCAGGGTTCGAACCCATGACGTGTGTCTAACCCACACATCACAAGTTACGTTCTTTCCACTAGTCCGAATCCTTGTGGGCCTTGTAATATTATTACGTTTACATGGACGCTTTCACCTAAAAGGAAATATGGCTTCTTATCTATCACTGAACAAAGTTCAGGCCAGTTGGAGACCTTGAAATGTCAAAATATTTTGGCAAACAAGAAATAAGAAGTCTGCTCTTTAAGGGGGATCAAGTAAGTAAACACAATTTTGACTGACCAACCTAAAAATAAGAAGTTTAAGGACCAGAGGAGCATTATCTTTTAGTCTGATAGCAATCTCTCCTTTTAGTCTTAACTAGTAGTCATACCCGCGCGATGCGCGGTCGATATTAAAAAATATGAATTAATTTAAATTATGATCGGGGTTATTTAAATATATTAGATCGTATTGTTTTATAAATTTTAATTGTCATCATATTTGTCAATACGATATACCTAATAATAAAACCTCTATTAAATTAAATGTGCTTATAGACAACAACAACAACAATATACCCAGTATTATCCCATACCGTGGGATTCGGAGAGGGTAGTGTGTACTTATACTTTACCCCTACCTTGTGAGGATATATTATTACCAATAATCCAATATTTAGTACTATTATATTGTTAATAGATATTTTTATTAGCATATTATGTTGTTTAATATTTTTATCTGCTACTATCTTTTTGTAATATAAGAAGATATATATTTTATTAATCTAGAAATATATTTTTATTTTTATTCTTGTGTTCTCAGCAATATTATTTGCATTTTAATGACTAAAATATCTATTAAATTAAAGGGACTAATATAGACACTTTTTTGTTCTATTTTTTTTTATTATATACTATAATATTTAGTATTATTAATAGAATTTTTATTCGCATATAACTTTGTATAATATTTTTTTTACTATTTTCTTTTTGTAATATAATAAAAGATATATTTTATTACTCGTGAAAACGTGGTAATAATAGAATAGAAGAATTACCAAATAATTCTGCCTCATCGACATCATTCTGATTTGTTAGCTTATCAAACAGACGAAAGTTGAAGATATTCATATGAAATGAAGAATCAACTATTTCCTCAACTGTTGTCCTTTGTGTAAATATCAGCCTCGGATTATGTGGCGTAGTCTTTAAACTCAAGTTGTTTGGTATGACGACAAAGTAGTTCATTTGGTATAGAGCAAGTTCTTGTATCTTAGTCCTAAAAAACTTAATTACATACTTTCCAATCGAGGCCTAGATACGATCACCTTAAAAAGATAGATTAATTATTAGAATGTATCATATTGCAAATAAATAGAACGTAAGCACGGATTAGTGCACAATTTGTGAAGGCTTAAGGTGGATGATGTTGGAGTGGGCAAAGCATGTGACTGTTGCATATTTGTTTATGTACAAATGACCCCTTTAGGTGATTTTGCACTTCTATACAAATGAACACATTAATTTAAGCAAAACCAAAATACAAAAGTTTAACCATAAATAATGCTAATCTTTCTCCTATACTTTACATGGCAAAACTAATATTTATAGAGTGAGGAAGTTGAATAAGTAAAATTGCCGCAAGTTATTCGTAAAGAAATTAATAACAAACTACTTTAAAAAACATAAACGCATATACTTTTTCACAAATGCATAAAGTAAATGTTATTAGGCACTTAAACCACAAAAAATGTATAGAATTGCAATAAATCAACTAATATATTCCACGACAGACACACAAAGAAACAAAGAAAAAATAGAATTTTAGAACTATATAGAGTAATTAAGTTTCAGATGTTACCTTTGCATCTTGTAAAATCAACTCAATCGAATATGGTTTTCAAGGATTGAAACGATCCGGCATTTCCCAAATTCGAACGACTCTAACTTTGAGATTCCATTGCAAAGAATTGCTTGAAATTTGACCGATTTCATGAACTGTTGTAACCATATTTGCAAATTTCTATAATTTGAGTAGAGAAATAGAGGAGAGAGCAAATATTTGAAAAATTATCAGCATAGGAGAGTGTTTATAAATTATGGGGTTGGTTTTGATTCCCACGTTTGCTTTTGCCAGGAGGATCGTGCATAATTTTTTCCCTTTCTTCCTATTTTTATGTAAGATTATTTGTAAAGAAGAGTCCAATTCTTAAAATACCGGTCATGGAAAGAAACATGGGAGAACCAAATAACGTGGGAGTCGTGGTTTTAATAGATATGCTAATCGTTGGCGAACATGGCAGAATTTCCAGGGTATTTGCAACTGCATCAACATGACCCTTCTTACGTGGGCAGTTTGTGTTTTTGAAAAATTGAAATGGGTCTTTTTTGTTTCCTACAATTTAGGTTTCCTGTCCTAATATGCCATGTGGAATATTTTTATGTTGCCAAGTGGCTTAATGAGGGGCCAATATCCTTGGCTTTTAATAATATATAGATTTTGACTAGGCATGAGAAAAAGAAAAGCGAAGAGAAGAAAGGAGGAAGAAGGGGAAAAAGAAAAAGGAAAAAAAGCATTGGCACATCCTAAATCCTAATGATATACCCTTTTGATTCAGCATACCTCCAAAGTTTTAGGAGTAGAAACAGCAGCAGCAGAAGCTGTTCTTAGCTCTCATCTAAAGCTAAATTTTGCTCGTGTGGACTGCAGACTTTCAAATGGCAAGAATATTTAAACTGGAAGAGGAAAGTCAATGAAGCAAAGGCAAGTGCAGCAGCTCTCAAAGCAAGTTTAGGTGAATTGAACCAGGAAATGATGCCCCCAGTGAGCAAATGGAAGGCCTTCTTTCGGAGGTCCTGTCTGGAAGAAGTGGAGGTGGTTAAGAATAACATTTACGATAAAGGACTACTCCAGAATGTCTCTGAGATTGTAATTCCTCTTTCAACCAGACGTTCATTCATACAGAGGAAATCAAAATCAGGTTAGAATTGTCAGTTGGTGACCCATGTTCCATTGGAGCTTGATAGCTCATCTTGGTCCAAGTCTTTAGTCTAATGGTCGTAAACAGAGGAGATTGCTCTAAATGTGAAGTACGCTCGATTCTATCAGAACCTATTACAAGTATCGACAAGTCATCTACCTTTACTCTTGGATGGACGCAGTTAATGCAGTTTAATTGCACGTGGTGAAAGGATTGGATGGGTTCTGAGGAAGGGGTTTAAGTGCCAGTAGTGGTGTTTGCTTCCTTTTATTTTCTGCGGCTGCAGCTGTTGAAGGGAAGTGCTTACTGTTCTTTTTGGTGCATTCTGATTCCCGCTGGTGCAGCCTGGGTTTCTTCTCATTTCTAGGATGAATTTCGATCCTACTTTATTAACTTTTTATAGCTCTTCGCTGCTTAGCAGCAAATGTTTACTAGTAGCATGTAATACGACGAGAATGAGTGCCTGGTATATGTTGCAATCCAATGTCTCATGTACACCAGCTGTGGAACTGGAACTCGGTAGAATTCAAATAAATTTTGTGCTCATGTAGGAAAAAAATAAGATTTTTGAAACTTGTGGTCTTAGAAGTTTAAGTGGTAAAAATTTTGTGGGGCCATGACATTTGTGTGGTTATAAAAACTTCTCATTAAGGGTAAAATAAATAAAATGAAGAGTTTAAAGTTGAATTATTTCCAAACATAAGAATGTGTCAATTTTTTGGAATAGACTAAAAAGGAAAGTACCTAATCTAAATTAATACGGAGGAAGTATTTTTTTTTTTTCTTTCTTCCATTTATAATTTTCCTTAGTAATTCTACATAATGGTCTTAATTTGTACTCCAATTTGCCTTCTTTGGTTAAACTATGTCAGTGATTTAGGAATTTCTTTGTCTGTGTCCCCCCCCCCCCTCCCTTTTGGTGGAACTTTGGAAGAATTTATAGTAGAAATGCTGCATGAGTACAATCGTCTCAAAGGTAATCTTTCACCAAAAAGGAACAATAATAATTCAACCAAGTAAATCACCAATCAGATATTCAAGTAAAGCAAAGAAATCAATAATGGCACGACATCACCCTTCGTGCTTTTACAATCAATGTATAACATCACTTTTCGTGCTTTAAATCTCACAATCTCTCAATAAATAATATTGCATGCAAATAAGGCACCGTGACACCTTTCATGCTTTTCACTCTTCCTCGCTAAGTAATGATATTAATCCAAAAATAGCAAAAACAAGGTGGAAGGTATTCACTTCAATATCAATATCAGTGTAATGATAATTCATTCCAGTTTTCAAAATTCCAACAACTTCAAAATAATTAATAGTACGAAAGTGGATAATTAAAGAAGTAATAATTTAACTATGGCAAGGGAAACACAGTCATGGAAGCAACATAATATAATAAAACAATTTTCACCTACATTCTTAACCCAATAACAATGTATATATACTTGTCACCTTATACATGTGTCTTCCCCACACATAATTCACACAGCAAATAGACCAACAAGTCATAATCCCTCGAATCAAGGTTAACCACAATACTTACCTCACTCCGCAACAAAATCAATGATCAACCGCGGACTTTCCTTTAGAATAGCCTCCAAACCAATCAAATCGAGCCAAATATACTTCAAATAATTCAAAATAGATTTTAGAAACTACCCACGAGTGAAAAAGATTCAATCTTTAATGATTTTGCGAAAAGTCAACAAAAGTCAACCTCGTGTTTGCTTGGACCAAACACGAGAATCGGACCAAAATCCAATTGCACATTCACCCCCGAGCCCGGTTATGTATTTTTTTTTTAATTCAACCTCAATTCGAGGTCTAAATCTCAATTTTTTAAAATTTCCAATTTATACCTAATCCCTAATTTCAACCTTGAAAAATCCTAGATTAAAGGTTAAAATTAATCGATGTTTTTGAAAATATAATAAAATAAGTTAAAATTTACTAAGCAATGAAGTTAGGATGAAAATTCTCTTCAAAACAGCCTCTAGGCCGAGCTAAAACTTGAAAATGGTTAAAAATGGTGCAATTCCTCAATTTTTGATGTTTTAATACCTAGGCGTCAGGTGCTCTTCGCGATTGCGAAGCACCTGAGGCGTTCGCGAAGAATAGCGGCGAAAGGACTACACATTTGTGATATACTCTTCGCGTTCGCAAAGCTTAGCTCCTCGCGGCCTTCGCGTTCACGAGCCCAAGCCCGCATTTGCGTAGAGTATCAGACAGACGACCCCCAGATTTCCACAACCCTTCTGAAGGGTAACCCCCCCCCCCCCACTACTTTACGTTCGTGATCCAATCCCGCATTCATGAATAAAAACTTCCGCCCACCCAAACTTTCCCTTCGTGATCGCGAGAGTAGCTTCGCGATTGCGTAGCATAAGGCACCAGACATAAGGAACAACTGAAAACCAACAACTTCTTGAGTCTCAAATGGTTTGTAGCCCATCCAAAACTCACCCGAGCCTCTCGGGCTTCAAACCAAAACTGCACACGAGTGTAATAACATCATATGTAATCCCTCGCACAAGTAAGATACTAAAATAACACCTAGAACTATGAATCAGACGTCAAAATGTATGAAATTTAAAAGAAAACTCAAGAACTTCTAAAATCATAACCGAGTGTTTGAATCCCTTCAAACCAACTCCGATTTGCACCAAATTTTATACACAAGTTTTAAATAATAAAACGTACATATACCAATTCCCAAAATAAAAATCCAAACTCAGTAGCTATAAAGTGAACCTACGTCAAACCTAGGAAATTCCAAACCTTCAAATTACTAGCTTTCAGCAAAACAAGTCAAATCAGCCTAGGAACCTCTAAATTTAATTCTGTGCATACTCCCAAGTCCAACATCACGAGATGGACGTACCAAGATCGTCAAAATACCTATCGGGGGTCATTTACACAAAATATTGATCATAGTCAACTCAAGTTATTTTTAAAGCCAAAAACTATATTTGCTTCAAATTTTTACGCAAAAACTTTCCGGAAAAAGAATCGAAGTGTGCATGCAAATAAAGAAACATAAAATGGAGCTATAGAGGTATCGGAACACGGAAATAAAGGTTAGTACTCAAAACGACCTATTGGGTTGTCACAATGCCACCGTTATTACTTGGTGAATTTATTGATTAATAACATGTTTTGCCATATGTGACTCTCAAAAATAAAACTCTTCATCTCACTTAGTGATTTACTTTATTCAAATATTATCGTGTTTTACTTTAAATGATTCTACATTTAATTCGTTAATTTTTCAGATGTTTTACTTTATTTAAAAAATTATTTTACCTTACCTTAATTGATTTCTAAACTAAACTTATTTTCCCATTTGATACTCTATATTTTATAAATTGTAATTTATTTTACTTTATTTGACTTCTAAAATAAACCCGTTATCTCATTTGACGCCTTACTTTATTCGAAATAATTTTTTTGCCTTATTTTATTTAAATAAATCTTTCGAACTTTTTTATTTGGCAATTGACATAGATACAATGTACGTGGTAGCACATGAAATTTTTCATGCGAAGGTGATTGATAATGTGGGCACGAGGTGCCATGCGTGTAAGATCCAAGATACTAGCTTATGATTTGTGATTTTGAGATATGGTGCCTCAGGAAAATTCTTGTTGTAAGTCATGCATCAGGAACGATTTGATTACTTGAATTGTCATTTGTTCCTTAAATGATTTCATTCATACCTTATCGGTGTTCTGATTATATTGGTGCTTTGTTACCCATTTACTTCTTGTTGCCATTTGTGTTTCTATTATTCCATTGTTGGTTTTAGATTAATAATCTTTTCGTTGTTAGACTTACATTGATGTTCTTTCTATTGTTAGTTTTATGTTAATATCTGGCACAAGTTTTTATGCCTAGGGGGTGTCTTGATTTGGCCTCGTCAACTCTACTGAGGTTAGGCTTGATCTAACTGTAAGGCCCCGTAAAATTTTTTGTGCATAAAAACTAGTAGCTGTGGTGTCATGGTCCGAATAATGTGTTAGGAATGCGTAGAAGTTCGGACCCTTGGTAGTGATTTAAGTTTCAAAAATGTAGAGAATTAATTTTTCCGAAAAATTGTCAAATGTGCGGTCAAGAATGCGACCGCAAACCTGACATGCGGACCGCATTCTGACCGCAAATCGTTCCAGAGAAGTTGCCCAAAATCGTGTCAATAATGCGGTCGAAATTGCGATCGCATAGTGAATCTGCGATCCAATTTGCGACCGCAGATCAGGAATGCGGACCGCATAATGGCCGCATTTCGTAGCAGAGCTGGAGTAATTTTGAGGCCATTTTGCGGTCACTTTGCGGACCGCATGTGTGTTCTGCGGTCGCATAGTGACCGCATATTTGACCCCGGCCCAGTTTTTGTAACATTTTGACCCGATCTCTTCTTTAATATAACACACCTCTTCTTCATTTTTATCATATCATCTCACCAAAAATTAGAGAGAGAAGAGAGGGTTTTTAGAGAGAGAAATCTTGCATCCTCAAGGATTGTTCCAATCATTTTAATTCCAAGGGATCCTAGGGCAAGGATTCAACTTCCCCAATATTTTCAAGGTAAAAACCCTAACTATTTTCTTTGATTTTCAGTTTTAATTGGGTAAAGAGAGGTTTGCATATAATAGCTTTTAAAAATAGAATTTTTACACTCATGCATGATTATTGAACTTGATTTCTAGTAAAAAGAAGTGAGTAGAAGTAAGAGTCTTCAAGAACAAGGTTGGCAAGAGTAAGATAGCTTGGGTAAGCATAAAGTAGGAAGTTAATGGAAGAAAACTCATCACCAGGTATGTATGGCTAATTTTGATTCTTGTGAAATCGCCCTTATGTGTAAAATTGTTTGGCATGTGTTGATTTGAGAAATTGTATGTGATTAATTGATGTTGTTGTTGGATATTCAAAGTCGTTGTTGAACTATGAGTGTTGTGGTAAGAAATATGAACCGAAAGGTAAATGAGAGTTGAATTGGGTAAAGAATTTGTGGATAATGATTATGATGGCCTATATGGCACCTTGTGGAAAAGAAATCGAAACACTTGAGAATTGGTTTATTGTGGAAAGAAATGAAACACTTGAATTATGGAAAATTGCTTAATATACATGTGTGAATATTCTTGAATGTGGAAACATTGTAACTTGGTTGTGATATTGGCTTGAGAAGTAATTGAGAACATGAAACAATGTGCAAGTTGCTTATTTGAACTTGTTGAAATTGTGTGTAGTACCTTATCTGTTGTTTGAAATTGTTGTGTTTTCAACTGTAAGGCGGGGTCGTGTCGCGCGCCGCGACGTGGTGAAATAAGGTGTGGGTTGGGGTGATAAGGGTGGCCGAGGTAATAAGGGTGGTCAGGGGCAATAAGGATGGAAAGCGATCGAAATCGCTATTAAAAATTGATACATAAATCAATAATGTGAAATTGTGAAAGGAGACAACAGGAGAGTTTGCAACCTGTGGGGCACTGATTGCCCCTTTGTTTGACTACTTGTGCTTTACGTGATTGATTGGTTATTGTTAAATTGGTTGGTTGTAGAAAGTGCTTTGTGTGAGAATTATTTGAAATGAGGAAAAATGTGGAAACATGGTTGGTTGGCTTAATTAATTGTTGATGTAATTTAATGGCTTGAGTTTACTTGGGACAAAGTTTGTCCATACATACCAGTACAATTCAAGTGTACTGACGTCCCTTTTGCCGGGGGCGCTACATTCGTGTTATGATTGTAGGTGGATCTGTAGCAGGCACTTCAGCACATCGGCAGTAGTATCCTTCATCCTCCACTGCCCGTTTTTGGTGAGCCCCTTTCTTCCTCGGGGCCTTGTGTGGTTCATGCCACTCGGTTTAGATTTCATTTTGGTTTTGTAAGGTATAGCCGGAGCCTTATTACCGGCAAGTATTGTATTTCCCTTTTGTATCCTAGAGGCTCTGTAGACATGTAAACCGTGGGATTGTGGCCTATGTATATGTATGGGGCGTTGTAAATATAAATTATGAACTTGTTAGTAAATAAATCACATGGTTATGTTTATGCATTGTGAAATCAGTCATTGTTGGTAAGATATTTTGGTTAATGAGTAACAGTCAACACAGGGTAACGCGTGGGAATGGAAGGCACCCAGGTCCGCTTGACTGGGGCAACCCGGTCAGGCGCCGGTCATGTCCCTCGATTTGGGGCGTGACACTAACTAGGTACCATTGTGGCGTACTCATACTATGCTTCTGCTCATTTTCGTGCGGATCCAGTTTCTCTTATCATGTTGAATTTAAGAGTTGTGTCTGTGCGGCTGGAGACTTCAAGGTATACCTGCTTAACGCTTGCAAGCCTCGTAGCCACCTCCTGATATTATTATTGCTATTTTTTATCTTTAATCCAAACCAGTATTATAGTTAGAGATTCTAATGTATCTCATTAGAGCTTATGACTATGTACTACCGGTTATGAGAATTGTATAGCTATTGTTCATCTTTAGTTATGTAAATTTATTATCAATTTACTTCTATATAGTTGAATTGATTATATTTGTTAGATCTCTTCATATAGTAAGCTTACATAGTCTTAAAGACTAGGTTCCATCACAATATCCTAAGGTGGAGAATTTGGGATCATAAAAAATTGGTATCGGGTCTTTAGGTTTATAGGTGCTACTAGTCATAAGCAAGTTCAGTATAGTCTTACGGATCGGTACATAAACATTGTACTTATCTTCAAGAGGCTAAAAATTCCACTTTTTTCATTCCTTATCTTGCGACATTGATTCATCTTGAAGCACATATCTTACATTCCCTTACATCTACTCGTATACCATATTGCACACTTGGTATCAACTATGCACCAGTGGTTTGAGGCTAAAGAAGAGCTACGAGGGGGACATTGATACTCAATCATTGTCTCAAGGTGTTTCCAGATTGAGGATGTGGATCTATTGGTAGATCTTTTAGTTGTTCACGTGTGCGATGCATTGGGTTCTGGTATCCGATATCTAGTTGGTGAGTACGAGCTTAGAAAGATTTAATTGATTGCCTAGTTATTGTGATCGGTGTAGGGTCGTGAGAGGATGTTAATTTGAGTATAGTTGGTAGTGTTAGAGACTATGTGTTTCGTATGGGACTTTTATTTAGTGAAAGGTACATGTTGTCGTTCAAGACACTTAAGGAAGTGGGCTTGACTGTCACGAGGATGGACATGCGCTTAGTAGGTAATTTGAGGTATCTTATGATTGGTGTTGTACGAGCTTATGAAGGTTGGTATTATGGATTATCGGATACCTATGGCTTCTCACCAAGTAGGGGAGTCTACTATTGATGGGTTTTTCAATGTCTTTGCCTTATGCTTCTTATATTTTGATGATCTAACAAACTTATTGTCAAGAACCAGATAGAGATCCGGACCCACCTAGCATATATTTCAATTGAACAATGTCCGGTTTGATATCCAGCAAATGAGTGAAAAGCCACAACGAGGAACACAATAGGGACCTGGTGACCTGGTCCCTTAGGGTTCTCCAACAGAAGTACAAGTCAGTGACTGTCCGCAACTGTTACAGAGAGGAACATAATAGGGAGATAGTTCCTTAGGGTTCTCTAACAGAAGTACAAGTCAACTGTACAGCTGGAACATAACAGCACAAAGTTACTGTCCCGTAACAGTTACAAAGAGGAACACAACAGGGACCTGGCCCCTTAGGGTTCTCTGACGGAATTACAAATCAACTATATAGCTGGGACGTAATTGCACAAAAGTGATTGTGCATCAGACAATGCAGTAGTCACTTCTCATTGGGAAGAAGCGGGTACCAAGAATTGACATCACCAACCATTGTGATGTCTTTTGTAGTATAAAAACCTAGTGCAAGCACAAGATATTCACTTGTGCATTTAGTGATATTCTCTCAAGCATAACAGTGTTCATCCAGCATTGAGGTCACTGGTATGTCAAGAACAAGAAGACAACTCCACTAAATGATCAATTTTAAAATGAGTCTATGTGTATCCGTAGTTGAGTTGTAATATTGTTATTTTTTCTTCATTGTAACTCCTATCTTGCTTCCTTAGAAGCTATGTCTTAGGAAAACCAAAATACATAAACTTTCGAGTTTATGTTGTGACTAGGTTTAGTCATAAGCTTAAAGTCTTTGTAACTAGAGAGTCACAAAGTGGCTTGTGATAAGACTATCACAAGTTAGTTAAGTTAAAGTCTTTGTAATATAGTTATTACAAAGTGGCTTGTAATAGTGAGATTACAAGTTAGTGAAGTTGAAAGCCTACAAGTGTAGGCCGTGGTTTTTGTCCCATTGTGTGGGATTTTTCCATGTAAAAATCCCTTGTCTCCTTTACTTACAGTTTTATTAGCATTCTCAGCATAACCTCATAGAGGACCAAGTAATCTATTGATTGGTGGACTCAAACAAACTAACAATTGGTATCAGAGCGGGTTTTTTCTAAAAGGTTAACACCTAGAAAGGATCTAAATGGATGCTCCACCCAACTTTGAGGAAGGACAATAAACCTACAGACCTCCTAGATTCAGTGGTCAGTACTATGGCTGGTGGAAGACTTGTATTCATGATTTTATAATGGCCGAAGTTTCAGAACCATTGGATATCATCTGTGATGGTCCACATGTTCCCATGAAGAAGCTTGAAGAAATTGGACCAATGGTGCCAAAAGACATAAAGGAGTATAGTGATATTGATAGAAAAGCCGCAGAAAAGAACTATCGCAATAAGAAAATCTTAGTTTGCGATAAAGGACCTGATGAGTACAACAGAGTCTCAGCTTGTGATACTACCAGAGAAAGATGCGAAGCGCTGCAAAAGGCACACGAAGGAACTACTCAAGTTAAACAGTCCAAGATTGACATGCTCACCATAGAGTATGAGCTCTTTAGGATGAAGGATGATGAGTCTATACAGGATATGCACACCAGATTCACATCCATCATAAATTAGCTTCATTCACTTGGAGGTGTTATTCCCAAAAACAAGCTTGTAAGAAAAATCCTCAGAGTTCTACCCGGTTCTTGAGAAAGTAAGGTAAAAGCCATCACCGAATCTAAAGATCTACAAACTCTAACCATAGATGAGATGATTGGTAATCTTAAGACTTACGATATAAAAAGAAAGAAAGACAGTGAAAGGAGAGAGCCAAAGAAAGAAAAGAACCTGGTACTCAAGGCTGAAAGCAATTATTCAAGTGAAGAAGATAGTGATATGGCCTATCTTATAAAAGATTTCAAAAGATGGTTCGAAGGAATGGTGATATACCAAAGAGGGGCAGCTCAAGTAAGGCAAGGAACAATGATCTCTGTCACAGGTGCGAAAAGTCAAGGCATTTCATCAAAGACTGTCCACTTGCGAAACATGAACAATACAAACAAAACCCTGATAAATCAGCAAAAAAGAACTTGGTTCCAAATAAAAGATTTAGTCGAAAAAGTGCAACTAACAATATTGTGAAGCAGGCTCTTGTTGCTTGGGTAGACTCCTCCAGTATATCAGAAAGGGAACCAGATGCAGAAAACAACTCCATGATGGCAGTGGAAACTGAAGCAACAAAGTATGATTCATTGTTCGCATTGATGGCTTAGTTTAATGATGATAGAGAAGATGAAGATGATGGGGTAAATTTCAGGGAGAAAAATCTGAAATCCTACTCTTCTAAGAAGTTAAGTTCATTATCAAATATTCTAATTGATGCTTATTATAGCCTTGATAATAATAAGAAGACCCTGACCATAGACCTAGGAGAAGCTGAACAATCTAGAGATGATCTGGTGGTATGTGTAATGGACCTTAATGAGACCATAGCTAATCTTGAAAAAGAAAAGGAAGCTCTAAATGAAAAAATTACTAGTGTAGAAAATGAGATAGATGACCTGATAGTAGTAGTTGTTGACTTGAAGGAAACAATAGAAGGTCTTAGCAATGAGAAACACACTCTAGAGGAAAAAATTGCTACAGCTGAGCAAGAAAGGGATGATTTTTAGTGATAATCACTGATCTAGAGGAAACCATTGAGGGACTCTAGAGAACATAGGAATATAATTCATGGGAAAGGGAAGGAAGTTGATAGTGAGACACATATCAAGCTTGAAAAGGAATTAACTGATGTGAAAACTAGCCTATGTGGTAAACTTGAGAAAAATCGGCAACTTCAAGCTGAATTGAAGAAAGTAAAAATTGATCTTGAGAAATCTCTGACGTGGACCTAGTCCTCATATGTTGTCACTTCTATGCATTTCAACAATAGTGGAAACAAGCAGGGAATCGGGTTCCAAAGGGAGAAAACTCTTTACAACCCTCATAGCAAGTATGTCATTGTTTTTGATAATTGGTTGTGTACTCGTTGCGGGAACAATGGTCATTTTAAAGAAAATTTCCAGGCCAGGGTTCAATCTGTTAAGAAAAACAAAGTGTTTACTGAAAAAGTGACTACTAATAAAGGACCAGGTACTGTTCGCAAGAAACGACTATTGCCTACCTGGACTAGAAAATCCCCTATCCATCCCTTTTATCATAACATGGGACCCAAACTAGTTTGGGTTCCTAAATCTAACACATGATTTGCATGTGCAGGGAACAATGAGAGGGAGAGTACTACAATGGAACATGAACAGTGGATGCTCGAAGCACCTTGGATTTCTTCTCACTGAAAGCCCTGCAGGAAGGGAATGTATTCTTTTTTTTAAAAAAGGGATACATTCTCGACATCTAAAAGTTTGAAAAGCTTCTTTGACACTAAATTGAGAACATGTACTATGTGGATGGCCTGAAGTACAGTCTCCTGAGTGATTCTCAAATCTATAAGAAAAGTTATAAGAAAAGTAAAATTGATAATGTGGGATAAAATATTTTATGGGTATGTGTCAAACGATCCAAGTAATTACTCAGAGTTCTAGAGATATATCAGAATATTAATATACCGTTTGGTGAAAAATTAATGGGTCGGGGGATGATTTCTGTCAAGCACTACCAGTAGATCCAAAATTGATAAAAGCAAAGATTGTAAAAGCTAGCTTGCCAAAGTTATACTTCTCGTTTCAAACGAAAAAGATTCAACTGAAAATAAATATAAAGTAAGAATAGATCCGGCATTGAGTATCTTCTTGCTTCGTGTCAGAACGAAAAAGAGCATCAAATAAAAGATGATTTGATTCTTCCTGAACACTTGGTTATCAATCTCAATGATAATAAATGCATTTAAAAAGATAAATATTTTTATTATTAGATTAAAATGATTTTGTGCAAATCGCATGATATAATTAAAAAGATATCTTAACTAGAAGAAATGAATAAGTTGATCAACTAAATAAAAAGTTGACTGCAAAATTGTATAGAAAAACAAAGTGTTTTCAATTTTTTACTCAGCAAAAAATGATACCAAGAATTACTTAAATACTTTAATACCAAAATGACCTTCTACCATACATGCTTGTTTTCAAGTTTCTTATTTCTTACGTGTGTTAGTGTTACCGTATATATAACAGACTAAGAGGGTGTTTGGCTAAGCTTATAAGTTTAGTCAAACTGGCTTATAAGCACTTTTTGACTTATCTACCCGTTTGATAAAATTAAAGTGTTTATAAGTTAAGTGCTTATAAGCCAAAAATATGCCAAAAGTCATAAGTTGGTCTCCCCAACTTATCAAATTTGAGCTTATAAGCACTTCAAATTTGATCAAAATATTTATTATTCTATTCCTAAAATACTTCTTTTTAAAATAAAACTCTTTGTATGCCCAGTTTTTTAGCTATTTATTATTAATTTTAGCACTTTTATCCAACACATGTAACTGCTTATTTTTTAAATCAGTTTCAACATTTAAAAGTACTTTTCAGCAACTATGCGTATCAACTACTCTAAATCATCAAAGCCAAACGGGCTCTAAGTTAAAATTGATCTTCTATTGTATATAGGTTAATTTTGAAGAAAAATATGTCTGTCATGCTACTGAAAAACTTAGATACGCACAAAAACTTATGCAATAGCACACATATGATATATAGTTATTTTAACAATAACATCATACAATAAAAAAAGTGATACAAGTTAATGTGCTTCTAAGTAAATTCTTATCCCTGAATTCAATATTCATTTTTCAAAACTAAGGAATATCCTTTTAGATTTGTGTGAAAATAATTTTTAGTATGTTTATGTTTTGCAAATATAATATATAAATCACAAGGACAAAAATTTTAAATATTGGACAATATTTACCGCAAATATATTTTCTTGCACGAACAACTATATGTTGCACTTTCAAGAGGGATATCAAGTTTGATAACAAGAGTTATGGTTAATTAAAATAATCAATACATTAGGAGGAAACTAGAGCTGTCAATATGGGCTGGGCCAGGCTAGCCTAGCCTAGCCCACGTGAGCTTTAGCAATTGACGGGCTGGGCTAAGCTAGCCCACCATTTTGATGGGCCTTATAATGGTCAGCCCACCACAACCCTATGTGGGCCGCCAGCCCCACGGATCGGTCCATTTTTTTTAAAAATTAAAATTTGTATTTTTTCTTTAAATTTTAACCTAAATCTTAATAAATTTTTATATTGTTCCAATATATCACAATAAATACTAAAAAAGTAAATGACTAGACTATATTTCATTAATTATAGGTCAAAACTTAAAACAAACTATTCAAGCGAATGTTCACGATACTTATGAGATATCTGACACATCATCTTCATCAAACACATTTGAATCCGCTTGTGATAAAGTTGACTTAACATCTTCACTTTCATATACAATTCATATGTAATATTTATTAATTGAATATTAAAAATAATTAGATTTTAAAAATTAATAATATTTAAATTCACATAAAAAAATATTATCAGTTTGAGTTTGAAAAAACCTATGCAGCCAATTTCGAGTAGTAACAAGTGTTTGGACTTTTTCATAATAAATGCAACTTCTGTACTTTGTAAGAACACGCTACAGATGTTAAATGTTGATTCCGATGCTACAATGATAATAAGAATACTAAGTACATCACGCACAATCACTGAAAGATCATGATATTTTCTAGAAAATACATGACAACATCCATCTCTTGAAACTTCTCAAGATCATGTTTTGGTTCCTCCTAGTAAAGATCGAATTCTAACTTTCCATCTCTAAAGGCTGTATACTTTTATTTTTTTATATATTTTAAATAAATATTTTATTAGGCCCACAGGCCGGCCCGACCCAGTCTCACGCAAGCCTCACTGGCCACGGGCTTACTTGAACTGGGCTTATAAAAGCCTCGTTTAAAGAGGCTCCAAATATTCTAACACAGCCCTACTAAATCACGAGTCGGATTGGGCTAGCCCAACGGGCCAAACCCATATTGACTACTCTAGATGAAACATACAGAAAAATATTATTCACAAAGAAGTGTCTGTTAGAATACCATCCCATTAAATACTTTTAAACTATAATACATAATTATCTAACTAATATGACAAAATTAATCATTTATGTAAGTTTTGATAATGTACTTTTACTTTAAATTCACGTATTGTGCTATTATAATGATATTTTTAGATGCTTGAATGATTATTATATTATTATACATAAAATTTCTCACCGGCTATTTGAATAAATATTCCTTTTTTCTTTAAAGGAAAATCTCGTTCAAACAGGTCGGCACCTTAGGGATCCATGGCCCAAATTTGAATGGATCTCCAAATTTGATCCATTATATAATCCCACTCGAAAAAACCCTAATCTCGTCATAGGCGCAGCTGAACACATCTACTCAGGTCAGTTAACTCTTCCTTTTTAGATATAACGATTACGATATGATATTCATCGTTTGTTTTGAAAAGCAGGTCGAAGATGAGTAAAGGAAGCAGCGGAGGAGGAGCCATGAAAGGTGGAAAGAAGAAGGGAGCAACATTCGTGATTGATTGTTCAAAGCCAGTGGAGGATAAGATCATGGAAATTGCTTCACTTGAGAAATTCCTGCAGGAACGCATCAAAGTTGGAGGAAAAGCTGGGGCTCTCGGTGACACTGTCACTGTCACTCGTGACAAGACCAAAATTACCGTCACCTCCGACAGCACTTTCTCCAAGAGGTAAATATCCTCTATTTTTTCACCTGCAACTGCTTTCTTGACTGTACGTTTTTCTTTCTTTCTATAATTGGCTACTAATTTCTTAATGAAATAACAAAGTGAAGTATGTATCCACCGATTTTATCACTTCAATAAACGTTATCAAATGACAAACATCTCTTTTTCTTGTTGTGTGCTAGTTCTGTATGTAGGACTATGAATCTTGAAAAGAATTTATTTTATTTTAGACTTTCAAATGCTGTATTGATTAACTTCATTTTTGGGCGGTCTCCTTAAGAATGCTTTGGGCATAGTTACCTGGTAATGTATTAAAGACAAATGTGATGGTTGAAACTATAGAACTTTTGGGGCTAAATCAATAAATGGGTCATTGTCCAGTCCATCATGAAGTTCACTTGGTTCACTTGGGCTAAGATGTCTTGGATCAAGACGGGCTAAACAATGGGTTATAACCTAACCTGCCAACTTGACCCTATTTTTGCAATATTTATAAGCAACATCAAACAACAAATATAGAGTTGAAATTCGCTAATTGATATTTAAATAGTATACATAGAGTACTGAAGATATTAAAATCTATATGAATGCTAAAATGTTTTTTTTTTGTTTATCAAGTATGAATCTTGAAAACTTGAAATATATTGTAAATTCCTAAATAGCTAAAGTGTCATAAAAGTTGTATATATGGAGTAAGTACCACATTAAAAATAATTTAATTGGTGGACAAAATGACTTGATTGATATTAAGAAACAAATATCATAATTTACTGGACCAGAACGATATCCTTAGAAGTTTAATTTGCTGAACACGTAACTGATCAATTGTAAAGACTATAGCCGCTATATTAGTTATACAATTTGATTGAATATTATGCCCATGAAGTATAAGAAAATTGGAAACATATTTTATTTCATATTCGCGATAAGGTGGGTGTGACCCCTAAGGATAAGATGCGGGCGGCTTAGGTGGTTTGGTCATGTGAGTAGGAGGAGGAGCACAGATGCCCTAGTGACATTGGAGGGCCTACGGAGATGTAAAGGTAGGCCAAAGAAGAGATGGAGATAGTTGATCAGGCAAAGAGATTACGTAGCTTCAGCTGACGGAGGACATGTCCCTTGATAGGAATGTATGGAGATCGAGGATTAGGGTAGTAGAGTAGGTAGTCTAGAGTTCATTTAATTTTTTTAGAAACGTGGAATCTATAATTTTATGTAGTAACTACCCAAGGCATTTGCAGTAGATACTTGCATTATGCCTACTGCTATAAAAATTTAGCGATTTGCATTGTTTTATTGTGCTCTATTTTACCATTCTTAAACACGGTTCCTGTATGTAACTTATATACTTAAGATGTAGAACAATATCCTCTCCCACCTTTGTTGTATCTCAAGGTTTTATTTTCCGGACCCGGAGTCTCCATAAACACTCTAACCTATATTTTATGTCCAGAGAGTATTCTTTATTATCTCAGTTAATTGTATTTTTGAGTTTGAGAGCTGTTGTAATTGACCAGCAGGTCGCAGATGCATTTCTTCTTGAGATGTTCCCAACCATTTGTTTTCTAAGCAATGATGTTATATTCTTTGACCAGGTATTTGAAATACTTGACGAAGAAATATCTAAAGAAGAATAACGTGCGTGATTGGCTTCGAGTTATTTCTTCAAACAAGGATCGCAATGTGTACGAGTTAAGGTACTTCAACATTGCTGAGAATGAGGCTGAGGAGGAAGATTGAGAACTAGAAGCAGTAGATTGTAATTGTTCTCTCTTTTTTGACATAATTTACACTTTTTGTCTGGAATCAAATCTTTTGCATTTTTGCCCTGTTTTTAAGGGAGAAATGAGATTGTGTTACTGGAGTTGGTTTATTTCTTCTACTTATAACTTAGCTTTTCACTTTTTGGGTTCGTTTTGTGCCAATTGCATTTGAGGAGAATACAGGTAAATAGTACTCGTCATCTCAAAATCAGCGTGACTCACAACACCTATTTATTCTGTTTTTCGGTCCAAAATCCCTTCATTCAAACAATATGTTTACTAAATTACAACATATCTTAGAATTCATCTTTAGATTTTGTTGTATAGGGCCAACTTAAAGTTTGATTATTTTTGCCAACATATGCTAGGTTAAATGATAGTATCTCATAAAATAAATTAATATGACTAGTTATTTGATTGTATATCCCAGTAGGAAGATAATTAGATAACTTAGGAGATCGAGCCAAATCCAGAAATCAGAATAAGTAATTCGGGAGAAGTTTTATTTTGTGTCTCGTACTAGTTGAAGGAGATTTTTTTTTTGTCTTACAAATTTGTAGATTCCAATCTTACACTTTTGGGTTCACAAAAATTTGGGTTCACAAATTTGTGAGACAAAAATAAGCATCATACAACTAGTTTCAGTTGTATAAGACACAAAATAATTTTTTTATAATTCGGGGACGTTTGTCCGTGTATGATCAGTATCTATTACTTTTAGAAATTTATATACAATTTTTAACTTTTACCTTATAACTTAAACACATTGTTTAACATTATTATGTATTTTGTAAAATTATATACTTATTGATGTGACGTATACGTGCAAAGTGTGGAAAAAAATGGTACGCCTAAAAAGGTCAATTTTGGTTCAACCAGTGATACGATTAACAATTTCTCTAATTGTAAGAGAATGTGAAGTTCTTTCTTAATTTAAGGGTGAGTTAAAATTCAAATATCATGGATCTAAATATATGAAGGAGAAAATGAAACAATAGGATAAAACTATTGATAGATGGGGTATTATCACTTTTGCTTGCTTCAGAAATTATTTATATTTGGTAGACGAAAAAGTGTACAGAATTTGTATAACTTTAATATATAACATATAGAATATATATATATTGCCTATTTTTTTTTATAACAGCTATACAATATCATTTTGATAGATCCACAAGACCTATATCCATTAAATCAAAAAAAGAAAAAAATTTGTGGGCCAATCCACGTTTCTTTTATAGAAAGCATTTCAAAATTTAAAAAGTATCAATTTTATAAAGTATATATCCATGGATGGACGATTAATAATAGTGTTAATGGTTGTTATAACGATTTAATTATCTGCATTAATGTTTCTTTTGATATATATTATCATTTCTAGTTTTGTAAAAATAGTTATGAAATTTCAAAAAAACAAGTAATCGAACAAAGTAATGAGAATTATGATTTTGTTTCAAAAAAGAAATTTCTATTACCTACAAATATTTTAATTAATAATTTTGTATAGTCACTTAAATTTTTGTACTAAATAAGTTGAAGTATACGTGCAATACAAGTGCCAAAAATTAATTTATATATAATACAGGTCAAACGTTTAGGGACTTTTCGGCTGTGTTAGCTCCCAAAAGAGCCTTAACAAGAAGGTTACCCTAAAAAGGATTGCGGAGAATCCAAAATTAATAGTTCGTAAGAGGTGCTATTGCTAGTTATATTCACATTGTAACTCAGCCGATTATTTTGAGTATTAGAGCCCCGTTTCCCATTTGATGCTTCTCGTAGTTTCTTTTGATGTTTTGTGATTTGCGGAGTGGTTGATTTGGTATTAAGAAGTTTTGGGGAGTAAATGAGAATACTTGTTCTATGACGCTTAAGTTGTAAGAGTTGACCAATATTGACTTTTGAATAAACGACCTCGATTAGTAATTTGATGGTTCCATAGGTTCGCATGGTGATTTTAACTTGGGGGTATTTTGAATTTGGTTTTGAAGGTTCCTAAAAGATTTTAAGTTTATTTATCGAAAATTAACAATTCAAAGAATTGAAAGTACATAGGTTTGACCGATAGTTTGACATTAATGTTACCAAGGTTGAATGGAACTTATGTGATAATTCTGGTTGTGATTTAGAATGTCGAAGTATGGATTCATGAAGTTGGAAAGTTAATAGATGATTTTGATCTTTGATTCTCGTTTGATGCATAAAAAGTGTAGAACAATCAATCTCACATCATTTACTATATTCATGACGAAGAACTTGCACGTTACATATTTTGGATGACTTTTCCAACATAGTCAATGTATACATAATGTGGGTGTGGCACGTAAATTCACCAAAAGAAAATATTTAGCAAGATAAATACATCACATTCATATTAATTGTATTACACATCAATACATTTAGAGCCTTTAGTAGTCTTGTTTTTTCTTGTTTCTCTAGATGACAATGCATTGTGTATTTTAAAAGTAAATTTATGTTATCGGGATCAAAAAATGATTGAACAATTGCAGCAGTTGGCAAAAAGTCACTCTTTTTTTTTAATTGACGCGAATAATCATATGAGTCACTCAATTTTTATTGATATATAATATATTTATTGATTATCATTGTTTCTCACTTACTCATAACACTATCAATTAATACCCATTGTATTAAATTGGTTCAAATGCAATTCAACGTTATTTGTATAATCGTATTTCAGATCTAGAATTTTGTTATGTTTAATTAGGATTTACCCATTATCCTCTTATTTAATTAATTTAACAAAAAGTTTCATACTTTTTAGTAAAACAATTTGGCATTGTCTGTGGAAAATTTTCTAGTTAAAATTATAGTTTCTAGATCTAAAAAAAATAGCGCAAAAAACCTATACTTCCTTGTGTGCACAAATCTAACACGACAAGCAACGGAGAGGAAAAGAGGAAGCGATAGCCGACCTCACCACCAACCTCCTCCATACCATCAATTAAGTAAATCAAACGGATGGTGAGGAGGTAATACCAAACACCTCTCCCAGGCGAAACAACTCACATCTTCCTCATGATAGCATCACAACCTCGCACGAAAAATGGGCCTCTACATCCACAATAGAAGAGGCACTAGCGGCAGTAAAAAAGCTTCTCGATGCGTGGTTGACAAACACGCTAACCATTTTCCTTGTCGAGCCCGCTGGAAAAGGCAGGGGTTTGCGTTGCACCAACAACTAACGAGCAACATCCCCCCCCCCAACAGGTATTACTCACAATGTAAGTGGTGCACGTAACGACACCCTCACAACCATTCTAGGAAAATGAAGGAGATGGAGAACAAGAATAAAATACTTCGCAACCAAATGAAAGAGCATCAAGAAAGGGTAGACAAAATACTGAGCGCCCCAAAACTCCTTCCAAAAGGGACGCCGGTCGGTTTGTTAAGCAGTCATACAACGACAAAGCTGCACCACACGGAATACCCAAAACTTTCAAAATGCTGTCGTACCTAAAAGTATACAACGACACGATGGGCCTTGAGGATCATGCGACCCACTATGTTACTGTAGTGAAAGGCAACAACCTCTCCAAACAACATGTGTCATCCATATTGCTGAAGAAGTTTGGCGAAACTCTAACCTATGGAGCACTGACTTGGTACTCACAGTTACCTGCGTGTTCAATAGAAACATCGAGGAGATTGTAGACAAGTATATCACCACCCATGCCGAGGCGAGGGTGAACTACATATTCACCATTAAGTAATCGCCTGGCGAGGGACTGCGAGACTTCCTTGCCCGATTCAACCATGTAAGAATGACCTTTCCAAATGTATTTGAAAGGATGACATCTGCCGCTTTCTAGAATGGGCTAAGCAGAAGTGGGTCGAGGGTAACTAGAAAATTTCTAAGTCGCCTCATGAAGTACTCTCAGACAACTTGGGACGAGATACACAATGCCTACTGTGCCGAGGTAAGATTCGACAAGGAAGATATCAACGGACCTATTCAACGATTGACCTCAGTCCAAATAAGGCCAGGGAAGGACCAAAGAGGTGACAACGGGAGGATCCAGTAGGACCCCGACCTAATCAGGAAAGACATCAGCCTTACGTTAGAGGCACCCTCATGTCGCCTCCACGCCACGATGAGGGCCCATCCAGGCCACGAACAGAAACTCACCGAAGTGAGAGAGGTATGGCCTATTATTATCCGCTCACAATTTCTGTGTTCCCCCATGAGAAATAGTCTGCGCACTGGAAAAGCTTAACCTAAAAGTAAAGTGGCCGCACAAGATGGGATCCGACCCAAGCACCAGAAAGTCAAATGCCCTCTACGAGTTCCACCAGGAACGCGGTCACAAAATCGAGGATTGTATCACCCTAAGGCAGGAGGTCATAAACATGATTCACCAAGGGAACTTAAAAGAGTTGATGAGCGATCGGGGAAGGGCCAAATTGCTCGAGGACGTGAACAGAACCAGGGACTGCCCAAACCACCTGCCCTGGCTCGAACCATTCTTAGAGGAGGCGACGACGCATCCATCAACAATATAAAGTTCACCACCACCCACAAAATCAAATAGTCAATCACTCATGAACGATATGACGAACTCGAAGGGGGTATCATCTTCCACAAATCAGATACCCACAGTTTGGTATTTACCCATTATGACGCTCTTACCATTACTTTACGTGTCTTAGGTATTGACGTAAAACGTATTATAGTTGATGATGGGAGTGGCGCGTGCATCGTCCACCCTCGAGTTCTTGCACAAATAAATCTCGAGGATTGGATAGTGCCATGTTGCATCAAACTGACGGGTTTTAACAGTGCACTTGAATTTGCATCTAGGGAAATCACGCTGCTCGTCCTGGCTAGCAGCGTTAATTTGGAGACTACATTCTATATCATGGACTAGGATATGGCGTACAACGCCATCATAGGTCAACCTTGGATCCATGCTATGAAAGCCATCCTCTACAGCTTATATCAAGTCATTAAATTTTCCACCCCTTGGGGGGTATTTAGTATCCGAGGAGAACAACGCATTGCCTGGGAATGCTACCACATCGCCCAAGATTGCACACAGACTCAACAGTTAAAGGGTAAAGCAAAACATTTATAGCAATCAACATGGTTAAAGTCAAGCGAGGACGAGAAGGATATGATCAAAGATCTTGAAGTGGTAGAAGCTACAAGATCTATCGTAGAAGACCTCGACCCCCTCCAACTCGCTGATAACAACCACAAAGAGAAAGCTTTAATTGGCCATAAGCACCACGAGCTAGGTAAATTTCGCTAATTCTTGAAAAGTAATGTAGATTTGTTTGCTTTTTCCCATGCAAACTTGGCAGGAATTCCAAAGAAGATAGCGACTCACAAGTTGAATGTCAACCTATTTTACCCCCAGTAAGGCAAGTTAGATGAAAATTCAACTTCACAATAAATGATGAGGCCCAGGAAGAGGTTGAAAAACTATTAGAAAATGTTTCTATCAAAGAATCGAAGTACTCTTAATAGGTCGCCAGCGTGGTCATAGTGAGAAACACGAACGAAAAGTGGCGGATGTGCATAGACTTCATAGATCTGAACAAAGCATCCCCAAAAGACCCATTCTCATTACCCCATATTGACCAACTCATCGATAGAGCTGCTAAGTTTCTTGGACGCCTAATCTGGCTACAACCAGATCCACATGGAGGTGGAGGACGAGGAAAAAACCACTTTCATCACCCACCTGGGGACATACTGCTACAAGGTTCTGCCGTTCGAGTTGAAAAATGCAGGTTTGACATATCAGAGGCAGGTGACCAAAATGTTCAAACATCAACTCTGCAAGACCACAGAAGTTATATAAATGACATGTTGGTCAAGTCTAAAGGAAGGAAGACCATATCGACCACTTGAGGGAATCCTTCGACATACTCAAAAGGTCTAACATGAAATTGAAACCTGAGAAATGCGCCTTGAAAGTAACCTCGAGAAAAGTTCCTCAACTTCTTAGCATTGCGACGAGGCATCGAGGTCAACGCCGACCAAATCAATGCTATAGAGGGAATACCAGAAAACTAACCAGCAAGAAACAAGTACAGATATTGATCGGTCGTGTAGCCACCTTGTCAAGATTCATCTCACGGTCCTCTGATAGGTGCCACAAAATTTTCGGTGTACTCAAAAAAGACCACAAACTCTAATAGAATTATCAGTGCGTCAATGCCTTAAAAAAACTAAAGGCATACCTGTCTTCGCTGCTCACTAAAGAGGAACCCGGAGAATGTCTCCTCATTTACTTGGATGTGTCTGATGTCGCAGTAACTGCAGTCCTGGTATGAGAAAATAAAGGTACGTAGTCTCCAATATACTACATTAGCAAAACTTTGGTCGACACTGAAACAAGGTGCCCCCACCTCGAGAAGATAGCCCTAGCCTTGGTTGTAGCTTTATGAAAGCTTAGACCTTATTTCCAGTGTCACTCCATCTTAGTGGTCACGACCTTTCCTCTAAAGAGTATCCTGCGCAAACCCGAATTGTCGAGTAGATTGGCCAAATGGGCCATAGAGCTGAGCGAGCACGATATAACCTATCAGTCGCGAACGACGGTTAAGTTGCAAGTACTTTCCAACTTCGTCGCAGACTTTAGCGCAAAGATAATGCCCGAAATTGAAAGGGAAGCCGCCAGTACTTGTACCAAAATGCACGACCAATGGGTTCTATACACCGATGTTCTAACGCGTCTGGGTCTGGACTGGGACTCGTGTTCGAGGTCCTAACATGCAAAGTAATTTGCTAGTTCATACGGTGCCCTGATATGACTAATAATGAGGCCGAGTATGAGGACGTGGTTGTAGGATTAAAATTGGCATTCAATTACAGAGCACTGACAAGTAGTCCTACGAAATACCATGCTACAGAAATACCAGGCCGAAATATACAAACTGTTACCTGAGTTCGACGAATGTCAGCTCAATCAAATATCGCGAGCATAGAACATAGAAGCAGACGAGGTAACCAGCGGCAACCAAAAGCATAACCAGAGAAAGAAACATGGCCACTCTTCTCTATTCATTGATCGGATCAAATCGAGGTACGAACTATAAACTTGACTTAGGACTGGCGCAATCGTATTGCCTCATATTTGTAGGAAGTGGTGCTCCTAGATGATAAAAAAGAATACAAGAAGCTTCGAATGAAGGAAGCCAGGTACAACGTCATCAATAACAACTTGTACAAAAGAACGTATGACAGCTCCCTAGTGAAATGCTTAGGCCAAATCAGATACGGCACATCCTCGAGGAAGTACATGAAGGTCACTACGGAGCTCATACCGACAATCGAGCTCTTGTCAATTGCCTCATTCGAGCAGGCCACTACTAACCTACAATGAAAAAAGAGGCCGCCGACTTTATAAGAAAATGTAAGCAATGCCAGAAGTATTCCAATGATCCACCAAGCGGGCGAGCACCTCCACTCAATCACCTTGCCCTGGTCTTTTTTCAAATGGGGAATGGACATCGTTGGACCCCTCCCAGTGGGACGAGGTAATTGCAATTTCTTTTAGTTTTAACTAACTAGTTTTCCAAGTGGGTAGAAGCAGGTGCATTCGCCCAAATGCGTGAGCAAGAAGTGATCACATTCATATGGAAGAACATCATATGCCGCTCGGCATCCCCAAAGAAATCAGTTATGACAACGGGTCCCAATTCACCAGGAAAAAGATATTCGAGTTCTTTGAAAAATGGCACATTAAAAGAATATTCTCCATGCCATATCACCCCGCGGGAAAGGACACACGAGAAGGAAAACTAGGGAATAATTGGGACGGACCATGTAATATCACGGTAATAGCAAGCCAATGACCCTTGTACTACAATTTCTAAGAAAGGATGTTATTATCAAACAACAGGAACATCACCCACCTCAAGTACTACAATTTCTAAGAAAGGATGTTCTCCTAGCCGTACTCTTTTTCCCTCACCGGAGTTTTATCCCAATTGGGTTTTCACGACGAGGTTTTAACAAGGCGGCAATAAGGACATCTCGAAGTTTAAGGCTCGAGCATGTTAGATTACTAGTTGGCAAGTTCATTGTTTGACGCCTCGAATACTTCACCAGACTGAACAATGAGGGACTAGATAGACTGGACTGGAATACCAGCCCGAAAAACACATAAACTTTGATATATATATATATATGAAAGTGAAACATACAAACATATGATGTTCGCCTGTCTCCAAGAAGTTTTGACTCTTCACCAATCAATTCACCACATTCTACCTTGTTTGAATCAGCTAAGAGTCAACATTCGACCTCGCTCGAATCGACTCGCATTCGACCTCGTTCGAATCAACTAAGAGTCAACATTCAACCTTGCTTGAATCGACTCGCATTCAATCTCGTTCGAATTAACTAAGAGTCAACATTCAACATTGCTCGAATTGACTTGCATTCGACCTCATTCAAGCAACATTTGACCTCACTCGAATCGACTCACATTCTCCTCGTTTGAATTGACTAACTTTTTGCCTTGCTCGAATCGACTCACATTCAACCTCGTTTGAATCAAATAAGATTCAACATTCGACCTTGCTCGAATCAACTCATATTTGACCTCATTCGAATCAACCAAGAGTCAACATTCGACCTGGTTCAAATTGACTCACATTCGACCTCGTTCGAATTGACTCACATTCGAACTTCATTCGAATTAGTTCATATTCAACCTCGTTCAAATTGACTCACATTCGAACTTCATTCAAATTATTTCACATTCGACCTTCGCTCATATTAATATGTTCGACCTCATTCGAATCGACTAAGAGTTAGCATTCAGCCTCGCTCGAATCTACTCACATTCGACCCTCGTTCAAATTAATACATTTACCCGCGTTTGAATTAATTAAAGTGACATTCGACCTCGTTCGAACTGACTCCCATTCAACCTCGTTCGAATTAGTAGAGAATCATATTCGACCATACTCGAATTCAACTCATGCTCAACATTACTTGAGTTCGATTTACAACTTTGTTTGAGTTAAGTAAGATGATATGGGACCACCTAAATTCAATAAAAGATATACTCGACCATGTTCGAAATAGCACATACCAACACAATTTTTCTGAATAAGAACAATCGAAGAAAAATAAAAAGCCCATAACATACAACAAAGGGTTGTGATCATTACATTCAAAAAACATATCTTACAAACGGACAAAAAGACGCCCCCACAAAAAACAAAAGAGGAAGACAAACACAAAAAAAACTAAGTATAAAGCACTACTCCATGTCATCCCCACCTTCATCGCCCAGCCCAACAGTGCATCTCCATCATCGCCCCCTCCATCAGAATACTCATCGTCGTACCAAGCATCTGATGCAAGCCAATCTAAAGTATCTTCACCATCGCTGACCGCGGGCAATCCTAGCGACACGCCCCTTAACACGAGCATCCTCAAAATCAGCCATAGGAACCTTTTCCAGCTCTCCTCCATCATCATTACTATATATATCTAGTTGAGCCTCGGCATGGATTCACATCTCGTATAATTGACGAGGAACGTTGGGGAAAGCAGAAGTATAAGAGGAGGATGGTCAGGCCAGCAGTCGCGCCTTCTCGGCCTCAAGAACATCAACTTGATCACTAAGGCTCAAAATATCTCTCTCGATCCCAACAATTCGCTCATCAAGTCGTGCCTCAGCATGGTCATTTTTGCTTCACTCGCCCGTTTAGATCTAAGACGCGAATGACCTCATCCAATACCACAATCTTTGCCAAAGCCGTCATCCTGGCCTCCTCAGCCTTCTCGAACTCTGTAAATTTCTCGATCAACTTGTAATTCAAGCTGTTAGCTCTAATTGAGTTCTGCTCAAGCTCAGCCCATAAAGATGCCACTTGAGCTTGAAGGTCAACACACTCAGCCATGAACCCTTTGCTTACCTCGAGCTTGTCCTCATTTACTCTTAGCAATCCCTCAAGCTCACTACATCTACCAATGACCCTCACGAGCCCATCGTCCTTCTACCCCAACTCGTCTCTAAGGGACTAGAAATTAACATCAGCACTAAACCAGGCACGCATCGCATGGTATTTTTCACGCTACCGACGATACTTCAAAACCATCTTCTTGAAAACTGCCTTCCACTTCTCCTCTTAGCGGGCACTCTCGATCTCCAAAATAAGAATCTAAAGTGAAAAAGAGCCGAAAAGATTCAGTAAGAATAAACAGGAGAAAAGACAAGGAATAAAAACAAGGATACCAACTTACCCGCAAAGTCGTTCTAGATACGCTTAATGACATATCGGCATCCTTAAATGACCATAGAGTTTTGTTCTGAGTGCCAGAGTAAGGAGAGACCAAAGAGTGGACCATGCTCTGCGTGTTGGTCTACAGGCTGCAGTCCAAAGGGATGACTATCGAATGAGAAGAACCATATATTCTCACCTCGATCCGGATAAACTCCTCATTGAATATCATTTCCTCTTCGGGGTCGATGTCAGAGCCAGATTTATAATCATCTAAGGCCACAACTTTCTTCTTCTCTTCGACAGAGGAAGGAACTCCAACCCGCTCTAACGTTGACGGTTCGCTCATCAAAATGACCTCGATCATTTCTTTTCGCCCTTCTCCTTCCACAGTAGCCTCTAATAAAGAAGCAACTGCCACATTTGTGGGGACGTAGTCTCGACATCCAAAATCACACCACCCTTGGGCCAGCTTGGGATCAACCCTTATTGTCCATTCGTTCTCGATCGTTTCGTCATCAACCTTTATTCTCTGCCTTTTTAGCGGAGCCTCTTCCTCCTCACCCTGTAATGACTCATCCACTAAATAAAATACTGAAGAAGCCAGAATCTCCGCTAGTGGTGCAACAGACTGACAGCTAGGTCTATCTGAGGCCAGGGTCCGAGAAGGAACAACAGTCTGAACGGACTCACCTGCAATCACGACAAGTAACGGCCTAGTCGAGGCACCTGACTGACGAAAAGCGGGAGTGGGAGCCCTCCCCCTCCTCGGAGCCCTCTAACCTATCATCAAAGAAAGACGTAAAAAAAGACAATATGAAGTTTGAAGCAACTAAGATCCAAAAAAGATTACTCACCGGTTGAAGAAGACTTACGACCGAACTTCTTACTGAACTGCGACTACTCACGGATTCCCACCGTGTAAATTAAAACTTCGCTCACCCAGTTGCGAATATCAGTGACCAATGAAGGAAGAGACTTCTCAACTAAATAGAAGGAAAAATAAAATGGGAAGATCGATTAAGTCACCAAAGAGAAACAACAAACAGTCGGTTCACAAAAATACTTGCGAGCAAAGTTCCACTACACAGAAAATCCATTGGGGTTCAAAACCACGTGCTCTGTCTTGACATAGAAGAAGTTGACCCAAAAATGACTTTGTTTTATCATCCATCTTCACTACTAGTCCTTTGGTCCATCGGTGGTGAAGGTGTATCATCGTACCCCTGTGAAAACTTGGGGCGAAAAGATGAAGCAGATGACATAGAGAGATCCCACGGTTAGCTAGCTCTGTGTACTTTATAAGCATAAGGAAAAGCTTATAGATGTACAGGGAGATCTGGGCTGGACAAACGCCATAATAGCGGCAAAAGTCCTCCGCCAAGGAAGGAAGACGAAGCATATAGTTGACGACGAACGGATACACGTATAATGCATAGTATCTATGGGGTGAATTTGTACCACATCGTCACCAGCCGGGATGAGGTCGATGGTCTCGCTATTTGGCCCAAATTCAACAAGGGCCGACACATCCATCTCTAAGGTAACAGGTTCAGGATCGTCTTCAGGCCGCTTTGAGATGTCCGGCCTGGCCCTTTCTGAGCGTGGAATTATCACATCCACAGTAGGGAAACTCTTATCTTCCGCAGCCATGGCTCCTCTTTCATCATGAGAAGTCATGTCAACCATCAATGGAATCAAATCAGAAACTCCCCCAAGGTTAGAAGATGCACTAGCCATTTTTTATCACGTAAATGGGAAGAAATTGCAGATATGCACCGGTGATAATGGCAGAAAACGCTAAAATGGGGAGAAATAAAGATGCAAGAACTCTGAGGAAAGGGAGATAATGTTTCAGAATTCAAATACTTAGAAGTGCAACAAATCAAGTGTGTGTATGTGTGTGTGTGTGGGGGGGGGGGTTCCTTCCTAATTTCTAAGAATACTGGCACCTTGATCGAGATAGTCAAGCGCCGCCACATTGATTTCGAAACAAAAGGGGTGCGAGAAACTACGTAACATGCGCCATAATGACACATGACAAAATGATATCACTTCAAGTTAACGTAACAGTCAAATGTGGCTCTCGAAACGCCACGTCGTCACCCCACCATAAAAAATATTGCTACTCGACTACCATGCCCAAATTTCTCAAGTTGCAAATGGCGAAGTCCGCCATTGAGCTCACCCCAAAAAAAAAATAACCTCGGCAGGCGGAGTGACTAATTGTATAGGTCAAAATCTGACCAAGGAAATCTTGCTCAAATGTAGGTTACAAAGAGCCGATTAGGCCGAGGTCGTACTCGAGATGGAAAGAACCTATTGGCGAGCCGAGTAACCAGGGTCAAGGTCGAATACTCATGTCGGCCATAACGGCTAGTTTTGTAGCAAGATTTTTTAGGGAATATTCCATTGAATATTCTCTGCACTTGTACTTTATGTTAGGTAAGAGATATGTCCCATATAAAGAGAAAGGTTGAGAGAAGAAAGAGGCATGTGATATTCTATATGATAAGAGCTCTCATGAAAAGTTGACTCTCAAGTAAATTACAAACATCTCATTTCCATAAAGATTTGATTTGTTGTTTGTCCCATACTTTCTCGCATCATATCCGAGAAAGCTCTCTATATTCCCACGTTCATTTGTCTTACATCATTGTCAGAGAGAAGAATCATTCAACTCATTCAACATTAGGGGGAATCATTCTCTCTATTTACATTTAATTCTATTTAATATATTTATTGCTCATTGTCCTCCCACTCACTCATAACAGTATCATTTAATACTCATTGTATTAAATTAGTTTAACGTTATTTGTATAAACATCTTTTAGATCTAGAATTTATTATGTGTAATTAAGATTTACCTATTATTCTCTTATTTAATTAGTTTAACAAAAGGTTTCATACTTATTGGTCAAACAAATAGGTAGTTATTTTCGGATGTGGAGCAGTATCACCCAGCAGTGTCACTCTAATACTCGCTTTCTTACATCTATATGGGGGGGGGGGGGATGATACGTTTAAAAATCACAGATAAAAAACAGTATCAGTATATTAACTCCAGTAGCATGATCGTCATATCTCTGTTGCTTCTATTACCATCTATGACCTCCATTCTGCCAATGAATGTCGGCATCCTATAACATCTACAATGGAAAACATACTAAAACATTAGCAAATAAGTTTAAACAATTTAACAAGGCACAACTAATTTACAAACCTATAAGTATTGATTATCACTAATTCGAGTCTCAATAGTTGGGATGTCAACAAATTGATGGGATTTCAGTCTTTCATCAATTTTCTTGATGTAAAAAATATCAAGAAATATATCGTTATGATCCCCCTTAATGGGCAACTAATTTTCAGTATTTAGAGTCACCTTAAAACCTGTAATTACGTGCAACCTTCACTTAACTTATTCTGATGTCTTGTGAATAGTTGCATGCATTATATCCTTCCGTTAGAATAAAAATAAGAGTAAACTCATTATAAGAGCTCCACACAAGTGAAAATAAATATAAATACAATGAATAAGACAAATGAAAATTCGTGGCATAAACAGCGAAAGACCCAATGAAAAGAATCGAAACAATTAATCATGGAACAACTGAATATAGTAGAATCAAAATAAAATTAAAACATATACATCCTGATCAATAAAAAGCATGCCGCGACTAATAACTTCATTATTGTTCTTCAAACTAACCACAAAATACGATATCCTGGTTCTTATGGACCAATATTCCTTGGAAGGATTAAGGCCATCAAGCGAGGAAGCAACTACCATTTCCTATAAAGGCCATTTAAAAAATATAATTAGTTGTAACTACTTAAATTTGAGCAAAATAAATTCATATGGAGTTCACTAATACAATCCCTTTATATAGGCAATGCAAAGGAGACGACAAAGATAATATTTTATGTATTTAACACAACAATGCAAAAGTAGTTAATGAATACGAGAACTCAAAAGATTTTTACGTTGGTAAAGATGAAAAGCTTTATAAGATAAGAATATCACAAGCTTAAACAATCATGAATGCAACAGAACAATCAACATACTGAATGCGCATTAACAGCCCAACATAACAAATCAATTTTCAACTGGAAAAAAAAAACACCAAACATTAAATGAGCAAACAATCAGCATGTTCAATTGTCAGTACAATAAAAAAAAATTGAACCAATACAGCAATTATGCCATGTACACACTGACACATTAGTTTTTTTTATTATATATGAGAAAGACACAATTCTGCCTTGTCTTGCCGAAGGAAAGCATTTAATCGACCTGTGGAGTAAGCATTAAAAGAAAAACCACACAACCAGAAAATCTGAAGGCTATCTAGGTAAACGTCCCACAGCATTAGAAGTATTTTTGCATAAGAATTATTATTTCAGCTTAGATTATACTCCAATACAACAAAATTTTATTATCACCCTGACAAGAACGCCAAAGATTCAAGACATACAATATTGCAGCACCAAGAAAAAGTGAATAGCTTTAGCCATCAGTTTAAGCCGTGCACAAAGAGGTTCATGGGAACGTCAACATTCCCAGCAAAAGATAAAATAGTGAAATAATAATAAACTACAACCGGCTAAAGCAGAGGAAAAAGGAGATGAATAAGAATAGAACTAAAATTCTCCAGAGCAGATTCATGATTCAAGCTAACTGCAACAAGAAGATGAACTGATTCTCGCTGGCATTACTTCCCACCATCACATTAAATTCAACCTTGCAACTTTTACAACTTTTAAATTGGAACAGATGGAGCCAGTTTTCCATCGCATATACTGCATCATCAAGCGACTTGCAATTAAAATTTGATAAAGTAGCTAAAATACAGAAATAATATTCATGCCCCAGGAAACCACTAGGGCAAACTTTTTGTATAAACATGTGGACTGAAAAAAATACATGCAGACCTTCAGTTGAAGCTGAATCCCCCAGAAGGCACAGAGACCTCGCCATCTCCAAACTGAAACCCCTGTTGGGGTGCATCACCAGGTGGCATTGTCTCGTCATCTTCCTCCAACCAGTATGTCTCAAGAATCTTAACTGCCTTTTCATAAATCTCTTGATTGTCATGGCTTTGGAGATTCTCAATTTTTTCTAAACCTTCTGCATCATCAATCAGCTGCGCATAAAGATTTACATCTGCTGTCCGGCCCAAATTCTTCTCAGCTTCACCAACCTTCAAGATATTTTCAAGCCCTTCAAGACAAACTGTGACAATCCTTGGGTCAGGACAAATGAGAAGATCACACAGTGGTTTGATACAACCTTGACTAACAAGGTACCTGCAGATAATGGTAACATAAATAGAGCAGAAATGTCAGTGTTTGCCAACAGCTTGCGATACACAGAAACCAGAATATCCAAATCTTACTTGATCTGTTCATGCGAACCACCAGATGTGGCATTTGAGATTGCCCATGCAGCCTCCTTTTTAATATCAAACTCAGCATTTTGTAGCAAATTTACAAGAGGGCCAATAATACCAGCCTCAATTACAGACTGCAGCATAGATAAAATAACATAATCAAGAAGCACAAGTGGAAACAATAAATAAACATCCTAACATTGCCAAGAAAAAAGGGTCATGAGGAAGATTAATGTTACTGTAGTCCAGTTCTTTCCTCTTTTCATTTGGAAGAGGGAGGGAGCTGGTTGGCATTAGGGGAGCAAACAAAAACTAACCACAAAACCAGAATTACACACCCAGCACTACCTGAATTTGATCCCTGTTGCCAGCTGTGATGTTTGAAATTGTCCAGCAAGCTTCCTTCTTAATACTCTTCTTGTGATTACCATTCAACAAGTTCAAAAGACGGGGCAAAGACTGATGGTTGATGATACACTGAGAGGAAATTTTATTAGTAAGAAAAGTAAAGCATTTGACATCGGACAACAATATACACTTTTTTCTCAAGGTATCAAAGAACAAGATACCCTTTTCTCTTAAAGATATCAGACAACAAGATAACCTTTTTTCCTCAAGGTATCAGACAACATGACACCCTTTTTAACAAGGTATGAAACAACAAAATATTAAGAAAAGGATTTGATTAGATAGAAAAATAAGCTTCATTATCTGGCATCAAACAACAAAACCGCAGATACACAACCATAGTTTAACACAAAAAAAATGAAAAAGAAAGACAAAGCAGGAACAAAATCACCAACCATCACAAGAAGATATGATCCCACAGATCAAAACCATTATGTTGAGCGTAGACAGACCCTAATACAGCAAAGATTGGCAAATACAATGTGTGGTCAAAGATGCATGTCTCGATGCCAAGTAATGCAGTTTAAAATGGGAAGTTCAGAAATCTCAGGGTGTCCAATATCCTCTCTCTATTACCTAGTTCAAGGAACATAATACGGAAATATATCACCTATCATCAGAAAAGAAGAGACTGAGTTTTTTTTACTAATTTAGGAAACACCAAAATAAATTTATCATGTATCCCAATTTGCAACGAGGTAAACAATATTTCAACAGCTGTAGGAAGCGAATCAATGGAGCTTAGAGATGCATGGGAATGCTCAACAGAACAAAGAAAGTAGGAGAAGAAAATCATAAACTAGCACAGCTACAAAATCAATCCTTTACTTATCTACAACTTGAGAATAAAAAAGAAATCTACACTTTACAAGCGATACGTAATTATTCCACAAATTTCTCATAATTTAAAGATATTTTTTTTGTTGAATTTCGGAAACAGCCTCTCAACCAATCGAGGTAGAGGTAGTGTTTGTATACACACTAACCTCCACAGACCTCTCACTCTCACCTGTGGGACTTTACTGCATTGTTGTTGCTGTATTTTTTTGAATTACTGTTAGTCGGATCCCTACTCCCGTATCGTACTAGGATCCATATCCCCGAATCTTAGAATTTACATCGCGAAGGATCCGATCTCTAGATCCACACCCATGTTGGACACACGCACCCGCGTTCGAGAAACTTAACTGATAGATACTAACATTATGTATTGCAATTTATTAGGTGAATAATTAGTCCGCAAAAAGAATAAACTAGGATAAGATGTTTTAGAATGAATCACCCCCCCAACAGAACTACTCCACATGAGGGTGGTCAACACACAAAAAAAAAAAAAAAATAGAAACATCTTCTCAATTATCCGATCACATTTCTGTAGTGCTGGATAAAAATTTACATATACATAATTGACCAAAAAATGCCCCTGGATGAGAAAGGCAAACTTCACTAAATTTGTATTTTATTAGATTTTGAAGAATTGTATAATGTGAACCAAATATAAAACATGTATAACATAATTCAATAATTAAAATTAGTAAATAAACAATATACATAACTTTCTCCGTCCCAATTTATGTGGCACTTTTTCTTTTTGGTTAATCCCAAAAAAAAATGACATCTTTCTATATTAGTAACAATTTAACTTTAAACTTCCTATTTTACCTTAATAAAATAATTTATAGCACATATTTCTCTATGACTTATTTTAGACCATAAGTTTCTCAAGTATTTTTTTCTTAAACTTTGTGCCCAAAAAACACCATCACATAAATTGGGACAATAAGAGTAATATATAAATTTCTTCACAACTACACAAAGAAAGTTCAAATGATAATGATGAGCATAAAAAAAGCCTAGAGAACCTAGGATGTCTTAAAGATGAAACATATAGTTTTCAAAATAATTGAGAAATCCCCAAGGACCAATAACGCAAGGTTTGAAACTCAATGGATAATGAGTAAGCCCCTCTCTACCTTCACCATATCAGTCATTTAATCTGCAAAAGGGTTTGAACCTATAATGTGCGCCGAACCAACACATCACAAACTATGCTCTTACCAGTAGACTAAAGCTCTATGACCCTTCAATATAAAACATACACTAGAAGTCCCACAACGATACTTTAAGGGATGGTGGTCTCCTTAATATTGGCTTGGACAATCCTGATCTCATGAGCTAACTTCTAGCTTTTAAGCTTGAGTTAGACTCAAGGTTTGTTTCTTTAACATGGTATTAGAGTAGGGCCCATTCCCAATTGTTGTTTCCCGATGTTAAGCCCCATATTAAATTGCTCATGCTCCATATGTTTGGCCATGTGCATGGAAGGGGGACGATGAGTCTCACATTGATGCTTAAAGGGATCGGTGGTCTCTTTAATATGGCTTGGATAATCCTCGCCGCATGAGCTAGCTTTTGGGGTTGGATTAGGATCAAGGTCATTTATTTAACAACATATAACAATAGTACTTTAGATAGAGCTAGGGGTGTTCACAGTTCGGTTTGGTCGGTTTTTGATTAAAACCTAAACCAATCTAATTTAATCGGTTTTTAAAATTTTAAAACCAAAACCAAACCATCGGTTTGATTGTTGTTGGTTTGGTTCGGTTTTTCGGTTCTTAGTAAGCAAATGATAAGTCGATAATATTAAAACAACGCTAGACAACAATCTGAAAATAATTTGCCAAATTTATGCTTTTATATATTTCTTTGAGAACTGAAAGTTAAGAATGAACAAAAAACGAACTAAAAGTTTGCTTTCTCAAGCTTTAGCCATTGTTGTCTTGCAATTTGAATGTGCTTTCTTTACTCTTGTGGTGGTTTTTTTTAACTCTTCTTTTAGGCAAAAGTATGTGCGGAGGATTAGAGAATTAGTCTATTAATGAAAAGAAAATTGGTCGAATCATATTGTTTTGGGCTTAGGCAATAATATAACAGGATAAACCAAAATTCAAAATAACAATTAAAATTATTAACAAAAAGATAGTCCCTCCGTTTCAATTTATGTGAACTCATTTGACTGGGCATGGAGTTTAAGAAAAGAGAGACTTTTAAACTTGTGGTGTAAAATGAAACACATATATTTTGTGTGGCTATAAATCATTGCATAAAGGTAAATTGTTTCCAAATAGGGAAAGGGGTCATTCTTTTTGGCACGGACTAAAAAGGAAATAGGTTCACATAAATTGAAACGGAGGGAGTATTAAATTGTATATAAATAATCGATTTGGTTCGGTTTATTTTTCGATTTTTTAAAATAGAACCAAACCCAAACCAAATATAATCGGTTTTTAAAATTTAAACCAAAACCAATCCAAATAAACAAAACATTGGTTTACTTAATCGGTTTGGTTCGGTTTTCCGTCAAACCGTGAACACCCCTAGATAGAGCAAGGTTTAAGTGAAGGCATAAATGAAATACACATATATTCATTTTATGATGAGGCTCTTATCTTGATTTTATTCCCACCTCCTACTAGGGCTAATTTTGTCTCTTGTTCTCGAAAGAAAGGGATTAAAACAACTTGTTCCCTTATAAACTTTTGAATTTCAATGTCGCGACAAGTGTTATGCTGTATGCAAATTTGAAATTATTTCACTTCATCACATAAACTAAACATGCACTATGTTTAGCTAGATTCAGTGAAAACAAAGCGACATAAGGTAAATTCAGAGCGTAGAGCTCCCACTTGCCATAAGCTTCGACTGATCCTAAAGATATTACCAATTCATTCCATCATTATTAATTCATTGATAATTGTATCAAATGCAGAGAACAATTAGCTGTTGTATCATCACCGAGTATAAAAAATTGGAAAAAGGGTAACATCCATCTAAATTTTACCTGAGTTTGCATATCATCTCCGGTCACAATATTTCCAACTGTCCGAAGCGCGGGAATCAAAACCGATGGAGACGGGTGTCTACCATGTTTAAATCAGTCAGTAAGAATCAAGAAATACAAAAAATAACCTATATGAAGAAAGGAGAATTTTTAAGCACTTCATAACCAAAAATAAACTGGAACAATACCAAGCACTTACAGCAATAACTCAATTAAACGCGGGCATACTTCAGAATCAATAACAGCTTGAATTTTATCATTTGTACCATCCGAGAGATATGAGAGCGCCCAACAAGCATCAGTCAAAACTTCTTCATCGGTTAAATGAATAAGTTGTTGAAGAGCTGGAAGTGCAGGCCTCGTCTGCACAATCAAGTTTACAGGTTTAGATATTCATAGAATCATCAACATTATCAGGTTTATCCTCTGTATATCAAGTATTACTTTGAAATTAACGCACCCAAGAAGTATAAGTGTATAAATTGCACAAGGACACACAATATTCTAAAGCTAAATATAAGAATGAGTACCTTAACGATACATAGTTGAAAATGATAGTTTTAACAATGTTTTTCAACAATACCAACAAGAAAATCACATAGTTATTTATGGAAGTGACAAAGAAGCTTGCACTCATAGTTTGTTCAGAACCAAATACTAACCAGAAATAAAAATTGTTCAACTTGCTTCCAGTAAAAAGACATCTATTGGGTTGGCAGGAAAACTGTATTTAGACATCTGTGCTGGTTGCTAATAATCTTTAATAAAGCCTCGCTGAGTGCAAAAACAAAAAGTTTATCCAGGATTGAGCTCAACGCATAAAGCATGAATCATCTATCAGCTTTTGAGAAAGATGGAACAAGCCACCAAGCAACACTATGGATGAGCAAATAGAATTAGTTATTGCTCAGCATCAATGAAGAATATGACTAATATGAACCATACACAACTGTACAATCTGTTACAGCAAATCTTTATAAATGAAAGAGCACTTATCAGAGATCAGCACTTTATATTTGCAATTTAGAAGAGTTAATAGCTAATCAAGCCTTAAGGATCCACCTGATCAAAAGCAGGCTGTGGTTTGCCTCTGCAGAAATTTGAAAGTGTCCACGTCGCATTTCTCAACATAGACAGTTTGGCATTTGGATTCAGCTGAGATAGCAAGGGAACTAGAGCTCCACAGTTAAGGACAAGATCGCGGCACTTCGGGGAATCACCAGCAACATTTCCTAGAGCCCACACAGCCTAAATGAGGAAAGGAGAATATCCAAAATGTTCTCAATACCATAAATCAAACACTAACATTCAATAAGTGATAACAACAGTTCACACAGACAAACGCCCATAAATAACTTATGGAAGTTTCAATTTGCCTCTACTAGTATATACCTGCTCTCGCACATCATCACTAGGAGAACCAAGAAGTTTCACAAAAATTGGGACTGCACCAGATTCAATCACCACCTTGGTATGCTCAGATGTCCCAGAAGCAATGTTTGTGAGAGCCCATGCTGCCTCAAACTAAAACCATAAAGGGAAAAGTTAAGGTGTTATCGCACTACTTCTCTTCCCATAGGAAAATTCAAGAATAAGAAAGCAAGGTGGCAAACACCTGAAGTTGTGGAAAGTCGTCCCTCACAAGAAATTGAACAAAACGAGGAACAACTCCAGCTTGAATTACTTCCTCAATTGGCGGACTCCTTTCTGTTGACAGTATGATCAGAGAGATTATCTGAAAGTCCAAGTAACCACAAGAGAGGAGTAAAACAATAACACAAACCCATAAAACAATGATTACCTATCGAGAGCAGCTTCCGAAACTGAGTAGTAGCCTCAAGCTGTAGATTTCCATCTTCCGTCCACACACCCGCAACCATTGCTGGTAAGTTCTCTAGCTGCATACACAAACGTTAATCAATATCCACTACCCATTTCTATATTTGAAGGACAGAAGACTACCATATCACAGAAAAGAAGCTCAATGAACACTTTGAATAAGTCAACACAGTAAACAAAAGCATTTCAGACTGACCAATAAGTCTTATATGCTTCTCAAAAGTAACACAAGAAACTTCTTCATGTAGAAGGAGAGGAGAACTTCTAAAATAGTTAGAGAAAGTCTCCCATCTGGCATGAAAGAAAAGCCACATCTATCCGACCCTCGACCCATCACTAGGGCTCCATATGGCCCATTTCTTTCCAATATTCAATAATATGGCTCGTGAGTCAAGCCTCACGTCCACGAGTCATCCACAAGAGAGCTAGTTTTAAGTAACTTGGGTAAACAATCCAAGATAACGGGGAGATTGACATGATGTCACACACTGCATTGGAGCGGGATGGATGAAATTGAGGTTAGCATCCAGTATGTTATGTGACAAGAATGTACTTTTAAGACTTAAAGGCAAGTTCTATAAAAAAGTTATTAGACCGATTATATGTTGTATGAGGCAAAGTGTTGACCTGTCAAGAAATCACACAGAAAATAGAAGTAGTAGAAATGAGAATGTTGAGATGGATGTGCGGCATACTAAGAGAGATAAGATTAGGAATGAAGATATTAGAAACAATGTGAGAGTGGTCTCTGTGGAGGACAAGATGCTAGAAGTGAGATTAAGATGATTTGGGCATGTGAAAGGAACGGACACAACTGGCCCAATTAGGAGATGCAATAGGTTGGTCACGGTGGGTATGAGGAGACTATAAGTAGGCTAAAGGAGTTGTAGGAGGAGGTGATTAGGCAAGACATGGCACAACTATAGCTAAGTGGATTAACCCTTAACAAGAGTGTGCCAATGTCGAGGAATAGGAAAGAGGATTAGTAGGTTACAAAGTGTTTATCTCTTCCATACCAATAATACTCGTATTGCTCTTGCATTCCTTTAGGCTTAGTTATTACTATATGTTGTTATGTTTCTTACTCCTATCCACTTTATTGTCTCTTTCGCTTCGGTTTATCTAACATTGTGTGGTTGGTACTGCTTGTTGCTATTGTTTCTTTTACATATTCTATTGTGTAGGATGTCAATCGAAACCAACCTCTCGATCTTCGCAAAGATCGCGGTAAGGTGTGCGTACATCTTATCCTCCCCAAAACCCACTTGTGGGATTCTCAATTTTTTGTTGTTGTTGTAATGTATAAGATAATTTTAAAAAGACTAAAAAAGGAAAAACAATATAGCTTAAAAATGGATGAAAATACTAGTCCAAATTCAATTGATAATCTAGAAGAGTACTATTAACTTGAAAATACTTGTCCAAATTCAATTCATAATCTCGAAGAGTACTATAACTTCAAAATACTGTAAATCTTACAATCTACCTTATCATTTTTCTAGCTTCAAACTCTAACCCTAACGAAAAACGTTATTCAGCCGCCAAGCACCTAAATTAGGAAAATACAAAAGGTATAAAGCGAGAAACTTAATCCGATCTAAATTTACAGCTTAGCTAACAATCACTGCAGTAAGAAAACAGAAGAAATGTTTACTATTGACCTTCTTTTCGACGGTGGTGTGAGCAGGAAGACTAAATTGTTGATTAGGCTGAAGGCCTTCACGGCGTTTCTTCTGCAAGTTCTCCTCTCTCTTATTCTTACGAATCTCAACCATGTTATCCTCTCTCCTCCGCCGACCTTCTTCCGCGTCCACCGCTACTTTATACCGGTTCCGACGAACCTCAGTTCTGGCGTTCGGCCTCAACGACATCCTCGATGAATTCAAATGAAAACCCTAGCAGATAGAGAGGAATATGTGTATATAGATACACACAGCAAGTGTATAGAGAGGAGTACTTATATATCTACAGGAGAAGAGAGGGGATGGCGAAGGGTTTTGATTTTGAGAGAGGAGAAAAAGGAGGCTTTTATATAAAATACAAAAAGGTTTTGTGGGATCTTAGCAAATGGACATGGATCAGGAGTTATTTACGGATTAAGGACTGATATTTGAATTTTGAAGTTGAGGGAAACCTGTTCTGAATACTCGCCGCCGAAAAAAGAGAACGAGAGGAAGGTGTCGTTAAACTTAAGAACTACTTAAATACGTTGTCGGTTTGAGTAGTTTTGGGTGGAGAGTGGTTTTAGCTGTGGTAGGCATAAAATCCGAAAATCGGAACAGATCGAATTAATTGAGTATCGATTCTTATAGGTCAAAATCTGCCCTAAGACAGGATATTTGGTCTAATCTAGCATTAAAAAAAAAGTTGGTCGAGGTCGACCAAAAAGCAGCACGATGGTTCATGGCCGATATGTATCCATGATCGAGATCGAGTATTGCCTAAAGAATAGTAACGGGTAGTAATTGAAATAGAATATTAAAGAAAATATTCTCTTGGATATTCTCTGCATATGTACTATTAGGGTTTGTTAGAGATATCTCGTATAAACAGAAAAAGAAAAAATGGGATAGGGTATGAAATATTTATTTAATAAGAACACTATTTTTAGAAGACTCTCTCTCTAGAAAAGAGACAAACTTTACCTTTTTATTAATATTCTTACTCACATTCCATACTTTTCCATCAGATCCAAGAATAGTTCGAACATTCTAGGATTTGTCTGTCATTCATCATTGTTAGCAGGAACAATCATCTACCTATTCATTATTTGGTGCATCACTCATCTTATTTACTTAAATGTCATTTATTGTTATGTATTGCTAGTTACTCCTCAATTATTGTTAATACCCTTTGAAATATTAAATGTATGTTATTTTCAATCTCCCAATGCGTCTGTCTTACATTATTTGTATTTTCAAGATCTATATCTAAGGATATTATTATTAACTAAATTTAAATAATAATTTAACCAAAAGTTTATACTTTTTAGTCAAACAATTTGGTCACGTCTGTGGGGATTTGTTAGTTAAATTTTTTGTTTCCTCTAGATCTATAACTACCCGGACTGCTAATAACGTTTAAAAATTGAATCTCTTTTCTTTGTGCTCACATATCTAATATGGCAAGTAACAAAGAGGAAAGAATGAGAGTAACGGGCGGCCTCATAACCAACCTCATGAACGCCATCAATGAGATGTCTAGAACCAAGGACGAGGATACAATGACCAACGACTCCCCTAGGCGAGGCGGATCAACCCATCCTCACTATAGCATGCCAAAATCTCATGGTAAGGGAGCTTCCACGTCTGTGGTGGAGGAGACACCACTAGCAGTACAAAAGCTCCTCGATGAGTGGCTAACTACGCTAACCACCATCCTCCATAAGCCCGCTTATGATACGGTTGCACAAAATGCAAGGACTTGCGTTATACCACTAGCGGATGAGCAATGTGACCTATTTCCTCCAATGACATGTATTGCTCACAAAATCGTTAATAATGCAGGTGATGACACCCTCACATCCATTTTGAAAAAGATGGAAGAAATGCAGAATGAGAACAAGGTACTTGGGGACCAAATGAGAGAGCACCAAGAAAGGATCGATAAGATATCAGGTGCCCGAAAACTCTTGCCAAAAAAAGATGATGGTCGATTTGTCGAGCAGCCATATAGTGATAATGTCGCCTTGCATGCCATACCAAAAACCTTTAAAATGCCGCCATAACTGAAAATATATGATAGAAAGATCTATCTTAAAGACCATGTAAGTCACTATGTCACTGCCGTGAAAGGCAATAATCTCTCCAGGGAACAAGTAACCTCTATTTTGCTTAAGAAATTAGGCGAAACCCTCACTGGAGGCGCATTGACATAGTATTCACAAATGCCTACGCGTTCCATTGAAACCTTCAAAGTCGACAAGTTCGTTACAACCCACGTTGGGGCCAAAAAGGCCTAAGCGAGAGTAAACGATATACTTGCTATCAAACAGTCTCTGGGAGGGACTGAGGGACTTCCTCGCCCGTTTCAATCGAGTAAGGACGACCTTGTCGAATGTATCAAAAGGGATGGCGGCTGCAGCTTTCTAGAACGGGCCGAACAGATATAGTTTAAGGGTAATGAAAAACTATTAAGTCGGCTTATGAAGTACCCACCAACTACTTGGAATGAGATACAGAGCGCATATTATTCCGAGGTACGAGCAGACGAGGACGGTCTCAATGGGCCGACCCATGGATTGACTTCGTTACAAGCCGAATCCAGAAAAGATTGCATAAATGATGTTAAGAGCAACCTCATAGCTCCGTGACCCAACCAGAAACGATATCAACCATATGTTATGAGCGTTATTGTGCTCCCCTAGACATGGACTCATTGGAATGAAAGAGGTATGTCCCCTTTGTTATATGCTCACAACTTTTGTATTTTACTTTCAGAAATACTCTATGCATTGGAGAAGCTCAGACCAAAGATAAAGTGGCCACAAAAGATGATGTCGGATCTGAGCACCAGAAAGTCAGATGTCCTTTGTGATTTCCACCAAGAATGAGGACACAAAATCGAGGATTGCATCGCCCTAACACAAGAGGTCGTAAACATGCTTCGACAAAGACCGGGGAAGGACCAGCTTTGGCAGAGGACATGAACAACATCAGCAATAGAATATAAGGATCCACCAAACTCTATAGAGAAACAAGTTCTCTATCAGTTTTACTATAACACACGCACACTGCAGCAAACAGATGACAAAAGGAATTTTACATGGAAAATTCCCAGATCAACGGGATTAAAAACCATGACCTACCCTTGTAAGATTTCAACTTCACTACTGAACAACTTTTAGATTACAACTTATGCAATCTAGGAATTAATATCTTAATCCCTCACTGACTTGTAATACTCTATTACAAGCCACATTGTAATAACTCTATTACAAAGACTTTATAACTCGACTAACTCTAGACAATACTCAAAATAAATGTTTAAGATTTACAAAAGTATTCTTACAAAATACTTCTAAACAAGCTAAGTAGGAATAATAATTGAAGAATTATTTAAAATTTAACACTCAACTAAGGACAAACAATAACTTAATGTGGGAACTGGTTAGTTTTTTTGTTCTTTGTTCTTGATGCACTTGAGAATTGCTTGGTGGGTGATCAGTCATGTAAGTGAGCTTCAGTAAAGTCTCTAAGTGTTCAAGTAAATGTATTTTACCTCCCTTGATGTTAATAATATATGTATGACCCATACAATGATGTAAGCAAGGTAGGTAAAAAGCCTTCCACAGAAAGTTGACTGTTGCACCGTTCCTGTACCATAGCATGTGCAGGCAGCAACTTTTCCAACTGGAGAGTTGACTTCGTATAGTCACCTCGAGAGTTAGTAGGGACCTGTTCCTCAATTGTTCTGTCGACTCTAGAGAGTTGAACCATATCCCAAGCTAGAACCTTGTGATCTTAAGATCTTGAGAATTTGTAACAAGTTCATTATCTAGTTCTGGATAGTAAGTTTGTTAAATAATCAAAACATAAAGCAAGGTACTTATAGCCTATCAATTTCCCTTTTTTTGATGATGAAAAACCTATAATTGAAAATCGTATAGGGACCATAAAGAATTAGATAGTGCACCAGGAACCTTAGAGAGTTCCTCCCGGATCTGTATTTCCCCTAATCAGTGCACAATTATGCAAAAATCTACCCCCTTATGGCATCATAAAAAGATTAGAAACAGGCTTTTAAAAAATAAAGAAGTCTAGCTTTAAGTTAACTCATGCCATTTATGTGCACACAATCATGACTAAAAATAGAGCATATAAAGCAAGGTATAAACAACAAAAAGAGCAAAGCTTGCTTTAACAAAATTTGGATTTTTCAACGGAAGCAGAGTCAAAATTACTACCACATCAGCAAATTAGAAAAATCAACAAAAAAGTACCACAAATTATCATCATAAGAACTAACACTGAGGGACTTTCGAGCATTTGTTGACATTTGCTTATTGAGCAATCTCATGTAAGGGCCTGAAAAGTTTTGCTAAGTAATTTAAGATTTCGAGGTGCCATGTAGGCTAACTATAATATTTTATGTGCATTAAATATGATATAAATGATTGGATATTGTGAATTAGTGTATACTTCATGTAATAAGTAATGTGGTGTCCAAGGAGGGGCCTAAGTCTAAGTCAAATCGATTTTTTTTATAAAAGGCTAAAATTCCAAATGAGTTTGCACAAGTCCACATTTTGAATGAGCATATATATATAAGGTGTTATGTGATGAACAACCTATCATACGAAAGGTCCTCGAGTCTAGTTTCCAACGCTTAAAACTGTTCGTCATTTGGATATTCCTACACAAAGTTATGATCAAATTACCAAAGCTAGGAAAAATGCGATCATGTGTCAGTTCTGCGATCGCAAAACGGTTATGCGGTCCGTAATTGATCTGTGATCGCAAATCTGGTCGCAAATTGGACCAGTGTAGCCCTGTTTTGGGCACCAGTTCCGCTATGTATTTTGCGACCCACATTCCTGTTTTACGATCTATTATGCAATCGCAGACCCGATTTCGGAGGCTTATTTTTTCTATTTTTATAACCCGACCCCATTTTAATATATAGACTTTGGGGCTTCATTTGAGGTTATTTTTCAACTAATTTTAGAGAGAGTTGAGAGCATATATAGAGAGAAAGAAGGATCCTAGTTTCATAATCACCCAAATCTTACTCAAGTTTTCAAGAATCAAGGAAGATAACCACTTGATTGTCCTCCATCGGGGTAAGCCTTCTTCCAAGATTTCATGTAAAAGGTTACGTGTTCAAATATGTTGTGGGTATAAATAGGCTATGCATGTGGGACTAAGTTGTAGTATGTGATATTATAGAACTAATTTGGGTAGTTCATGTTACAATTGGTTGAGGGAAGAAGGAATTTCCATTTTCTGACCTTGTAGACTACTTCACATGTTAGGTGTTTGATAAAATTCCTAAGAGAGTTACACCATGGGTAATCTTCCTAATTATTAATCGATTCACGCTATCTCCTTATAGACTGTTATTGCTAGAGGTGTTGGTGGATTGTAGAAACTTAAGGAAATACTCTTTGAAGTATGTATGGCTAAAATCCCCTCTTCTTAGAACGTCCATATAAATGTGTAAGTCTAAAAAATTAATAAATGTGGTACTTGTTACTTCAAATGAAATAATGTTGCAAGATTATATGTGGAAGGTGTGTTTCAATGTGCACAATATGCTATTCTTGGTGAATTGAGAATGTGTGAAGAATACGAGCTATGTGCTAAAATGCCTAGATTTGAAATCAAGTTTAAATTAAGATTGTTGTGCCAAACTATGTGATATTCTCTCTATCCTTACAACTTGAATTGATTTTGTATGTGCCTATGATCCTAAATTTCAAGGTTAAAGTTGAAAGTGAAATGATGTGATAATTGTGGCCCTAAGTGCCTATGAATTGATATATGTGAAATAAAGATTAAAATTAGATGATTCATGAGAAAGGAACAACGTCTTGGTAAGGCGTCCTAACCGATCGGACAGTGGTCGGACGCCATACTACACACATGGTGGTATTGTGCTAATATTGACACCAAAAAGTAAGAATGGAATTGTGACTGAGGTACGTGTTTCACATGAGGCAATCTAGATGATCGGGTCGTGATCGGACTCTGCGCAAGAAAGCAGTGGTATTGTGAATGATGATGCAACAATATGGAATTCCCTAACCTAAAGCTATAGAAATTGTGTGAAAGCTATGTGACCCCTTATATGATTAATTATGTTCTGTTGTGGTAGTCATTTCTGGTAGTTACTGTTATAATATCATTGCATGCCTGCTTATTTATGGTATTTATGTCTCTTATGTTTAGATAATTTTTATGCGTTGTATGCTGGAGTAACTAATGCGGTCTTTGTTTTTGTTTTTGTCTGCTTTTCCTTTCCCTGCGCCGAGGGTCGATTGGAAACAACCTCTCTGCCCTATCGGGTAGAGGTAAGGCCTGTCTACATATTACCCTCCCCAGATCCCACCGTGTTGGAATGTACTGGGTTATTTTGATTTATCCCGGATTTACTAACATTGTTTTGTTTTGTTTTGTTTGTTGATTTTCTCTCTCTTTTTCTGAGCCGAGGGTCGGCCGGAAACAGCCTCTCTACCCTTTCGGGTAGGGGTAAGGCTGTGTACGTATTACCCTCCCCAGACCCCACTTTGTGGGAACATACTGGGTAGTTGTTGTTGTTGTTGTTGTTGTTGTTGTTGTTGTTGATGTGGTGATTGTTTAAAGCTTAGTTGATCCTTATGATTTCTTTATTCTTATATGGTTGTTCTTTCTAATGAGATGGTGTTTAGTTATACATACTAGTGCTATTTGACGGCACTAATGTCCCTTTTACCAAGGGCGCTACATCTTTAAATATATGTAAGTGGTGGTTCCATAGCAGGCAGTGTTGGTCGCAGCTAGTGATGCATCTTCCTTTCAACTGACTTGGTGAACCCCACTTTATTTCGGGGCATTGTACCATTATTTATAATGTACTTTATATTTTGAGGTATAGCTGGAGCCTTGTTGTCGGCATTTCCATATTACTCTTCAGTTGTATTTAGAGGCTCCGTAGACAGGTTGTGGGTGGTATCGGGTATCAAAAATTTGAACTAGATATGTTGTTATTTGGCAGAATATTTCCTTCGTATCTATATATTGTAATAATTTGGTTAGTATGATTGAACTGTTAATGAAAGACAAATATAAAAATTGTCAATGTAATGCTCATAAAGTAGGATTTATGGAGTTCATCTCCTTGTTATTCATAAATTAATTTTGGGTAGAATGAAACCTAATAGTCTTGCTCAGTCGGACTTGCTTGATTGAGCGCCGGTCGCGCCCCTCGATATTGGGGTGTGACATCTCACTTCTAGGTCCTCCACTTGTTTCCTAAGATCAACATTCTCTTTTGTCAAACGAGCAACCTCTTCACTTTGGGAACTACTGGCACTATGTGCCTCATGCAGCTGACTTAACTGAGTTTCAAGGTAGCATTCCTTGCTTTCAGGTGTAGTATCTCAGTAGTAGCACTGTTTTGAGAAATTATCAACTGAATACACTCACATTGTTCAAGAGTGGCTTTTGAAAAGTTTGCTTCTTGGTGCCCACTTTAACTTATCCCAGAGGAACCTTGATGTGCTCAAATACATTGATGAGAAGAAACCCATACGACAACCCATGGTTACCATCTTTAAAGTCTGGCATTTTATTCATGTGCATGATCCCAAGCAGATTGATGGTGGTGAAGTTGTCCAGTGCTTCTATGAAGAACAAGTCTGCACGAGCGGCGATAGATCTTATCTTAGCTCTTGGCTGCAATATTTTGTTCACCATCTCAAATAGCATTTGGTATACGGGAATGAGGGCCTTCTTTTGAACCTTTTCCCCCAATTGAGCTGCTTTGTCCTTCAGGATTGAAATTCTGAAGTTTTGAGAATATGTGCCCTGAATAATAGACAACCATTCGTCAGTCACACCAAGAATAGACCCCAATAGGGCAGAGTCCATTACCATGTCAAATCCATTCACCAAGGAACAAATGTGATCATCCTAAACCTTGAACAAGTAAGCATAGAACCTTTGAACTTCCTCCTTATACACCCTAGTATCATCACTTGTGAACAGGTGTGTCCATTGTTGGAACTCATAGATATCAACCAACTGTCTTATACCATCCTCGTCCAAGATATCAGGGGCAAAAGTACGAGCCCAAAGAACCTTTTGACTTTTCAATATCTCTTTCCCAACACTCCTTGGATTACCAACTCTGCCTTCTTTGAGGAACCAATTTGCTCATCAGCATCAGCTTTTCTCTTTGCAGACTTGTGAATATTCTTCCATTTTTCATCAGACTTGATAGATTTTTCACCCAATTTTTCCATCACAACAGCACCGGACACCTCCACATATTTTTTTCCAAATTCTTTTACCATATTTTTGCTAGCAACAGCATCATCAGACTTATTCAGACTTTTAGCAGACATAAAAGATCCCCTTTTAGGCTTGGAGAGACCATGATTCTGTGAGAGCTTTCTAGTCAAGGGGCTAGGTTCCTCGGCTTCTTCCTCTTCCACATTCACAACACCACTATCTTCTCATTCAAAACTTTGCCATCTTTTACTAATTTTCATCTCCTTGACCTAGTTTGACTGTTCTTAATCGTAGACTCGAGAGCCTCCTTCTTTTGCAACCTTGTAGTGGATCGCGTAGGAGTTGGCTATTTATCAACAATTGATGTACGCCTAGGCAACCTAACAATTGGCAAATTATCTGAATCCCCTTCATTATCCTCTCTTTGTTCTTCAGACACAGGGCTTATCTTAGCCATAACCACACACAGAGGCTCAACATCTAAATGGAGAGAGGGAGCAGGGTTAGTACTGTTCTGGGTTCTTGAGAGGACCCTTGAGTTAGATCCTCTAAAGGGGGATCACGTCCTTCAGGTTCCCTTGTAGCACTTTCCTGCGCCGATGGTTCAATAGGCACAAGCTCATTACTGTCTCCAACATTCTTAGACTCTTCCTTCCGAGTCTTAAGACCATCCTCACTTTCTTCAACAAAAATCCCTTCATTAGCTATGGATAACATATTTTCGATAGCTTCATTTTCTTGTAACTCCATGGGAGTCTCATGAGAAGTAGGAGGTTACTTTAGGACACGAGATCAAGAAAAATCTTTGTTGAGTCAACGGTTACAAACCCATCAGTCTAATCTACCTACCTTACTTTCACATGAGAACTTGAGATTTCCTGATTTTCATCATTCTTAGCAGTACTCTTTTTATCCCCTTTTTCGGCAAAGTAGGAGAAGAGCTTTGGCCTACAAATCTTTTGAGAGTCGATATTTTGTGACTTTTTTGAGAATCAGAGGTCGATTAGGTAGGAGAGGAGACATAATGTGGGGGTGACTCTGTTCTACGATTTTGGCTAACCATAGGATAGAGAAGAGAGTCTATTGTTGATGTTGCAACTGGCGAGGACTCAGTGGGGGTGTTACTTGGAATACTAGAGGTTACTTGATTTTTGGCCAAGGTGAGAAGAAGAGAGACGATTTAGTAGACTAAAGAGATAAAGAAGAGGAAATATGTTTGAAGTGTTGGTATGAAGAGTGTAATGGCAGTGATAGATGTATTTACGATGAATGAAAGACTAGTTAAAAAAGGCGCCAATTTTTAGAGAGTTGGGTCGATTATTAACAGGTGAGATGTTTTGGTTCAAAAAGACACAAGAATAAAAACTAACATGCTGATAATGTGGAACTTTTAACAGTTCAAAATTATGCACGAGAGAATAGAGAAACTACTAGCCTATGTGAGGAAAACCAGGTTCCCTGACCAATCTTGCTATTTGTAAGCTTTGCCCTTTTTACCAGTGTATACTGCCTCAATTGCTTTTGTTACTCTGTAATCATCAAGCGTTTCTACCTGTAACGACACAGAGATGAGTTAGACTTTTCCAGAAAATACTTTTTAGCGAATTTGACCTGAACATTGCTTTCATAGCCAATCATTGAGGGACCAGGTTCTCAGTTGGGTTTTATCAACCCTAATGCCATACGATTTTTCTCAAAGTGCTCTCTGCTCTGGTTTTTTTAGCAAATCCACTAGGCGAGGTGCCTAGGACTGGTTTTATTAATAATAAAAAGAAACCAAATAGGAAGAGTGCAATAAGGGGAACAATATCACTAGTAGTGTTGCCTTTATGCCTTGGTTATATAATCACCCATGTGCTGCCTTATGTGGTAGTCTCATGTAGTGATCATGGTGCAGCTTCCAGTAAAGTCTCACGAAGGCATATGATCTCATAGCCATTTGGATATATTCCCAAAGGCATATGACTAAAGCAAACACATATTGGGCTAAACCTTACCTTAATAATCCTATTGAGGCATAAAAATTACCTCATCTACTAACAAGCATGAAGAAAATACGAACTAAGTATTCTATGATCATCACAAAGTTTATAACATACTCTGTGATGATGTTACAAATGATGATACTTAAAAGTGACAAAATAAAACAATGTAAAAAATTGAGTCTTGCCCTCTTTCTTCAACCTTGTGCACTAGTCAATTTGTAACTCCTTGGCTTCTTCTTCAAACCTCTTCAATATCTATTCAAAATTCATCATTTCTTTTTGGAGCAATTGGACCTCGTAGACGTGGTTAGGGCAGCCCCATTTTGCTTTGCAACTTGCATTGGGAGTTAATTCCTAACGAAAACTTCTTCAGTCATATTAGGTTTTACAACGGAGGCTTGAGATTGAATATTTTTGTTGATGTTCTTACATGAAGATCGCAGCAGTTGTGCACTAATAGTAAGTGCAAATTTATGTGGCGTTGGATTATCCAAAGCATCCAAAAGGGCTCTATCATGTGATGAGATTATCGCCTTAGAATTAGAGCTATATCTCAAGACAATTGTTGCAATTTGCTGATGTTTGGATCGTACAAAAGCGCGTGCATTTGGGCTTAAACCTTTCTTGCTCGATGCCTTATTAGTTAAGTTGGAAACCTGGTCGTTATTCACCTTTGCTGCCTCTTCATTGGATCTATGACTCGATGAAAACTGATCTGCCGCATCATCGCTATAATCTTGAATACTATCTACATAATCTTCTTCATCATCCTCTATTTGATTAGCCCAGGTCTTACGAGTAAAAACTTCACTTGTAGCAGCTTGTTGTTCCTTAGGAAAATCAATCTTATTTGTAGAAGTTGCTTGAGAGATGGAGGCCATACCTTTTTCTACTTGATGGTTATTTTCAGTTGACATCAATTGCTGCCCCGAGTCACACTCTTGCTTGCCAAACGATTCTATTATCTGTGAAGGAACCTCATGTGATGATGTGTTTAGAGTAACCATGAAAGGCTTAGTCATTGGATTGAGATTCAACATCATGGCCTATTGTGTTTCCTTTATGATTTTAGCTACCTCGAGGTTGGAAATATGAAGAATTGGTGTGCCTAGAGTAGGTTCTTAAATTCTCCCTACATTGCGCTCATCAACAATAACAATTGCATGAAGATGAGGACCTATTTCTTTAGCACTTTGCTTCTACTTTTCACTGCTTTGAGTGTTGTTTTTTCCAGTTATTGGCTTAGACTCATCACCATGTTTGCTACTGATATCACATGGTATTATTTACTGCATTAATGGTGTGTTATTTAAGTTTGTTGATATTTTCACACCTCCTTTTGGCGGTATTGCATCCCGCGAGGGGCGTGGTAAAGGGAGTTTTTTCAATTGAAGGACAATCGAAACAAGATTCGTTTATCAAGAGATTCAGAGTCGCCACTTGGGACATTTATGGTGTCCCAAGTCACCGGTGGAATCCCGAAAGGTTTGACTCTATTTAACAGTCTGCGAACCAGAAATCCGGATAAGAAATTCTGTTAACCCGGGAGAAGGTGTTAGGCATTCCCAAGTTCCATGGTTCTAGCACGGTCGCTTAACTGTCATATTCGGCTTATTTATCTGATTTTTAAACATGCTCAAACTTATGTGCAAATTTTAGCCTTTAACTGCTTTTAATATTATCATTATTTTAAAGAGAATTGCAGCGTCGTGAAAACACATCTCAAACCACGTCACATCAATGTACCCGTGGTTATTGACGTATTTCGACTCCGTTGAGATTTGGATTTGAGTCACATAAATGTGCACCCGAGTTTAGGAAGGTAAATTATTAAAAGCGCGTCTAAAGCGACTAGCGTATTATTATTTTGGGGAAGACCATGAAATTTTGTTAAACGGCTCACCCCGAAGTCTAAGTAATTTATATAAACATATAACGAGGGCCCCACAATTTATGTGTTTTTGTTTAGCGAGACTCATCTCATTTTATTATTTAAAAGAGAACTACATTCCACTATATTTATTTAAAGAATTAATTCAAGGTTATTTAAAACATATCGCAAGTTACGTCACATGAAATGCACCCATGGTTCACGACTCGCTTTATTTAACCTTGCTCGAAATTGGAGCCGGGTCACATGAAATGCACCCCGGGTTCCTTTAGTATAATTACGTAGTTCCGTTTATGAATAGTGACCCAATATGTGACAACATCATGTTCAACAATAACCAATTCAAGTAAATATACGAACAAATAAATAAGCGAGCAAATTCGAATCTACGAAAAAACATCCCTACCAAAGTGTGGTCGGCCTAAACATGCTACTAACAATATAATTAATTAAGAGAATCTTACTATCTAAGCCATTGATCAATCCCATTAACTAGTTATTTTAACACATTCATCACTAAAATGTTAATTAAGAAGCGTAAACAGTTCCCTTAACAAAACTGCAACATGGAATTAATAAATTCGTCTAAGCCACTAAACCCCCAAATACACATTAAACTAAACCAAACGATTACAGGAGCAAGCAAATAATAAGACGTCATTAAAATAGGACAAGGGAGCAATGAACCACATATTAAGCATAGTATTAAGCAGCAATGTAATGAATATGCATCTGAATACGAACGCGGTGGAACCTTAGTCGGCGACGAACGTTCAAACAAATTCCGACGGGCAGGATTTAACTCATCTCTATTGAAATCAGAAGGAACAAAAACTTCGAAATTCAAACAACCTAAACAACAAACTTTTCATATCAAAACAAAGTTTAATAAAACGCAGCAACAAAGATCCGTCGCTGAGATGCTTAAGCTCCAAAATGCTGATTGGCGTGGTGGTGTTGGTCCAGCTGGTGGTCGACGATTGGGAAGGGCTGTTCGTGAAGGAGCTGGAGACGGGGTGAGGGAAGTGGACGACGTTCGCTGGCTGGTCGTGAGGAGGTGTTTGCTGTGTAAAGAATAGCAGAAGAAGAGTATTATTCGGAAACCTTCTGCTAGCCCAAGATCGTTAACTAAGATTGGAGGACTCAACTAAGGAAGAGGAAGCTTTCAAAGGAGAAGAAATTTTTTGGAGAGAACTTTGTTTAAGAAAGAAGGCTTTCTTGAATTTGGCTTAGTTACAAATGCTTAAGGCTACTCATATTTATACTTGTCTAGGGATGATTCTAGATACAAAAATAATCTAGACAATTCTATCACCTTCTACTAATATCTTTCTTAAATATCCAAGACACTAGAATATCTAGATTTTTCTTAACTTCCCATTCTAGAATATCTAGATATGTCTACTAGATAAATATCAAGAATACTACATTAGGACATTCTAGAGAATTCTATGTTTCTCCAAAAATCAACTTTAATTTTTCACACTCCCCCTTAAAGTGATTTTTTGGAATCTATCCCAAGCTTGTCGCAGAAGAACTCAACCGATGCTTTAGGACGTGTCTTGGTGAAGATCTCAGCACTATTTTTCTGGCTCGTCTTGCTTCCCCAAATACTGAAAGTTCTTCAATTGGTCTTGCAAAGGAACATAAGTACGTACTGACAAAATTTTCATCTTTGAAGCGAGTTGGCTTGATAATAGTTCTTTTTGGCCTTCCCGAACCACTTGAGTCATCTTCTTGGTAAGTTTCATGTTGTTGAGGTCCAGGACTCCCCCTTTCTCTTAACTCCTCAGCAACTGTATTATGTAGAGAAGCACCTGCGATGGGAAAGCTTGAATCTCCATTATTTAAGATTTTTGAACTCACTTCATCCAATGCAGCTCCATAATATAAAGATACTTCGTCGAATATGACATCCCTTGAGACAACAAAGAGATGGGTCTTAGGATCCATGCACTTCCATCCCTTTTTTCTTTCATCATATCCGACAAATATGCATTTCCTTGCCTTGGCATCTAACTTGCTCCGCTGGGAATCTGGAATATGAACATAACAAATAGAGCCAAAAATCCTGAGGTGTTTCACGCTAGGCTTTTCTCCAAACATTAATTCATAGGGAGACTTCATATTATTTGGAGAAAGCGGCATCCTGTTAATCACATACGCTGCACATTACATGCCTTCAGCCCACAAGGCTCTAGGTAAATTTTTGGCATGAAGCCAGCTCTTACATGTCTCAGTTAAGTGTCGGATCTTCCTTTCAGCCACTCCATTTTGTTGTGGCGTATCAGCGCATGTCAGGTCTCTTTTAATGCCATGCTGACGACAAAAAGAAAGAAACTCATAAGATGTGAACTCACCGCCATTATCAGTCCGCAACCGCCTTATTCTGGAATTGAGTTCGCCTTCAACTGTTTCTTTGAACTCCACAAACTTACTAAAAACTTCTGACTTGTGCTTCACAAAATAAACCCAAGTGAATCTAGTAAAATCATCAATAAAGATTAGCATATAAAAATAGCATGAAAATGAAGGAGTTCTTGTTGGCCCCATCAAGTCACTGTGAATAAGTTCTAGTGGGGCATTACACCTTGACAAGGATCTGTCAAATGGAAGACGATGTGCCTTTCCATATTGACATCCTTCACAAACCTCCCCTCCACCAAAATTTCTTAAGTTAGGCAAACCTTTTACTAGATTCAACTTTACCATGGCTTTTAATTTATCCATGCTTAGATGTCCAAGTCTAGCATGCCAAAGGTGTGTAATATCATTGCTGCTCATTTTCTCAATATATGAATTAGAGGCAGATAAGACATATAAATCATTAACTCTCTTACCTGAGTGAACGATATCCGCCTTGAGCACCTTGATATTTCGGAGGAACTTCACATCACGTGGGCCAAATAGCAAATAATTTCCAGCATCTACAGCATTTGCAACTGAAAATAGATTTTTCTTCATACCTGGAACATGAAAGACACTGTTAAGGGTGATAGCATCTTTTTGCTTCTCATTGATCACAACAGTGCCTTCCTTCTCCACATTATGGACTGTATTATCAGTTGTAACAATGACGTCATGCCCGTTGTATTCGTGAAAAGTGGAGAATTTGGATTGATCTCCAGTGAGATGGTGCCCACATCCTGAATCCACAATCCAGTCTCTTTCAAAATTTATGGAAGCCATGGAATTTATGGCTCGAGTCTCCGCTGCAAAACACTTTCCCCAATCTTCTTCTTTTTCTTCTTCTTCATCAACTTTCTTGATTTGAGCCATATTGCTCTCCTTGACTCGACAATATCTTTTTATATGCCCGACTTTGCCGCAACGGTAACATTTTAAAAGCTTTTTATCGTTACGGGAAGACTCCCCCTTCTTTCCCGACGAGCTTGACCCACTTGAGGACTGAAAGTGCATGCTATCTCTTGATTTCCCTTTATAGTTTCTCTTATCGGTAACAAGAGCATTTCCTTCTCCTTCTTTTATAGATACACCAGCCATCTATTTGGCTAGTAGCTCTTGTGACGATAACAAATTCTCAAATTCTTCCAAAGAAGGTTGTTGAACCCATCCTTGAATCGATGTAACAAATGGAATATATTCTGACTTTAAACCACGAATAATGATTCATCTTATTCGTGCTTCAGAGATAGCCTCGTCCGGATTTAATAGAGAAATTTCGAAACATAGATTTTTAACCTTCAAAAAATATTCGGCGATAGAGAGATTACCTTGAGTGGTATTAGCTAACTCATTCTCCAAAATCTGTAGTCGAGCTTCATCCTTCTTGTTGAACAGCCGATCGAAGGTCCTCCATATTTCATGAGCCGATTTACACCTTATAATATGATCAAATAAATTAGAAGAGATGGACCTCTTCAGGATAAATTCCGCCTTAGCATTAATCTGCTTCCACTTCTTATGCGTATTGCTATTTTTCGGTGCGTCAGCAGGAGGACTTGTGTTACTCCCATTGACAACTTCCCACAAGTCCTCACCAACAAGGTATGATTCCATACAAGTCTTCCATACCTTGTAGTTGGACTGGTTCAATAACTCCATCCCCGGTCCATTAGCACGACCACCCAAATCGATTTAGAGAAACCAGTTGAATCAACCACTAACCCGACCTTGGAATTTTGAAGCCGACTTATGGCTCTGATACCATGTAAAGAATTGCAGAAAAAGAGTATTATTCGAAAACCTTCTGCTAGCCCAAGATCGTTAACTAAGATTGGAGGATTCAACTAAGGAAGAGGAAGCTTTCAAAGGAGAAGAAATTTTTTGGAGAGAACTTTGTTTAAGAAAGAAGGCTTTCTTGAATTTGGCTTAGTTACAAATGCCTAAGGCTACTCCTATTTATACTTGTCTAGGGATGATTCTAGATACAAAAATAATCTAGACAATTATATCACCTTCTACTAATATCTTTCTTAAATATCCAAGACACTAGAATATCTAGATTTTTCTTAACTTCCCATTCTAGAATATCTAGATATGTCTACTAGATAAATATCAAGAATACTACATTAGGACATTCTAGAGAATTCTATGTTTCTCCAAAAAATCAACTTTAATTTTTCACATGCTGGCGAGGGGACTATATGGTCGTTGGCGAAGTGCAGGAGGGAACTGGACTGGTGGAGGCTGCTGTCGAGCCGTTGGTGGGCGACGGGGTTGTTTGGTCATGAAGAAGAAGAAGCAAAAGGGCTAGGGTTTTCAGTTGCCTTCTTCCTCCAGAAATGGAGAAGATGATGACAGTAGTGTGAAGTCCCTCCCCAGAGTCTAACGTGTGTTCTTGTCTAAGTATAGTGGAGTGATTGGGGTAGGTGGGGAGTGGTTTGATAGGTAGGAAGTGGTTAGGATAGGTAGAAAAGTGGTCGGATAGTTATTGGCTAGGTCCGAATTTTGGGCCTAAAAATGGGTCGTTTGAACCCAAATATTATTGTTCCCTGCAACCGAGAATAGAAACACGATCTTATTTAGTTAATCTTATGTAAGAAAATTATTAGAAAGAGACTGACAATTAAAATAAAATTATTTTTGGGTATTTTTCAAGATTAAAATGACTACAAAACATTAATGAAACTATTTTTTTTTTTTGTAATTTTCATTTTTATATAAAGATAAAATATAAATTACTACTTTTATATTTTTTAAAGATTAAAATGACTACAAAATATTAATGAAATTATTTCTTTGTAATTTTTGAAATTATATAAAGATAAAGAAAATATGGTAATATTACGTTTTAAGTTTATGAAAACTACATAAACTAAAATTTATATATCCTTTTTTTTTTTTGCATTTGTGAAGTAAAAGAGTCAAAATTAGCTGAAATAGCTATATTAAGGCTAAATTAAATAGTTTACGCTAAAAACTTGAAAATCTCGGGGAGGGTCAAAAATCACATGTCTACAACTGCCCCATTTGACTGGAAACACAAAGAGTTCTCGGACAAAGAACAACTAGACAAGTGTTTTGACCCGACCCTAGTTCGAAGAGACTAAAACTAAGAGGAAAGGAAGAGGATATGACCGAGCCCTGGTATTTGAGCTGCCTACATATCCTTGGCTATAATGAAATCATGCCATGTGTAGTTCGGAGCGAGTGAGAATATGGAGTATACCGAGGTGATGAGCCGATCGAGGTTCCATTCCGTCGAGGTTCTGGTCTGCGGTCCTGCTATTACATCAAAAATCAAAATTTGAAAAGGACAAACTAAGCACATCAGCTACTAGCTACAAGGTTCCTATCTATGAGTCTTCTGAAGATTAACCTCGAGTCTTGAATGGTGCTTCATGTGAACTCTGATCTAAACATTGATACTTGCCAGTTGTAGGTACTAGTTTATCCTTTTCGGCTTTCTGGATCAGGACCCCACTTGCAGTTCTTGTGACCTCAATTATGTCTTGAGCAGACCATGCCTTGTCTCCACTTCTTCTTTGAACCTTGAACTGTTGACTTGAATTCTTGAGGCGAGCTTCTGCTACTTCTAACTTGGATTGAATGTTTGGGGATTTTTTTTGTAACTCTTCGCTCTCCTGGCGGGATCCTACAACCAAAACAAACAAAACAAACAAAATTTTCCCTAGTTTGTACCAGGAAGATTTGTGAGTCGTTAGCAAGATTGTAGACCGCTTCTACTACTGATGCAACGATGAGAGTAAACTAAAGACTAGACTAGGATGTGCGTCTCCTACGAGTAAAACCAAGAATTTTGACTAGCACATACGTCTGCTAAAATAAACCATGAATGAACCAGACTTAGGAAGTGCGTCTTCTATAGATGAATTTAAATAACTAAGATTAGGAAGTGCGTCTCCTAGGGGTGAAAACTTCACTGACTAAAACTAGGAAGTGCGTCTCCTATAAGAATGACTTGAAAGATCTTGATTAGGAAGTGTGTCTCCTATAGGTAAAACTTCAATGAACCTGACTAGGAGTGTGTCTCCTATGACTGAACAATTGGCTTAGGAAGTGCGTCTCCCATGGTGAAATAAACTTAGGAAGTGCATCTCCTATAGGTAAAAATAAACTTAGGAAGTGTGTCTCCTATGGGTGGAACTTTAATGATTTTAACTAGGAAGTGTGTCTCCCTTTTCCTCCTAAACCATTTCCTTCTTCCTGAATTACCTTCTTGCAGAACTGCTTCCTTTAAAACTCGTGTTGTCTTCCCTCGAAACTGCTATGGATAACACGGTTGGGGATGATACTAGTCTCTTGCTTTCTTGAACACCAGTTTGTATCATTTTGCTCTATCTGCTAAGGATGCGGCTTCCTTCATTAAGCTGGGGATTTTTTGTTGTAACCTTCTGTCTTCTGGTGGGTTACGGATTTCAAGACCTGAAGTGTAAAGACTGAAAAATATTCCCTTGTTATGCAGGTGGGCGCCTAATTGCTAAGCCATGAAATGTATTTCCTTATTATACAGGTGGGCGCCTAATGGTAAGACATGAAAAATATTCCTCTTATTATACATGTGGGCGCCTAAAATGTAAAAAATATAAAATATATTCCTCTTGTTATGTATGTGGGTGCCTAATGGTAAAGACATGAAATGTATTCCTATTGTTATACAGGTGGGCGCCTAATGGTAAAGACATGAAATGTATTCCTCTTGTTATACAGGTGGGCACCTAATGTAAAGACATGAAATGTATTCCTCTTGTTATACAGGTAGGCGCCTAATGGTAAGACATGAAAAGTATTCCTCTTGTTATACAAGTGGGCGCCTAAATTGTAAAAAATATGAAATGTATTCCTCTTGTTATACAGGTGAGCGCCTAATGGTAAAAACATGAAATGTATTCATCTTGTTATACAGTTGGGCGTCTAATGTAAAGACATGAAATGTATTCCTCTTATTATACAGGTGGGTGCCTAATGCAAAAAACATGAAATGTATTCCTCTTGTTATATAGGTGGGCGCCTAATGTAAAGACATAAAATGTATTCCTCTTGTTATACAGGTGGGAGCCTAATGGTAAATAATAGCTTGAATTTGTTTCTCGTTTCTCCGAGAAAATTTTCAACTACGGCAGAAAATATTCTACCCCAGTTCTGGCAATCTTTCTTATGGTGTGTCTTTCGGCCATCATCAACATTTTATTTTCCTATTTCAAATCAAAGAAAATTTTGTTAGTTTAAACGTGGTGAGTGGTCGTGCCACCCCTGCTGGGGGATGACTATTTTCTTCCCTTTTCCATGTTCTGTGTTCCCAAAACTTATTGGGGATGATGTTATTTGTTGGGGATGACATTTCTGCTGGGGATGGTTTTTTTTCCTTTCTTGCTTCCCCGCCCTTATTGACGACTCTTTATTCACAAGCCTTTCACCGTTGTTTTCCACTTGTATCCTGACCCCCATATTCCTATGACAGTGACCCTACTTGAGGATCTTGCATGTTTTACTGATGAACCATTTTCTTCGCTCATTCTTGTCACTTGAAATAACTTTTCTGCTGGGGATATCCTTCCTTCTTTTGTGGCATATCTAGGGAACGGGCGTTTTCCCGACCGTTGAGTCTCACTAGCCTTGGCCTTAAGTTTATTAACCTTCGCTTTTGATGGAGGTATCCTCCTTGACACTGATCCACCCCTTTGTCAACTTCCTCTTGCTGGGGAATATCCTTCTGGACAGTGGCCTTGCGCTTGATCCCTCCTGACTTATACCACTTGGGTGTACCAATCAAATCTCGTCTTGCATAATTGGAATGCTGATGGAAAATTTTGAAGTTATTTCTAACTTGTTCTTGACCAAACAGACTCTACTGGAGAATTTTTTATGAAAGGAGAAAGATAAAAGGAAACAAAAATAGAAGACAAAGAAAAAGATGACTCACTAACAAGAGAAACTATAGAATAAAACCCTATCAAATGTGGATACCGACTTTAATGGTCATGACATTTACATATGGCCTATCCTCCGTCGTCAATCGTCTTTCAAGATTTATGTCTGGTGATTTCCATCTCATTCTTAATCTTTATTCGACTTGTAGTGCCCGGAGGGTTTTCACTATCAAGGCTCTCTCATTTTGATTTTTCTCTCAAGCTTTCATCGCCTTATGGTGCCCGTAAAAGTTTTCACCGACAAGACTCTCTCATTTGTATTACTTTTCAGCTAGGCATTGGGGTGTTACCGCTAAGACTCTCGTATTTTCTATTGGAGATCAGAGTCTTTTCTGCCGGGAATCAGAGTGTTATGTCCTGATGACACTCTCTCATTTGTATTACTTGGCCTCTTTTGAAGAATTGTCAAAAGGTCTTTCTTTGGACCGTAATGTGGGATTTGGATAGGGCTAGAAAGAAAGGGTATTAAAGGCTCAAAACAAAATAACCCGGGTTCAAAATTACAACCTTCGGAATCTAGATTCTCCTTACAATAAACACAATTTTTGCCCCAGTTTCTTGCTTGGGGATTTTTTTTAATCTTTTTGTTACACTATGACCGAGCTGTGAAGCGTCTACGTATCCTCATTGAGGAATCAGGTCAAATGTAGTTCCCAATTCCTCATTGTTGTAGTTTTCTTTTCATTCATTTTTTTATCTCTTTCTTTTCGTTGTTTTTGCTTGCTTTCTTTCCCTTCTTTTTTTTTCTTTTATTTTTCTTTATCTTCCACATTTGTGTTTTTAGTCTTTGCTACTGATTCCGAATGAGGGGTATAAAAGAAACCAAATAAGGCTCGAAAAGGGTTAACGAAGGATAAAGTGTTTAGATAGCAGAACAAAATGCCTTCGTAATTCCAATCTTCAAAATATGCCAGGCACAAACAACACGATTAACGTTCGTCATATCTCTAAAGCACTGTTGGGCAACACTCTCATTTTCATTACCATGAACGAACCCCATGTCAACATGGCCAACTTGCCTTTAACGGTTTTCTTTTTAATTGCCCCAGTTTCACATGACTCGGGCTCCAAATAATCTCAAACCGTTCTTAAATGCCCTGATCATCTTTCAATAATTTTATGATTAACTTTTAAGATTAGGTCAAAACTATGCGCACATGTCATGTCACTAGAATCGGCATTGAACAAAAGACAAAATAAAAGGATAAAGCAGAATTAAACAAAGAAGAAGATTGGAGGTAACAAAAAAATTGAAATTTGCATTAAACAAACGGCGAAGTGGTTCGAATAACGAAACAAGCAGAACAAACTGGAGTACAATTCTAGAACGAAACTGAAACAAACCGGGACAACACTACACAAACCACTACGACTAAACAAGTGAGACAAAATAAAAGGATAGTGGGTTTTGAGTCACGAGACAATATCCGGATTACAACCTTGAAAATAACCTGGACAACAGAAATGACAACAAAATGAACCACCAACAACTCAATTCTGGTTGATCAAGAAATGGAGAGTCATCCCAATTCCCAAGCACGACATCTTAGCCATTGAGCTTCGCATCAATATTGCCAAGATCACTATCTGTTTCGATATTTTCACCTTTAGCCAATACATCCCCAAGAGGATTCACGTGCTTCCTGTCACCAGGAATCATCCCCACAAAGTGTGCATCATGATGTGTAGATAAAGGGTTTTGCGCGATATTCTATGTGTCACTATCTTGGATCTCAATCAGGTTCCTGGATCTTGTATTTCCGGCTCACCACAAATCAACCACCTCAATTTATCAACAGTTCAAAACAAACATGTTAGAGTGGACTCAATCGGTCCTTATTATTAACAATATTTTTTTTCTTGTGGACTCAGTCAGTCCTTTGCACTCTTCTTATTTTTTTTGCGGACTCAGTGAGTCCTTTGTATTATCAAAACTTTTCACTTTTTTTTTCTTTTTATTTTTTTTATTTTTTTCCATCATTTTTCATTTTTTATTTTTTTGTTGTGGTCGAATCTTATGGAGATTACCTACGTATCATGACCCCGCATGAATCATACCATGCGTAGTTCACGCAGATAAATGGCAAAAAACAATAAAATATTTTTGGAATTTTCAATTTTTTCATAATAAATAAACTTTGATTAAAAAGAATTTAAAAACTGACCAAACGAACATGTTTTGAAAGAAAGACAAAATACATATCCGAAAATCGAATAACCCACCTACTCTAAGAAAAACAAACCGACAAATTCCTTCCCTATCTGCCAATTTTAGCCAAATAGCTGTTTTGCAAGTGTGGCCCCTTCCCAATATCACATGAATTTTGAGGTCGGGGAGGATTATTTTATGACACTTCACAAAATTATCTATTCTTTTACAAAAATAGCCTTTCGACAACTAAAAGATACTCTAAGGCTATCTCGGAAAGAACAGTTTAACACACTGCCAAAGCTAGCATCGGCTTATATTGACCAAAAATTCAAACGACATTTACTTGCCCACCGACTCTTTTTCTTGTTTTTCAAACTAAAATAAAAGACTTGGTTTTTGCAAACACGTCTTATCAGCACTTCGGGGACGAAGATTTTAAGGCCGTGTTAGCTAACCGGCCAAAATCCTAAAACAATGATTAAAGGTGGTTGTTAATGCAAAATTAGCCTTTCGGCGTCCCTTTCGGGAACATTCAGCTATTTTCGACATAACAACATAGCCGACTTATTTATGACTCTTTTTTTTCAAAATTAGAAAATCTGATATTGCAAACACGACCTTTCAGCGTCTCGGGGACGAAGATTCTAAGGCTGTGCGGGTCAAAGGTGATTGTTTATGCAAAATTAGCCTTCCAGCGTCCCTTTCGGGAACATTCGGCTATTTTTGAAAATGGCATCACCCGAATTTATAATAAAAATTAAAATTTGATATCTTTGGCTATTTTTGCAAAAAGGGAGGTTAGACCCGATGAAGGTTGCCTACGTATCTCACGTCCGGTGAGAATCAAACCAGCGTAGTTTGGCCAAATAAAACAAACTATATTTGCAGACCAAACATTTTTGCGTTTTTTTTCTTTTTTATTGGCAAACAAAACAAACTATTTTCTTATTTTATTGACAAACAAATAAACTATTTTTTGAAAACAAAATCAAACATATTTTTTTTATTGGCAAATAAACCAAACTATTTTTGAAAGTATATATTTTTTCAGTGGAAAGTAAAACAAACTATTTTGAAAAATAAAATTTTTAAATTTTTTTAATTGGCAAATAAACATATTTTGAAAAATAAAAACTTATTATTTTTTATTGGCAATCAAAATAAACTATAAAAACATTTTTTTTCTATTTTCTCAAAAAATCCGGCAGAGTTTTGACACTACTTGAGCATTAATTTTTTTTCTAAAAATAAGTATTTATATCTCTACACTGTTATTTTTCTTTTCCTTTTTTTTTATTTTCCTCAATATTTAAAAGCCGGCCAACATGCAAGTCGGAAACAAATAAATGCGTAAAATAAACAGGATGCAGCAGGATGTTCTTTTCATTCCAGGTTGCCTGTCCTAGACGGAACCAACCCCCGTGTTGGGTCACCTAAGTCAAAGCAACGTGATGCAAGTAAGCGTTCCTACTAGGGATCCGGAAGGAAGTCAAGCTATTCTAGGTTCAAAAACCTAGGAATGTGTCGAGTCGATGAAGAGGCAACGTACCAGGAACCAAAAGGCCTTCCGGCTTAGTAACTTGTCCAACCTCTTTCTAATTTCAGGGTATTGACACTAACAGAATAGGGAGTCTCAACCAGTAAGCACATTCCCATAGGTGAGAAGAAAAGGCTTTCGGCACAGTTTATATATATACAGTTCACAGAACATCAAAGCAATAAATCAACATTTAGAACATTTGGGCTCAACATGTAAAAATTAGATAAAACAAAGCCAATTATAAAAAATCATTTAAGCATGAATTCTGAACTCTAAATACCTATATCTTACTCTCTCTTTTCTTTTCTTTTTTTTTCCATTTTTTAGAGGCCGGTCAATCATGCAAACCGAGGCAAACAGGTGTAGCATGTAAGATGCATCAGAATGGACTGTTTCATTCATTTTTTTGGGTACACATGTCCTAGACGGACCCAACCCCAGTGTTGAGTCCTCTAAGTTAAATGCACATGATGCAAATAAATGTTCCTACTAGGAATCTGGCATGAAGTTTTGTTCTTCTAGGTTTAAAATATGGGTTTATTGTTCTAGACCTGGCTTACCCGAGCGGACAACTCAAGCTAAGGATGGGAGTTGTGTACCGGTAACCAAAAGATCATCCGGTTTTGCAACTCCTATGAATCCTCATTCTATTTTTGGGATATGAAATTAACAAAAAGAAGTCACGACCAGCGTGCGCTCCTTAGGAGAGAGAAGAGAGGGGTTTTGGCACATTTTATATATACAGTTCAAATAATATAAAAGCGGTAAAAAGCATCATTTTCACATTTAAGCCTAAAATTTAATAAACACCATATGATAAAGAAATCCAAATACAACAATTATTCTAAGCTCGAATTTCTAATCCTGAACAAGTGGTTCTGGGTAATTAACTCCCCAGCATAGTCGACGGAGCTTTCACACCTCCTTTTGGCGCTACCGAACCCCGCGAGGGGCGTGGTAAAGAGAGTTTTTTAATTGAAGGACAATCGAAACGAGATTCATTTATCAAGAGATTTAGAGTAACCATTTGGGACATTTATGGTGTCTCAAGTCACACCGATGTAATCCCGAATCGAGGAAAGGTTTGACTCTATTTAACAGTCCGCGAATCAGAAATTCGGATAAGGAATTCTGTTAACGCGGGAGAAGGTGTTAGGCATTCCAAAGTTTCGTGGTTCTAGCACGGTCGCTTAACTGTCATATTCGGCTTATTTATCTGATTTATAAACATGCTCAAACATATGTGCAAATTTTAGCCTTTAACCGCTTTTAATATTATTATTATTTTAAAGAGTATTGCAACGTCGTGAAAACACATCTCAAACCACGTCTCATCAATGTACACGTGGTTATTGACGTATTTCGACTCTGTTGAGATTTGGATTTGGGTCACATAAATGTGCACCCGAGTTTAGAGAGTTAAATTATTAAAAGCGCACCTAAAGCGACTAGCGTATTATTATTTTGAGGAAAACCGTAAAATTTTGTTAAAGGGCTCATCCCGAAGTCTAAGTAATTAATATAAATATTTAATGAGGGCCCCACAATTTATTTGTTTTTGTTTAGCGAGGCTCATCTCATTTTATTATTTAAAAGAGAACTACATTCCACTATATTTATTTAAAGAATTAATTCAAGGTTATTTAAAACATATCGACAAGTTACGTCACATGAAATGCACCCATGGTTCATGACTCGCTTTATCTAACCTTATTCGAAATTGGAGCCGGGTCACATGAAATGCACCCCCGGTTCATTTAATCTAATTGCGTAGTTCCGTTGATGAATAGTGACCCAATATGTGACAACATCATGTTTAACTATAACCAATTCGAGTAAATATACAAACAAAGAAATAAGCGAGCAAATTCGAAAGTACAAAAAAAATCCCAAGGCTTGCCTACCCAAGTGTGATCGGCCTAAACATGCTACTAACAATATAATTAATTGAGAGAGTCTTACTATCTAAGCCATTGATCAATCCCATTAACTAGTTATTTTACTACATTCATCACTAGAATGTTAATTAAGAAGCCTAAACAGTTCCCTTAACAAAACTGCAACATGGAATCAATAAATTCGTCTAAGCCACTAAACCCCCAAATACACATTAAACTAAACCAAATGATTACAGGAGCAAGCAAATAACAAAAAGTCATTAAAATAGTGTAAGCACGTGATTTTTGTCCTAAGCAGATTATTCTAAAATATATGCAAAAATGATTTTTGAATTTTGTGGTAATTTGTTGATAATTATTTGCTTAATAATAACTCATAAACAGGTAGAAATACCAGGATTTTTCTAATTTTTGGGAAAAACAAAACAAAGAAAATAAAAATACACATTTATTGTTTTTTTTTTAATTTGAAATACTAAAATTAGAGATTAATTACTTTTTAACTTTAGTAAAAAATCAGAAAATTAAAAGAAAAAGGAAAAATACAAGGAAAATAAATAAAAAATAAATACAAGAGTAAAATATAGAAATATAGAAAAGAAAATAAATATACAAAAGATACGAAAATACAACAATACAATGTATAATGAAAGTAATACAATACAAATGGGGCCAAATACAAAATTCAGTAGCCCAAGTGATTAAATACTCGGACCAGGCCCAAAAGAAAATAAATTCGGTCTGCCTATAAATCAAAACGACACCGTCCAGGGGTAATCAAATCTAGGTCGTTGAAAATTTGATCAAATGGTCCAAGAGTAATGGTTTCTTAATAATCAAAACGACGTCACATAATCGAATTATTCTAAACTGTTGATAACATCAATCCAAGGGTCATGATTAAATGACCACTTAACTAGAACGACGTCGTTCATAAGTCAATTGAATCAGAGCCGTTAGTGCATTTAATCCAACGGTCTCAGATCAATCAAGGTTTTAAATACATAAAATTATACAGATTATTTCATTCATACACCCTCGTCTCTAACCCTGAAACCCTAGCCGCCCTGATATGCTCTCAACCACTGTCGGAAACCCACCGGCGGTGGTTCACCACCACCACTATTCAAGCCGCCATGAATACCCCTTGGCCTCCTTCTTCCCCTATTTCACCCTACCGCATTGACTTCCCTAGAAAACCCATAGAAACCCTCAAATAACCCAAAAGGTGTCGCCAAAACCCTACTCCGACGATCACCACTTATGAACTAGGGTCCGCCCTTAACACCCCATGACCACCTTTGCCTCCTCTTTAACCCCACCTTGGTGGCTTCTCTCGAATAAGCCTGAAAACTGTCGAATCTTGCAAAATATGTCGCCGGAACCCTACTTCGGGGAACACCCCTAGTCCAAAAACCACTCTGTTTAATCCCATAACCCCAGCTTCAGTATTCCAAGAGTCTTTTTCACAAAAGAGACTTTATGAGTCTGCCTGAGGATATAAAATCCAAGAAATAGACTTGTGAACTTCCGATATTCTGGATAATCAAGAAAAGTAAAAAAAATTAAGAAAAAGAAAACAGAAGAAAGAAAGAAGGAAAAGAAGAACCCAAATCGAAAGCTAAGTGTTCTGAGTTTTAGCTTTCTGGTTTTTCTATTTTTTGTGAATCGTATGTCTCTTTGCTTTCTTGATTTTTCTATTTTTGTGAATCGCATGTCTCTTTGCTTTCTTGATTTTTCTATCACATGCCTCTTTGCCTTCCTGATTCTTTTTCTTAGGTGTGAGTAGTATGTATGTAACCTCGTGGCTTTCTGATCTTTACTACTTGTGAATCACATGGCTATTGTCTTTCTTCTCTAATAAATTTCTTAGTCAAAAATTGCATGTTTTTTATTCATAGCCACATTTAGATTTTTAGGATTTTACTGGATTAAAATCGAAATTAGTAATTAAGTATTCTATTTATTAGATTCTACCTCTGATTAGTTTGTTCCCTTGAATCTCGTTAATTGAGTACTTAGATCTAATTTGATTATATCTGTAAAACTGTCTATTGTTGGCTATTATTGTAATTTGATTTTGACTTTAACTTTTAGTTTATGATTGATAAAGGGGTTAAAAGGGTAAATAAAAGGAAAATACAAGGCTAAATGGGGGAAGGTTAATTGGTATACTGTAAATAACCTAAGGGGTTAAGGGTATAAGCCGCAATGCTGCCTGGTTCGTGGGTAAATAGCTAAAAATAAGGAGTATTTTGGGCATAATAAGAAGGTAGATAAGTAGAAATTAAAAGCAAGTGGGGGTAACATGGACAATTAAGGGTATTAGAATAGTGTAGATACCACTAGAACCTTGTAGACGGGGTTCTAGTGCATTTACGATTAAACTAGATGTATTAATCTGAAAATAACTCATAAGATAAGGGGTGGGAAATCAGAATATTAATTTCAAAATTCCCTCCCATTTTTGTTCTATAAATAGGCCTCATTAGGCCACATTTAATAAGGTTTTGAAATTCTGAAAGTTTGAAAAAGGTTCTGAAAAGTTTTGAAGTTTGAAAGGTCCAATACTCTGAAAAACCTTTCTAATCTCAGCCAAATTTAAATTCCATAATTCATCCTTAGGAAATTCCCTAATTCTACTACTGTTCTTTTGGTTTTGGTTCGAGTTGAGTTTTTGATATTTTGACTGTGGATTCATGCTTATTTGATGTGATATTGGTTGCTGAAGCGGTTTGCTCTGGGTTATTCCTTGAGAAGATTTTTGGTTATTATAAAGTCTTGGTATCGAATCTGGTTACTGTGTATTGCTGTGAATCTACTGGTTATTGCTTGTTGAAGTCCTATCATTGCTGATCCTTCTTCCTCTATTTGCCTTAGACTCATCGAGCTTATTTCACATTTCAGGTACACTTCTGAAATTCAGAGATATAGTCAAATTTGAAGATATGAAATTGTTCAACTAGTTTTACTAGTTTTTGATTCTGTTTATATTGTTAAGATTAGAATTAGATATATTCATATGTATTTGTTAAGTAAATCGTATGTATATTGAACTGTATTGGACTGTGGACTTGAATTGTTAATTCCTTTAAGTAAGGTAGTTTAGATATCACGTAAAAAATCACATATGAAATAGATTAGTAGAAAACAGTTTCATTAGAGTAGAGATTAAAAATTTTTAAAAACAAATAAGTATAAAAGTATGTTTTGGTTGTGATCCTGGATTTTCAGTTTGTTACAAATCATAAATACAACAAAATTTTAAGAATTCGTTTGTTATCTTTAGTTTGTATTAATCAGTTTTAGAATATAAAATATGAGTTCACATTCAAGTTTTTTGTTAGTTAATACGATATGTTCAATTAAGTTTTCAATCATGAGTATAAACTGACTTCTTCAGTATGAATAACTTTGTATTCAATTCAAATAGGTTTTCTGCAGTTTAGGTTAACATTTCCAATGGAATAAAGTAGTAATTCAACTTTACCTTTGAACATATGCAGCATTCCAATTGATAAATATAGTAGAAATCAGTTTATAACGTTAGTAATACACAAATCAGACTTAGTTAATCTGAGTGAATAAAACAGTAATATCCAAATAGAAATCAGTGTTAATGCCTTAGTTAATTTCTGATATTGCAATTATAATATCCGTTTAAATATATTATTAGTTCAATGATAACATTTGAGCCTGTCTTGGATTTGCTAATAACTTGGGCCTGATCAAGCAAAGAGGCCTAGATCCAATCGCGATGGCTTCTGTGCCCATGAGAGATGAACCTATATATACGAACTGGGCTCGAATACGCCCTGAGCACGGCTGTGCTCTGTTCTTCATTGGCTTGGCCTCAAGGCCCAATACACATGATGGCCTGGAACTAAATGAAATAAAAATATGTCCCTCAGTGAAGTCTATAACCCAGCTTATGCTCCTATCTCTTCGTGTCAGTTCTTATGTAGATAACTTGTGGTATTTATGTTAATTGTTCTATTATGTGGATGTGAAAGTAATATTGACTCTGCTCCTGCTGTAAAATCCAAAACTATGTTAATGCAAGTTTTTCCATGTTGATGTTTATGTCATGCTTTTCTGCTCTGCTCTTAATCATGAATGTGTGCACACAAGTGGCATGAGTTAACTTAAAATTGGACTTCTTTTTTTCTTAAACTTTCTGTTTCTACCCTTTTAGTGATGCCAAAGGGGGGAAATAATAATTGAGGAATGCAGATATTCAGGGGGAACTTTAGGTCTTTCTGGTTCACAATTTGGTTCTATGTGGTTTTTCTGGTTTTTTCAATTATGAGTTTGTTATCATCAAAAAGGGGAAATTGATAGGTTACAAGTACCTTGGTCATAAGTAATTTTCTTTATGTTTTGGTGATCTAACAAACTTACTATCCGGAATCAGATAAGGAACATGTTACACATTTACAAGACCTTAAGATCACAAAGTTTCAGGCTGGGACTCAGCATGGGACATGATTCAACTCTTCAGAGTGGAAGGAACAACTGAGGGAATAGGTCTTTACCAGTTCCCGAGGAGACTACGCAAAGTCAACTCTCCAACTAGAAAGTTGCTACCTCCAGATGCTACAGTGCAGGAACGGTGCAACAGTCAACTTTTTAGAGAAGACTTTTTACCTACCTTGCTTACATAATTGTAAGTAATGTCACACATGTATATATGCATTCAAAGGAGGTAAAACATAACACTTGAACATTTGAAAGCTCACTCACGTGACTATCTATCAAACAAGCTTTAAGTGCTTCAAAAATAATGAAAAAAGCAACTACAGACCATTTCCCATATCGAGTCATTATATGTCCTTAGTTGAGTTGTAACTTTGTAATAGTTCTTCAATTGTAATTCCTATCTAGCCTATTTAGAAGCATTCTATAGGAACCCATTTGTAAACCTTAAACATGTGTGTTTGAGTCTTGGCTAGAGTTAGTGGAGTTGTAAAGTCTTTGTAATAGAGTTATTATAAAGTGGCTTGTAATTGAGTATTACAAGTTAATGAGGGATTAAGAGTTTAATTCCTAGGCTACATAGGTTGTAATCTAAAAGTTGCTTAGTAGTGAAGTTGAAATCCTACAAGGGGAGGTCGTGATTTTTTATCCCGTTGAGCTAGGAATTTTCCTCGTAAAATTCCTCTTGCCATTTAATTACTATTGTGTGTGTGTACTGATTGAATTTGATAGATAACCTGGTTCTCTATAGAGTTTTATAGACCCTTTATATTCTATCAATACTGAACATCATGAAAAAAAACTCAAAGACGCTAAGGGGCTATGAGCGAAATTACTACCAGAAAAACTTTAGGCCTACGGAACAACGCCAAAGACGAGCACAAAAGAGATGCCTTACTCATTAGTTTATGGGATTGATGTTGTAATAACGGTCGAAGGCGGAGAGCCCAGTCTCAGATACTTGCACGAGAGTGGGCCGAGGAATGACAAAAATAGAAGACACGACTCGACGAAGCTGAAAAATGAATGGATATGGCCTACATAAGGATGATCGTCCAAAAATAACAAGTAGAACACTGCAACAAAAAGGCAAAGTTTAGACCACTCAAAGTCGGGGACTATGTGCTCAAAGCTAAAACACAAACAAACAAAGACCTATGGGAAGGTAAACTGGGAACAAATTAGGACGGTCTATACAAAATGGCAATAACAAACAAAGGGTCATTCCAACTAGAAACAATGTTAGGAAAACTACTACCAAACAACTGGAATATCACCCACTTCAAGTACTTCAACTTTTAAGAAAAAATGTCCTCCAAGTCGTACTTTTTTTTCCTTACTTGAGTTTTGTCCCAATTGGGTTTTCTCAAGGAGGTTTTTAACAAGTCAATGAAGGGGACACTAGAAGTTGAAGTGCGAACATATGGAGGCACGGATGGCTAGTTCATTGCTCAATCTCTCGTTGTACTTCTCCAAGTCGACCAATGAAGAGACTAGATAGAGTGGGACTAGAATACCAGCCAACACTAGATAGACTGGGACTGGCATGCCAGCCAGGAAAATTTGTAAATTTCTCCAAGTGTATGAATAAAGCACAAATGCATGAAGTTCACACATATTATTGCAAAACGTACAACCAAAGAAAAGTCGCCTTAACATCTAACTGGCCCTCGGCCATAACTAGATAAAGGTTATATTCGACTTCATTTGAATAAACACCTAATTGACCCTCGGGAAACTGAATATAGGTTACATTCAACCTCATTTGAATCAACACCTAATTGGCCCTCGGCCATAACTAAATAGAGGTTACATTCGACCTCATTCGAATCAACGCCTAATTGGCCTGCGACCATAACTAAATATAGGTTACATACACCTCGTTCGAATCAATACCTAATTGTCTCTCGGCCATAACTAAATACAGGTTATACTCAAACTCGTTTGAATTAACACCTAATCAGCCCTCGATCATAAATAAACATGCGATATGTTTGACCTCGTTCGAACCAACACCTACTAGTCCTCGACCATGGTTTTGTTTCAACCTCGTTCAACCAATGTGAGCTAAGTTATTATGACTAAGGCAACCAAGCAACAAAATCAAAAAAAAATCATACAAACTCGAATAAAAGAAAAAGAATTAGGTACGTGTAACATAACTAGCATTTCATACTTAGAATAGTTTTTACAAAGGCTCGAAAAGAAGCCCACAAAAAATGCACTAGTCTGCGGCTAAACAAAACGAAGGAAAAACAACTAATCGTCATCGGGCCCAACATCGCCGTCAGCTTGATCGCCTAGGCCATCTCCATCTAGCTCTTTGCCATCACCATCGCCATCGGTATACCCATCCTCATACCAGGTTTCCTATTTAATCTGCTCCACATCCGCACCCTCCTCGTCATCATCGACCTCCGGTGTAGAGGGATCATGACCACAAGCAACCCAAGCTCTACATGACTTGACACGAGAATCCTCGAAGTTGAACTTTGAAAAAATCCATGCCCTCGACAAATATCTAAATATATCCAGTTGGGCCTCGGAGTGAATCCATTCCTCATACAAATCTCGCGAAACATCAGAAAAAGTATAAGTACGGGAAGAAGATGGTTAAGCCAATAATTGTCCATTCTCAGACTCTAGAGCAACAACTCGATCACAAAGGCTTGAAGCCTCTTTTTCCAGCTCCACTATCCATTCATCAAGACACTCCTCTCTAAGCATGTCCATCTCCAGATCACTCTCCCACTCAAAAGGAAGGATGCGGATCACGATATCCAAAGCATCCACTTTTCTCGTAGCCCCCAATTGGGCCAACTCTACCTTCTCTAAATCCGCTACCTTATTAGCGATCTCGCCATTCAGAGCGTGCGCTTTAATTTGACACCTTCGAGCTTGGAGCACAATGAGACAACTTGGGCTTGAAGATCGACACATTAGACCTCGACCCCTTGCTCACCTCAAGTTCTTCTTCTTTGTTCCTTAACGACCCCTCAAGAACACTACATTTTTTATGACTCTTACCAACTCATCATCCTTTTTCCTCAGCTCACCTCAGGGAGCCTAGAAATTGTTGCTCTCACCGAACCATCTACAAATATCACAAAGCTTGTTATGGAACACACGATATTTTCTCTACATTTTCTGAAAATAGCCTTACACCTTTTCTCTCGTCGACCACTCTCAATTTCCAAAACCATAATCTAAAAAAGAAAAAAGAGAAAAAAGTAAGAACAAAGCACAAAGCATTGAACTTGAGAAATAAAAGTAGAAAAACTTACCCGGAGAGCGAGGCCGGCTATGCTCCTTGATAGGGTAACATTGTCCAATTTTTCAAGAGTTTTACCCTCCAGGTCGAAGTAGAGGGGACCTAGGGAAGGAACTATGTTCTTCGTATTCACTATTAAATCTCGACCCATGGGGATCGCAATGGTCCACGTGGACCCCTCCAATCTCACTTCAAGTCGAGTAAACCCTTCCCCCAACATCTTCACCTTGTAGGAATCAAGGTTGGAGCTCATCTCATAACCATCCTCGGTGATGCCCTTAACTATTTCGTTGGCCAGCGAAGAAGGAACACCAGCCGGTCACGAGGATGATGACTCATCTCATCTTAGAGGAGCTGAAACTCCCACAGATGGACCCCCAGCTCTAGTCTCGTCATCAGGAAAGGATACGCCATCAACAGCCTCAATTGATGGTGGGATCTCAAATGGAAACTCAATGTCGTCTTCAAAAACTATGGTCGTCCTTTTACAATCACCCTATACTGAATCCACGACCCGAACAACCCTATGACTCACGTCTACCGATCTTCCTTTGCATGATACCAAACCCTGGTCGCTCGACGATGACTCATCTTCTTTGTCTACTACATATACAAAGGGGAACTCAGGAGTTCTGTTATAGATATAGTTGATGACCGAGTAGATCTAGCCGCAGGAGAAGAAGGAACAGAAGCAGATAACTAGGCAGGCTTGGTCGCATTCACAACGGGAACAAACTCCAAAGAAGAAGAAGCCTTCCTCTTACGAAATGCAGGAGGAGGAGCCCTCGATCTCCTCGAAGATCCTCGGGGTAAAAAAGAAAGATTAAAATTTTCACTTCCTATACAAAACTATAACGAGCAAGCGACCATGAGGTCAAAACAGTATAGATAAAAATAAATAAACTCACCAGTCACAAAAGACACAGGATTGAACCTCTTGATAAGGCTGGCCATTCATGAAACCTCATTGTGTGAGGCAAAACATGGTTAACTCAGTCATGAATGTACCCGACCAAAGGAGGGGGCACAGCCTCGGCTGCACGAAGAAGGGACAGAACGTCAAACTACAAATAAAACATGAAAAACAAATGCTTGACAAAAAAAAAGATACTTACGGGTGTAAGTCCAACTCTTAGTGAATCCGCTCGCATTGACCACCACGTCCTCGATTTTGATGAAAAAGTAGTTGAGCCAGAATTGACGATTTGCCTTATCGTCCATCTTCACCACCAGGCATTTACTTCCTTAGTGGATAAGGTGCAACCTAGGGTTAAATGACAAGGCATGCCAAGTCAAATTAAGGCCAATGAAACCGCATCACATGTGCAAGTGACATGTTTTGGCCAATCAAATGCGTCCTGTCACACTTGAATTTAATTGACCGGAGAGACTTTGTTCTTATCATAATTCTTCCCTCACACAACTATAAATAGGGTTCATAACCCAGAAAAGACAGAAGTTATAACAAGAAGCAAGAAAAAGCTCGTGGATCAAACGCTGCAAATTCCTATCAAGTTCAAGTTCAAGAACGAAGAATAGTTCAAGTTCAAGCTCAAGAACGAAGAACAAATAAAGTTCAAGCTCAGAAAAGAAGAACAAATCAAGTTCAAGCTCAAGAATGAAGAACAAATCGAATTTAAGCTCAAGAACGAAGAACAAATCAAGATTCAAGGAGACGAGTTCAAATTAAAGTTCGTGCTAGTTGAATCCAAGATCATCGTTCGTGGCAACAAATATAGATTCAAGATCAAGCTCAATGAATTTATTTACTATTGGAAAGAAGAATCAGATGATTCATAAAGATTATGCACTCAAATTATTCGAAATCAAATATTATGATTGTCGCAATATGTTTTGGTCTTGATTTTATTTTCTTGATGCTATTTTACTGTCTACAACTTTCTAATGCAACTAACTTTTCGTCCTTTTGAAATTAATCTTCTAGATTTTTTCTGTTTACACTCATAATATTTTCTTTTGTCTTGTATTTACATTTCAGAAGAATGACAGTAATAGAATACTTTGATACCACAATTAATTTTTTGACTCTGTGAATAGAAGTTTGTGAAAAAAGCCCATCGGAATTTTAAAGTTCGCATGCAGCAACAATTATTGTATTCATCTGGATTTTGTTACAAATTCTGACGGATCATCAGAATTTTTAAGTCACTTCGAAATTCTGATGATAAAAAATATAGTTATTGTGAGAATTTCTAGTGTTAAAATTCTGACTTGTGTTCCAAAATTTCGATGTGGGACTATTTTCCAAAACTTTTCTTAGGTCAAAATATTAACAGTGGGTTAAAAATAATCTAGCGTAATCGTTAGTTCCATAATTCAATTATTGAAATTTAGTGCTATGATCGGTTTTCATAGATTATCAAACACATCAATTTAATGTTTTCACGAAAAAAGTAGAATATAAACTTATCTTTAGTATTTATTTAGAGAGAATATTGTATACAAAGTTTTTGTCGAGCAAAGAAGCTTAAGTAATTGGTCCATTGTTTCGAGTGTTTGATGTTTATTACTATCTTGGCCTGTGAAAGGAAAACAGAAAAAGAAAAGAGGCCTTTTGCTATGTGTGAAACATGAATTAGTGACACAATAAATTAGTGACTAATTATTAAATTAAATATAGCTAAAAAAAAAAGTAATGTGTCCGAAATTAACCTACATAATATGAATCAATACACTTTTAACCCGCCAAAATCTAACCCAACAAGCTCATTTACTACAACTAGTTTCAACCGAAACTAATACATCCACAAACAAGCATGTCAAAAAAAAAAAAAAAAAATCAACTCAATTCAATGTAAAAATTGCACGGGGCGCCCTATTTGGTTTCCCTCATTTAATCTATACCTTTTTTTTTTTAAGTTTTAACTTATACCCATTTTTAAACGACTTCAGCCCGCTTTCTCTTCATCCTTCTCCTCTTTCGTTTTCTTCTTCTTCTTCTTTCTTTTGTTGTTGTTGGTGTTGCTATGAAACTTTATTTCATGGGATGATTGCCATAAGTATATTAATCAGATTATTTAAAAATAAGTTATAAATAATTACTTTAAGTTAGTAGACAATAATTTGTGAGTATTTCCACCTATACCTATTTATCTAGTATGTTAGAAAGCTTTTTTAAAAACTTAAGCTTATACAGTGCTGAAGTTTTTACAAATGAACTAAATAACTTCAGCATCTTCTACTGAAGTTTTTGAAAAAGCTTTATGACAAAACTAATGAACCCGGGATAAAAAAAAAACTTCGGCTTATTTAGTGCTGAAGTTTTTGAAAAAGCCTTATGTCAAAACTAATGAACCCATGACAAAAAAAGTTTGGTTTTATTTAGTACAGAAATTTTTACAAATGAACTAATTAACTTCAGCATCTTCTGCTTAAATTTTTGAAAAAGCTTAATGACAAAAACAATGAATCCAGGACAAAAAAAACTCCAGCTTATTTAGTGCTGAAGTTTTTACAAATGAACTAAATAACTTCAGTATCACAAAACTACAGCTACTAGAATGTTTAAGTTCAGCAATTACAAATAAAAACTTGAGCAAATAGGAACAAAATTTAAGCATTTGTTTAATAATTTTTGCTACTTTAGTCCCGTCTACTAGAATGTTGAAGTTTGCGTGATTGTTTTTGCTACTTCAGGCCCGTATGCTGAAGTTACGCGAAAAAGTGGGTACGCTTGCAATTTTTTTTTTTTTTTGCAAAGCGAGTACAGGTTAAAATGTGACCCAAAAAGCGGGTATAGATGCAAATGCCCCCAATTCAATCATTAATTGATCGCCCTTATTTGATCTATACTCACTTTTTAAAAAAGTTTTAACTTGTATCCACTTGTTAAACAACTTCAGGCCTCTTTCTCCTCCTCCTCCTTATTCTTCTTGTCCTCCCCTTTTAAACAATTTTAGGCCTCTTTATCCTCCTCCTCCTCCTCCCCCTACTCCTCCTCCTCCTCCTCCTCCTCCTCCTTCCTCCTTCTTCTACTTCTTTTACTTCTTCTTCTTAGGGTGATACGCTTGCAATTTTTTTGTAAAACGAGTACAAGTTAAAATGTGACCCAAAAAGCGGGTATAGATGCAAATGCCCCCAATTCAATCATTAATTGATCGCTCTTATTTAATCTATACTCACTTTTTAAAAACGTTTTAACTTGTATCCACTTATTAAACAACTTCAGGCTTCTTTCTCCTCCTCCTCCTTATTCTTCTTGTCCTCCCCTTTTAAACAATTTTAGGCCTCTTTATCCTCCTCCTCCTCCTCCTCCTCCTCCTCCTCCTCCTCCTCCTCCTCCTTCTTCTTCTTCTTCTTAGGGTGACAATGATTTTATATGGTGGTTGTGAATATATTTTAATACAGTTAATGTTGTTTTACAATGGTGAGCTGTTATGACGCTTTATTTTTTACCATTGCTTAAGATTTCTTCTTCTTCTTTTTCTTAATTGCAAAACGGGTTCATTAGATTTATTGTTGTTTTGACAAATTGATTATTGAGGTTTGTTCCTGATGATATTTGGAGGTTATGTTTCAAATTTGAGCTCATTTAGAGTAGATTTAGGTATTAAATCATATATTGAATTATTATAATTCGAAGAACAAATTTCTATTTTTGGACAATTTGCACTTCAGTTAAGTGCATAAAAACGTTTGTTGCACTTCAGACCTTTTGTGAAGTGCCATTTTTTACTTCAGACTTACTGGTCTGAAGTGTAACAAAAATTTTGTTGCACTTCAGACCTTTGGCCTTAAGTGCATCTGAAGTGCAATTTTTCACTTTAGATTTATTGGCCTTAAGTGTAGTAAAACGCTTGTTGCACTTCAGGCCTTCTTACCCTAAGTGCATCTGAAGTGCAAATTTTCACTTCAAACTTATTAGTCTTAAGTGAATGGAAACGATTGTTGCACTTCATACTTTTTTGTCTTTAGTGCATCTGAAGTGTATTTTTTGCTTCAGACTTATTGGCCTTAAGTATATCTAAAGTGCAATTTTTTTCACATCAGACTTATTAGCCTTAAGTGCATGTAGAGACGGATCCAGAAACAAAATTTTATGGGTTTAGTTTTAATGTTTTTAACATTGAGCCCATTATATTTTTAAAGTTATGGGTTCATATCTATTATGTTTGTAACTTTAAAGAATTTTTACATACAAATGTCGAAAGTTATGGGTTCGGTTGAACCCGTAGACAGTATACTACATCCGCCTCTGAGTGCATGAAACCATTGGATGCACTTCAGACCTATTTAGCCTTAAGTGCATTTGAAATGCAAATTTTCACTTTAAACTTATAGTCTTTAGTAAATAAAAACGTTTGTTGCACTTCATAATTTTTTGCCTTAAGCGCATTCGAGTTGTAATTTTTTACTTCAGACTTATTGGCTTTAAGTGTAACTGAAGTGCAATTTTTCACTTTAGGCTTGTTAGCCTTAAATGTATAAAATTATTGATTACACTTCAGATCTATTTGGCCTTAAGTGCATTTGAAATGTAACTTTTTTACTTCAAATTAACTTTTTTTAACTTCAAATCCGATATGTCTGAAGTTGATCGTAAAGTGGATACCTGCAAACTTTTTGCAAAGTGGGTTCAACTGTAACCCTAAAACCGGATATAGATGCAAAAGCCCCTATAAATTGAGGGAAATGTGGAATTTCAATTTCCTGGTCTCTCGAAAGTCTAAACTAATCCTGATTTATAAAATATCTGACATCATACTCCATAAAATCTGTTGTAGTTGAATATTACCACTTCCTGGCTCGTTCAGGTCAAATAAAACGCAGAAAGAAACAAAGTGACGAATTTTGATGTTGAGGAGAAACTACTTGTAAGGTATCAAACAGCTGCTTAACCTGACAGGAAACAAGTGCGTGGATATATGATCCTGTCAGGCCCTTGTGTCACTGGTCAATTTGTTAAATGTTCAATGTAAGATGATCCAGAATCAACCTACAATTCTTCTTTTAAATGACCTTTGATCTGCCTGAATTGAGTCAATAACTTACTCTTTTTCAAGGGCCATTTTTTATTGTCACATTAATGTTTCTAGTGATGACTTCACAAAAAAAATTGCAGATAGAAACGCCAGATATCTCTTACTTAACAAGAACACATGTAGACTAAACACTTTGCAAGTTCTGTTTCCCAGGAAAGAGTAATAAATCCATGATGTCAGTTTTGTTCAAATTCAATATCCTTAATCCGTCTCACAAAACGTTCCAAAGATACCATTGGTTCAGCAAAACTACACAAAAGGACATACATTAGCAATAAGAGTTGTCGGAAACATATACTGAAGTCAAAAAAGAGTTCAGGCCAGCATCAACTCTTCCCTTAATCCTACTGGTATCACTAAAAGTTACACTGATGACAATCCACGAATCTAGCCAAATGAAAGCTTCACTGAGCCTGCAAAGCAGAAGAAAAGAATGTCCATGTCTACAATTTTCTAGTCATGGAGATATTCATTCCCCTGGGAGACCTTCGAACCTTAGATGACTCTCCATCAGTAGCACCTATTCCTTTCCAGTCCACTGACTTCTTAGGTGTTGTCACTTTCTCCGATTCAGATTTTGCAGTTGTGCTGTCTGAACTCACTTTCCCAGGGTACCAAATGTCATCTGGATTAAGAGGCAAAGCAGCAGGATCAAGTTCAAGCGATCCCACAGGTACACCCTCCTTTTCAGTTCCAGTCATTCTGAATGATGGGATTCGATGAGAAAACTTGTAAAGTTCGTTTGGCTTTACGAAAAATAAGCCAACCTTATTTTGGCTGGTAGACTGGAAAAGGCTAACAAATCCAACCACTTTATCCAGGTAATTTACTTTTATACCAACATCCTTGACAAAATCAGAAAGAACCTCCACAATTTCATACTGGTACTTCCTATGGTTTTCTGGGTCGGAGCTCCAACCAATATCCCAATCTTTAAAGAGAGCCCATGTCTCCCCTTTCCTTGGATATACAATGAATACACCTTTCTTACCCTTTTCACACTGTACCAGATGAGAGAATGTAGGACGATCGTTAGTGTTTTGAGAATTCCCTCGTTTAAATTTCCCACACCCAGCAGGCAGGTCTTCCTCTAGCCACTCAGTGAAGGGATCTTCTGGATCAGCCTCGAGCCAAGTAATCCGTAACTCAAATTTAGGGGAAAGTACCTTCCTGATCAGACAATAGAATCTAGGCATGCCATCAGCTGTATCGTAACAAGCCCAGGTTTGGTCAACAGCAAAGCAACTTTCTTCCCTGTGTTTATCAAAATCATTAAACTCTGGATCAGGGCAGTCAAATAACTCTGGAGGATCATCACAGGTTTCTGTATCGGGTTCTGAATCAGAATCAACGACTTCAACTTTTTCTACCTTACTTGATGGAGGTCCAGCTTTGTCACTGTTGGCATTTTTGTCTTGCACGTTTGCTTCGGGAGGGGCTGTTCCATTTTGAGTACCTTTTGCCTTGGACTTACTATGGAAACCAGTAGGATTTGCTTGCTTTAAGTCATCATCACTCACAACTTCTTTCTGCTTTGATGTATCTCCACCTGATTGGTTAGCCCATGCCTTCTTCAGAGGGCTTGCCAAATCATTCTCGCCATCACTTGCACCTTCATTATAGGAGATATTCTGCCGTAGGCGAGCAGACCTCCTACGGTCGCCTTCTCCAGCAGGTGGATAGCTACCAGACTCAAAGTCTTCAGTTTCAGGCTCGGTGCTGCTTGAAGTATCAATGCTCTCACTTGATTCAACTGTCTGCTTCCTACCCCTTTTCCTGTTTTTTTTATTAGCCTTTGGCATAGCAGCCCCTTCATTCACACCACCCATTTCCTTGTCATACTTTCCGTCCTTTTTAGCCTTTATATCCTCAAATACCCGAGCAGTCTTTTCTCTGCAGATCTCTGGTTCTGACCCCATTCTTCTACTGCTAGGGCCCTTTTGAGATCCCATTTGGACAGGTGTAAAGCCAACTCCGTCTGCCGCTCTGTGGGTGGGAACCTCTTTCTGCTGAAAAGGCTGGCTCATATTAGACCTAACGTGCGCATCTTGACTGCCAGGATGACTCCATTGAGGTGGACCTTGAGAACCTAAATCATATGCAATAAAAGGCTTTTGGCATTTTTGGCAGCGTAAAGCTTTGTTCACAAAATTCCTGTAGTACTGGTACCTAATATTGCAAAAGGGACATCCCGTCCAGAAAGTTAGTGGCTCAGCTGATGAAGTTGGTTGTGTTTGCTGATGATTATTCAGATTACCAAACTGAGTACTAACACCATTAGGAATATCCTTTTGTCTAGCCGAAGGATTTCGATTAACTTGATGAGGTGGTCGCTTTGCTGTTGTGCCTTTGGATAAGAACCTGTACTTACTATCATACAAAGCCCTTTTCGCTGGGTCAGAAAGCAGCATATTTGCTTCCCCAATTAGCTTGAAAGCTGCTTCTGCACCTGGAAACTTGTTCTTGTCAGGATGGAGCACAAGCGCTAGTCTCCGGTATTGTTTCTTGATGGTCACTTCGTCAGCCATCATATCAATTTGGAGGATCCCATACCAGTCCTTTTCTGATCCCACTTTACTGCTCTGAGCTGAACAGTGAACATTGCAAACAGCAAGTAGTTGGGATATGTTCTCTAGTTGAGGGTAAAGCCGCTCAGCTTTCAATGCTACCTTTTGAGCCCCTAGAAAGTCATTACTATGCATTTTCTTCTCAGCAAGCTCTTTAGCCCTCAGGGCTTCATCTCTGTTGCACTCCATCACAAGTCCTAATTACTGATATATTAACCTGTAAGGTACACAAGTGTCCAACTTATATTTGTCATTCTCAATTCTGCATTCCTGTCCCAAAAAGAAAAAGGAAAATGTCCATTCAGCAGCAAAGCAACGCTAATCAGCAGTGAAGAAGAAAAATTGCTATCTTTTTTGCAACAGCACACAGATAAAAAATGCCTTCACATGCCGTGTAGTAACAGATCTAGGTCACGCACACCTAAAAGAAAAAAACGAGAAAGGAACTTCACCTTAGTTACAACTTATCATTGGAGCAGCCAAGCAAGAAAGTGATTGATAACACAACCCATAGAGAGATGAAGCGTATACAAAAGTTATCAAATCCTGCATCAAAAAATAGATGATTTTCATTCTTTCCCCAATAAAGGAAAAAAGAACAAATAAAACAAAAGATAGCATGGAATTGAAAATAATTTAATTGATCCCATGAAGTCATAATCACGCAATGATTGATTCCAGGAATGAATGAACAAACTCTAAGACATACAGCTAAGCGCTACAAGAAAGAGCAACCATTGAAAAAACAAGTAGAAAATGAAGCACCATTGGAAATTTACAAGAACAGTCTATAATGCCAGATAACTACAAAATAAATTCTCCAACCCCCCCAGCTTAACACCCAAGAACGTACTCTATAGATATAAAACAGAATACCAATTAAACACCATAGCAGAAGATTCTAGAATGATACTTTTACAATAGAGAAATCAGAATTTTACAGAGAACTCAATAAATTAAATTTTAGTTTTAAAAGGACATGAACACAGGTAAAATTTCCCAAGTGATAAACAGTGAACTGGAGTAGCAACACAGCACTATCTTGAGCACCATTGTCAAGTGTAAATCAAAATAGCAGCAGTGAAGACTTGGGAAATCACTAGCAAAACAAGGAACAAAGAGAGAGAGAGAGAGAGAGAGAGAGAGAGAGAGAGAGAGAGAGAGAGAGAGACTTCAGGGGCTGGCAAAGAGCTAGACACCTTAGCATCAAACTGTAATCTGACTCATTTGTCATCTGTTTCTCTCAGAGTTGACTAGCAGTTGAATACTTTCTTTCACCTCTATAATCAACTTTAATAGTAGTTTCTTTCACCTTTAAAATCAACTTTTTGTGGAAGTTTATTAAATCTCCCATAGACTGATATAGATTTGATTTTCTTAATAAAGAAGGTTACATAGCTAGTGGTGGCAAAATGGATTAAGAAACAGTTATCTATCCATATTATGACTAAAAAATGGGTTGGATATGAACTTTCTAAAAATATATTAAATAAGAATTATATCCATATTATAGAACTTAAAAACAGATAACCAACAGATAACCAATATGTATAAATTTGCAAAGACTCCAATTGGGGATTCCTCGAGTTTGAGACACTGGGAATTCAAGAAGTCATGGATAATATGAATATCAATATTATCCACCAATTAACCATTTTCTATTTGCATTAAATACGGGTCGGGCTGGATAATTTATGCATTTTTAGATTGACCGTTATCGATCCACGCATATCCGACCCGACCTGCTTGTTTGCTACCCCTACATACTGCCCAATGTAGTGCCTGATCAAACAAAATTTGATCAGTACTACCAAAATTTACTAATATCGTCCGGAATCTCTAAATTTTGCTTTTGCTGTCACACACAAGTTCTCGAGTTGCTACCATACACGAACATTTTTAACTTGATAATTTTAAAACAGAGCATCTCATAGTTACCGAAGTGAAACAAAGTGAAGCAATAACTTAAAAAGATGCATTTGGTCAAAATCAAATAACGAATCAACTAAGTATACACAATTTTAAGATGCTGAGGGAAACAGAATGCGCATATCAAAAACCCTAAACCTAATACTACACAATAAAACCTAATAAGCGAGCACAAATTGAAATGAAAACTACAACAACATTGATTGATACAAAAACATTAGTAAAGTCGAGACTAGCAATCCGAAAGCTTCAAAATTTCAAAACCCATACAAATCAAAAGCACAACCAGGAAACATATATAAACGATAATGCATAAGAAAATATTTCATACCCGATGAATGAAAAGGACCTCGAAAGTTTTGACTAGGGAATAAAGATAAACTTTATACTGAGAGAGTTAAATAGAAAGAGGAGGGAAGAAAATTAGAGAATCGCGGGAAAGAGAGTGAAAATTTTCAGGAAGCGGGGAGACACCCAAACTTCTGAAATTTCATTTCCCCCAAAAACAACACACAGAAGTTGTCACACACGATACTTGTTATTTCCACAAACAATGGGGAAGAATCTAGAGGGTAGGTTTTTCACTAAGGGCTTCAAGCTTAAATTGGGTTGGGCTGGCCCACAAACTTATTTCTTCACTTTGACCCATTCAAAATTTTGGGCTTCAATGGCTTGAGTATGTAAAAATAGCACGAGCTAGCCAGTTGTTGGACTGATTATTCAAAAATAGTCAGAGTTTGCAAAGCAATTGAAAAATAGTTACAATTATTTTGCTGCAACAGGGAAAGTTCCAGCATAATATACTGAAAATCGGTGCACATATGTACGAACTTCCAACATATTATGCTAAAACTCTAACATGCAGAAAGTTCGAATATAATATACTGGAGATTGGAGCACCGACGCTCCAATCTCCAGTATATTATGATGGATCGGTATATTATACTGGAACTCCAATATAATGTACTATATTATTTTTTTCACATTTTGAATAGTATTTTTGCTCAGATTTATCTTTAGATGAAAGTGGCTAAATTTCGATTACTTTTAAAACTATGTCTATTTTTGAATGATCACTTGTAAATCTGGCTATGTTTTAATTTCGACCCTTGAGTATAACTGTAAGGCCCTGGAAAATTTTGCTAGGCGATATAGGATTCCGGGGTGCCAGGTAGACTAATTATAATATTTTATGTGCTTTAAATATGATGCAAATGATTTGGATGTGGTGAATAAGTGTATGACAGTATGAGCCGTGTAATAAGTGATGTAAGGTCCAAATGGAAGCCTAAGTGTATGCCAAATGGGAAAATTTCATAATAGGCTAAGATTCCAAAGATACTTACACTAGTCTAGACTTTGAATGAGAATATGTATATATGTATAAGGTTTTATGTGATGAATGACCTATCAAATGAAAGGTCTTCGAGTCTAGTTTCCAACGCTTTAAACCGTTTGTCATTTGGATATTCCTGTACATAGTTATGATCAAATTACCAAAGGCTGGAAAAATGCAATCATGTGTCAGATATGCGATCGCAAATAACCATTATGCGGTTCGCATACTTGATTTGTGATTGCAAATAAGGTCACAAACCGGACCAGTGTAGCCCAATTTTGGGCACCGAGATTTGCGACGCATTTGCGGCCAGCATACCCAATATGCAGTCCATTATGCGATCGTAGACCCGCATTCGGAGGGTAAATCTTCCTATTCTCATAACCTGACCCCATTTTAATATATAGTCTTTGGAGCTTCATTTGGGGTCATTTTTCTATTGATTTTAGAGAGAGTTGAGATCATTTTAGATAGAGAAGGAGGAACCCAACATTCAATCATCCAACCTTACATCAACCTTTAAGAATCAAACAATTCAATTACAAGTTCTTCATCTAAGAGGTAAAATTCTACACATTAGACTTTCATTTCGAGTTTGGGGTATGAGATGGGGTATAGAGGTATGATTCTTAGGTGTAATACTATTATGTATACATGCTTGTATAAATTAAAATTGTGGAAAGATTGTTGAACATAAACAAGTGAAGATTAGGTTGGGGAATTAAGGAAAACCTTGAAAAGGAGATTTGAAATTAAAATGCTCAACTAGTATTTGATAAAATGCTCAAATGAGCTGAAACCATGAATACCCTCATAAATTGTGTTCAATTTTGTTATATCTCAAAGTATATTAGGATTGCTAGAATTTTCGGAACGTCGTAGTAACTTAAGGAAAGCTTAAACAAGGTATGTATGGCTAACTTTAGCTCGTGTGGAATCCCCTTGTTGTGATGGGCGTATGGTATTTGTACCTTGTATGAAATATGTATATTGATTGTCTTAGTTGATTTCCACACCGCCATGTTATATGTGATTGTGAAAAGTGATTTGATGTACCTACCTTATTATGTGCAAAGTTTGTAAATACTTGAGGATGCCGACATGGAAGTATGTGTTAACGAATGAAATAATGTTAATGTGTCCAAATGTGGGAATGTGTATAATGGATAAAACCCTACATGGTGAGTAATGAAAGAGGGTATTATGAAATGACGTAAATGAGTTGAATAATTATGACAACACCTTGTACATGAATTATTGCATGGTGACAGTTATGGTGCCTTGGGCCCAAATGTATGAATTGTTGATATGAACTTGTGTTTCCTTGAAATGATGATTCTTGTTATGTATTGTTTGTGGTTGTGATTGCAAAAAATGTGATTGTCAGACGGGGTTTGATTACGAGCTACAACACGAAGTAATAAGGTGTGGGTTGTGGTGATAAGGGTGGCCGAGGTAATAAGGGTAAAAAAGTTATCATAATCACTATTGAAATAAAAATATGTGAAACTCTTGAATATGAAAATGTTGGAAAAGGAAAAGGAGAGATTGTGAAACTTTTGATTTTGGTTGTTTCTTCCTACGTGCAATCCTTGTTGGTTCTATTACTATCTTTTATCTGTGTATTATTTGATTGTTTTTGGGATAAAGTTTGTTTATACATACCAGTACAATTCAAATGTACTGACATCCATTTTGCCGGGGGCGCTAAATTCGTATGATGACTGTAGGTGGTTCCATAGCAGGTAATTTATCCCACCGACAGTAGTGCCTCCTCTTTATTCCATCAGCTGCATTTGTGAGCCCCACTTCCTTTTGAGGCCATGTGTGGTTCATGCCACCTTATTTTAAGTTTATTGTAAGGTATAGTTGGGGCCTTGTCGTTGGCAAGTATTGGTTAAATTCCTAGTATTTGTAGAGACTCCGTAGATACGATATGAGTGGTGTACAAAAGTATTTTGGGTAGTAATGGTACAGTCCGGAATCATGGTTCACGTTGGTAAATGTTGTATGTATTTTGCAAGTACTTGGTATCAAATGTTGGAAATTATAAAAAGTAGAAATAAACTCAAGTTGTATGTTTATGTTTAAGTCTTCAATTGCTATTTCACAAGAATAATGTATATTGAAATCACGGGATAATGCATGGGATAGAAAAGGCAATTCCATGTCCGCTTAACTGGGGTCTTCCGGTTGAGCGTCGGTCGTGTCCCTCGGTTTTAGAGCATGACAAATTTGGTATCAGAGCTTAAGATTTTAAAGTGTCATAGGATGTCTCGGAGCCGTGTCTAGTAGAGTCCTTCTTATCAGTGTGTTGTCGACTGTATCTGTAAGTTGGAGGCTACAAGGACATTTTGGAATGCTACCCTTCTTAAGCTCTCCAGATCGTGCGATAAAGCTTGACTATAAGATTGTTTTCTAACTCGTGCATTGAGATTCAAGGTAATTTTAAACACTCTTTCGTCCATTTCAAGTAATGTTGTCATATGTCATGACCAATGGGCAAAGAAATGGATATTAAGGAGATGGCACATGTATCTTGTTAAACAAATGGTATGGATATATAGTATAAGTACATAGTATCATAAGTATACTTTATTTGAGAAAAGTTTTAAAAGTGATTACCTGCCCAAAAAGGCATTGATTTTATAAATGAGACGTAAGCTTGTATAACACACGTGGATAGTGCGAGAAGTATGTAAATGATCCTAAGGTGAGAAAGAAAAATGGTTATATAAGCACGTGATATATGATAGAATGACCAAAAGATTAATGATGAGAGTGTAAGTCTCTCACATGAGGTAAGAAGTTAAGAAATGAGATTCAATTGAACCCAAGATGAGAAGACCCTTGTACTACGAACTTTATAAGGACCCAAAAATGTACGAAGTTGTATTACACTCATAAAGGATATTGACATGAGAAATTGGAATAGATATATGAGACATATAACCAAAAAGTTGCTAAATTCAAGACTTGTGTCAAAATCCAGGGCATTCGCCCCAAGTAAGGGGGGGAGGCCATCGTAACGCTACTTAAATGCAATGAAATAAGAGTGATACCATATAGATATGATGTTTGAATATGCGTGGTCTAGAAAATTGATAATAGGTAACATGGCTCTTTGAACATATATGCTAATGCCCAAGTGGGGGAGGAAGGTCCATCGTGATGCCACTTAAATGCAATGAAACAAGAGTGATACCATGTAGATATGATGTTTGAACATTTTGTTGAAGACATGCGTGGTCTAGAAAATAGATAATGGGTAACATGACTCTCTAAAAAGACATGCTAATGATAGACAACTAGTACCCCAAGAAGGTGGAAGATTAAGGAAGGTAAATTTTTCACACATGGTAATGTGAATAATAAGAATATATTTGTAAAGGGATTTTATACTGATTAGAAGATCATGAGCAATAGAACCCAATGAAGTACCATAGGTTAAATGTGAAAGATTGCGAGTTTTAGAATGGGATAATCATATATTTATGATTTAACCAAAGTTCCAGGACGTTAAAAAAGACAGAACGAGTGGGAGAAATAAATGTGATGCTAAAATAACCCAAGAGGGTAGTTGGTCTTAATAGAGAGCCTCTAATAAATCTTACAAACACATGTGTTAAGCGATATGCGGACGAACACACTTTTCCACGAATATCCTAATAAGAGTTAAGAGGTGAGCGGGATGAAATACCTAAGGTAAAAGACCACGTAACATATGGAAGAGTGCATAGCTATTCACTAGCTGGAAAGAATGATACGAGAAGAAATGGGGACAAAACCTATAAATTGAGATGGCTATGGTTATTATAAACTATCTTGTATCAGAATGTGGACGCGCTTAGAGCATAAGTGATAATAAAAGTTATAAAGGACTAACTGTAATACAACCGACTTGGGTGACACCGAATATCAACTAAAAGATCTAGAGATAGTTCATGTCTACATACAATGAAAAGTGAGACTACTAGAGATGTAGTTGTGGTATGATAAACCCACTAAACCAAGCATAATTGTATAACAAGTTCATGGAAGGTAAACAAGTGTGTGGCACAATAAGGCTATCAATTATGCACTATGCGTAAAATGGAATGGGAATGAAAGTTCTAGTTAGAAAGATAAATGGTACTAGCATATTGTCCAAGCCAAAGGGTGATAAAAAGGGAAAGACAACACAATCTACCCAAAGGACAAATGAAAGGTTCATAATAGATTGAAAGAGCATGAACACTTGTTACGGACCAGACAGGTTTAGAATGGTAACCCCCAAGACGCAATATTAGGGAACTCTATTGGTAGCTACAATATGAGAAATGAGATGAGTTACTCGTCGAGGATAGAATCATGTGGACTAAGTCTTATACTTAAGAGTAAAACCAAAAGTCATTGTTAAGGAATTGAGGATGATCTAAAGTTTTAGAGAATGCCATTCTCGGGCCAATGACTCTTCCTAAATTATATATATATATATATATATATATATATATATATATATATATATATATATATATATATATATATATATATATATATATATATATATATATATAAAGGTTGTTGATATGCATTTTGGGAGGTGTTTAAACGTAAAGATGGATCGTGAGAATATTCACAGGGGAAGTAGTGCGGTTTCTTAAAATTTATAAGGCACATGTGGGGAGAAGAGGCTGGCTAAGAAAGGTCACATCACAATATTACCTTACATTTAATGTAATGTCGTGCAAGTTGATGTTATTGGGGTATGTGCATAAATTTGCATGTGTTATTCATTTTAGACAGAAGGTCCTATCAAAAAAAAATTATTCAGTAATATATTTTGTTGAGAATTTGGAAGAGTTAGTTGCAAGTATTCACAGGAGATTGTAACCATATCAAGAAAATTATTGTAGAACTCAATTCGTGGGTGGTATTATGTAAGATAAATATGATAAAGACGTTACACTAATGATGAAATGTGTTAAGATGATAGTTTATGCCTCTAGGCAACTCAAGAATCATGCGGAAAAAAGATTATGCAGCGCATAACTTAGAACTTGTAGTAGTGGTATTTTGCACTAAAAATTTATTTCTATTGTTGGTATAGGGTCTATGCGGATTTAGTTACAGACCATAAGAGCCTTCAGTACACTTTCAAATAGAAAAAATTTAATTTGAGGAAGAGAAGATAGTTGGAGTTACTCAAAGGTTACGACATTGATATTATATATCACCCGAGAAAAGTCAATGTTGTGGCGGACTTTGTGTCAAAATGTCTGAACTGTCAGCAGTGAAGGCCGAACGTCAAAGGAATAGAGGACTGTTACAACGAATAGAAATTTCAATGTGGAAATGGGAAATGATCAATATAGATTTTATGGTAGGATTACCGTGTACTACATGCAAGTTCGGTTCAATTTGGATAATCATGAATTGACTCACAAAATCAACGCACTTCATGCTAGTCAAATATACTGACACAATGGAATAATATACGCATCTGTAAAACAAATAAAAAATAATATATATATATATATATATATATATATATATATAGTCAAGTTGCATGGCACTCCAATATCAATCATTTTAGATCGAGTGGCTCAATTCATGGCAAACGTTTAGAAAAAAATTCAGCAAGGTTTGGGTACTCAAGTAAATCTTAGTACAACCTTTCATCCACAAACTGATGGGCAGGCAAAGAGGACCATTCAGACGCTTGAGGATATGTTGCATACTTGTGTTATTGATTTCAAAGGTAGTTGGGATGATCATTTACCCCTCATAGAGTTTGATTATAACAACAACTTTCATGCTAATATATAGATGGCACAATTTGAGGCATTGTATGGTAAGAGAAGTAGATCTCCTATTGGTGGTTCGAGGATGGGGAAGCTGAATTGATAGGACCATATCTTATTCACCAAGCTATGGAGAAGGTTAATATTATTAAGGAGTTGTTAAAAACTGCTTAGAATAGTCAAAAGTCCTATTCGAATGTTTGTTGAAGAGATTTAGAATTCCAAGTAGATGATTGGGTGTTCTAAAAATTATATCCCACGAAGGGAGTCATGCGATTTGGGAAGAAAGGGAAATTGAGCCCAAGGTAGGTCGGGTCATATCGGATCACTCAAAGGATAGGATAGGTGGCTTATAGGCTGGAATTTTCCCTTGAGATGTCATTAGTACACCCGGTGTTCCAAGTGTCTATGTTGAAGAAAGTGATTGGAAATCCATCCGCCATCGTGCATGTTGAGACTATTGGGGTGAGTGAAGACTTATTATATGAATAGATTCTGGTTGCTATTCTTGATAGGCAGGTCCGAAAATTGAGAAACAAAGAAATTGCTTTAGTTAAAGTATTGTGGCGAAGTCAACAAGTCGAGAAAGCCACGTGGGAAGTGGGAAAAAAATAAAAGAGAAATATCTCCATATGTTCGAACAAGTCTAGTAGTGACCGTCCGAACGGTTGTCTTTAAGTAATTTGAGGTAGTGTTCAGATTTGTGCAAAGGCACCCCATTTTCCCAAATTGCCTTATTGTTGTAACTTTCCAATGTGTGCCAAATTGCAAATGTTGCTGCTATTTGGGTAATGTGCAACTCTTGAAGTAAATGAGTTTTTTGTGAAACTTATGTGGTAGGTAAATTATTAATGATAGTGTATATTGGTAATGATTAATTGAAGCATTTTTGGCATGTTAAAGTGATTGAATTGTATGGGGCTCATTGAATTGACCCAGTTGTGTGAAAGTAAATGTCATTGGTTGAACCATGTACAATTTGTAGTGTAAAGAGAATGAGCTATGTGTAAGTTGTTTAAAGTGTATGAATATGCACAAACCGTTGAGGTAATAAACTGTATACTAGTTGTAGGTGTAACACCTCTTTTTTTCACTACACCCCGGAAAGGTATAATAAATGAGTTTCCAATTAAAGGACAATTAAAACGGGATTTATTATTAAAGATTCAGAGTCTCCACTTGGGAGATTTATGGTGTCCCAAGTTACCGTTTGAATCCCGAATCGAGGAAAAGAATGACTCTGTTAAACAGTCCACAAATCATAAATCTGCGTAAGGGATTCTATTAATCCGGGAGAAGGTGTTAGTCATTCCCGGGTTCCGTGGTTCTAGCATGGTCGCTCAACTGTCATAGTTGGCATATTACTTGATTTTAGTACTGTTTCAACCTATGGTGTAATTTTAACTTTTTAATCGCTTTTATTCATATTTTTAAAGAGAATTGCAACGTTGTTAAAATACGTCTCGAACCACATTATAAACTTTAAATTTTGTTTTATTTACCGGAGTATAGCTATCAACTCTTGAGTACCCACTTAATATCTCTCGGTCAGAGAGTATTTTGCCCAATTTGGCTTTCTCAAGTCATATTGAACAAAGCCGCTAATACAAAGCTCAAATTGTGTTTTACTATCTCTAGGTTCAACTTTTTAATTAGAACTATCAATCTCTTGATTTACCCAATTTCTTGTTCGCCAAATTTTCCTAGACTAAGCCTCTCTTTCTCAAGTAGAGGCCAAGTCAAATAGGCATGAACTAATATTTGCAACCATTAATTCTACAATTAAAATCAAGAACAATGCTAAATAATAAATATCCAACCATAAACATGCATTAAATCAAATGCCTATTAAGATTACACTCTAGAGTTTGGTCACAACACTAGTGAAATTCTTGCTACTCATGCTTAAGATAGAAGAAATAGAATAAGAAATGATAATAAAACCCATATTGATAATTAAAATGATGAAATCCATATTCAAAAAACTCAAAATAGCAAAAACTACTAAATAGAGTAAAAAACCCGTCTACTGTGGTTGTTGATATAAAAACTTGACCTAAAAAGGTGAAGCTCTTCTATTTATACAAGGCTGAAATTTTCAAACAAAAATGCCCATTCGGGGGTTCTACGGCTGCACAATTCCATGTGCGATATGCACTTTGCTTCAGCCTGATAAGATTATAAACGCGCCACATAATTCAAAATTATGGCCGCACTTCTCTCTTTCCGCGGTCCGCACAAATGTGTCAGCGGCCGCACTTTGCTCTTTTGCGGACTGCACAAAATGTGGCTATAGTCGCGTATCTGTTCTTTTGCGGTGCATAATAACTGTGCGGTCTGCATTTATGTTGAACTTGAAATGCATGTCCTCCGAACTTTTTCTCTTGCTCAGTTTCTGCAGCCACACATATCATACGCGGACCACATTTTGTACATGTCTTTGATATGTGTTTCTATACAATCTATGGTCCGCATTTTGAGCTTCTGTGCCTATTTTTATCTTAAGTTCAAATCACTCCTTCTTGAGTTGGATTTCATCATGGGGTCATATTCCAATATTCCTGCAATTAAGCATATTTCATCAGTTTTTGAGAACACAATTAGATATTTTTAGACTAAAACGGCAGCTGAAAGGCGCTAATAAGTAGTCAAAGTCCTCACTTATAACTCCCCCAAACTTTAGCTTTTGCTTGTCCTCAAGCAAATCAGGAAATTTCCACCTCTACAAGTTAAGAGCTATCCCAGCTAATAAAAATGCGTCAATCACACATTAACAAAGACCAACAATTACCCACACCACTTATGAATTATGTACAAGGCAACAAGTTGAACTTTTAAGCATAGATAGTTCTAATGTGATACTTGAGCATCAAGAGTTGACTTTATTCATCAAGGAAGCTCTCTCATTCATGTAGGTCAACGTGGATCCCAAACTCTTCCTTCTCTATTCTACGTTTTCCTATCTCACTCAAGAGTATAACATTCAATTCAAAGATTTGTGAAAGGTTCACTCATCTCTCTCAAAAGAATGTTGCAAGTACGACTTTAAGTACCATAGGCTTGCCGCTCGTGTAGATCACCACTAATGTAAGCTCGCTTGACTTGAAATCATGTAGGTCCTTTTAAATGCAATGAAGGCTTTTGGACTAAGGTTGGATATGTTATCATAGAATGAGTTCATCTTTCTTTAAGCACCCATTTTCTCTTATCGGCTCATATTTTGCCAACTCTTTGAGGCATTTTCTTTTCCTTAGAGGAATTAGAGAGATTTAGCATCACTCTTTCTTGGTCATGATATTCCTTTTCTCCTTCTTTACTTTCTCCATGTTTTGCATCATTACTTTTATTTGAATCGCTTCAACTCTTCAACTTATTCATTTTTTTTTTTGCATTTTTCTTTTTGTTCTTTCTTTCTTTTTCATGTTTTTCCTTCTCTTCATTTCATTTTTTTGTGCTTTGATACCTTTCAAATTGTTCATCTCTCCCCCAAAACTTATATTTTTAGCCAATTGTTTCTTATGAGTGTTAAGGAAGGCTCGGGTGCCAAGAGAGGGTTACATCAAAATGGGTAAAGGCTTGTAACATGGTTATCAAATGAGAAAGGTTTTAGGCTAAAATAGGTTGACTAGGGATAAAAATATTTTTGGGCTATGGAAAATTTCAAAAGGGCCGAGAAAAGCCTACAATCACTTCTCAAGCCAAGCAAAACTAAGAATTTCGCCTCGAAACACATTTGGGGCAAGTCCTAGACCATTTGCAATGTAACTTGAACTTGCAACAAAAACATCTCACCTCTCACACATCTAGATTGTTAAAGAGGATAGAGTCAAGGGCCCACAATGAGCATATTCAAGATTCAAAATCACTATGGTTCGACAAAACCACTCGATGATTGCTTAAGTCAAAACAACAGTCAGAAGGTCACTAACTAGAGCTATTTCTTTCCTAAAAGTTTGTTTTTAATCACAGGCACATACTTAAGTGTGTTGGTACCAAGTGAAGCATGTTTGACTCTTTGAGCCCGACTCAATTAGGTCTCTTTATTCATTATTACTACTACTCTTACCTAAATACCAAAAACAGACTCAATCCCTTAAGAAGATTGTCGCACCATCCATCGTTGGGAAGATTCATTTAGTTCACACAAAAACTACTTTTGGAAAGAACCGTCATATTAAGAAAATTAAAGGCTTATTGTCCATTCAAACATAAAAAGAAGATACTAGATTAAACATTGACTAATAAGAAAATAGAATAAAGAAGCTATAAAGCAAACTACTGAAAGCACAATGAATATACATAATGAGAGAGGAAAAAAGGGAATAAATAAATTAAGAGAGAGAGAGAGAAAAAAATATATACATGTTAAAGGGAAAGAAGAAAATATTATTAGTTATTACAAACCAAACATCTAGAAATCATCCAAATAGCAAATAAACAAGGGTAAGAGTGAAGAGGACTCCATATATGGCCTTGGACATCTCTATGTCTATAGTAGTGGCACCTTCCTTAGTCTCCTCTAACTGGATCTCACCATCCTCAGCTCTGGGAGTAACTGGGTTGGTAAACATCTAGCGCACCACCTCAGCAGTGTCGGAAACCAGGCTTGGCTTCTCATACTAGCCAACTGGAGTTGATGGTGCTGCTGGATCTATCTCCATCAGCATATCAAATGGAAGATCACTAGTTGATGCTATCATGTTCACCTTTATTCTTAGCTTGTCAACTTCATGGATGCTTGAGATTTCTTCATCTTCTTTACTTGCTTCCCTAGCTCCCTAATCACTTCTCCATGTTCTACCAAAGTGTTCTTGATGGTGGTCTGGTTCTCCAAGATCTTCTGCAATGTATCCTCCATTGTTGGAGGAATCATGGGTGCTAGAGTGGATGACTATGCTGCAACAACACTTGATATGTCAGATAGCTTTGTAGTGGTTGTCTGCATCCAGTTGTTAAGGCTCGCTAGTGTCTAAGAGACTCGCAACGCAGATAGTGGATGAGTGGGCATGGGAACCGGCTTCAAATCCAAAATGGAAGGCACTAATGCTAAATGATCTGAAGAAGGAGGTGGAGGCATGACAACTGCATTGGCAGAAGGCACTACTAAAGTGGAGGGCATATATACTGACTTTGCAGCTACCATCGAAGGCTTATGAGACTGGCCTATGGTAGTAGTCGGCTCACCCCTTTTCTTCGGGTTGTTCGGGTCCATTAGAGAATACCAAGAGAAAGGCTTCTTTGCCTGAACCTTTGTGTCAAAATCCCTCGGCTCCACCCCCGCATCCGTAAGGTACTCAGTGATAGTGTTTGGATATTGGTAGAAGAAGCCACGTTGCCTAGCAACCACAAACATGTTGGTTGACATCATGGAACCCACATCGATGCGGCTAGCACTACCTGCGGAATTGGAAGATTGGTTTCATTTTGGCATGGGTCTACTCTGCTATAAAAAAATGTCTGCCATTCCTTTGCCTCAAAATTGAGGGTGTTCCATCGAATATGAACCCCTAATATGATCCATGCTGTAGGCGGCCCCAGAGCTACAATGTCACAACCCCAAACCCGGTTGTGATGGCGCCCATCATACTACTAGGCAAGCCCGACTATTAACTATATATTCAGCTCAATTGGCAACCAATATTTGACATATGAAATTCTAAACATTAATCCATTTAAGAAGATATGGAAATACCACTACGAATATCGATGTTTAGCAAAACATAACATATAGCCCAACCCTGGACCTGGTGTCATGAATATGAGCCTCTACATAATAGAATAATGTCCTACTACATAATCTGTCTAAATGTCTGAAAGTGAGGAATATAAAAGACAAGGATAAGAGGAAGAGTCAACGGCTATGAACGTCATGCAGCTACCTCAAACTCTCCCAAATAAGCAAGCCTGCAGATAACTGAATGTCTACTCAGCCCGTAAAGAAGGACCTGAGTCCGCACCCATGATGCAGGGAGTAAAGTGAGTACTTCCAACTCAGTGGTAATAAAAAAGAATAACACTGAAAGTATAAAATCCCAAAAGGGCACAGGTAATGCTATCTCAAGCTGTAAAACCAAATAAACAGTAGAAAACCATGAAAAACACAACAAGACATTCTCTTTAAAGGAGTCAAATAAACAAGAATACACGAGTGGAGTCAACCATTGTTACCTGGATGGTCAACCATTGTTACCCGACCAAAATGTGTTTCAGTGTCATTGTTACTACTAATCCGTCATTATTATCTGACTGGTCAGTCATTGTTACCTAATTGAAACACGTATGATAGTGTCATTGTTACCACTATTCCTTTCATAAGGGTACCCTGCGCTCACTATGGGTGTGCAGACTCCGGAGGGGCTCCTTCAGCCTAAGTGCTATCAATAAGGCCTAAAAGCCTGAATAATATCAACACGAGGCCTGAAAGCCTGCTTACAATACACTCGAGGTCTAAAAGCCTCCTCATATAATACTCGAGGCCTGAAAGACGCCTCACATATCACTCGAGGCCTAAAAGGCTCCTCACATATCACTCAAGGCGTAAAAGCCTCCTCACATCACTCCCCATGCCCTCACATATGGCCCTTGGCCTCAATCAGTCCAAAAATAGTCAAAATCCCCTCGGCCATCAGTAAAACAATAATATTTAGCTCAACAATAGTTCAAATATTAGTTAAAACTCCAAGTTTGAGTAAAATATAGCTGAGTTCATAAAACATTGTAAATCACATGGACTGAGTTCAAATAATATTTCAAATAGTGAGGGAAACAGTGATGATAGTTCATAAAGAGTTCAAACAATCGGCAATAAGCACCAAGTATGGCAATGAGCCCAAGTTATAATGATAATAACAAATCATTTACAAGTACGCGGTAAAAACCAACAACCGGGACGGACCAAGTCATGATCCCCAATAGTGCTCTACCCCACGCTCATGTCCAGCGTGCAAGTCACCTCAATACATCACTAAGATGTGCAAATCTGGGGTTTTACACCCTCAAAATATCATTCACAAGTATTACTTACCTCAAGTCGGCCGATAATCTAGCTCGCCAAGCCTTTCCCTCTCAAATCTACCTCCTTGCCTATAGAACCTGATCAAAACCATAAGGGATTCGTCACAATAGGCCAATAAACCATAACCCAATCGAAGAGACTCGAAAAACAACAAAAACCATGAAGTTGGCAAAACCCGAGTCCCTGTCCCACAAAATCTCAAAAAATATGAAATTCACATCTTTAGAATCCTCGTCTCAGCACGAGTCTGTACATATAAAATACACAAGAATCGGAGTCCATTTGGCCCTTCAAATCATCAATTTAAACTCTATTAGGCTTCAAACCCTAACCTCCATTTTACCTTATGATTCCTCCAATTTTTAGTGTTCAATCCTTATTTTTATACCATAACAACACTATTCGAGGCTACAAATTCATACCCGGTGGAATCTCCTTCGAAATCTCTCCAAATCGCCCAAAATCGCCTCTTCCCGAAGTCCCAAAATGTTTTCTAACTTCTGAAATTTGAAACCACTATTTTATTTAACCCTTCTGCACTTTTCGCTTATGCGGTCGTGCTACCACTTTTGCGGGACTGCTTCTGCGGCTATTAGACCGCTTTTTCCATTTCACTTAATCCCACTGGGCCGCTTCTGCGGTCTTAAACCACTTATGCGGTCTCCACCTCTGTGATCCCCTTGACCACTTCTGCGGTCTCCTCAATATCCCATGACCACTTCTGCGGTCACTTACCGCATCTGCAGTGTCCGTTTTGCGGAAAAGGTTCCACTTATGCGGAAAATGCCAGCCCTTACCAGGACCACTTTTGCGATCAATCAACCGCATCTGTGGAACTGCTCCTGCGGTCCTTTTTTCCTCAGATGCGGAAATACCAGAAGCTTCAAATAACAGACCCGATGCAAATCTTCAAGGTTCTCGGTTAACCCTCGGAAATCACCCCGAGGCCCCCGGGACCTCAACTAAAAGCACTAACATATCCAAAAACCTTATACAAATTAGTTCCAATCCTCTAAACATATCAAACAATGCTATAACTAATAAATTACATCGGATTCAAGCCTAGTTTTCATCAAAACTTTTGAAATGTGCATTCAACCAAAAACTCGACCAAACAACATCCGAATGACCTGAAAATTTGCAGACATATCCAAAATCACCTAACAGAGCTACTACAACTCTCGGAATTCCATTCCGACACTCAGATCAAAATCTCAACTACCAACCAGAATTCGCCAAAATTCCAACTTCACAAATTCAAGCCTAATTCTACATCGGACTTCCAAATTCGATTCTAATCGCACTTCTAAGTCACAAATCATACCTCGAAGCTAACCGAACTACCGAAACTCACATCTGAGCCCTCTAACCACATAGTCAAACTTCAGTTGACTTTCTACAATATCCTTCATTTTAAGAGGCTAATTGCCTCATTTTCATCCAAAACCAATCCAAATTAACTCTAACACATCAAACACTAATAGTGAACAATGAAGAAGCATAAAATGGGGAAAACTGAGCAGTAACACATGAGACGACGGGTCAGGTCATCACATCCTCCCCAACTTAAACAAACGCTCGTTCTCGCGTACCCAGAGTACTAGAAGCAACCCAATAGCTAAATGATCTTACCAAGCATATACCCAGTATGCCAACTCTATGATAACAGATATTGGCCTGATATGCGACCGCACATAATTTTTTGCGGTCCGCACAATTTCAAGTGCGGTTCGAAGAATCTTTCATCACCAGCTGCCCTAATGTACACTTTTGCAGACCGCACAATTCCCGTGCGATTGTAGATTTCAAAATTAAACCGGGAAGATTCTTTAAGGGTTTTGATTTATTCACAAATTGGACATAGTGATAGCAATTTAACATGATAATCAAATTGCCCACTCCCCAAAAAGAAATTAAGAGTTAACCTAACACAATTTAAACCTTATATGGGTATGAAAAGTACAAATAGTCTAAAATAACTAACAAATTGTAAATTAAACTGAGAAAATTGAAGAATCCTAGAACATATTTGAACATACCACTAATGAAACAATATTACTGATGCGTATTTAGGTGGTAGATAATTGAATCAGATGTGTGCAAACTTTTAGCCATTTTTGATTGCCCAAAGAACGAAAAGTTTAAACAGTAGTCTTAGGTTTACTCTTTATACGTAGTGAGTTCGGTTAAGGAATCAAGAGACGAGTTCAGCTGCAGAATTCCTTCTGTCCGCACTCTATTGCATGGGGTTCCAATTTCTTTTGATGATCTGCGGTCCCTAGGTTTAGTTGTGCGGCGGCATATTTTGGTGCGGACCACAGATTTTATTGTGCGGCTGCACATTGTCTATTTCTCTGACAAACAAACTTCAAAGAGTTTGCATTTTCCTATATCAAGTTGTATGGTCTGCAAAATAATTATGCAGCCGCTATTTCCTTTTGTTGTAGCGTCCAAAATTGTGTGGCTTGCACTTTTTCCATACTTAGCCAATTTTTCGAAGCGCAGTTCCTGTAAAGCGCACTCATTCCTACAACACACATCAAATCCAGTTAGCACAAAATAAGACCTATCTAAAGAAGAATAAAAGAAAAGGAAAAAAACATAGGTTGCCTCCCAAGAAATGCTTGATTTAATGTCGCGACATGGCGCATATTACCATCAATTAAAATGAAGTACCGCCACGGTGTGGCTATCACCAACTTTTCCCAGATAATGCTTCACCCGGTGACCATTGACTCTAAACACATTATAATTTTTATTCTTTTGTCCAATGCACCAAAGGTGTCACACCTACAACCTCAAACGGGCCACTCCATTTAGACTTTAACTTTCCGGGAAACATTCATAACCATAAATTGAACAACAACACAAGATTGCCCTCTTTAAACTCTTTGTTCCAAATATACTTGTCATGAATATATTTCATCTTATATTTGTACAAGGATGAACATGTGTATGCATGGTACCGGAACTCATCCAACTCATAAGCCATCCTATAAGCCCATAAAGCATTATCAAGTTTCTTAGACCAATCCGTCTGGTTAACATTCACTGTTTTGGACAAAATACTCTTTATCTCCTAGTTGGAGACTTTCACTTGATTTCTTACTTGTAGATGATAGGGATGTATGACTTTATGAGTGATACCATACTTGGTGAGTAAGGTGTCAAAAGCTTTGTTGCAAAAATACTACCCTCCATCGCTTATGATAGCCCACCAAGTACCAAACCTTGTGAAAATATTCTTCTTCAAAAACGCCACCACACTTCTTGCTAAATTGTTGGGTAGAGTAACATCCTCAACCCATTCAGACACATAATCAACCACAATTAATATGTAGGTGTTTCCACAAGAACTTACAAAAGGACCCATGAAATCAATACCCCACACTTCGAAAATATCAATCTCCAAAATGGTGGTGAGGGGCATCTCATTTTTCTCTGAGATTCCACTAGCCCTTTGACATTTATCATATTGACGAGATCACTTGCATCCTTTTAAAGAGTGGGCTAATAAAAACCACAACTTAGCATTTTGGCCATTGTTCTTGTTCCACCATGGTGGCCACCATAGGCCGAAGAATGACATGCCCCAAAAATTTCACATTGTTCCTCTTCCGGTACACATCTTCTAATCACCCATCCGTACAAATCCGGAAAAGGTACGATTCATCCTAATAATGGTCTTAACAATCCTATTTTAGCTTCTTCCTTTAGTTTGAAGAGAACTCATTTAGGATGATACCACTTACAAGCAAAATTTGAAAGATCCGTGAACCATGGCACCTATTTCATTGAAATAGCCTAGAGTTGCTCATTGGGGAAGGAGTCATTGATTTCAGGGCCATCATGCGGCCTCCCCTCATCCTCCAAACAAGACAAGTGGTCTGCCACTTGATTTTCACTTCCTTTCCAATCGTGGATGTCTATACCAAACTCTTACAACAAAAGCACCCATCTCATCAACCGAGCTTTGAAATCTTTCTTGCTCATAAGATAACGAAATGTCGCATGATCCTTATGGACAATCACTTTTGCACCCATCAAGTACGGGTGAAACTTCTCTATAGCAAACACAATGGAAAAGAGCTCTTTATCCATAACGGTGTAGTTGAATTGGGCAATTTTCATGGTCTTGCTTGCATAATAGAGCAGATGAAAAATCTTGTTGATGCATTGCCCCAAAATAGCCCCCACCGTTACATCACTTGCATTGCATATGATCTCAAAAGGAACACTCCAATTTAGAGTGTTGATAATGGGAGTAGTAGTCAACTTGAACTTTAGAAATTCAAAATCTATCATGCAATCATCATTGAAGTGAAACTTAGCATCTTTCTCCAAAAGTTTTGCACAAGGGGTTCACCACATCAGGGAAATCCTTAAAGAAATACCAGTAAAATCCCACGTGGCCTAACAAACTCCGCACACCTTTCATTGAAGTTAGAGGGGGAAGTTTGGAAATCACCTCAATCTTTGCCTCGTTGGCTTGAATGCCATTCTTTGAGATCTTGTGGCCAAGGACAATGCCTTCCTCGACCATGAAATGACATTTCTCCCAATTGAGAATCAAGTTTGTTTCTTCATATTTTGCTAATACTTTATCCATCAGGACAATCACCAAAAGAATTCTCGGCCACAGAAAACTCATCCATGAAGACTTCAAGGTAATCTTCCACCATGTTCGTAAATATCGCCATCACACACCTTTAAAAAGTCGTCGGTGCATTGCACAACCTAAATGGCATCCGCTTGAAGGCGAAAATACTATAATGACATGTAAAAGTAGTTTTCTCTTGATAATCTGGAGCAATAATAATTTAGTTTTAGCTGAAATACCCATCAAGGAAACAATAAAAAGCACGGCCCGCCAATCTATCAAGCATTTGATCTAAGAAGGGAAGTGGAAAATGGTCCTTCCTTGTTACTTTGTTGAGCTTATGATAGTCCATACACACTCTCCTCCCGATCAACATTCTTGTAGGAATCAACTCATTATTATCATTGGTGATCGCAGTCATGCCCCATTTCTTTGGAACATATTGAACCGGAGAAGTCCACAAACTATTAGAAATGGGATAGACAACCTTGACATCCAACCACTTGACGATCTCCTTACCTCTTGCATGGCTTAATTGAGTTTCCTTTGATGTTCAATATATTGTTTGTCACCTTACTTCAAGTTAATCTTGTGCATGCAAGAAGCGGGGCTTCTCCCCCGAATATCCGCTAATGTCCATCCAATAACCTTCTTCCTCTTTTGTAGCACCACCAATGTTGATTCTACCTGCACGTTAGTCAAATAAGAGGAAAGAGTAACTGGTAAACTAGAAAAAGGGCCAAGAAATTTATATCGAAGATATGGAGGCAATGGCTTCAACTCCAAGATGGGAGGCTTCTCAATTGAAGGCTTTGTTGGAGGAGTTGTTCTATTTTCAAGATCCAAGGACAATTTGCGGGGCTCATAAGTGTACGACCCCGTTCCTTGCAAAGAGTTCACACATTCCACGAAGCCCTCCATCTCTTCATCATCAAAGTTGAGCAAGACGCCCTCCAATGTATCATAAAAATTTATCATAGAACTTGTTTCATCTACAATCACATGGGTCATTAAGTCCACGAAAGAGCACACCTCACTGCTATTGGGTTGCCTCGTAGACTTACACACATGGAAAACCACTTTTTTATCCCCAACCCGGAAGGTAAGTTCTTTGGCTTCAACATCAACTAGAGCCTTTTCTGTAGCAACGAAAGGTGTCCCTAGAATAATTGGTACCTCATAGTCAACCTCATAATCAAGAATGACAAAATCCGCCGGAAGAATGAATTTATCAACACGAACCAATACGTACTCAATCACTCCCAATAGTATCTTCATGGTACGATCATCCATTTGTAATCTCATAGATGTGGGTCTTGGTTGACCAATTTCCAAAGTCTTAAAAACCGAATAGGGCATCAAATTGATACTTGCCACAAGATCACAAATAGCATTAGCAAACTCAACACTTCCAATAGTACATGGGATTGAGAAAGCACTAGGATCTTCCAATTTGGGAGCCATTGAATACATAATCGCACACACTTGATGAGTCATTTTTATAGTTTCACAATTCATCGACCGCTTCTTTATCACCAAATCCTTCATAAGCATTGCATAACCGAGCATTTTCTCCAAGTCTTCAACTAATGGCTCATTGATTCATAGACTCTTCATCATGTCAATAAACCTTTTGAATCGATTCTCACCTATTTTGCTTGGCAAGCTTTTGAGGATATGGAGAAGGAGACATAGGCATTAGTGCCTTAGCCTTTTGCACCATCGGTTCCGATATATCAACAATGTGATCCCTAAATGGGTTTACTTCCTCTTGATTCTCTTCCATAGTGTCATCAATATCAATCTGCACTTCATCATTTGCTTCTACCACATTGTTCGGAGTCTCATCTTCTTGCACCACTTACTTATCATCCACAAGTTTACTTTGACTTGAGGTGGGTGCATCCCCACCTTTTCCACTCCTTGTAGTAATGGCCATGGCATATACCATATTGTTCCTACCCTTTGGGTTCATCATCGTGTCACTTGGTAGTGCCCCCTTAGGACGAGTGTTTAGAGCTTGAGAGATTTGCCTTATTTGAACTTCCAAACTGTGAATTGATGTGTTGTGTGAGGCTAGTTGGGCATCAAATTCGGCATTCTTCTCCATCATTTGTTTTAACATATTCTCAATTCGTCCCATCTTATTATTGGAAGAACTTGGACCACGAGAAGGATAAAGAGGTGGGTTGCTCGGTTGTTGATACATTGGGAACTTTAAAATCCTGACCCTCATTTGCCTTGGTTATTCTTCCACCCCCCTTGATTGTTGCCTCCCCAATGTCCTTGGTTGTTGCCGTTCCAATTGCCTTAGTTATCTCCAACGCTCCAACTTCCTTGATTATTGTTATTATTTCAATTCCCTTGATTGTTGCCACCACTCCAATTACCTTAGTTATTGAAATTCCAATTACCTAGATTACCTTGAGGTCGCCATTGTTATTGTTTCAGGACTTGAGAGTTATTTCTTTGCCCTTGAAAGTTGTTCACGTATTGCATTTCTTCTTCTTGTTCATTGTAAGATTCATCTTGATCAAATCCACTATCGTTTTGCACATAATCCTCCACACGATTTTGTATTTGTGGACCCCTGGGCCTTCTTTTGTTTAGTATCATACTTACTGCCTCAATGGCATTGACTTGCTTAGGAATTTGCACTTGTTGAAGTTGAGCCTTGGCTAATTGATTCATTGTGGTGGTCAACTCAGCAATGGCTTGCCCATGATCATGCAATTCTTTATGTAAGTGAATCACGTTCGGATCACCTTGAGGAAAACTTGCTTTACTTTTCCATGCCGATGAAGTATCCACCATTTCATCTAAAATCTCACAAGCTTTCGCATACGACATTGTCATAAAATTTCCACGAGCAAGTCGATTAACTACGCACTGATTGGTAGTATTGATCCCCTAATAGAAAGTTAGTTTAATCATAGCCTTTGTCATGTCATTATTCGGACACTCTTTAACCATTGTTCGGTATCTCTCCCATATATCATGTAACGACTCATTAGGATCTTATTTGAATGCTAGAATCTCGTCTCTAAGAGTAGCCATATGCCCGAGAGAAAAGAACTTGGAAATAAATTTCTCCTCCAACTTATTCCATGTATAGATAGAATGGTTGGCTCTCTAATCCAAGGCTTTCCCCCGTAGAGAAAAATGAAATAGTCTCAACCTTAAAGCATCCTTGGAGACGTTTGTTTGTTTACTCCCCCAACAAGTGTCCACAAACCCCTTCAGGTGTTTGTATGCATTCTGACTCAGAGCCACAATGAACAATCCCCGTTTTAGCAATGTGAGCATTACAGTCATAATTTGAAAGTTGTCCGCCCTAATGTGTGGCGGGACTATGGCACTTGCACACCCTTCATTCGGTAGCACCCGACGTGGAGTCACTCTTGGTGGAGGTGGGGATGGAACTGAGACGCTGTCTTGAGGCGGAGGTTTAAGAGGAACCTCTTCAACTTGGTCATCTTCAGAGTCCACATCCCCCAAATGAATGTTTCTGAGTTGATCATTGTTGAGGGTCATTGTTGCACTTACAATTGATTCACAAAAAGCAGTAACATAGAAGGAAAAGAAGACAATTCACATACAAAACTAAATATATAGCTAAATTCTTTTTTTGCTCCCCGATAACGGTGCAAAAAATTGATCTTGTCCAAGTCACACCTTGATTTAAGGTTATTAAACGGTCGATTCAATAGTACTCAACAAGGAGTTAGGGTCGATTTTTCATAGGGAGCTATGAATGGAATTTAGGGGTATATATTATAATGCATGCGCTTGAATTATCTCAAATTGCACTTCTACAAACTTGAGTTGTTTCTAGGTCTAATTTAAACTAAGATTATAAACTAAGAATTGAAACTAGGAAATTATTTTTGTTGTTGTTTTTCAAATGATATAAAATGCCTAGGGATATTATCTTCACCTAGGTATTTGCCTAACGGGTTGTAAACCTTAAGGCTTATTTTATTGGTCGGGATGTATTAAAGTTACCAACACTTGAATAACCACTCAATACCTCTCGGTTAAATAATGATTTTGCCCAATTTTGCTTTCTCAAGTCGTATTGAACAAAGCCGTTGATACAAAGCTCAAGTCGGGTTTTACTATCTCTAGGTTCAACCATTTAATTGGGACTATCAATCTCTTGATTTACCCAATTTCTTGTTAGCCCAATTTTTCTAGACTAAGTCTCTCTTTCTTAAGTAGAGACCAAGTCAAATATGCATGAACTAATATTTGCATCCATTAATTCTTCAATTAAAAGCAAGAATAAGGCTAAATAATAAACACCCAACCACAAATAAGCAATAAATCAAACACCCATTAAGATTACACTCTAGGGTTGGGTCACAACCCTAGTGAAAATCTAGCTACTCAAGCCTAAAAGAGAAGAAGTAGAAGAGAAAATGATAATTAAACCCATATTGATAATTAAAATGATGAAATCTATATTAAAAAAATCTCAAAATAGCAAAAATTACTAAAGAGAGTAAAGAAAACCGCATATTGTGGCTGTTGATGCCAAAACTTGGCCTAAAAAGGTGAAACTCTTCTATTTATACATGGCTGGAATTTTCGAACAAAAATGCCTTCGAAGGTTCTACGACCGCACAATTTTATGTGCGGTCCGCACTTTGCTTCAGCCTGAAAGGATTGAAAACTTGCGGCCGCGCTTCTCTCTTTTTGTGGTCCGCACAAATGTGTCTTCGACCACACTTTGCTCTTATGCGGACCACACAAATGTGACTGCGATCGCGTAGCTATTCTTCTGCAGCGCACAATAATTATGCGGCACGCACTCCTATTGAACTTGAGATGCATGTTCTCTGAACTTTTGCTCTTGCCCAATTTCTTCGGCCGCACATGTCTCTGAGTTTCTGTGCCTGTTTTTATTCTTGAGTTCAGATCACTCCTTGTTGAGTTGGATTTCATCTTGGGGCTCATTTTCCAATATTCGTGTAATCAAGTATTTCATCAATTTTCGGGAACATAATTAAACGTATTTGGACTAAAATAACAGCTGAAAGGCGCTAATAAATAATCAAAATCCCCACTTATTAGCATTATTATTGACTCTCAAAGAAGGTACAACTCTTGCAATTCTTTGCCGTCTTCAATATAATATTTTGAGCAATTATGTTCTCAGAAATTGGAAATAAAGAGAGGACTCATTGTTGAATCTAATTGGATCTCTATAAAGATTAAAAAAAATGGTATGGTGAGGTTCGAGACTTTTCAGTGCATTGAGACATGATGAATTTAGAATTTCCTTTGTTTCTTCTTAGAGACCATGTCAAACTTTTGTTCTATTTTTTCTTAGATATTATTCATTCAGAATTTCATTCTGCCTCTGAAATTCTCTTTTCCTTTTGCTTTATTTTCCATTTTATTAAATATTTTTGGATAGTTTAATGTATATTCATATTTGTTTTTTTCTCTTTGTTCATGTTTTATTGGCGGATTCTGAACATGGATTTGGTATTCATTCAAATGCCTTTATGGAAAGTTTCTGCTTAGTTGCACAAGTTGCTAATTTATTTAACACACCAAATTTCCATCTAACCAAAAACAGCAACAAAAGATTTTGATGAAATGTCCAAAAGAAATACTAAGTAGTTTTCTGTTCTATTTTTCCCCTTAAGGCTTCTATTACATAAAAATGTGTCATTAAACAATTCTTATGGTATATTATTGATATTCAATAGAAAGAATTATGGATTCTGTATGTCATTTTTGGTATAGAAAGATTTGTTTGAAGCATTTAGGTGGATATGAGATCATTGACGTTCAAATTGGTTCAAGTAATGATATTTGCATAAATGGGCACGTCTGACTTAGACTTGCATATGCATGCAGAATAGGAAGATTGGTTTACATGAAATAACTTTAATACATATGCTTCTACTTATATTGGCTAACTCAGGTAAGTAGCATTTATCTTCATAATAAAGATGTATTATCTTAAGAAGTTGATATTTGTCTAACTTTTGATTTTGACTCAAGTATTGAATATTATGTTTACTAGGCTAATGCTAAAATTAATACGTAGTTGTTAGTTTCTCTTATATGAATTTTCTACCGTAGCACATTTCTTTTGAAAATATAAAAATAAACACCTGACGATCCTCTGTTTCTTAAATTTGCATTTTGCATATTTAGAGATGTGCCAAATGTAGTACTTATTGTTATTACACTGTATTTGTAAAATAATTCTGGAAATATAAATAAATACAAACAAGAATATGCATAAATAGAAATGAAGAATCCAATTCGAGCCCACTGAATCCACAGTGTTTCCTTAAGAAATTTAATCCCCTCGTAGTACCCAAGGTTATGGATTATTTCCTCTCACGATAGAACGAATTACACATTAGTGTAGTGGTACTTCAAACCCCAATGATTCAGCGAACACAAAGTTCGGTAGCAAATCACACTTACATTTTGCTTTGTTTGATGCTAAAAGTATGCAGAAGAAAGGAGGAGAAACTCAGAAATTCGTAGTGAAATTCTGAGCATAATAGTGTTGTATTTATAGCCAAAAGTTAGGCTGAAATCTGAAGAGTCTCTTCAGAATGGCTGTTTCTGCAAAACTGCCACAGCATAAATGGCCATTTACTCAATAATAAAGAGGGAAAATTGATGGGTAGTTAAGTTTTCGTTACAAAAATAGAAAAACTGAAATTTGGATTTAATATTAATATTTATTTAATATTAATATTCTGTTATTAAAATAAATATTTAATAACATTTCTGTTAATATTTTGCTATTAACAAATAAATTTGGTCCAAAAAGTTAATCAATCGATCGATCATTTGACCAGATCCAAATCCAAATCTGAATCCGAATCCGAATCCGAATCTGAATCCGAAGCCGAGTCGAGCCGAGCGAGCGAGCGACGACGCGAGGCTTGCCTTCTTCTCAACTCTTTAAGAGTTAGAAGAAGAGCAATTGCTTATATACCCATAAAAACCTCTGCCTCTTCCAATATGGGACAATGCCCATTTACTAAGGAGAGAGAACTTGAAATTTCACTCAAAATTTCATTTCCCTCCATTTCCCAAATCCAAATCCAAACCCAAACCCAAAGCCGAAGCCGAAGCCGAAGCCGAGCGAGCGACGACAACGACGGCACGATGCTTGCCTTCTTCTCAACTCTTTAAGAGCTAGAAGAAGAGCACTTGCTTATATACCCATAAAAAACTTCCCCCTCTTCCAATATGGGACAGTGCCCATTTACCAAGGAGAGGGAACTTGAAATTTCACTCAAAATTTCATTTCCCTCCATTTCCCATTCACCCTTTTTTACATATTTAATATATTAATTAAATATTAAACCCAACACTTATTATTTACGAAGTGATATATAATGAATATTATAATAAATCGAGTCTCTCATAAATTAACGATAGCCACGGGGCTAGCCCCGTCGTAACCAATTTATAATGAATGGTCAATGCAATTGACTTTTCACTCATGACAGTTGTTCTTAAGGCGAACAAGGGGGTCACGTCCCTTTTGCAACAATAGGACGTCTCCTCGACCAAACTACAACAACTGGTGACCAACTTACAAAGCTTGAAACTATAAATACCAAAAAAGAGAACCTTCAAAATAGGCTTCTTCTTCTACACGACTCTGAATAAATAAAAATGGAGGAATACGCTCCATGAGTAGGGTGATGAACAAGACAACTGTAAGATCCTGAACCTCTTTAAGGAGAGGCAGCTGAAGCTACTATGATGAATAAAACCGTATTTATATCATTCTTCAGTTGATTATTCATATATCTCAAATTTGTCTTCTGATTCAGTGGTTAGTTATGATTGTTGTTTTACCCTTGATATATTTCAATTAATTTGTTCGCAAGTAATTGATAACTTTTGAGTCATACAGCATGGATGTTATATCAACTTAAATATATATAAGATAAGAAAAATGGGAAATAACACAAAACTATGAAATGATAATAGTCGTCTTTGATTATTTGAGCACGCGCATAACAAATTTGATAACATTCAAGAAAGAGCAAAAATTGCATGATCTTTAATAGGAAACAAATAATGTAACTTTTAAAAATTCTACAAACGATTTCTTTCCCAGCTCCAAATGCTTCTATGAAAATTTTCTTATTAGGTACTGTTGGGTTTTTAATATATTTAATTAATATATTAAAGAGTTAAAAGAGGGTGAATGAAAATTGGAAAGAAATGAAATTTTGAGTGAAATTTCAAGTTTCATCTCCTTGATAAATGGGCATTGTCCCATATCGGAAGAGGAAGAGATATTTTATGGGTATATAAGCAATTGCTCTTCTTCTAGCTCTTAAAGAGGTGAGAAGAAAGCAAGCCTCGCGCCGTCGTCGTCGTCGCTCGCTCGGCTCCGCTTCGGCTTCGGCTTCGGATTTGGTCAAATGATCGATTGATTAACGTTTTGGACCAAATTTATTTGTTAATTGTAAAATATTAACAGAAATGTTATTAAAATATTTATTTTAATAACAGAATATTAATATTACATAAATATTAATATTAAGTCCAAATTTAAGTTTTTCTGTTTTTGTAACAGAAACTTAACTACCCATCATTTTTTCCTCTTTATTTTCCCTCTTTATTATTGAGTAAATGACCATTTATGCAATGACATTTATGCTGTGGCAGATTTGCAGAAACAGCCATTCTCAAGAGACTCTTCAGATTTCAGCTCAACTTTTGGCTATAAATACAACACTATTCTGCTCAAAATTTCACTACGAATTTTCTGAGTTTCTCCTCCTTTCTTCTGCATACTTTTAGCATCAAACAAAGCAAAAAGTAAGTGTGATTTGCTACCGAACTTTGTGTTCGCTAAAACACTGGGGTTTGAAGTACAACTACACCAGTGTGTAAATCGTTTTATCTTGGGAGGAAATAATCCATAACCTTGGGTAATAAGAGGGGATTAAATTCCTTAAGGAAACACTGTGAATTCAGTGGGCTCGAATTGGTTTATTCATTTTTGTTTATGCACATTTTTATTTGTATTTATTTATATTTCCAGAATTACTTTACAAATACAGTGTAATAACAAGCTTAAGGAATTTAAATTTATATTTTCGTATTTGTTTTACTGTTTCTGGAAGAGTAAAACCTTTGTGGTTTTGTACTCTATTAAAATCTATGTGATTTTAATATTTGTGTCATTCTTTTACATAAATGACTAATGGGAATGAGAACCAAGTTGTTCCAATGGTGACTGCTAATGCCTCAACAAGCTGAACGACTCCGGCAGCATTGGCACTAGCGGAGAAACCCGAAAAATTTTCCAGGATTGATTTCAATCACTGGCAACAAAAGATGTTCTTCTATTTGACTACTCTAAGTCTCTAGAAGTTCATCAAAGGAAGATATTCCTGTGTTGTCCGACGAAACTCCAGAAACCGAACGCTTTCTCGTCGTTGAGGCGTGGAAGCATTCAGATTTTTTATGCAAGAATTATATTCTAAGCGGGCTGTAAGATGCTTTGTATAACGTCTACAGTGGCGTAGAAACGTCAAAGGAGCTGTGGTCTGCGCTTGAAAAGAAATACAAAACTAAAGATGCCGGGTTGAAAAAGTTTGTTGCTGCAAAGTTTTTGGACTACAAAATGGTAGATAGCAAGTCTGTTATCACCCAAGTCCAGGAATTGCAAGTGATTATTCACGATCTCCTTGTTGAAGGTATAAATCAAATTAATATTGATGTTAAAAGTAGTAACCTTAGTATTTTTACTAGTGAAAATTTCATTGAAGGTCTTGTTATCAATGAAGCATTCCAAGTAGCAGCAATGATTGAGAAGTTGCCTCCTTTGTGGAAGGACTTCAAAAACTACTTGAAACACAAACGCAAGGAGATGTCCTTTGAAGATCTCATTGTTCGGTTGAGAATCGAAGAGGACAATATAGCTGCTGAGAAGAGAGGCCGTGGAAACTCAACAATAATGGGAGCAAATATTGTTGAAGAGAACAAAAAGAGGAAGAAGGCTTCTGGACCAAAATACAACCCAAGCAAGAAGCGGTTTAGTGGAAACTGCTACAACTGTGGAAAACCCGGACACAAATCTGCGGAGTGTCGTGCTCCAAAGAAAAGCAAGAAGAAGGGTCAAGCAAACATGGTTGAAAAGCATGATGATGTTGATGACTTATGTGCCATGCTTTCCGAATGCAACTTGGTAGGCAATCCTAAAGAGTGGTGGATTGATTCTAGAGCCACTCGCCATGTTTGTGCTGTTGGAGAAGCCCATTATTGTTGGTTGAAAAACTCAACAATAATGGGATCAAATATTGTTGAAGAGAACAAAAAGAGGAAGAAAGCTTCTGGACCAAAATACAACCCAAGCAAGAAGTGGTTTAGTGGAAACTGCTACAACTGTGAAAAACCCGGACACAAATCTACGGAGTGTCGTGCTCCGAAGAAAAGCAAGAAGAAGGGTCAAGCAAACATGGTTGAAAAGCATGATGATGTTGATGACTTATGTGCCATGCTTTCCGAATGCAATTTGGCAGGCAATCCTAAAGAGTGGTGGATTGATTTTGGAGCCACTCGCCATGTTTGTGTTGTTAGAGAAGCGTTTGCTACTTATGCTCATGTTGGACCCGACGAGATGATTTCTATGGGACATGCTTCTAAGGCCAATATTGAAGGATGTGGGAAGATATTTCTCAAAATGACTTCCGGCAAAGTGGTGACTTTGAACAACGTCCTTCATGTTCCCGAGATTAGGAAGAATTTGGTCTCTACTAGACTTCTTGTTAAAAATGGGTTTAAATGTGTTTTTGTTTCTGATAAGGTTGTAATAAGTAAGAACGAAATGTTTGTAGGAAAATGTTACCTCACTGAGGGCCTTTTCAAGCTGATTGTAATGGTTGTTGAGAATAATAATAAAATTTTAGCTTCGTCTTACTTACTTGAGTCAAATGAAATATGGCATATACGTTTGGGTCATGTTAATTATAAAACCTTACGGAAAATGATTAATTTGGAAGTATTGCCTAAATTTGAATGTGACAAATCAAAATGCCAAGTATGTGTGGAATCGAAGTATGTTAAACATCCTTATAAGTCGGTTGAAAGGAATTCAAATCCTTTAGACTTAATTCACACAGATATATGTGACATGAAGTCAATACCATCTCGCGGTGAAAAGAAGTATTTCATAACTTTTATTGACGATAATACTCGATATTGGTATGTTTACTTACTTAATAGTAAAGATGAAGCAATAGAGGCATTCAAGCAATACAAAAATGAAGTTGAAACACAACTTAACAAGAAAATCAAAATGATAAGAAGTGATAGGTGTGGTGAATATTAATCTCCTTTTGAACAAATATGTTTAGAATATGGAATTATTCATCAAACAACGGCCCCTTACACGCCCCAATCCAATGGGATTGCAGAAAGAAAGAATCGTTCATTAAAGGAGATGATGAACGCATTATTGATAAGTTCTGGTTTGCCACAGAACTTGTGGGGGGAAGCCGTACTTACGGCTAGCCGAATACTAAATCGAGTACCCCATAGCAAAACACAATCCATTCCATATGAAAAATTGAAAGGAATGAAGCTCAACTTGAATTATTTTAAAGTGTGGGGGTGTTTGGCAAAAGTGAAAGTTCCTAAACCCAAAAGGGAAAAAATAGGACCGAAAACCATTGATTGTGTTTTCATAGGATATGCGACTAATAGTAAAGCATATCGTTTTCTAGTTCATAAATCAAAAAATCCCGACATTCATAATAATACGGTTATAGAATCAGATAATGCTGAGTTCTTTGAAAATATATATCCGTACAAAAAGGAATGTGAGCCGATTAGTAAAGGATCTAAATGACCCCGGGAAGAATCAAAAGAAAGTACACTTAACCAGAAAGATCCAAGGCGTAGTAAACGTCAAAGAACGTCTACTTCATTTGGACCAGATTTTGTGACTTTCTTATTGGAAAATGAGCCTCAAACATTTAAAGAAGCTATGTCTTCTTCGGAATCATTGTTATGGAAAGAGGCGGTCAATAGTGAAATAGAATCCATATTGAACAACCATACATGGAATTGGTTGATCTTCCTCTTGGAAATAAACCGTTGGGTTCTAAATGAATCTTTAAGAGGAAAATTAAAGATGACGGCACTATTGACAAATATAAGGCAAGACTTGTGGTCAAAGGGTATAGACAATAAGAAGGTCTTGATTATTTTGATATATACTCTCCAGTTACAAGAATTATGTCCATACGAACGTTAGTAGCATTAGCTGTATTTTATGGTCTTGAAATTCATCAAATGGATGTTAAGATGGCCTTCTTAAATGGAAAGTTGACGGAAGAAATCTACATGGAACAACCAGAAGGGTTTGTGGTTCCAGGTAAAGAAAAGAAGGTTTGTAGACTTGTTAAGTCCCTTTTACGGATTAAAATAAGCACCCAAACAATGGCATGCTAAATTTGACCAAACAATATTGTCAAATGGGTTTAAGATAAACGAATGTGATAAATGTGTGTACATTAAAAATGTTCCAAATTACATAGTTATTGTTTGCTTATATGTGGATGATATGCTCATAATGAGTAATGACATTGCCAATATAAATGCTACTAAGCGTATGCTAACTAGCAAGTTTGATATGAACGACTTGGGAGTTGCTGATTTAATTATGGGAATTAAGATCCATAAGACTTCTCAAGGTATGACGTTGTCACAATCTCATTATATCAAGACAGTACTTGAAAATTCAAGCACCTGGGCTTTAAAGTCGCAAAGACTCCAATTGACGTGAATCTTGCATTAGCAAAGAACAAAGGCCAAGGCGTATCACAATTGGATTATGCTCGCGTGTTGGGTTGCTTAATGTACATCATGAACTGTACATGACCAGATATAGCATGTGCTATAAGTAAATTGAGTCGATATACGAGCAATCCAGGTCAATCTCATTGGATGGCCATGAAACGAGTTTTTGGGCACTTAGTACATACCCAGGACTTTGCTTTGCACTGCAATAAATATCCTACGGTCATTGAGGGATATTGTGATGCAAATTAGATCACCGGATCAAATGATTCCAAGTCCACAAGTGGATATATATTCACCATTGGTGGAGGAGCGGTATCTTGGAAGTCGTCCAAACAAACTTGTATTGCCTGCTCTACAATGGAGGCTGAGTTCATAGCCTTGGATATAACCAGTGAAGAAGCTGAATGGCTCCAGAATTTCTTGGAAGATATTATATTTTGGCCCAAACCCTTGGCACAAATATGTATGCACTGTGATAGTCAATCGGCAATTGGAAGGGTTGGGAGCATTATGTATAACGGCAAATCTTGTCATATACGACGAATACATAAAACCGTTAGACAATTGCTCTCTAGAGGAATTATCACGATTGACTATGTAAAGTCAAGTGATAATGTGGCGGATGCACTTACAAAAGGCCTAACTAGAGATGTAGTTGAGAAATCATCTAGGGGAATGGGACTGTGGCCGAGAACAAGTCATAGTGGCGGTAACTCTACCTAGAAGACTGGAGATCCCAAGATCTAGGTTCAAGGAGATCAAACAAAGTCATTTATGACGGTTCAACATTGTCAAATAAACTTTTGGTCCATTCTCTTATAAGACAATGTTCAGTACCAAGGATAAAGCATGAAGGCTTTTCAATGATTTCTAAATTTGATACGGGGTATATCAAATAATGTATCTATGGGATGACACGTTTAGGAATCACCTATGTAAGTGTTAAGTGTTAGCCGCTTCAAGGAGAATTTTGTAAGGCCAATTCTCTACGCACCTATGAAACCAGGCGGTGTTCATGGCTGAAACGAACACAACAATGAGAACCAAGGACGGTTAATGGTTGGTTGTGTGACTTGTGGTTGTCTAGGTATACACCAAAGTTCGACGGTTCAAAGATATCAAATCTACCGATTGATCGAGTATATCCGACATAAGTTCACTACGAAAAGTTCAAAGGGAAACCTACTTATTCAGATGCAATTAATCCTTACTTGCGAATCACATTGTTTTTCATGCATACTTCCGTGATATAGCCATTCCCCATTCATGTGGGGGATTGTTGGGTTTTTAATATATTTAATTATTATATTAAAGAGTTAAAAGATGGTGAATGAGAAATGGAAGGAAATGAATTTTTGAGTGAAATTTCAAGTTCCCCCTCCTTGGTAAATGGACATTATCCCATATCGGAAGATGAAGAGGTATTTTATGGGTATATAAGCAATTGCTCTTCTTCTAGCTCTTAAAGAGACGAGAAGAAAGCAAGCCTCGCGCTGTCGTCGTCGTCGCTCGCTCGGCTCGGCTCGGCTTCAGCTTCGGCTTTGGCTACGGCTACGGCAACGGCTTCGGATTCGGATTCAGATTCGGATTCGGATTCGGATTCGGATTCGGTCAAATGATCGATCGATTGATTAACTTTTTGGACCAAATTTATTTGTTAATTATAAAATATTAACAGAAATGTTATTAAAATATTTATTTTAATAACAGAATATTAATATTAAATAAATATTAATATTAATTCTAAATTTCAGTTTTTCTGTTTTTGTAACAGAAACTTAACTACCCATCAATTTTCCCTCTTTATTATTGAGTAAATGGCCACCATTTATGCAATGGCATTTATGCTGTGGCAGTTTTGCAGAAACAACCATTCTGAAGAGACTCTTCAGATTTCAGCCCAACTTTTGGCTATAAATACAACACTATTCTGCTCAGAATTTCACTACGAATTTTCTAAGTTTCTCCTCCTTTCTTCTGCATACTTTTAGCATCAAACAAGGCAAAAAGTAAGTGTGATTTGCTACCGAACTTTGTGTTCGCTGAAATAGTGGGGTTTGAAGTACCACTACACTAGTGTGTAATTCGTTCTATCCTGGGAGGAAATAATCCATAACCTTGGGTACTAGGAGGGGTCTAAATTCTTAAGGAAACACTGTGAATTGAGTGGACTCGAATTGGTTTATTCATTTTTGTTTATGCACATTTTTATTTGTATTTATTTATATTTCAAAATTTACTTTACAAATACAGTGTAATAACACGTGCACAAGTTGCTACATCACTAAACACATTAAACTTTTATCTAAAGAATAATAGTAATAATATGAGAACAACTTTGACGAAATCTCTAAAACAACTCAATAATTTTTCTCTTCCATACTGATTCCATAATATAAACATTTATAATTTAATAATATAAAAGGTACATTTGACATTTACGAGAAAGAATTATTGAACAGTATACTATGCGTATATTTCAATTTTTGTTAAAGAAGTATTTGTTTGAAATGTATTTACCTAGATATGAAATTGATCATTGACGCTCAAGTTGGATCAAGTAACGCTATTAGTAGATAGAAATGTAACACTTGATTTCGAGAAGTAAAATTTTTTATGCAGAGTTGTATAATAAGTAATTTGTGTGAATAAAATTTTGTAATTCCTTGGATGTTATGCAACGTTGTAATGCTTTTGGTTGGTCGCATGAGTTTGTTTGTAAAATAGCAAATTGTTCCTTATAGTTCATAATTTTTGAATAAATGGTGAAACTTTATTTTTTATCAGTTGCCTCATAAATTAGTTCATAATTCTAAAATACTCCAGTATAATATTAACTTATTTAGCCATGAATCAATACCTTAATAGCAACATTTTATGTCATATTCAGTTAACTCAAGAGAGATTGGTTGTTTCATGTACTGTAGATTTATTTCCATGATCTCAACCTTCATTTAACACTAATTTAAGATCCTTTCCTATTGTTTTTTTCTCCAATTTTTAAAAGATTCTAAGTAGGGTATTTTAAGTTTAAAAAGATTATTAAAGTAATTTAACTTTTCAAAAAAAGGATTATTACATTTACATAGAATAGATATAAATATAGACAAATAGATATATTGATGTAGATGGAGCTAGAGGCTTATAGCCTACAATTGGTATTATTACTAACTATAGGGATCCAATTAAAGATAAACTACAATTAAAGGATTGAAAATGCAATAAACAGAAATTGGTGTATTTTCTCCTTTCATGACTCTTTAATCCCTATAAACCTTTCTAATTCTACAATCAACAAGCCACACACAGATCGAGTCCCTCATTCCATAGTGCTCTCTGATAGACTTACTCTGTTGTGGATGGCGACACCGATGGCGGCTGAGGACGGCAACTTCGAAGATGAGCTGTATGCCATGTCCACTGATGATATTATTAGGGCTGCGCGTTTGCTTGACAACGAAATCCGAATTTTAAAGGAAGAGCTGCAGAGAACGAATCTAGAGTTGGATTCATTCAAGGAAAAAATAAAGGAGAATCAGGAGAAAATTAAGCTCAACAAGCAGCTTCCTTACTTGGTCGGCAACATTGTTGAGGTATTGTTATGTTATCTTATTGTTAGGGTTCACCGTTTGCATTTATAATTCCGGATTTATGAAACTAGTGCTTTAAGACACTCACTAAAATCATTGTGGGAGTGTAGTTGGTACTTTCTAATAGTGTAAGTAGACCAGCGACTAATTGCTTTTTTTATGTTTTTTGTCGGGCATCAACTTCTCCTTGAATCGGAACCTTAATATTTCTTCAGTAAGGATATTGACTGTCTACTGATAAGACAACATAGAAAGTTGCTGTATGTCGGAAGAAAGGAAAAAATATGTTCACAATGAGACTATGCATCGTAATAGGGCCAATGAGAAAGCCTTTAGGGGTCGTTTGGTTGGTTGCAGAAGAATAATGCTTAATAAGATGTATTAGAGCACATTTGGATTGGTTTATTTTAAGTGCTTTTAAGACAAAATTAACTTTTAAGTTATTTTGTACTGTTTGGATAGAGTAAAGCACTTTTTAAAGAATGACAAAAGCAAGCCAAAAGCCAAAAACTAGAATTCCTAACTTATGGCGTAAAAGTTATTTTGGCTTAAAAATTACTTAAAATAAGCCCATCTAAATGGGCTCTTAGTAACGGATGAGTTAGTAATGCTAGTATTAATTATACAAAAATTATCTCTTATCTACTATTTGGTGTGGTGGATTAAAAATTAAAATGCTTTGCATAATTTGTAAGAAAATTAGTTGTTTACGAAAATGGCCTGCATATTCTTTACCTTTTAGGGACTTTAAGCACAATTTTGTCTTTTAACTATGCTAATGCATGCATTAATAGCCTTGCTATTGCTAATACCATGGTTTGTTCTGTATAAGTTATACATAGGATAATACCAATTAGATTGTATAACTAATACTTGTACTAATAATACGTAAGTTGAAAAATTGTACCAAACAAGAGATAGGTAATACCAAAAGTTAATGCATGCATTTCTCTAACGCATCCTACCAAACGACCCCTTAGTGTAAGAGAATGCAACAACGCCTTAGTCCCAAACAAGTCCAAACAAGTAAGGGTCAGCTTTTAAATCCTCACTAACCATGTTTCTCCAATTAAATCCATCTCAAGCCAACATTATATAAAATAGATACAAAACTAAAAAGCATCCGAAGTTATATATGGTTTTTGCTGGCATAAAAATCTTTAGTAGGGCCAAAAGACTCCTAAAATTGTAGGACCTAAAATAAACGTACTAGCATGATTGAAACAACAACGACGACAACAACAAACCCAGTTTGATCCCATACAGGGGGTCTGGGGAAGGTAGTGTGCACGCAGCCTTACCCTCCCCTTATAGGGACAGAGAAGCTGTTTTCGATAGACCCTCGGTTTAAGGAACCGTAAAAAGAAATCAACAAGCAATAGCAACCATATTTTAATATGGTAATGGAAGCGTATGATATAATAAGTAATAAAGAATCAGGAATAAGAGAATACAAGAATAATACAGTACTACCGGTAAACCTAAGAGAAACTCAGAACTACCTGTCAACCTACCACCTTAATCTTCGACCTCCGCACCTTCCTATTGTGAGTCATGTCCTTGATAAGGTGATGCAATGACATGTCTTACCTAATCACCTCTCTCCAATACTTCTTTGGCCTACCCCTGCCCTTACTCAAGCCTCCCATGGTCAGCCTCTCACACCTCCTGCCCGGGGCATCTATGTCTCTCCTCTTCACATGGCCGAACATCGCATCTCAATGTCCGCAACTTGTCCTCCACAGAGACCACTCCCACCTTGTCTCTAATAACTTCATTCCTATTCTTGGCTTTCTTGGTATGTGAAATGTCCGCACAACGATCTCAACATTCTCATTTCAGCTACTTACTAACACGACTGAAACATATTTCCTATTAATTGGTATCACCTATATAAATATTTTTCTTCCATTGTGCCTTATCTTTCCCTGAGTCCGCATGGGTTCCGAAAGGTGGTAGGTCATTCAAGACAATTTCCTTCCATGTTCATTTAGATCTATCTCGTCCACCTTGGTGCATCTGAAGGTCACCGCAGGACAGGATAAAACATTCAAACAATCTCTAGTTTTATCTTTAAATGTGTGCTACTTGCACTTTCTAGTGGATGTGGTAAATATTTTAATCTTGTAGAGCTTGTTGTATTGCTATACATCTATCTTAGCATCCACATTTTTGCAATACTCATCTTGTGGATGTGTTGATGAATCTTATAACTGTTCTTATTCACTTTGGTAGGCATCCTTCTATTACTTTAGCACCCTCATAGTCTTTTACTGTTAAAAATACCCAGGTTTCAGCTGTCCCGTTTTGATTCAGTGTTTCTTTTAATAAGGATTTTTGATTCAATGTGTATCTGTTTCATATGTCATTCTATTCACCTGGAACAAGTCTAAATATTTGAATTGCTTGCATCTAGGCACCTCAATCCCGTCTAATCTCACCTCAATTTCACTCTTCTTTTGCAGACTAAACTGGTAATGCATTTACTTAGTCTTATTTCTGCTTATCCTAATATCTGTACTCTGTATAGTGCTTCTTCATAGTTTAGCTTTTAGTTGACACCCCTCGTTAGTTTCGTTAATTAGTACAATATCATCACCAAATAGGATACTCCATGTTACTTGATTAGGGTAATTTCCAATTTGATGTATTAGATGACAGGATAGCTTGCACGTCTTATTCTACAATATATTTTATGAACTTCAGTTACATGAAGCATGATTTGTCCCCAAGCTATACTGGACCTGATCCTTTGGAGGGGTAATGAACAGTGTCAATAGTGTTATTACTATTAGAGGGGTAGAATGGGTTCACAGCCCGGGAACATTCTTTGCCTATGACTTCTGATTGCATCAGAAGTGTAGAAAGAGAAGTATTGGCAAATTATTTATGACCATTTCATTAATGTGAAGAACAGCCATCTACCGTGCTAAAAATCTGAGGGTGGAGCTGGTGGGGTGGCCACTACATCTTTTCAATCCTAGCTTTGAAGAAGCAAACTTCAATCTCAAACTTTCACTGCAGTACTTATTCTCCTTTCGAGCCAGTTCCCGTGGGAAGGGTATGGCTCTAGTTGCAGTGGCTTAAGGAGTTAAAAAGAGAGGGAGATCTGAAATACTCAAAGGATCAACTCTGCATGATATCTTCTCGAATTTATGAAACTTGCACTTTTGTAGAAATTGCTGCGACTATGCACTTCTGTAGAAATTGCTGCGACTATGCCGGCCTGAGCCGGGGGTCTTTCGGGAACGGCCTCTCTACCTGCACTAGGTAGGGTAAGGTCTGCGTACACGCTACTTTCTCCTTATCCCGCTTGTGAGATTTCACTGGGTTTGTTGTTGTTGTTGCACTTTTTGTAGAAATATTAAATTGTATCGTAATTGTTATCTTCATGCTTCCTCTTAGTGACTTGGCTCCGTAGATATGTTGTTCTGTGGCAAATTAATTGAGATACTTAACAATGTTTAGGACATATTGTGAACTCTGAATTGTGCAGCCATTCAGGTCTGTATTTAAAATTTGTAAAGGCTGGTTGAGACTTTAGTGATTGTTTTTCTTGACTTCAAATGAGGGTCTCCGAATATGGAAAATATTTGTTTATGTAGAATTTTGCAGTACTGATATGATCCTTGTACTTTTGAGAATTTAATATGTACGCTGTATAGTAATTAGTATATGGGTTTTATCATCGCATTAGTTTAAGTAGATGGAGAGTTCACTGTTCACCTAAGAAACCTAATTGAAGTGCTAACCTGGGAATGACAAATGCATTTGGTCAAGATGATAGAGATGGATAAATGTATTTTGGGAAGATAAAAGGTGCTTGAGAGAAACACTGGTTGGTGTCAGGGGAGAGAGGAGAGGGCTGGTGATTGATTTGTATGTTCTGCAATTCTTAAGAGGTTTTTCTTGCAATGTCTACTGTTGTTTGTTTGAAGTGATATTTTCCCCGTTTGTTGAGGTTATATGTGTGTACAGGAAGGCATATTTCGGCATTTCTGTTATGTGATTTTAAGAAATTGAATTGCCTATAATACCTTGGGGAAGACAATATTCCTGCACATACTATTATGTCTTCCTTTCTCTTTTTCTTAATATTTTGTTTTGTTTATAAAGGGGGTTATACGGAGATGGAGGGTAGAGCAGTTTATCTTCGAGGCACTCATTTGATCCTTATCTTTTCAGATTTTGGAAATGAATCCAGAGGAAGAGGATGAGGAGGATGGTGCAAATATTGATCTTGACTCACAAAGGAAGGGTAAATGTGTTGTACTTAAAACGTCCACGCGCCAGGTGAGTCGTTGTACTCATAATATTGTATGACTATCTTTTTTGGTATGCAGTGTCACACAAACTGCCTAAAATTCTCTTCTTCTAAGTAGTGCTCTTTTAATATATACTACAACAGCTTCTTTGGCATTTATATCCTTTTTATGGTTGAACTTCACAACTAAATCCTTGTTCTCCATATGAAAGCCATTTGGATTTAGCAAAGTTCTTTTTACTAATTCAATCCTTTCTTCATGGCAATTGTAGACAATTTTCCTGCCTGTTGTTGGCCTTGTTGACCCGGATAAGTTAAAGCCTGGTGATCTTGTCGGTGTAAACAAAGACAGTTATTTGATATTAGACACATTGCCATCTGAATATGATTCACGGGTAAAGGCAATGGAAGTTGATGAAAAACCAACTGAAGACTACAATGATATTGGAGGTCTGGAGAAACAGATTCAAGAACTCGTAGAGGCAATTGTTTTGCCTATGACACACAAAGAACGGTTCCAGAAATTAGGTGTCCGTCCTCCAAAAGGAGTCCTTTTGTATGGGCCTCCTGGGACTGGGAAAACTCTCATGGCCCGAGCCTGTGCTGCACAGACAAATGCCACTTTTCTTAAGCTAGCAGGGCCGCAGCTTGTGCAGGTGAATTTTATTCTACTTCCAGTGATTGTTATGTTCAGTTGCTTGAATTCATATGAGATACTCTGTATGTGCAAGTTACTCTAGTATCTTGTATCCGCTATTCTTGTTTTCTTATTATATTTTCTTTTATAAGTAATGTATCCCCTGTTTGCTTCTTTCCTCTCAATTGGGACAACTCTAAAATGCATTTGTTGCAATTACATTTAGTAAGATGCTAGGTGGTTCTCGTATCGAATTTACTGATGATCTTGTCAAAAGCTTGTTCGTTCAGTTGACTTGCATTTAATACACATTTGTAAATCTCAGTTAAAGCCTATGTGTTTCATATATCTAATTTTTGGACTTTTTGAAAGATTTAAAAATTTGACTTTGGAATTCTTCAAAGAAAAAAGGTTAAAAACCTCAAACAAACACTTTCCCAACAAATGTTAGTTTCTTTGCACACTCGAAAACAAGTGCCACCTTGGAATACGTCTAGGTCACTAGGCAACATGTCAGTTATTATAAGACAGCTACTTTGGGGGTTGAACTAAAGTAAATCAAGGAAGCAGCATATCTATACATACACAAGGGCAGGATGCCACTCTCACATTCATTCTCAAACTTTCATATCTCTCTCTAAGTTATTTGTTTACAGTATGTTTTTTATGTCAAGCAACCATCTCTCTGTTATCCATATGTGCAGTGCGTGGAAATACTCTTATCTTGTTGCTAGTAATTTGATCTGTAATGCTATGCGGACCTTATACACAAGACAGACTTTCGCAACATGGAATAGGCATAACTTGCTATTGATATTGAATGTGTCAGCTAATTCCATAAATTAATTGACTAGAGTTAATTGTTTCTGAAAGAAAACTTGATATCATGACAGATAATTTGCAATTAGAAGATTATGTTTTTACTGTTCGGCGTTCTGACTACCCAAGTAGCGCATAAAACAACTGCGTCTCATTTATACATCTTATCAATGGAATCTTGTACTAAATGCAGATGTTCATTGGAGATGGAGCAAAACTTGTCCGTGATGCTTTCCTGCTGGCAAAGGAGAAATCACCTTGCATCATTTTTATTGATGAGATTGATGCTATAGGCACAAAGCGTTTTGATAGGTAACTATATGGCTGATGTTCTTTTCACTTAGAAATGTTTTAATCCTGCACACAGACAGAGTATGAAGACTCTTGGTATTTGTGCATAATGAGTGAAATTTCACTCTAAATCTCCTTATATAATATGCAGGGTATTGCTTTCACTTACAAATATTTGAATCTCACACGCATACACACACGCATGCACACCCGGATATGCGTGTGTGTGTGTATGTAGACTCTTGATATATGTTATGACTGAAAATATGATCACTTTGTACTTCATGAAAGAAATGTCTCTCCAAACTTCCTTATAGATGCGATACTGCTGGACCTTCACTTACTAGTTTATGTTGTTTGATTGCAGTGAAGTTAGTGGGGATCGAGAGGTCCAACGAACTATGTTGGAGTTACTTAATCAGCTCGATGGTTTCAGCAGTGACGATAGGATAAAGGTTATTCTCTTGCCTGTACTTTCTACTTTTACCCATCTTAAACTAGTTTGGACATTGAGAAAAATATTCCCTTCCCAGTTTTGTAGTATTTGTTGTTGGGGTTGTAAAATTTAGCTGCACATCAGTGCAAAAAGTTAGACATGGTATTTCCACTATTCATGGTATTTTTATTATTCTAGTTCTCTATATTTGAGGGAATTGTATTGGTCTCTTTACTTTACTTCAGGTTATAGCAGCAACAAACCGAGCTGATATTTTGGATCCTGCTTTGATGCGATCTGGTCGATTGGATCGTAAAATTGAGTTCCCCCATCCCACAGAGGAAGCTAGGGCTCGAATCTTGCAGGTAGGTCTTCCTCTGAAGTTGGTGTATATCTGATGCGCCCTTTAATCTGAGAAATAAGTTCTTCAATGTTTTTGGTTTCTTTTGATTCTCTATTGGAATTGCAGATTCACTCTAGAAAGATGAATGTTAACCCCGATGTCAATTTCGAGGAATTGGCTCGATCCACAGATGATTTTAACGGGGCTCAATTAAAAGCTGTATGTGTTGAGGCAGGGATGTTAGCACTCCGCCGTGATGCCACTGAGGTCTCTCTCTTTCTCCCTGCTTTCTCTACTATTTGTGGCTGCTCCCACTTGTGCATGACATGCTCTGTTGTGCTGATATTCTGGCTATGATCTTTATCTGTTTGGTTTAGTTTCTGTAATTTAATTCAGGAAAAAATTGGATCTGTCAATTTAAAAAGAAACAGAGGATAGCCACACTGTTTCTTGCATCTGATCATTTTAGCTGGCCTAAAATAGGAAAAAGCAGAAGATAGCCGCATTGTCTCTTGCGTCTGATCATGTTAGTTGGCCTAAAAAGTTTAAGATGTTTGAACTTTGAATTAACTGAAAATGTTACAAGCTTAAAATCCAAATAACTTGAACATGGCAAAAGTTTAAGTATTGAGAAGCATATTACAAGTTTGTTTGTGAAATGTGATCTGTTCATTCTAATATTACTTGTAAAAGCTATGTGAAAAGACACAAAGATGCAAAGGAGTGTTTTTGGCTAAAAGAGTTATATTGTATTTCAGATTGATGTTTGAAAAATTCTTATTCCCACCTTTTGTATAATTATGTAGCACACTTGTAAACTTCAGTTTATGATACACTAGTTGGGACCTTCAACTGGTAATTAAAAATTCAGATTATATCATTACACCAGCCCAAATAAGACTGGCCCTTAATGTCTTTAGTTTTAGCAGTATAGTGGCGGCTTATGATGGTGATCTGGATCCTCTTGTCCTTGTCAAGAGGGTTTCAACTAGTTTGGTTTGATAGTTGTTGGTCCTATGAACCAGGAATTAAGATTGAAACTAATCAGTAGTAGAGAAGCACATTCCCCAACTTTTTTATGGTTTGCAAGCTATAAGCGTTTGTTTTTATTTTACTGTTTTGCAGGTTACCCATGAAGATTTCAATGAAGGTATCATTCAGGTTCAGGCTAAGAAGAAAGCCAGCTTAAACTACTATGCTTAAACTAACTAGATGACTACTATGCTTAAACTAACTAGATGTGCACCTTTTGACGTCTTAAGATAAGATGGGCACTGCCATTCAACCCCCCCCCCCCTCCCCAGCGGAATTGGCCTTGTAAGTGCTTGAATGTTTGCTGTTAAAACCGATCATGGAGGGTGTGAAGCGTTATATCTCTTCTTAAATTTGTTCTCTTTATCATTTATTGTTGTATGACTCTATGACCTCTAAGAGAGGTACATTGGGAGTTAGATTAATTGGAAAAGAGACCTTATCACAAAAAAGGTATGTTGATTGAAAGAGAGTATTTTGTTATTTCTGTAGAAGACAAAAAGATGTTTCACCCTCAAGGGGTGAGTACTGTGATGTGAAAGTATGAACCGCTCATGCCCCTGTAAAATCTAACTGGGGAAGCTGCAGTGATAGGCTCTTCAGTGCAAAGTTTGTATCGCACATAGATTTATATTAGAAATCAACCGCTGTATTCATAACGTAGAGAATCTAATAAGTTTCTTACCCTCTATGGCTGTCCGGCACTCAATATATACCTTATCTCCAATTCCGTTTTTATTAACCACTATCAATTTTAACAAAAAGAATTTCAGCCTATAACCCCCTAATCTATCAAGTTCTTCCAAACTTTTTCCCTCCTCTTTCTGTCTCTATCTCTCACTTCAAAATCTGTGTCTTATCTTTCCCTCAGTCACCCAATGGTTATTTTAGCTTTCCGATCTTCAGATATGAAAGTTGGAAGGTGAGTTTTCGGATTTTCGGATGAGGTGTGGGGTTGCATGTGTTGTTTTTCCTGAAAAAATAGAAGAGAGGAGAGTGAGGTCTGGACGTAAAAAGTGATGGTCAGAGTGGAGTTTTCTGGAGAGGCTCTGTCAGATTCTCGCTCATACTTCACTGGTGATTTTCTTTGTCTGATGGTATGTCTCGTTTATTAGGCGGTCGCATAAAAACTAAAAAAGGGAGTAGAAGATTAGTGGGAGAAAGAAGGTAGCAGAGTTGAGATTTTCCAGCCAGATTTGCTGGTGTGCTCGCTTTTATGGACTTCTGTGATGGAGGTGAGGGGTTACTGTTGAAGTTTGGTGTTTGAACACTAACAGTAGCTCTAGATCGAAAGAGAAGAGAAGATAAGGAAGAGGAAGAAGGAAGAGAGGGAATTTTAGAGAAAGAGAACTGAATGTAACAGTGAAAATTTTATACACGTGTATGTGTATATTTATATACACATGTAACTAATGTCTACAACTAACTACTAGACTTCATTAACTTCCTAACAGACTAATTAAGCATAAATAAGCTAAAGAAAAAAAAAAGCATAAATAAGCTAACCACTAACCACACTTCAAGTTACAACCTTTTGCTCAACACTCCCCCTCAAGGTAGGTGGTGTAAAAATATCAAGTAGCCCTAGCTTGGACATCAAGTACCCATGTTGAACTCTGGTTAGTCCCTTGGTTAGTATATCTGCTAGTTGTTCTTTAGTTGCCACATACTCAGTCCTGACTAATCCATTTTATATCTTCTCCCTTATGAAATGACAATCAATTTCAATGTGCTTCGTGCGTTTGTGAAACACTGGATTAGCAGCTATTTGAATTGCTGCTTTACTATCTGTGAGTATGGTCATTGGGAATTCAACAACTATTCCAATATCCTTAAACACTCCAAGTACCCAAATTAACTCAGCTACTGTTGATGCAATGCTTCTATATTCTGATTCTGCTGAGCTTCCGGAGATAGTACTTTGCTTCTTTGACTTCCAAGACACTAAGGATTCACCATACTTGACAAAGAAGTCAGTAATAGACTTCCTTGCGAGAGGACATGCAACCCAATCAGCATCACAATATGCTGTGATAGTGTTCACCTTCCTACTGGACAACAATATGCCTTGTTCAGGTTGCCCTTTTACATACTTGACCACCCTTTGTGCAACTTCCATGTGAGACCTCTTTGGCTTTGCATAAATTAACTCAATGTTTGAACACTATAAGCTATATCTGGTCGTGTGATTGTCAAGTAGAGTAGTTTACCTAGTAGCCTTTGATATTTGCTAGGATCTGATAAGAGTTCATCTGTTTTGCCTTCAAAATCACCATTATGGTCATCATACTATTTAGTGGTGAGCTTGACATTAGCTTCAATAGGTGTAACAACAGGTTTTGTAGCTCCCAGTCCTAGCTCAGAGATGAGTTGTAGTGTGTATTTTTTTTGATGCATCAGAATACCTTATTGAGATCTAGCAAATTCTATGCCAAGAAAATACTTCAACTCCCCTAAGTCCTTCATTTTGAAAGTAAGTTGTAGCTGAGTTTTGATTTCATTTATGAGTGCCAGATCAGGTCCAGTTAAAAGCATATCATCCACATAGACTAAGATGATAATAGTGAATTTGCCTATTCCTTTGACAAACAAAAAATGATCATGTTGACTCTACATGAAGCCTAAGTGCGCAAGTGCTTCAGACAACTTGGCATTCCACTGTCTTGGTGCCTGTTTGAGCCCATACAAGGATTTCAAGAGTCTACATGTTGGCCTACTCTCCCCCTGACTCTGAAATCCTTGAGGTAGAGTCATATAGATTTTATCATGTAAATCCCCCTGCAAAAAAGTATTGTACACATCCATTTGGTGAATGTGCCAGTGTTCAGAGGCAGCTACTACAAGAACAGATCTAACTGTAACCATTTTAACCACAGGGCTGAAAGTCTCCTGATAATCAATACCCTCTTGCTGACTGTACCCCTTGGCAACTAGCCTAGCCTTAAACCTCTCTACCTCACCTGAGGCCTTGTACTTCACCTTATATATCAATTTACATCCAATAGGAGTGTTACGAGCAGGCAAAGGAACCACATCCCAGGTGTGATTAGACTCCAAAGCAGTAATTTTAGTCTGCATAGTATCCACCCACCTAGGATCCTTAGCAGCTTCTTCAAAAGAAGAAGGTTCCACTATAGTAGAGAAAGCAGCTAGATAGGCCTGATATACAAGAGACAAACCAGTATATGAGGCATAGTTGGAGATAGAGTAAGGAACATCCTTATGTCCTGGCAAAGACACAAAATCCTTCATCCAAATAGGAGCCTGTCTAGGTCTTGATGATCTTCTTAGACCAGGATAGTCATGTTCTTGAGGAGGCAATTCAGATGGAGACTGGTCTTGTACATGTGAATAATCTTGTACGGGGCAGTCATGCGTCTGTGCTGAATTGTGAATAACATGATCAGAATCATTAGGAGAAGAAGATGAGGAGATATCATTGGCTCAGAAATATCAGTAGAAAAAATAGGAGGCAGAAATATAGGTGGTGTAGATGCATAAGATTCCTTGAAAGGAAAGACATCTTCCCTGAATGAGATATCCCTGCTAATAATAAAGCAATGAGTATCCAGATCTAGCAAAATATAGGCCTTCTGAGTGTCATAGAATCCCATTAGGACAATAGGTTTGGCTCTAGGAAGAAGTTTGTCTGTTTCTTGAACTTGGTTGGCATAGCACAAACAACCAAGAACTCTCAAATGATCCAGACTAGGTACTCTGCCATATAACAACTCATAAGGAGACACACCATTGAGTACAAAAGATGGCATCTTGTTAATGATATAGGCTGCTGCAAGAACACAATGACCCAGTACTTAATAAGAGTATTGGCTTGAAACCTTAGAGCTCTAGTAACCTCCAGAATATGTCTGTGTTTCCTCTCAGCAACTCCATTTTGTGAAGAGTGTAAACACATGTCTTCTGGTGAATAATACCATGTTTCTGAAACAAAGTGGCACATACAGTGTTCACAAATTGAGATCCATTATCAGATGTGACTACCTTTAATGTTTTGTGAAACTGAGTTTGAACAAATACAATGAACCGAGTGAGAATAACACAAACATCAGACTTTAATTTCAGGAGAAATAGCCAAATCATTCTGGTAAAATCATAAATAATGGTTAAGAAGTACTTATTCCCATCAAAGGTTGCATACTTGTAAGGACCCCACACATCTACATGAATGAGATCAAATGTATCAGTACTCTTACTACAGCTAGTAGGAAAGGGCAACCTAGTTTGTTTTGCACATGGACACACAATGCATTTATTTATAGTATCAGTAATACTAGCTAGTTTAGTAGGAAACAGTCTTCTGAGTACCATACTAGAGATATAACCTAGCCTTTTATGCCACAAAGTGATGTCTGTAATCCTGGACTTTATTCCAGCTGTAACTAGAGCAACTACAATGAGTCTTTTAGCCCCAAGTCCTTTCACGTTTGGTCTCGTTGATACGGTGGTCCTCGAGTATTGTAAGAGGCATGAAATTTGCCACGGGCAAGTTCACCCGTCCTTTTGTAGGATCGTGATTCTTCTCCGCCATTTTGCGAACAATACGGAGGAGCCATGGTTCATGGTCGATCGCTTTCTCCGAGTATACAACCCCCAAATCTTTCGAGGGGGGTTAATCAAACTTGCACGTGGGGTAAAGAAGGCTCCCTTCTTCTGTATAGACGAAGACAAGGACCGGGGTTGGCAGGTAGGTTCGTTCGGATCGTTATCATTATTAATATTTTATTTTCAATTGTTGAAATTAGTTAATTTTCTGTTTTACGTTGGCTTAGCTAGCAAGTAGATGTTTGGCGCCATCATAACCTCGAGATTGAGATTCCGGATCGTGAAAAAAAAAATGATGTTAGTTCGAGTCAATCAAATTTGCCATAGAATGATACGAGTTAGAATATAAGAAGGTATTTTGATAGTGGAAGTTAACTTTAAAGGATTACTAGAGGTACATAAATTGTGGAGCCTGTCCGGAATATTGGAGGATGGGGTGATTATTTTGACATGCTGCCAAAGGGCAGAGGCAGGTTTTACAAGTAGCATTGGGAAAATTTTTTCTGTGGAAGAGTAGTGCGGCAGTGGGTAATATACCATGTAGTAGTAACCAAGGGAAGTATTTAATTTTTGGTAAGGATGTTATATTCCAAAGCCAAGAGTGGGGAAGTTTTGTATTCAAGGAATGAGTATGACATTAAATGTGTTCGCCAGCAGAAGATGTAGAAATATTCCATTGGATGTTTTATTCCAATACGGTTGAAATTTTTTATTTTGTGTACACAACTAATTACATTAGTTGTGTGGGTCCAAAAATTTTGTAGACCCAAATATATAAAATATGGTTTCACAAATATATGAGATAAAAAAGGCCTTATATAAGTAATATAAATTGTGTGAGATAAAAAAAAAAAAAAATCACTATCCTCCGAATGTGGGAATGCTTGAATGAGTGTGTTATCGAGTACATTGACAAGCACATTATAGTGACATTCTTCTTTTTTAAATAAATGATGTCTTCTTTGTTTGTTTACTTAAGTAGAAACTAATAGGATAAAACAATAGTAAAAATATTATTTTAGTAGTTTTCTCTTAGAATTAAATAATACTCTCTCTATTTGAATTTAAATTTATATGTACCTATTTTCTTTTTGTTTGCCCGTATAAAAAAGAATGACCTATTTTTTTATTTGGAAACAATTTATTTTTATGCAATGATTTATAACCACACAAAATATATGCACCTCATTTTACACCAAAAATTCAAAGGACTTCTCCTTTTTCTTAAACTGCGTGCCAAGTCAAATGAGTTCACATAAATTAAAACTGAGGGAGTAGAAAGGTAGAAACCTTCTTTTTATATATATATATATATATATATATATATATATATATATATATACATACTAATTCAACCTGGCACCAATTTTCATTTTGACACTTTATCTCTACCTTGTTCAATTTTGGCTCCCAACTCTATTTTTTATGTTTCATTTTGGCCATCCAACTCTATTTCTTATGTTTTACTTTAACACAAAACTTGAAACTAGTGCAAAAAATATAGCGCGTGTGTATATACAAATCCGTGGTGTAATAAATATCTAATTAAGTATTGCCACCGGGTTTTTTCATTCATATCAAATGGGTAAATACTAAAATACCTGAACCCGATCATATTTTTTGTGGGTTTATTTCATCTAAACGGGCCAGGTATGAAATCGGCAGATGAAAGCTTTGGAACTTAGAGAATGGGGCAACATTGGATGAAAAAATACGGTCGGGTTCAAGTATTATAGTATTGACCCGTTTGTCATGGATGAAAAAACCAAGTGGCAATGTTTAATTGGATATTTATTACACCTAAGATTTATGAATACACATGCGCTATACTTTTTACACTAGTTTTAGCTTTTGTGTTCAAATAAAATATAAGAAATAGAGTTGGAGGGAATAAGTTAGAGATAGAGTGCCAAAATGAAAATTGGTGCCAAGATGAATTGACTGTACACATATTTGGCCTTTTAAGAACTTTTCTCAATCTCTCTCCAGTAAAAAAATAAAAAAAACAAAAAGAAAACCCTTCCTCTAAACTTGCTATTATTGACCATTTTCAAAATATGAAAACTCAGGATCATGATGAATGAATGATATATATATTTATGATATTAGTAATAGGCCAAATACATATACAACCATTAAATTTGGCCTAATATTTTATTTTGACACTCTAATTAACTCTTGTTCCATTTTGGCCCTCCAACTCCATTTTTTTTGTTTCACTTTAACGCAAAAGTTGACTAGATTTAGTGTGTGATTTGCCTCCACCTTTAGGCGCGTGAGGAACCATTTTTCAGCCAAATTTCCATGGCCAAATACATACACAACCCATTAAACTTGGTTCAATTTTTCATTTTGGCACTTTAATTCAGCCTTGTTCCATTTTGTCCCTCCAACCCTATTTCTTTTGTTCCACTTAGACACAAAAACTGACTATCTTTCATATCCCAACGTGAAGACGGATCCATAATTTAAATCATATGGATTCGATTTTTAACATTAAACCCATTATATTTTTAAAATTATGGGTTCATATCTATTTTTTTTAAATATTTTTAATGAATTTTTACATATAAATTTTTACTCCACGTGAAAGTTATGGGTTCAGTTGAACCTATTATTATTATTGAAGATCTATATATAAAAATATTTTTTCCACAAGAGGAGGCAGAAAATGAAAATAATAATAATTTGAAATTACAAAAAAAAATACGGGGGGGGGGGGGGTTGGAGATAGCAGCTGGATATTTGTCCGCGCTCTATTTTTGCCTAGGATAAAAGTTTTTGTGTCAAAGTGGAACAAAAGAACCCATTATATTTTTAAATATTATGGGTTAATATCTATTTTTTTTTTGTATTTTTAATGAATTTTTACATACAAAATTTTCTCCGCGTCGAAAGTTATGGTTTCAGTTGAACCGTAGTTACTACTAAAAATATATATAAAAAATATTTTTCTCCGGGATGTGGTGCAGAAAAACGAAAAAACAAAATACTTTGAAATTACAAAAAAAAAAGTTTAAATAAAAATTTGCGCTCGAGGGGAGGCAGTGGGATGGGGGTGGGGGTAGTAGGGGTATTTGCACGCACTACGTTTTTACATGGGTGGAAAATTTTTGTATCAAACTATAACAAAAAAAAATAGAATTGAAGGACCAAAATGGAACAAGAGTTAATTAGAGTGCCAAAAAAAATATTGGGCCAAGTTTAGTGGGCTGTGTATAGATTTGGCCTTAGTAATAGAGAAAATTACTCTCTATAGCCCCTCAAAATTTTAATAGCCCATGTTTTGACCCACTTTCAAAAAATGGCCCTTCGGCCCAAACATATTCCATATACTAGCCGAACAGAATGAGTATGACAACATAAGTGCTTGTAGCTTAGTGGGTAGAGCGCCTATTTCCTAAGCAGATGGTTGCAGGTTCGACCCCTACCTAGTGCAATGGAGAAATATTTTTTTGCAATGTATAAATATTGTATCCTAAGTTCGATAGTGTATCATTGGTGTACATTGAGCCTATCTCAACTGTGCTTGTGTATCTAAAGTGTATATAACCCCTACCTAGCGCAATGGAGAAATATTTTTTTGCAATGTATAAATATTGTATCCTAAGTTCGATAGTGTATCATTGGTGTACATTGAGCATATCTCAACTGTGCTTGTGTATCTAAAGTGTATATATTTGTGTATCCCAAATATAACTTGTATCGTGAATGTATAATCTGTCTAAAATATGTATAAAAATTATGTATAATGTGTATTTTCTAATATTTTGGAGTGTATCATGTATTTTTGTATAGTGATAGTCGTTTTTGTATATATTTTGTATAGTAACATTGTGTATTTTCTAATATTTTGGAGTGTATCATGTATTTTTGTATGGTGACAATCTTTTTTGTATATATTTTGTATAGTAACATCTATTTTGTATATTTTTTGTATAGTGAGAATCTATTTTGTATATTTTTTGTATAGTTAAATCTATTTTATATATATTTTGTATAGTTGCATCTATTTTATACAATTTTAGCTACGAGAATATTTTCAGTCTTGGGTTATTTTGGTGAGCAAAACAAGAGATGGAATTGTATATACACTATTACATTGTATAATTTTTTTATATATATATCCTATATTTTTTTCAGTGTACCCCTAAATCCTAATATATCTTTAGTGTCCTCCTATATATATATAATACTAACTTTTTATTTCATGACCACCAAGTTCAAGATCTTCTTTTCTCTTTCAAGATTTGAAACTGGGTAAAAAAATATGAATAAAAAAAATTGAGCTTACATATGGCGAGTAGAAAAAGTATACATGATACCATAATATTGTAATTTCTGTAGCGTGCAGCCCTCTTAGTTTTATAGTTATTTGTTTTGGGGACAGTACAGTTGGCACAGTGTATTGTGTACATTTGTTGTCCAAATTGATATGTGGAAATTCTTAAGTGTTAGTAATCACTTTCTCTTGTCCAATAACTACAACTCTTTAATTTAGTCATCTAATTCTTCTGCACCTAGCAAATTGTGTACTTGTGCAAAATTTGAACCGTGAAAAAAAAAAAGAGAAGTAAAAATAGCCTTCATACGGTAAGTTTGGGCTAACCGGTATAACTAGTTTGGAGTTATAATATTTATGGCTACTAGATGATATTTGTTTTCTTCGAGCGGCTAAAAGTGAATTTCTCTCTTAGTAATATTAGTGGATGTTATGCTTTGCGTCAAGTACTCATAAATTATTTGGTTTGATCGAGTTTTGTCCGTATAAATTGAAAAGATGAATAACGTAAATCGAACACCAAATTTGATCAAATTGACAAATTTCAAATTTGACACTCGTAATCTCCAAATCGTGGATTTGCCTGTGCTGCCAACCCTCTCACTATAGCTCTTTAGTCAAGTTAGTTCTCCTCTCTTTCAAAATATTGAATTGCTGTTATCTTAAGTAATTGTTGCTTTGATTGAAACTTTTCTACATACATGTTATCTTTCAAAATATTGAATTGGTTTGATGAAAATTCTGTATTCGCCCTACTAAATATATATCAATTCGCGAGAAAAGGCAGAAATGAAGTATTGTTTATTGCAAATTTAGCAAAAGTACATTTCAATTTTGGGTAAAAGCAAATGTTAGTTGCTTGATCTAAAAAGTTTAGATAGAAAGTGGTTTGATGGTGCGACGGAGTAGATGACATTTTAACAAGGCAATTGATGATCTGAATCAAAGAGGCAGAAAAGGTCTCTGAATCTATGGCAAGCAGCTTCCGGCAAGCAAATGCAGACGAGCATGGTTCCATCAGAATCAGAATCATCATCACCTCCCTGTGGCAAGAAAACACAAACCTGTGGGGTTGGTGTCAGATCAATTGGACCTGCATAAATGGGTCTCCCCCAACCAAAATCCGCAGTTTCGTACATTGAGAATCTGGTCCATTGTGTTATTGTGAGCTTCCCACCAAATTCTAGCCTGGTAGGCCTATGTAGTTGGATATAATCAATTGTTGATCTCAAATATGCCTCAGACACTGAAAGCCTTGCCTTTCGAACCAAAAGTGTGGTGTCCGATAGAGGCCCATTGATGAGACCTGAGACAGTGCTGGTGGCACAAGCCACACATACTGCATTTCCATAGAAGCCTTGTTTCAATGGCGGATTTGTAAGCCTTGATCTACCATTCACTGAAAATGTTAGCCTCAACTCGTAATCAAGAGGCTTAACATCTAGTGCCTTGACCCATGATCTCCATACATGAGCTGCCATTGCATCAAACGTGGTACATGAAAAATTACCAACTGATGACTGCACCAATCTCTTCAAATGAGCTTGGTACTCTCGGCTAACACGATAACATTTTTGAACTGGCTTCACTACCCAAAGACTCCTCGTTAAACTTGATCCATCATCTATTCTCTTGAATTCAATGTGTGGGTGTTGAACCAATGGTGGATCACGAGGTCTCAGTATTTCCCGATCCCAACATGGCTTCGGGTTAACAGTCAATGAGCTCAATCTTGCTGTGGCAGCCCAAGCACTAAGAAACTGCATTGCTCCAACCCCATCACAAAGGCAATGACAAATTCTTAATCCCAGGCTAAATCCACCACACCTGAATCTTGTCACTTGTGCTATTAGCAATGGCATATCAATCACTTTGTATTGTTCTTCATTTGGAAAGCTGTAAACCAAGTTTGTCCATGCTGGATTTGGCACACTTAAATCACCAAGATTAGCTAACGTCATTTCTGAACGTGCCTCAACCAGTAGAACGCCTTGGTTAGGTCCAAAAAACACCTCTAACTTACCATTTTCTGTTTCTCGTAGCCTACCAGAAAATGGATAATATGGCACAAGAACACTTGCAAGAGCTTCTTTTAATACTTTGATGACAGCCGGTTTCCCTGCATCGCGATAGAAGTACATAGTTGGAGTAAAAACACGAGCTCCGATCATATCATCAAGATTTGAGAGGTAAAGGCTATCACCATGGGATGCAGGGATGGGATTTGCAGGTAATATTGGAGATATAGAATTGATAGTTAGAGGTATTTCAAGATGAGGAAATTGGAGTTCTTCAACCATTGGAGCCATGATATGAGCTGTCTGGTCTTAGCAGTTCATGAGATCTTTGGTAGGAGACACTAAAATATCCCAAAACTATGCCCAAGAAAACATCCAAGTTAAAGACTATGAGCAGTTTTCCAGATATTTAGTTGGTGAGGAGTAAGTAGAAATTAAGTAAAACTATCTATTCCAAGTTTAGAATACCAATTTTAAGGCACAAAGTATTACTGGTGACTTATATCTTTTGTTTATTTTGCAAACGCTAGACTTGAAATTGTTGTTTATCCGCACCATCTTTGGGTTCTTTTTAAGTGGCAAAATTTCACATTAAAACAAGTGGGCTGCTTCCTTTTTAATTTTATAGCCCATATTTAACTTTACAATTGAGTAGCCCATAAATTAGAGGTCCATATCTGAAAAAGAGGCGTTATTTCCGGTATTTTGAGACTACCGAACGGGATTTTCTCTCATTCAGCTGCATTTTCTCAGATTCTTTCAAATCTTCTTCCCCAAATACATCAAAAACGAGATCCTGCGATAAATGCAGGTACGGAAACCCTAGCATTTCTTCTTCATCTAGAATTTATTCAATTTTTTTTTGCTACGAAGCAACGCAATTCTCCTTTTTGCTGCAATTTTGATTTCAATTTTTTGTTAAATGGAGATTTTTCCTGTTTACCTTTTTCATAGTGGAGAATGGGAAGAAAACACGTTTGTGAATGTCGTCAGTGATTGTGTAATAATTGAGTCCACATTCAACTACAACAATTTAGTTGCAGCTATTTCGGAACAAAATAGGATTGATAGTGATTTAAACACAATAAAAATTAACTTTGTCCCAAATATTGGTTTGCCACCGATCATGATTTACAATGATACAAGAGTTAAGGTATATATAGAATTAAAGAAGAAAAAAATTAAATTTCACTGAATATCCCCTGTTTGTGACAGTGAAAAAGATTTATGAAATCATTTGGTCGTTACAAGTTCCATAGTTGCTTCAAGTTCCAGTTATTTGGTTGCTATAGATTCAAATTATAGAGATGTATCAACAACTGATAGCACTAAGATTACTAATATTGAATTGATTGAAAACACGAAATTTAGTGAAAGCACGGGTATAATAGATAATATGTTGAACGAATTTATTGAGGAGGATCAAGTTTATAAGGATAAAGAGACACTTTTGAATGTGATGAAGAACTTGGTTGTACGTGAGAGGTTCCAATTCAAGGTGAGGAGATGAAGCACAACAAGGTATGTCATTAATTGTATATTCTGTTGTATAAATATGTATAAGGTAGTATATATTTGTATATAAATATTAAAATTAGTATATGTGCAGTTTGTATACAAGTGTATTTAGAAGTTGAATGATGTATAATACTAGGTATCACCTTACATGTCTGGATGACAATTGTTCTTGGAGTTTCAAATCTTCTACCGTTTTCAAGGCAAACATATTCAAATTGAGAAGTTACAATAATAATCACACATGCGGCTATAGTGAAAGATACTTAACACAACGTCATGCTACTTCGGGTATAATTGCTAGTATAGTCAAGGAAAAGTATGTTAATTTAAAAAAATTTACACCGCAAATGATATAATAGACGACATACAAAAGCAACACGAGATTGAAGTGAGCTACGTGAAAGCATGGAGAGCTAAAAAAATAGCAATAGCAATGATAAGAGGGAGTCCGAGTGATTCATATAAGGAGTTGCCGAAGTATTTTTATATGTTAGAGCAAACAAATCCAGATCGGTCACAAAGTTGCACAAATCAGAAGATGGATGCTTTCTTTATGCATATGTTTCGCTATATGCATCTATCAAGGGTTGGGAGCATTGCAGACTGATAAGGGTTGTTGATGGAAGCTTCCTTAAAGCAGCATATAAGGGTACCATATTAACTGCTTGCACACAAGATGGAGCTGGTGAGTTGACTGCATCTACGTTGTTTCTGCAGTTTGTATAATGTTTTAGCGTCATGTATAAAAGTGTATAGGATTTCATAGGTGTTGTTTTTATAAAATTTGCAGTTGGTATAAATCTGTATAATTGTGTATAAGATTTGTATAAGATTTGTATAAAATTTGCAGTTGGTATCTGCAGATTAATTTGCAGTCTGAATCCTAATATATATTTTTGTACAAATAGGAAAAATCCTTCCATTTGCGTATGCAATTGTGGATTCAGAGAATAACAAATCTTGGGAGTGGTTCTTTGTCCAAATAAAGGGTATGTTTGGAGTTAGGGAAGGGATGTGTATAGTTTCAGATAGAAATGAAAGCATATTCAATGCAACAAAAGCTGTGTACCCAGAAGTACCACATTATATTTGCATATTTCACTTGTGGCAGAATATAAAGCGCACATTCAAGAAAAATCGCAAACAATTGAAGGATATCTTTTTTGCTTTGGCAAGAGCTTACACGATAGAGAAGTTTGAGTACCATATGGCAGAGTTGTGCAAAATTAATCCGAGGGTGCAACCTTACTTGTTCGAAATTGGGTAGGAAAGGTGGTCTAGAGCATATTCCAAGGTGAAAAGGTCGATGGGAATGACTTTCAATATTGCAGAGTCAATTAATGCAGCTAATAAGGATGCTAGAGAGTTACCAGTAATGTGATTGCTGGAGTACATGACAAATTTGCTACAATAGTGGAACAACAAAAATAGAAAAAGTGCAATGGAAACATCTACAAAGCTTGGAGAAAAGTACGACAAACTCCTTCGGGAAAATCTGATTACATCGGAGCAAATGACGGTAAAATAAATCAAATATAATGAATCTTGGCACTTCTGGCTTGCATTTTACTACTTGTATAAGGATGTATAACTCTATATAATAAGGTATAATGTTCTTTAATTTTTTTTTTTTAAAAAAAAAAAACTTTTGCAGGTGAGGCCTGCTACGGATCAGTTATATACTATGCTTGAAGGGGTAAGGAGAAACATAGTGTGCCTTGAAGAGGGAACATGCAATTGCGGAAAAATTTAAATGGATGAACTTCCATGTCAGCATGCTTGGACAGTTTTGAAGAACCAGCAGCTAAAACCTGGCCAGTATTGCTCTTTTTACTACAAGAAGGATAAACTCCTTAGCACTTATGGATTTTCAGTGAATCCGATGCAAGATGAGAGTGTATGGGTAATCCCAACAAAGGTGATGGAAGATGTTGTCCTACCACCTAAAGGGAGAAGGAATCCAGGAAGGCCAAGAAAGAAAAGACTCAAGCCTGCTTCAGAGAAAGAGTCTAAGAGGGCATTTTCATGTTCTGTGTGTGGACAAGGTGGTCACAATAGGAAAACATTTAGGAATCGATCAAAATAAATAGTTGGAAACAAAACGCTTCATATTACATTTGTTGTCATGTTGAGTAGTTATGTTTCACAAACAATAGAGTTACAAATGTTGGTTAGTTAAGTTTCACAAGCAAGTGACATGTTTCATTATATATGTTTTGCTTATCCAATAATAGTGTCTTCATGTTTTTAATGGTACTAAATATATTGATAGATTGTAGAAATACAAAGGAGGACTGCAAACAATCACTGATTACTATATATATATATATATATATATATATATATATATATATATATATATATATATATATATATATATAAATAAATAAATAAGAGTATAAGTTTGTATAAATTTGTATAACAATGTATATTATTGTATACATATGTATAAAACCTGCTACATTAACAAAACTGCAACCATAACGAAAATACATACTTTGTTAAAGGGAAAAAGCAACTGAAAATATTCATTAAAATGTAATTCATTCACAGCAACAATGTGTAATGACTGCCTCAAATTATACAAAAATTAAAAAAATATCTATAATATCCTTTAACGTTATCTTACAAGTAGCAGAACAGTTACAAAACTAGGCAACAACTCCTTATACATAGAAAAACTACAGTAAAATAACAATAACAGAACTACTTTCTTGGTCGCCCACACTTCCTCTTCTTCAAAAGCCTCCCTGTGAGTTCATCATCACTAATTTCACAAGACTGTTGTTCTTTCCTTCCATAATCCCATAACAGACATCCCCACCCGGTGCGAAGTGTCTCAATGTCAAAATTATCCTTTCGAATTTCTTTACCAAGGATGAAATATTTAGCAAAACTAGCAACAAAAGCACCACAATAACTATAATTAAAAATAGACGAATCAGATTCAAATAGATACACTAATAGTAAAATAATAAAATAATTGAGATTTACCTACTATTTGATCTGTTGGGGAACATTATTAACCAGATTAATCTGCAAAGCGTCAGAATGGAATTTATCGGTATATGCACCATTGTTCCAATCAATGCCCTTCTTCTCGACATAAAAATCAGTACTCTTCAAGAAGTAAGGTATCAGAATTGCATAAGGTAATGCACCATCCAAAATAAGTCTATCATTAAGAGCCCCACAGTTAGAGTCATAGATGTGGATGCATCTATCTACGAATGTAAACACACCCAAAATCCAATGTCCCAATTTTGCTCTTCTGCGCTTCACAAAGATAGGGAATAGGACGTGGTCAACAGTGTGCCACGGGATAGTTGCATCACAATAATAACCTCTAATATACTCTTCTATCTCATGCCCGTCAGGAATCACTGAATGATCTTGATTCACTTTGAAATCTTTGTATAGGGAGTTGATTTTGTTACCAAAGACAAAGTTGGTTGTAGTAAACCGCATGGCAACACTCAGCCCATATTTTCCCTCTTCCTCAAATAATAAAAAGGACATCCAATGCTGAGACAAGAAATAAAACAGAACAATCATCACTACCAGATTTTTTAAATATAGAAGTTTATACACTATTATACATTAGTATACATATTTATACAAGGTTATACAATCTAATACGGTGATTATACAAAGTTATGTATACACTATGGGGGGTCTCAAAACAACAAAGATATGCAATAAAAATAAAAAGAAAATTGGAATAGAAATTTATTAAATTACCGTGTCAATCAAAGGTCGACCGCAATATGCAAGTGAGTGGAACCAATCTTTCTTGGTCACATAACACGAGCCAATAATAAAACCTTCCGCAAGATTATTTACTTCATCGGGATATATATGTTTGGCACTTCAAATCATAAAAAATAAAAAAGTAATAAGAAATACAACAATTGATAGTATAAAATCAGAACATGAAAGATTGAATAAAGTGAAAATACCTTCGCCTCGTATCCATCCCATTATAAACAAACGAGCAAAACTCTTTAGCTAATGATGGCAATGTATCAAAATCATCAATTTTGATCGTGAAAGGATGCTTGATATCAAAAATTAGCTTGGGCACCAATTTTGATGCTCCAGAATAAAAAACTGCCAAATATGGAGATTTGGCATATTTTCCTAGAATTTTCGGTCGAACTGAATGGTCAGGAGAAATGTAATCATATTCGACTTCTATGATGGATTGTTTGTGAACCACAAGTTGGGACATATGAGCTAAATCTTCATCACCAATGTCATCCCAAAATGTGTCACCCTTAACATCACCTGTTGCTCCTTAGACATAGAAACACAAATAATACAAAACTTCAAAAAGAAGAAAAGAAAAATGAGACAAAAAAAAAAGCAGAACAAATACCATTATCAACATTATCAGTAACTCCCTCTTCATCTACCACATTATCTTGATTCATTTGATTGACAAAGTTAGGAATAACATCATATTGATAGCCATAAAATTCGCCAAGACCAGATGTATTATCATCAAACACGGGCTGGCGAATCTAATAAAAAACAATAGAAAGAGAAGGCATGTTGAGTTCAGAGAAGGCATAATTGTTGAGTGATTTGGGTTTATCAGTAAAAAAATACCTTAGAATCAGTAAAATCCTCCCTCGTTTGCTTGGGTTCCTTCATATTCAAAAAAACTAAATACATTTTCAAAGGAAGAAATGACATAGTTGTTGAGTGTCGTAACTGTATCAGTCAACTACAACAAAAGCAAATAAACAACCATGTTTATAACCAAAAAGTAATTATAAACTACATAAAAGATAAAGGACCAGTACCTTTCCAACATCACTCCTCAGATTTACAACTTCATCATTCAAAAGATCAAGACGCACAAAAAGATCGTAACTTGGATTAGGCTGTGGATGCATAGTCTGAGGACAAAGTCGTTTAGACTGTTGCTCTGCATTTTGAGGATAAGGTCGTGTAGACTGTTGCTCCATATGTTGAGGACATGGTGTAGGTGCAGCAACAAAATCATCAGTGTTAGAGGCGGGAACAACAGGCACCTCCCCTGATGCAACATCATCGGCATTTACTTCAAAAAGTGTATCGATGTTCAGACTTGACATCTCTTTAGAAGTAGGGGAAATGTTACTATAGTTCAACTACTAGAGGAAAAAAATAGGATTACAATAGTAGAAAAATACAGAAAAACAAAAATCAAATATGAAGAAGTATTATGGTACAAAATGTGTACCTTGTCGACACTACGCATGATCACGCCGCCAGTCAAATCCGCATATGATGGAGTGTTATTCACTTTCCAATTAAAAATGCGTGGCACATTTGTGCCAACGCGAAGAGCTAGATTTTTATCAACCGTTGAACAACACTCAATAAACCAAACCTGTAAAGCAAGCGGCAAACCTCCAAGCCTATACATTGTCAAATAATCGCATTGCATGTCCCTCATTGTCCTTAAAGCATCTTCAAATGACTTTTTTCCCCTAGGAAACATCTTAAATTGTCTACTTTCAATGATATCAAAATCATCTTTGGTGATACCATGATTATTGGCATCAGAGAAGATAAAATGATTGACAAACACCATCAAGGCCATCTTGAACGCATCTTCATCCGACTTCTACTCCTTTTGCTTGAAGCGATCAAGAAGCTCCCCCATTGTTATGGCCTTTTTTCCATCTCCTGAAAAATATTCTTTCAGCAACCTATTAACATCTGGTTTGTCATAGAAAGTAGCATCGTCGTCTACGCACTTCAAACCAGTGATAAAAGCAAACTCTCCAATCTCAAAACGCAGCAAACAACCATTAATCTTCACCCACAACTCCCTTTCACGTCCTGGGATGACCTCCCTCAATAATATACAATGGGAGGTCTAGGAAGTACCCAAAACAACTACCACGGAACATTTGAAGTTGCGTGTCAGTCAAACATTGCTTCAAAATGTTTACAATATCATGCTCGGTATGGGAACTAATCCTGTCGTGGAAATAATCAAAGGGTTGTATATAGAAGTCCCCAACCTTGGATATAGGAATATAACAAGAAATACATCAATAACAAAAAATATACTAAAACATTTTATAAGACTGCATATACAAGTATAGCAGTGTTGGTATAAAGATGTATAGACACATGTATAACTTTGTATAAAACTGTATAAGCATGTATAAATAAATAAATAGCAAAACAGGGAATACCTTCAACTTAGCTTTTCTCTTATTCAATTTCAAGCGAATAGCGACCTTTTGTTCTCTCGATTGTAAATCAAGGCAACTGTCACCATCAACCTTCATCTTTCTCCTTTTTTGTTTAACATCGTGGACTACATCATCTTCAATAGACAAATCATCGTTCAGCTTATCCATTGATTTTGTAGGTCTGCCGCATTTCTTACTCCTAAGCCTAACGATATTAATCGGAGTAGGACTATTACTTGTTTGGGAACGAGTTATTTGAATGCTCCCTTGTTGCAAAGGTTTTCGAGCAGGAGGAGACTCAAAATCATCATCATCGGGAGTTTGCACATGCTTATTCGCTTCAAAACAATAGGGTGAGGGCACGCCACTCGATAATTTAACTGGAGTGGGAGTATTTCTCATTTGAGAACGAGTCATCCGACTGCTCTCCGGTTGCAAGTTTTTAGGACGAGCAACAGAATCAAAATCATCAACTTCTGGCATCGGGGCATTTACATTAGATTCCGAATCAGGGCTTGAGGGAAAATCCCTCAATCGTTTCGCATAATCTAACCTAACGCCTTTTCCGGCAATCTTCAGTTTGCTTTTAGAAGAAGACTCTTTTGAAGTTTTCTACAAATAAACCAAACAAACAAAGTTTTAACAAAACAAACATAAAAGTTAAAGCAAACACAAAACTCACACTGCAACAAAACTCAAAAGTTAATCCAAAATGCTATAAACACAAGTGAAGACAATTTAAGGAAAACAAACAAATCAAAATGTAACAAAACTTAAAATCTAAACAAAAATAAAAGCCATAAACTCAAAGCAAAGGCCAATTTTCCCAAATTTTAACAAAACTCAAAAAATCAAAAATTCTACCATAAAAGTCGAAATAAGAAACAATGCATTTCGTTTCATCAAGTTTCTTTCGAACGAAGAAACAAGGAACACAAAATCATCCGAAAAAGTACAACAACATTGAAAAAATTGGCGTAATCAGAAAAAGAAAAAAGAAAAAAAATTTGAAGTAGCCCAGTGAAGGAAAAGCATAAAATAAAATGAAAATTACCTCAAACTAAGATTGAAACCTCGAAAAGCAACTTCCACACAACAATGGAGTCAGTTATGGTAGGAGAAAATCGAGAGGAAGAGAGAGTGAGAAAAGCGTGAGGAAGAGAGCAACAGAAAAATTAAAATTTAAAACATTCTATGTTAAGGTGTGGCTACCTGGTGAAAATAAAATTTTATAAGTTAGCCAACATGGGCTATGCTAGGTAAATGCCTCAAATATGAGCTATTTTTTAGTGGGTTGTATGGCCCAAGTGATATTGAGTGTAATTTTTTCTTTTTAAGTTTGATAACCACTCCATTCCCTCTCTTTCAAAACAAAGACATCTTTAAAACATCTCTACGTTTTGGGTGTGTTTGATAAGAAAGAAAATGTTGTCGATAGAAAATGTTTTCCTTGAAACGCTATCATGAAAAATGAGTGGTCTTTTCACTTATTTCCCTTGTTTGGTTGGTAAGTAGAAAACTTTTTCCGAAAAATATTTTTTAGTATTTGGTTAGAGAGTAAAAATTATTTTTTATATGCTATGGAATTGGTGGGAGTGGGGTGGGTTAGTGAGGATGGGGAAGGTTGAGAATGAGTTTTGAAAAATGTTCTCCCTTCTCTTGATAGGGAAAACATTTTTTCCAATTGGAGAAAAATGAGTTCAAGAGGAAAATGTTTTCCCTTCTCTTGATAGGGAAAATATTTTCTCCAATTGAAAAAAAATGAGTTGATGAGAAAAATATTTTTCAATCCACTAAAATATAAAAATATTGAAAAATCCGGAAAATGATTTCCTTCGTACCAAACACACCCTTATTCTATGATGTTTTGCCTTTGCCTATTTGAGAAAATTTCAATTGGTATTTTTTCCTACCTTAGAAAGGTAGGTTGACATAACCTATGCAACTATTCTCCTTGAAAACACATTACTAGTCACAAAGTCCAACCTGCAATCTTTTATTTACAACTCATGGAGACCAGTCAAAAAATTTCTATTGCAAGAAAATAAGAAGCCATGACAAAGACAAGGTCTAGTAATTCAAATCACACCACCATGAAACATATGTGCACTGGATGAGCATCAAATTAAACAACTGGATAAAATTCGAAACGTATCTATGGCACGGTATAACCTAACGTAGGCCAGTAAGAAAGGAAAATGAATTATATTCAACATGCAGTGGAACTGGATTTATAAATGTTGCGACCAAAAACACTCACGCAAGTGCACGTAATCGTCAAGTAATAAAGTAGCGAGTAGAGTATCGTTCCCATGAAGAGTTGTGATTAACTGTTTATTGATTCACACTTAATTAACTTATCTATCCGAGAGGGTTTTTACAAAACAGAAATGTAACTAACTTACTGATATTCTAAACGTCAATAACACACAAGATGGGGGTGATTTGTGTGGTACCTAATTTTTGCTTAAACTACTTCTGGAAGGACTTGGTTCTTCTAGGTGTACTAACGACTGCTGTTTGTGGAATTAAAAGTACATAAAATAAAGAACAAAGATATTTTTACGTGGAAAATACATGGTTCAAAAAAGTGAAAAATCCACGACCTACTACTCAGTAGGATTTTCCCAAACTTTCACTAAAATCACTGAGCCAAAACTACATTCACAAAACTCTTTGTAAACCAAAGGATTACCTCTAATCCCGTTGTAGCAACCGGCCTATAACTGCTGTGATAACTTCAAGTTAACTCTAACATGAATACTCAAAATACCTATACAATTGCTTCTATAAAAGCTAAAAGGTACAATATGAAAACACCTACTACAATTGAACTAGAAATAAAGAAAGACACATAAAACTCTTTATGGAGCTGGTTCTTCAATCTTGTTCTTGTAGCTTCAGGTTTGCACACTTGAATCACACACAAATTGCTTGAAAAAAGCCTTGCCATTTTTCTCCCAATTCACGTTTAACTTCTACGTTTTTGTGCAATAATTTAATGTGAGAACATCTTGCAGTTTATAGAGTTAGTAGATAAAGAAATAACTAGAGTTCTTATGCAACTCTTCCTTGATGGAAGAGTTCTAGTTGAATTCAACTTCTAACTCCTTCCCTATCTTGGATAGTGTTCTCTTTGAGTAAGGAGTCCTTCTCCTTATCAATTATGCAATCTATTCGATTAGGAGATATTAAATAGACCAAGTTAAACTTATCTCCATCACGTGCAACCCACATGCTCAAATCTGCCCGTTTTTGTGCACCTGAGGGATGGACCACTGGACGGACCTGGTTCATCATGAGTTCTTTTCTCAGTCTTCAAAACTAACTTTTACTTGGGCCAACAAATTCCCCCTTTTTGTTGATGACAAACTCTGTGCTTTTCATAAGCTTAGCCCTGTTTCAACTTAGCTCAACATCAACACAATGTTAGAAATATTTTTTCTTTTTATCTCTTATCATCAATAACCAGGTACATTAGGTTATAAATATCACTTGTTTACAGTGTAAACATCACTTGTTTAAAGCAAAACCTTTTTTTCCCTTTTGGCATCATCGAAAAGTTGCATAAAAATATGAGATAACCAGATTTTAAAGCTTACTCATGGCCACTGGTGCTACTTCAAATGTAGACATGAATTAATCATCATAGATCAAACTAAGAATTTCAACTATCAATGAAATATAAATAAACAATTAGAGCAAAAACAGTGAATTTCATTGATGATTGACAAGATTCTACCACAAAGCATAGGACGAAATAAAAATACTGAAAACATGAGCAAAAGAAACAAAACATCCTCAACTGGATCACTGGTTTATCTACATTAGGCTAGGAGTCTTAAGGCTTGGAAGAGATGGGAATTGGGTTATTTTCTTGGAGAAGTTTCAGCATGTCTTGAAGAATTCCATCATTCTTCTCCTTTTCCCTTGCAAGTTTAGTTCTGAGAACATCTCTCTCAGATTCTACCTCAACCAATCATGTCTTCAGCTTTGCTATCTCAATATCCTTAGCCTCACTCTCATGTACCAAGCCTCTGACTTTTCTATTGATAGGTGTCTTTTTAGATGAACCAGGTTCATTAAAAATGACATTGTCTTCATAATCGCAAGCAAGCAAAGTATTAACCCCATTTCTTCATATGTACCTTGAAATGTGCAAGCATAGTTGTAAGAACGAAACCATTGGGAATGACATGAGTTTTGGTGCCATTGATAACTCTATCAGTAGGTCCACGAGGGTTTCCTGTTCAAACGGAACAGGTTCATCAAGATTTTTCCAAGTTGAACCAACCCTTCAGCAGCTTTGCCAAACCCACATCCCCCTGTTTTGCTCACACTCTCTTCTATTTCACTAAATTACTCTCCCCAAACAACCATTGCACTAGTTTCTTTTGTTAGACCAACAAGCGTAGGTGAAGAATCAATCACTCTTGTACCCTTTCCCTTCACAGTACTCCTAGCACCCTTGCTCTCATTGTGGTTTCTCTTTTATTTTTACCACCAACTTCTCCAGATTTTTTAGTCTCAATACCTGCTATACATCCTACAAATATATTCTCCAAATTTGCAGAAACTTTAGAAATTATCTCAGGAGAAACTCTAATATCAGAAGATACTTGTTCATTTTTGAAATGCCTACTTTCTTCCTCCTTAGTAGTAGACTTAACTGAATCTTCAGAGGTCTAGGATTCTTCTTCCCTACCTGCTTTCAGTTGCTTGGTTATTTCTTGACCTGTACTCCTTCAGAGACAATATTATGAGCCATCATCTTTACTCTACTTTTCTTAGAGATTTGTGTCTATAAGGTGTAGAAGTGATTTTCTATGGTGGTGATGAAGAACTTTCAGAGGTATTTGACATATCTGGGCTAGGGTATGTAAGAGAAGACAATTAGAATGTATTTGGAAGATGAAAGAAGAATGAGAGTTTTTGACGGCTTGAGAGAAATAAAGTAAGAAATACACTAAAGCTAATCAATATACAGAGGAATAATTGATGTGGTAGCTACAACTTTTCAGACTCTTAGAAGTTTAATCAAACTGAAATTCATTTTGAAGAGACGTTGGAGTGTATCCCTAGCATCTAGGTATTTCCATTCGGTTGGGACTCTATTGAACGGGACTGGTTCACTTGTAACGGATAAGTCCAAGAGGAATTCGGTATTTGGTAGGACTCTGCTCATGATCCAAATATAGTTATTTCAAATTATGCGAAGTGCAAAAAACATACTGTGTTACCTTGATGAACCAGGTTCTTCATTGATAATTCTCTTGTTTGAGTCTAAATTTTCCAAAATAGAGAAAATATCATTAGAGATTAATGAGTCATTTTAACACATGGCACAAGAGTATACTATGGAAAGTATGAGACTAGGCAATATTTAATCTAATTATACACAATTTATATACTTCCTAACATATTCAACCATCAAATACAATCCGAGGTTATTTATACAAATGTCAAACCTTGATTAGCTCTTACAACTTAAGCTTCTAAAATAAGACTAAGTATCTTAATTCACTCCAAAAACTTTCCCAAAAATAAACCAACCATCCCCGCAACTCACCAAATATCGAAAGCACAAACGGAGATCATCAAATAGCGGGACGGAAACAATAATAAACAAAATAACTTGCAGGGTCTTTACAAATCCCTTCAAAAACTTCTTTTTTTTTTCATTTTTCTCATCCTTCTCTTTCTTTTTCATTAAAATTCTCTATCATCACCTTCACGTAATTCCACCCAAATATATATATATCTTCTCTATATATATATATATATATATATATATATACTCTATTAAGTCGATTGTGTGACAATTTATTAACTTATAGGCCATGCATGGATATAATTCTAGGGAGAATTACACAAAAATACAGTCCACCTACATACATTGCAGCAGAATAACCTAGTTACAACTTTACAAATATGTAGCCCATTAACGATAGGCCAACGTTTGAAAAATAAGCATTTTTTTCTTCTTTTTTTATTCAGCAGATCTTCAAGTAAAAAAAATCAATGATTCTTTATTCTTTTTTCCCAAGTTTATATATATTCCTATTCCAGCTACAAAAAAATTAAATTCAGATATAATGCCACTTGAAAACCCTAAGCTTTCTTCTTTTTCAAGTTTCAAATAGCATAAATAAAAAATAAAAATTGAAAAAATTATTGCACGTTCATGATTTTGCAAATAATCAACAAGAAAAGTTATACATAGAGTGACATATAAATTTTAATTTAAGATTTAACTACACACATGCATTACATGTATAATGATGTATAACTTTGTATAAACTTGTACATACAATCTCTAATAATGTATATCAGAAAAATAAGACTAAGAAGAAGACAAGAAAAAAGTGTCAAACATCCATGGATGTCTACTATACACATACAATGTATATACATAATTATACATTAAATATCTTATTTATACAACATTGTACGCTTATATACATATTTATATATATTTATACAATATTATATAAGTTTGTATAAACACTACCTATACAAATTTACATCAGAAAATACCTTCTGTCCATCACCACATTACAGTTTTCGGTGGTTGCTGGTGTTGAATTTTTCCGGCAAGGTTTTGGCATTCAAATTTGGGCTTCACCAGTAGCAAAGGATGAAACAAAAACTAAGAGAAATAAGAAAATATGAGACGAGGTTGCCGGAGATGCTTTTTTATGCCACATCTGATAGTTTTAGGCCAGATTTGATAGTTTTTGGACTGATATGCCAAATTTTATTGTGGTTCCTTAACCTCTTTTTGTCAATTAACTCAAAAATCAAAATCTAATTGACATAGAATGAGAGGATTATCATGAGTGTGTACAAAAAAGTTCTCTAATTTTTAGGGAGAAGGAAGAGAGAGGCGAGTGAAGAGAGATTGAGTATGCTGGGAAAGAAGAAAGAAGAAAAAAAAAAAAACCTTATAAGTATGTCTTTAATAATAAGCTAAATACTGAAAAATTTATTCAACCTGAGCCAAACTGATTAAAGGCTTCAAATATATGCCATTTTTAGTTGAATTGTTGCACCAAGTGATTAAAAGCATAATTCTTATGTATCTTGTCTAATAGTTGTTGTATCTTCGGTGACTAATCTGTCAACATGTTAGGTATAACACATTTTACCGTCATGATCCTCTGGCCAACATGTCTCTTCAATGAAGAAATAAACTAGAAAAAGGTTACATGAGAAAAATAAGGGAAAAGGTAAGAGTTTGATTCTTTTATTAACAAATCATATTAATTATTCGAATTCTGATTTTGGTTATGATCAATTTAACTTTGGCATTTAACTTTCAAGTAATTAAATGTAAGAGTTTTATTTGTTCATTAACAGATTCTCGCAAATTTAACTGATTATTAACTACGGTTCATGTGACTATTGTATGTGAAACTAGGCAAAAAACGTTATTTGGTACGTGAGCCTTAAATAATTTGGATAATAGTTTATAAAGAGGAAAAGGGCTAAATATGCCCATGTATTATAGAAATAGTTTAAAATTACACTATATTTCACTGTCTAGTTAATTTAGACCCGCTACACTTTAATTTATCTCTAATTTAGACAGAAGAAACGTGGCATAACCCTCCCCAATTTTAAATCCTTGATTCTAATTAAAATTCACCCCTAATTAGACCTATTACTCGATCTAATTCCTTTCAAAATCTCTTAATTTTCTATTTTTTTCTTTTTTTCTTTTTTGTATTTTTCATTTTTGTAGCATCCTTCGCCTTTTTTTCATCAAAATACCGTACCATCTCCTTCATCTAATTCCACCCTAACCAAATATATATATACTATATATATATACTAGTCTTTATGTACGTGCGTTGCACGTATATCTTTCGTTAGTCATTATAAAGTAAAAATTCGTGAGAAAGAAAATTGATACTATATGTTTGTTAAGTTTGTATATTGCACGTATATTTTGCGTACGTTTGTGACGAATATGCATACTTGTGAAAAGTTAGGTGATGTGGAACTTGCAAATTTATAGGCTACAGTAATTAGTTTAATTATATGGCTATTTCATGTAGAAAAATCCTATAGTGTTTTGAATTCTATGATAAATTTTGAGTGTCCAATTCTTAGACAACTTTTTAGTACATCATTATACATCAGCATAATTTAATCATTGAAGAGCGTAATAGACGATTAATATTTTAAAAATACTTTTGTGATTCGATATTTAGCATTCTAATATACTAAAAATTATTATATGGAACAACTTATCTCAAAGTACCAAAAATCGTATAACTCAGCCATAATCCTCAAAGGTATTTTATATTATAGATTCTATCATATAAGATATCTTACCAACCTTCTTACATGGGTCTTTAGCAGAATACTATATATAAAATCATTCCTAATCTTATGTTTCTTTTTCTTACCAAATATCTTAGACTACATGTGATATCAAAAAATTTATGCGGAGAAATAAATTAAAAAAGCAACAAACAAAAAAAGGAAAACCATGATAAATTGTATCATTACTAAAACAAATATATATTTAAAAAACTCGTTATTAGAATGAAAAACGCTGAACAAACGTTTATATTCGTGTCTATTGGGACAAACAAATCAGCATCCAAACATAATTGAGATATTGGCAATTTGATTATCTTTGTTGGTGACTTAGCTAATATAATTAACGTAAAGAGGTCTCCTTACGAAGCGAACTCTTACATATTCCCAAATTATATTGATAGATTTATAGTTAATCCAGTGGCGGATTCAGGATTTATAGGTCGTGGGTGCTTCATTGATTTTAGTTTAAATTTTAGATGGCCAAACGTAATTATAGTGGGTGCTCATGGTCAATTATTGAATATTTTAGGTATTATTCATGAATATATTACATTATTTGGCCAAAGCCAATGGGTGCTTTAGCACCCATATCTCAAGTGTGGATCCGCCACTGAGTTGATCGTGTATATATCAGAATTTCTGGGTTAAATTTTAATTCTATTACAACTCGTCATCTTAGCAGGTGTATTTCAGTTTTGTTCTTTTCTTATGAAGATCTATGTAAATAATTAAGGGTTTAAAAAATAATAAATATTTTAAGAATATTTTAGTCGTTTAACATTTAGCTTTTAATATTCGTACTTTTATAATAAATAGAGAAGATAATAAAAGTAAACTTAACAAAGGATTCCTACAAACAAAAAGGAATTGTAAGTGCTTGTAACTTTTAGCCACAATCGATTAAAATCTAAATGTACTCAATAATAACGTGGTGAGGAGTAGTCCAAAACAATAGTCTCCTAAAAGAATCTGACTCAAAAATAATTTTGTAGGCTTGTTGTATGTGTAGTTTAAATCGAAAAAGAATTCTATTATTATGGAATTTATCTATTAGATCCTCAATTATATTATTTTTAGTACATCCTTATACATCAGCATAATTTAATCATTGAAGAACGTAATAGACGATTAATATTTTAAAAATACTTTTGTGATTCGATATTTAGCATTCTAATATACTAAAAATTATTATATGGAACAACTCATCTCAAAGTACCAAAAATCATATAACTCAGCCATAATCCTCAAAGGTATTTTATATTATAAATTCCATCATATAAGAGATCTTACCAACCTTCTTCCATGGGTCTTAGCAGAATAATATATATAAAATCATTCCTAATCTTATGTTTATTTTTCTTACCAAATATCTTAGACTACGTGTAATTTCAAAAACTTTATGCGGAGAAATAAATTTAAAAAGCACCAAACAAAAAAAAAGAAAAACATGATAAATTGTATCATTATTAAAACAAATATATATTTAAAAAACACATTATTAGAATGAAAAACATGTACTTTGCAAAGAAATTTGAACAAACGTTTATATTATCTTTGTTGCTACTTTTCTTAGCTAATATTATAATTAACGTAAAGGTCTCCTTATGAAGCGAAGTCTTATATATACCCAAATTAAATTGATAGATTTAGTTGATCGCGTATATATCAGAATTTCTAGGTTAAATTTTTATTCTATTACAACTTGTCATCTTAGCGGGTGTATTTCAGTTTTATTCTTTCTTGTGAAGATCTATGTAAATAATTAAGGGCATAAAAGATAATTAATATTTTAAGAATATTTTAGTCGTTTAACATTTAGCTTTTAATATTCGTACTTTATAATAAATATAGAAGATAATAAAAGTAAATTTAACAAACGATTCCTACAAACAAAAATGAATTGTAAGTGCTTGTAACTTTTAGCCACAATCGATTAAAATCTAAACGTACTCAATAATAACGTGGTGAGGAGTAGTCCAAAACAATAGCCTCCTAAAAGAATCTGACTCAAAAATAATTTTGTAGGCTTCTTGTATGTGTAGTTTAAATCGAAAAAGAATTCTATTATTAGGGAATTTATCTATTAGATCCTCAATTATATAAATATTCAAGAGTATAAAAATCGATCAATATTTTAAGAATATTTTAGTCGTTCAATATTTAGCATAAATTATTCGTGTTTATATATATATATATATATATATATATATATATATATATATATTGGCAGAGCCAGAATTGTTTATTAAGGGGAGTTAAAATATAAGAAAATAAACGCACCAAGAAATCTAGGGTGTCATTATATAGTATATATACATATGTGAAAAATTAATTACCAAACTAAACAATATAATTTTCCACGAATGAGTGTTAGTTGACACCCATGGGTTATACGTGGCTCCGCCACTATATATATATATATAAAAGGGGTGTCGGTTGGCATCCATGGGGTGTATGTGGCTCTGTATATATGGTCTTCTTTATTAATTAACCTGTCTGAGAATATATAAACTTGTGTGGGCCACGCATGGATATAATTGTAAATAGCTTGTATAGTAGTTGATGTAACTGTAGTGACTACTGAATCATATTAGGTATAATGTATTTTTCATCATGATCCTATATGGGCCAACATGTCTCTTTCAGTGGAGGAATAAACTAAAGAAAGATCACATGAGAAAAACGAGGAAATTTTCATAACTATGGCACTTAACATTTAATGTAAGACTTTGATAGTTCATTAACAAATTTAACTGATTATTAACTATTGTGATTTTGAAATTCATCTCTTCTTTCATTTCCTTAGTTAAAAAAAAATAAACAACCACAGGCGCGCGCAGAGAGCATTGTGATGATTTGAGGATATAGCTTTTCTAAAGATACTAATAACTCATTTGGCCAAACTATAAAAACAGCTTACTTTGATAAGTGCTTTTTTTTTTTTTAAAGTACTTTTAGTGAGAACCAGTTTTATTTGGCTAATTAGTTTGAAAAGTATTTCTCATAGCAATTAGTGTTTGGCCAAACTTTAAAAAACTGCTTCTAAGTGTATTTTCCTTAAAAGTGCTTTTGGAGAGAAGCTACTTTTTTTTGCTTCTTCAAATTTGTTTCTGCTTCTCCTCAAAAGCATATTTTCCCTCCAAAAACTTGGCCAAACACCTCAATTTTTGATCAAAAATACTTTTGGCCTAAAAAAGAAATCTTTTGGCCAAACTGCAAAAACAACTTACTTTGATAAGTGCTTTTTTTAAAAGTGCTTCTTGCAGAAGTAATTTTTGTGAGAAGCAATTTATGTTTGGCTAATTAATTTGAAAAGTACTTCTCAGCAACAATTAGTATTTGGCCAAGCTTTAAAAAACTGCTTCTAAGTGTATTTTTCTCAAAAGTGTTTCTCAAAAAAGTGCTTTTGGAAAGAAGATATTTTTTCTCTTCTTCTCAAAAGTACTTTTTCATTCCAAAAGCTTGGCTAAACACCTCAATTTTTGACCAAAAGTATTTTTGAAAAAAAAAAAAAAAAAACTTTTTTTTGGCCAAAACGAAGGTTGGCAAACAGGCTATATCTTGTTTTGCTATATGTCTTCTTTATTAATCCAACTGTCTGAAATTACTAACTTGTGTGGGCAATGAATAGATATAATTGTATATACATTGTCTAATAGTTGTTGCAACTTCACTGACTAATCACTTAAAATGTGTATAACGCATTTCTCATCATGATCCTATGGCCCAACATATCTCTTCACATAACAAATAAACTAAAAAAAACGATAACATGAGAGTGACAAGGAACATCGTATTTTCGTCAGTTAATTATCGTTGATTTCTGATTTTGGCTATAATCAATTTACTTTTGGCGTTTAATTTTCAAGCAGTGACGGATTCAGGGGCTATAGGGTTCATTTGAACTTCCTTCGCCAAAAAATTATGCGGTATACATAATGCATAATCTGTTTTATACCTTCATATATTAAGTTTTGAACCCTATTAACACAATTCAAAAGTGTAATTTAGTGATCAAGATAGTTCAAAACCTTCGTAAGGTCGTAGATTCAATTTCCGCTACCTACAAAAACAAAAAATTGAATCACTTTTATGGAGATCATACCTCCGCCAATTGAATATATGATTTTGACGGTTCATTACTCTCACTAATTAATTGATTATTAACTACAGTTCATGTGACTACTGCCTCCGCCGCTGCTTTCAAGTAATTGAATATATAATTTGACCGTTCATTAATAAACCCTCACTAATTTTATTGATTATTAACTATATATATAAATCCAGACGAAACACGTTGTTTGGTACTTGAACCTTAAATAATTTAGTTAATCAAATATATCCTTGTACTATAGAAAAAGGTTTAATTGTTCTATGTTTCACTTAATATTTTAAAAGGAGTGGTAATGAGGCGGGGCGTTGTACCTCTGACGGGGCGAGGCATAATCCCTAAGACATGAGGCGTAAGTCTCACGTATCTTTAAATTCACTAATTTCAAGAATTTCAAGATATAAAATAAAAAATAATTATAAAAATTACATTAAAATCATAAAATTATAACACCTCATCTATTCAAAATACTTGTAATTTATAATTCGGCTATGAATAATACAAAAATTATGATATATATCATATTATACAAATTAGCAGTAACGTCGTTAAAATTTAAACATTAAAAGTGATTCATTCGATACGAAATATTATATGTATCTCTTAATGAGTAATGAATCGTGAAAGAATTTTGATATTATAATTTATTTATTTTTAAATACTCCTTTATTTAATATGCTTTCAATTTGAAAGAGAATTTATGTAAAAATAAAATTCACAATTTAAATATGATCCTCTAGCATCATTTATTTTTAATTTTTAACAAGTTAATAAAGTGACACATAATTCACCATATTATACCATGATAATTAAATATTTGTAAATAGTTGTGCTAGCTAATACCGAGCAATAAAATTAATAAGTATTATATCTCGTAAACGTGAAAATAATAATATTTAGAAAAATAATTATAAAAAAATTTATGGACTATTATACAATAACGACATAACAAAAGTTAATAAATAAATACTTTTTAAATGAAAGATTTATTTAAAGTTTATTATGTTAGCAGTCTTAATGGATAGCATGTAATAATTTTTTTTATTATGACATAAAATACTCTCAACTTAATGATTTATGATTAAGAAAAAAAATAATTTTGAATAGTCAATAATTTATTAAGAAACTTTGAGGATTTATAAGGTTAGGTACAAATAATTACATAAAGTTTTATTAGGCGAGCCCAGTACGCTGGGCATTGGACATGTACTGAGCGTAAGCCCCGATGACCAAGGATTAAGTCTCACGAAACTAAGCCCCACATATGTGTATTTTACAAGTTATTATCCCCAAGGCGAGCTCCGAGCGAGCCCCAATTCTGCTTTTTAAAACAGAGGTTTCACTATTTATTTTGTTCAGATACGTTATACTATGGCACTAATTGTCCCAACGGAGGGACGCGTGAAATTTCCTAACGAATAACCTCCCCCAATTTTAAATCCCGGATTTAATTAAAATTCGCTCCTGATTAGACCCATTAGGCCATTGCCTGACTAATTCATGTACGGGTCAAAACTAGATTAGAGAAATTTGGCACGCGGAGACATATGGTCGTGGTCAGGCAGGCCAAGATCGGACCATCATCAATAACTAAGGTAGTGGTCAGGCAGGTCATCAAACAACTAGTTGGCTTTGGAATACTCAAAAGAAATATTCTACTGAATATTCCATCAAAATGTAACTTTTTTTAGGATTTTCTATGGATATCCCCTTATAAATAAGAGGGGGAACTTTCAAAATGGGGGGCCTCTCCCTCTCCCTCTCCCTCTCCCTCTCCCTCTCCCCCTCTCTAGAAAATATGTAAACATATCTCTTGAAAGAAAAAGAAAAAAGGATCTGTGATAAAAAAACTTCACGAGATCCAAAAAGAACCCTAAGATTTGTGTATTTATCTGCCATTCATCTTTATCTCTATCAAGTGAAAGAGGATCTGTCTCACTCAAGATCGGGTGAGTCCTTTTCTTTATTTACATTTTATTATCACTTAATGCATCTTTATTTATGCTATTAAATCTGATAATAATCGCTGTCAATTATTATATTTGACTATATTTTTTTATTTCTCCTACTCATCCCAGATCTATAGTTAATTATCTTTAACTAGCAATTATCCCTTCAAGGGGACGGAGAGATTGACGGGGATGTCACTCATCGTATAGGAGCGGGGTGGTTGAAGTGGAGGCTCGCATCAGGAGTCTTGTGTGACAAGAAAGTTCCACAGAAACTCAAAGGGAAGTTTTATAGAGCGGTGGTTAGACCTGCCATGTTGTATGGGGTGGAGTGCTGGCCCGTGAAGAACTCTCATGTCCAGAGAATGAGAGTTGCGGAGATGAGGATGCTCAGGTGGATGTGCGGGCTCACCGGATTAGATAAGATTAAGAATGAAGTTATTCGGGAGAAGGTGGGGGTGGCCCCAGTGGATGAGAAGATGCGAGAAGCGAGACTCAGGTGGTTTGGGCATGTGCGGAGGAGAAGCCCTGATGCACCGGTGAGGAGTTGTGAGCGACTGGCGATGGTTGGCGCGAGTCGAGGCAGAGGGAGGCCTAAGAGGTATTGGGGTGAGGTGATTAGGCAGGATATGGCTAGAATAGGGATTTCCGAGGACATGAACCTTGATAGGAAAGTTTGGAGGTCTAGTATTAGGGTTGTAGGGTAGGGCCTTCTAGAATTCTTAGTACTTCTGTTAGGGGCTGAGTGGGGTTTGGTAGCGATCTCTATAGTTAATTAATGTATTGTATAGTGCCTCTTATGGTAGTAACCGATTGGTATTATTGCATGTCATTCTACTTTTGGTTTTATGTTTAGATAATTATTTATTCGATTATCCCGGATTTACTAACTTTGTTTTATTTTGTTTTGTTTGTTGATTTTCTCTCTCTTTTTCTGAGCCGAGGGTCGGCCGGAAACAGCCTCTCTACCTTTCGGGTAGGGGTAAGGCCTGTGTACGTATTACCCTCCCCAGACCCCACTTTGTGGGAACATACTGGGTAGTTGTTGTTGTTGTTGTTGTTGTTGTTGTATCCCTTCATCTTTATTGATTGATTTGCTTAAAAAGTATTTTATAACTTATAAGCCAAATAATTTGGCGCCGTCTGTAAGTATTTTCTAATTAAAATTGTAGTTTTCTCTAGATTTAAAATTTAATTCTAACAAATTCCTAGAGTAGCTTCACCATTCGGTATTGCTGCATAAAAAGTAAATCAAGAAATCTAAGAAAAAACACTAGTGGATATTTTTGTGTGAGGCTCACAAAGTTGCCCATCTATGCTTACGCACAATAGGCGTCAGTCACTATGTATTAAACTAATCCACGCTTATATTTGTAAAACACACAATAAAATCCAAAAAAAAAAAAATAATACTAGTAATATGCAGCTCACTTTGCCAAATTATTCTCATCAAAATCTAAGTACACATAAATACTCTGACATCTCAATTCACTGTACTCGGACTCAGACTAAGTGCCTTCACCATCAAAGTGTAATAATGTTCGACCTTGCTTGAACTGGGACTCAGCCTAAGTGTCTTCACCATCAAAATGTAACAATGTTCGACCTTGCTCGAACTGAGTTAAATGCTAAGTGCCTTCGCCACCAAAGTTTGATAAGTTCTACCTCGCTCGAACGGGGACTCAGGCTAAGTGTCTTCGCCATCAAAGTGTAACAAAGTTCGACCTCGCTCGAACTAGGACTCAGGCGAAGTGCATTCGCCATTAAAGTGTAACAATGTTCGACCTCGCTTGAAGTGGGACTCAGGCTAAGTGCCTTCGCCATCAAAGTGTAACAATGTTCGACCTCGCTCGAACTGAGACTCGGGCTAAGTGTCTTCGTTATCAAAGTGTAACAATATTCGACCTCGCTCGAACTGAGTTAAAGGCTAAGTGCCTTCGCCACCAAAGTTTTATAAGTTCGACCTCGTTCGAACTAGGACTCAGGCTAAGTACCTTCGCCATCAAAGTGTAACAATGTTTGACCTCGCTCAAACTGGAACTCAAGCTAAGTGCCTTCTCCATCAAAGTGTAACAATGTTCGACCTCGTTCGAACTGGGACTCAAGCTAAGTGCCTTCGCCATCAAAGTGTAACAATGTTCGACCTTGCTCGAACTGTGACTCAGGCTAAGAACCTTCGTCATCAAAGTGTAACAATGTTCGACGTCGCTCGAACTAAGTTAAAGGCTAAGTGCCTTCGCCACCAAAGTTTGATAAGTTCGACCTTGATCGAATAATAATGGGTTAACATTTTGACAAGTTCGAAATAACACCCTTATGTCCAAGGGACATCGCCAAAAAGAATTCGGCATCCGAAACAATGTTCGGCCTCGTCCAAAAAAATATTCGGCCTCGTTCGAAATAATATTTGGCCTCGTCCGAAATAATATTCGGCCTCATACAAAAAAATATTCGGCATCGACCGAAATAATGTTCGGCCTCGTCTGAAATAACATTCGATCTCGATCGAAATAATATTTGGCCTCGTCCGAAATAATGTTCGGCCTCGTCCGAAATAATATTTGGCATCGTCCGAAGAAAAATTCGGCCTCGATCAAAATAATATTCGGCCTCGTCCGAAAAAACATTCGGCCTGGACCGAAAAAATGTTCGGCCTTGTCCGAAATAACATTCGGTCTCGACCGAAATAATATTTGGCCTCGTCCGAAATAATGTTCGGCCTCGTCCGAAATAATATTCGGCATCGTCAAAAAAAAATTCGGCCTCGATCAAAATAATATTCGGCCTCGTTCGAAACAACATTCGGCCTCATCCGAATCAACCCATATGGTCAAGGGCCATCGCCAAAAAGAGGAGGTCGATCCCAACGGCCAACGACCATCGCCAAAAAAGAGGGGTCGACCCTTATGGCCAAGGGCCATCACCAAAAAGAATTCGGCATCGAACAAAATAATATTCGGCCTCATCCGAAATAACATTCGGCCTCGTCCGAAATAACATTCGGGCTCGTCCGAATCGACCCTTTTGGACAAGGGCCATCGCCAAAAAGAATTCGGCCTCGATCGAAATAATATTCGGCCTCGTCCGAAAAAAATATCCGGCCTCATCCGAAATAATGTTTGGCCTCGTACAAAAAATATTTGGCATCGACCTAAATAACATTCGGCCTCGACCGAAATAACATTCGGCCTCGACTGAAAAAATATTCGGCCTCGATCAAAATAACATTCGGTCTCGACCGAAATAACATTCGCCCTCGTCCGAAAAAATATTCGGCCTCGTCCGAAAAAGTATTCGGCCTTGATCGAAATAATATTCGACCTCGTCCGAAATAACATTCGGCTTCGTCGGAATCAAATTTTGGCCTCGTCCGAAACGACATTCGGCCTCATCCGAATCAACATCCGAATTTCTCAAATTACGATTAAGGAAGTCCGCTCACCGAGCTCGACCAAGAGACTACGTTAATAAGCGGAGGGACTAACTGTATGGGTCAAAACTAGATCAGAGAAATTCAGCACGCGGAGATATAAGATCGTGGTCAAGCAGACCAAGGTCTTGTCGTCATCAATAATTAAAGTCGGACCGTCATCAAACAACTGGTTTACTTTAGAATACTATAAATGAATATTCTACCGAATATTCCCTCAAAATTGTACTTTTTTTTAGAATTTTCTATGGATATCCCCTTATAAATAGGAGGGGAACTTCCCGGGGGGAGGGGACTCTCCTTACCCTCTCCCCCTCTCTATAAAATATGTAAACACATCTTTTAAAAGAAAAAAAAGAGGATTTGTGATCCAAAAATTTCATGAGATCCAAAAAGAACCGTAAGATTTGTGTATTTATCTATCATTCATCTTTATTTCTATCAAGTGAGAGAGGATCCGCCCCCGCTCAAGATCGGGTGAATTCTTTCCTTTATTTACATTTTATTGTCACTTAATGTTACTTAATGCATCTTTATTTATGTTATTAAATCTGATAATAATCGCTGTCAACATTTATATTTGATTATATTTTTTTATTTCTCCTACTCATTTCAGATCTAGAGTTAATTATCTTTAATTAAGATTGACTCCTTCATCTTTATTGATTGATTTGCTAAAAAAGTATTTTACCACTTTTATGTCAAACAATTCCCTTCATAATCTTTTTGTTTCTATTTTTTTATTAATTTTTTATTTTTGTGTCACATTTTAACTCGTGCCCGCTTTGTAAAGAAATTACAAGCATACCCGTTTTTTCACATAACTTCAGCCCGCGGAGCTGAAGTTTTTCTTTTGTACTGAAAATCTCTTTGTATAGAGCTTAAGTTTTTCAGTTATAAAATAAAAATTTAAGCTCTAGAGCTTAAGTTTTTTAGTTATAAAATAACAACTTAAGCAGTTTTCCAGCTTAAGCTTTCCAGTTATAAAATAAAAACTTAAGCAGTTTTCTAATTATAAAATAAAAACTTAAATTCTAGAACTTAAGTTTTTCCGGTAATAATACAAAAACTTTAGCTCTAGCTTTTATGTTGTAACTAGAAAACTTCAGTCCTTTTTTCTAGATTCATTACCAGTAATATCAACAATTATTGTGAAAGAAAACAGCTCATACCTCTAAGTCACAAAGACCTCCCCACACGAAGCAATCAACCACAAGTCAACAGTTCCAGCTCTGACGTCTAATACATATTAAAAATGATATATGTTTCTCACTTATCAATTACAATTAGATGATGCAACTTACCTGAAGCTCAAATAGAGCAGCATAAGAAGAATTAATACAACACCATTCAATATAAGGAAGAGGGCCTTATAACAGAATAAGGAAAAGAAAAGGAGAAGTGGAAGCTGAATTTTTTTTAAAAGTAGATACGAGTACAAATAAAAAAATAAAACATTAAAAGGGCGCCCAAATAGGATACCCGTGCAATTTCTTGCACCTAATTCGGCCCAAAAATGAAAACCAAAAAAAATAAAATATTAAACAACCATCTTCTTCTATCTTTCCAAATTGGGTGCACCAAGAATTCTTAATCAAACAATTTATATTGTTGGAAACAAATCTCTACCGATTAGTTAATTAGATGTGGTAGTCTATACTTGTAAAACTGATTGGAGTATTTTTCAGATGAAATTTTTTAATCTCTACTGGTTAGGGGAGTTGTGATGGTTATTTTTTTTGTATTTATATTGTTGGGTCTTGAAGGTTCGAAATCTTGACAGAAAATTTTGAATTATAAAATAATTGCTTAGATATTATTTAAATGTTAAAACAATATTGAGAGATGTTATTTTTGTGTATAGTAGCTGAACCGCCATTGAAAAAGCATTGGAGCTTGAAATTTCAAAACCCATATCCAAAATTAAAGTCAAAATTATGGGTTAAAATCATTTGTTGCTGGTAATTTGAGTTTATAATGTTTGATGAGACTAAAAACATCTTATAATTCTTAAAATATTTGACGAGACGAATTGGGTTTCTCTTATTTCTTGATGGTCTGCTCAATTTAGTGATGGAAATTTGTTTTAATTGTTATTTGAAAGTTGTGCCTCAAATTTGGGTTCATGTAGTAAAATATTGGTGGATTTTGATGGAAAAAAAAACCCATGATTTAAAACGAAAGTGCTTGTTGAAGATACTTTAAAAAAAAAAAGGAGCGCTTGTTGAAGGGGTTGGTCAGGGACAATTCAGCGCCTTAGTATAACCTACTATTAGAGAACCAAATTAACCAGATAGTAAAATAGAGGATAAATTTACATTATTTTCGCTAGTGTTATAAATATTTTATATTATGAATGTTCATACTTTGTTGTAAATAAATTTTTTGAAAAAGTTTATCTATATCAGGCTCCGCCATAAATATGTTTATCTATTTAGTACTCTATTGGAAATAAGCCTACTAAAAAAACTTATCACTTCGACACCTGATTGTGAATAAATATTACGTTCAGTAGAAGATTATTCATAGCGAGTATAATAAGTTTATCATTTAGATACTCCGTTATGGATAAATACTACCCCCGGTAAATGATTATCCATATCTGGTACAATGAGTTTATCCTTTTAGTACTCCATTATGGATAAACATTACTCTTTGTATAAAAATTATTTATATATAGTAGCAGCTTACACAAAGCTTGTAGTAGCTTACACAACAACTTGTAGTAGCAGCTTACACAACAGCTTATAGTAGCTTACGCAGCAACTTGCAGTAGCAGCTTACACAACAGCAAGTTATAGTAGCTTACACAACAACAACTTATAGTAGCTTACACAACAACAACTTATAGTAGCTTACACAGTAGCAGCTTACACAACAACTTCCTTTCTTCTATAAATAGAAAGTTTTTAGTTCATTATATATATATATATATATATATATATATATATCAGTTTGGAATTCGAATAATATATCAGTTTCTTTCTATATTTGTCTTTACTTTACAGTCTTTATTTTATAAAAGCTAGTATATAATTACTCCCTCTACTTCAATTTATGTGAACCTATTTTTTTCGTCAGTGTAAAAAAGAATGACTCTTTTCCTTATTTATAAATAATTTACTTTTATACAATGATTTATAGTCACACAAAATATATGTGCATCATTTTATACTTATTTTATGCATCATTTTATATTACAAATTTAAAAAATTTCTCTCTTTTTTTAAACTTCGTATCCAATTAAATAGATTCACAAAATGGAGTACCAAATTTCAAATCGTTCAGCATATAGCTATTTTTATTTACAGTGGTATCGATCTTCTTCACTTATATGTACCATTTTGCTAAAACATGCTAATATATGGGATTTAATGAAGCTCTTTATCAAGTTAGTGCCCGACTAACTTTAGTGCCCACTAAATATTGTCTCCCAAATATCTTTTTTCCTTGTTTTGCTTGTATCTCTCCAAAGTTAAGATTAGACAAGATTAAATATTTATATTTTAAATAAAGATGTAGAACAGTATATAGAAAAGAGAAAACAACAATCTCATGATTGAAGAAAAAATCATGACTATTAAGACCACCGAAAGTCTATCATAATATTTATATTTTGAATAAAGATGTAGAACACAGTATATAGAAAAGAGAAAACAACAATCCCGTGCAAGAGAAAATTTGTCACAATCCAAATCTATTATATTGTGACGGCGCCTAATATGAAACTAGTCAAGCCGATTCATTTATCAACATAACCTCATATTTCGAAATAAATTTCTTTAAACTATATAATTAATAAAATTTCAGAAGATAAATCTGAATAACAAAGTGTGAAGACATCGAGATGTTATTAGTCATGCGCATCTTCTAAGAACTATTCGATAAAACTAAGACTAATATAGTCTGAAAAATAACCAATAATATCTAAAGGAAGATACGAGGGAGAAGAGAAGGCTGCAATCGTCATGCAGCTACCTTGCTGACTCCAATAGATCCGCGGCGGATGAAATCAACACTCGTTAGCATGTCCAGCAACCCCTAGATCTGCACACAAGGTGCAAAGAGTAATATGAGTACGCCAACTCAGTAAGTAATAAAGGTAAATAAAGGCTCAACAGTAGGAAACACATAAAATCCAAATCATGAAATCTCATTAAGCACAACATGCTTTCAAAATAGTATATGAGTCAGATCATCTCGTTTAAAATCCAGTTTTCGGAAAAATTATTTGAAGATATTTTTCAGTAATACCAAAAGAGACTCAACGCAAATGAGGGCAAAAGTGATGGACATCATAAACAGTCATTCGAGCACAACATCACTCAGAATTAGCCCTCGATAAAACTCATAGTCACTCTTATATGACCCCTCGGGCATATCTCATATCGCTCACTCGGGGTACCCGCACACAATGGGGGTGTGCAGACTCTGGAGGGGCTCCGTCAGCCCAAACTTTATAATCCGCACGGACAACCACGTGTCACACGGACAACTCACGTGTTATAGTATCAATATCAAAATCCGCACGACAACTCACCTGGTATACTCTCAATATCCTCACAATTACAAGCCATCGGCCTCACTCGGTCATAAACGTCTCAAGTCACTCGGGCTATCAGTAAAAAAAATAGGGTGCTCAGCCCAAAAATAACATTTTCATATGCATCAAAACAATGTAACAAAGACTGAGTTATGAAATTAGTAAACATATCATAACTAAGTATATATTTTCATTCAAAAAGTGAGAGGATAACAAGAAAAGGCCCAAAGGGTCAAAACAACTTTGGCACGAGACCCAAATATGGCATTCAACCCAATTTCTCGAGATTATTTCTAAAACACATAAGTATCATATAGTTTCAGTCAAACACGCAACTTGATAGTTGATATGGGATGGACCAAGTCACAATCCCTAAAGGTGCACGCCCACAGGACCTACACCTAGCATGTGTGTCACCTCAAAGTAGTGAAACAATGTGAAATCCGGGATTTCATACCCTCAGTACAAGATTTAAAGTCATTACTTACCTCAAACCGGTTGAATCCCTACTCCGCGATGCCCTTGCCTTTGGAATCGGCCTCCAAACGTCCTGAATCTAACCAAAAGCAATACAATGTGATCAATATGGTCCAAGGAACCAATTCCATACGAAAAGCTATCAATTTAGATCAAAATAAAAAAATTCACCCAAAACTGACCCTTGGGACCACGTCTCGGAATCTGATAAAAATAAAAAAACTAGAAACTCCTTTTCCTCTCAAGCCTATACATACTAAATTCATCAAAATCCAACATCAAATGGTCCCTCAAATACCCAAATCAACTCTCCAATTACCAAGCTCTAATTCCCTCAATTTCATCATTCATTTCTACTAATTTCATGCTTAAAATGCTGAAAATTATCACAATCATGAATATTACGCTCAAGTAACTTACCTCAAGGGTTAAATTTTGTCACGACCCCAACCCCGGTCGTGATGGCGCCCAACACAACTGCTAGGCAAGCCCGACCATTTTCACTCTCATCCCGAGCATGAAGCTCAACTCAATAACTTGAATATTATTATCAACAATAAAGCTAGGATCTTAACTAATAGGTAGAAGCTAAACTGAATAATTTCCCAAACACCTGGGGTCACGAGTCTAGAGCCTCTAAACATAAACTGGATAACAATATCTGAATGAAAACTCAAGTCTGAAAAATGTATTTACAAATAAAGCTGGAATAAGATGAGTGGCCAGGTCCTGCGAACGCTAGCAGCTAGCTCAGCAACTCGAATACTCTCATATAAGCCGGACTGCTCATCTAACCCTCCTGCGTACCTGAATCTGCACACAAAGGTGTAGGGAGTAGGAGTGAGTACTAAGTACTCAGTGAGTAAAAAATATATAAAATAGTTGAAAGTAGGAAATCCACAGAATACCACAGAGCAAAGCTAAAACTACAGTCGGATACCTACCACGAACTAACAACAACAACAAACCACAAATATCACACGTAATTTACAATGCATGAATGCAATGCAATGCACATGACCGCTACGGTGTGTAGCCTGATCCATTTAATGTCGACGGCACTCACTAGGGGTGTGTACAGACTCCGGAGGGGCTCCTTCAGCCCAAGCGCAATATTCATATCATCTGCTGCAGCATGCAGCCCGATCCGTACTTAGTCCACAACATGCAAATGAGTCACACACAATTCAATATATTTATTTCCAGGTTCCAGTTCATTAATAATGAAAAATACTTTAAATTATTCAATTTTCCAAGAACAGGTGACTTAGCATTTCATAACAGCGATTTCAAGCCAGGACCGAGATTAATGATTTCACAAATCATGCTATCACATAGATATCTATCCCCTAAGGATACTACAGGTCGGTCCAAGTCCCCAAATATGGCTTATAGCCCACATATATACTTAACACAGTGTGTGTTTCAACTGCCAATATAATATTATTCTTATTCGGGATGGACCAAGTCACAATCCCCAGTCACAACCAATCCCGCACCTTCCATGGGGTGCGAGTCACGCCCTAAATAGCGTAACAATGTGATAAGCCGGGGTTTCAAACCCTCAGGCTATCATATACACTAACTACTCACCTCTAACCGGTCGTGGACTCATCCGCGATGCCTTTTTCCTTCGAATTTGCTGCCTCGTGCGTCGAATCTCCGGTGATTACCCGTTGATTTCTCTCTTCAAATCACTAAAAACCCTCCCTTGACGAAGTAAAAGTGGTGTAAAATTATGAGGGTTCGCGTCTGAAATTTTTAACTTAACTGTCCTGTCACTGACGCTTCATTCTATGCGATCGCAATGCCTCCATGCGACTGCATAGTGTAAAGTTTTCCATGCCCATTTTCCTTCTATGAGATCGCAATGAATTGTATGCGATCGCACTGTGTAGAGTTCTAAGACTATGCGATCGCACTGACTTCTATGCGATCGCATAGAGCATTTTCCTGGGCTCCAAATTCCTTCTATGCGATCGCATTAACCCCCATGCGATCGCACAATTCAACTTCCCCAACCTATGCGATCGCACTTGAATCTCTGCAATCGCATAGAGTAAAAATCCACCCCTCTCCAGGTCTTCTATGCGATTGCATAGAACAACATCTGACTGCAATATTTTTGCTGCAACATCTAAGTTCAAAACTTCCCGTTGGGCATCCGAAATCATCGTGAGACCCTCAATACCTCAACCAAATGCACAAATATGTCACATTACTTCATTCAAACTTGCTCACAATATAAAAACACCATCATAAACATCAAGATCATCAAATTCTCACGGATTTAAGCCTAAGTTTCACTAAAACTTCCGAAACTAACATTTGCTCTAAAACCCGACCTAAACATCTCCGAATGATCTGAAATTTTGCACGCATATCCAAAATCACCTAGCGGAGCTACTGTAACTCTCAGAATTCCATTCCGAACCCCGAATCAAAATCTTGCCTACCGTCCGGAATTCGCCAGAATTCAACCTTAGCCAATTCAAGCCTAAATCTATATCGGACCTCCGAATTCAATTCCAATTTCTCTCCCAAGTCATAAATCATCCCCCAAAACTAGTCGATTCATCAGAAATCCATTCCGAGCTTACTAACTCATTGGTCAACATTCGGTTGACTTTTCCAAACTAACATTTCCATAAATAGGTTTATTGCCTCATTTTTAACCGGATTCTATTCGATTTACTTCCAACTCTCCAAACACATATAAATGAACATATGAAAGTAAAATGGAGAAAACGGGGTGGTAAATCCCGTAACGACGAGTCGGGTCGTTACAAATTTATACCTTATGCCCAAGCAATTTTCACCTGCGACCTTTTTCTAGCACCTGCGCAACTGCTTCTGCTGTCCAAACAACCGCACCAACGCTTTTCACTTAATCTCCCAAAACCACGTCTGCGATCCATTCCCCGCACCTGCAGTCTCATAGGTGCACTCCACCTACCTCACCTGCAGTCCAGACTCAGATTCCAAATCTTTTTGCTTCTGCTAACCTCGCACCTGCGGTACCCACTCTGCAGGTACGGTTATCATAGCTGAGTGAAATCTTTAGCATTCCTCCAAATTCCATCCTTGATCCGTCAACCGCCTGAAATAAACTTGAGGCCCTTGGGACCTCTACTAAACATACCAACAAGTCACATATCGACATTCAAACTTAGTCGAACGTTTGGAACACTCAAAACAACATCAAAACACCAAATCACCCTCGGGTTGAGGCCTAAGAATTTCTTAACTTCCGAATTCTGCAAACGATGTCGAAACCTACCGAATGACCTAAAATTTTGCACATACGTCACAAATGACATTATGGACCTACTCCAATTTCTGGAACAATATTCCAACCCCTGTATCAAAATTTCCACTGCCCATCGAGAATCGCCAAATTTCCATATTCGCTAATTCAAGCCTAATTCTACCAGGTAACTCAAAATCACATTCCAGACGTGCTCCCAAGTCCAAAAATCACCTAACGGAGCTAACCAAACCATCAAAATTTATATCCAAGATCGTTCACACACAAGTCGACATCCGGTTGACTTTTCCAACTTAAGTCTTCTCAAAAGAGACTAAGTATCTCAATTTACTCCAAACCAGTCTGAACCCAAACAAACTAACACGATATGGCAAAATATAGCTGAGGAACACATAAGGAAGAATAAATAGAGGAAACAGGACTATAATCCATGAAACGACGGGTCGGGTCAATCGTAAGATCACCAAAAGTCTCTCATCATATTAGTCGCATTTATTATCCATCATTTACTAATATATCGTTTGGGAATTGTATATGGTAGAATCGGGGCTATCCAATTTTATAGGCTCGAGAATCTTTTTAAGAGCGAATCCGAAATAGGTTGGGTCAGAGCCTAATGGTAGAGTTCGAATTTCAAAGATAAGAGTATTCGATGAATATCAAGTTCGAGCGTGACCAGCCTCCAGATAACGTTGTTGTGGTTTTGTAATAGAAAATGTTAGATTTCTGTAGTGGCCCAAAAATCAAGGCATAAATTTCAGAATGGATTTTTACGAACTTGTACTAGGCGGTTAGAGAGCTGCCAAATTAGATTACTTACTAAAAACGGAAATGTACCTTATTTAGGACCCCCCTCCATTATATAGAAGGATACCATTCATTTGTAAGATATCCAATCATTGTCAAAGAATATACTCTCTTGCTTTTCTCACTCATTGTTCATCAGAATTGTCCTTTAGCTTTGTTGTTCTTGACCAATCTCGAGGTCACTTGGGCTCGAGGTCAATACTGTCTAGCAACACTGGTTTGATTTATTCAATTCGTACATTTATACGCTATATTTCTTGATTATTAATTGGTATTGAACTAAATTACATATCTTTAAAATTACAAATCAAATTTAATTGTTACTCGTATTTTTGAGGTATACAGTTTGGTGCCCACCGTGGAGCTAAAGATAATAGTGATTATTTTAGTACTGATTCTAATAACACATATTATTCTTACACTTGTTATTGTCAAGTTTTTTTGTTACCCCAGGATTAAACATGTAAAACTAGCAAAATGCACGTGTTCGCGACAATGTAGGTCTTGGATGTCATGGGGAAAACGACAATGTAGGGGTCAGTGTACCACCAATAAACACTGGGGAAGTGTCAAATATGGAACTAGTTGATGATAGTTTGCACATCGCTTTGAATGCTGTGTCCGATAAATTTAGGAGCCCGAGTTCTTCATTGAAAGGTCATCTCGCAGTCACACCCCTCGAAGTTCAGAGCTAAGGCTCAAGCCTATCCTCGTGGTTCGCCTAAGAGTTGATTTTGTTTAGGCTATTGTAGCGGACCACAGCAAGAAAGGGGGAGGCTCCCAAGGCATGTGATTTGACCTGATAAGGTCAGCCTACTTGAGGTCTATTATGAGGTGTTAAATCTGGCCAAGCTATCTCTATGCTATCGCTATTTTAACACATTTTATATTGTAAAGATTCCATTGCCTATATAAAGGGGATCCCCGCCCTTTGTAAAGGGGATTGATGTTGCTCTGCTTCTCCATTAAAGCAATAATATCTCTCTCTCTTTTCTTCTAAAGTCATTTGTTCTTATTGGCTCAAGGCCACCCTTATATTCATTGTCTCTTAACATGTTCTTCGTTACATAGCTCAATATTGGACGTAAAGAACCTTAATTAATCGTATTTCTGCTTGTTATTCCGTTCCCAACTATTCCCAATAACTCGATCTTGGCTCAAGCCTTGGCCTCGGGGCCCCCATCGATACTACGCCCGGGAAATAGGGCCCCTCGATTTGTTTATTGCTTCATCTTAGCTCGTATTTTATCACTATACTTAGCATTTTTTAGCATCAATTGCCTTGACAACTAGCTAGAGAATAGATCGTGTATTTTTAGAATCTCATTTACAAATTTAATTATTGTTATCATTTTCATGGTAAACAGTTTGACGCCCACTGTGGGGTTAAAAATAATAGTGATTATTTTCTTGCTGGTTCACACAAACACATGTTATCTTTCACACTTCTTCTTGCCCAAGATCTTCACTTTCAAGTAGGGGTGGGCATCGGTCGGTTCGGTTCGGTTTTGAAAATTATTGGTTTTGCCTATCGGTTATCGGTTTACAAATATCATAACCCGATAACCAAACCGATAAGATATTAGTTATCGGTTATCATCTTATCGATTATTGATCCTTATCGGTTCGGTTATCGGTTTACCCGATAAGATAAAACTAAAATTAAAAGTGCTCAATTACTCATATTGAATATCAAAATATTGCTACTCCTCCAACCATAAATTTCACATGAGTAGAGAAGACACCAAGACTGGCGGTTAGCAAATAGAAAACATAAATCAGAAGCAAACAGAGGCAAAAATCAGAAGCAAACAGAGGCAAAATCCTTGAGCAAACAGGACAATTAACAAGAAGCAAACAAAAAATCTTGAGCCAAAACATACACGATGCGATTGATGAGTCAGGCGTCTAGCGTTACACGATACGATTGATTGTTTGGAGTTGGGGGCTGCGGCGGAAATACAATGAGAGAGACAAAGACTGAGTGAAAGAGGGAAGGGAATTAGTAAAATAAAACCCTAGTATATACTTAAGGGTAGATTAATAAATTAATTCATTCTTATTGGGTTATCGGTTTTTACCCAATAACAAAAATGCAAACCAAGACCGAACCGATAACCCAATAAATTTTTTTTCTTACCCCGTTATCGAACCGTTAACCCAATAACTCAATACCGATAACCCAATAAATAATTAACGGTCCGGGTTATCGGTTTTACCCGATATATGCCCACCCCTACTTTCAAGGCAGAACGCCCGGCCTAGCTGGTGAGATGGGAAACCGAGACCTTGAAAACAATAGGGAAATGGACACGACTGATCCAAAGTTCAATGCATCCCTGGGTTCAATTCGAGCAAAATGGAGGGGCCCCCAACATAGCGTCCACATGATTATCGAAAGAGCTAGTGACCTCCAAGGGCCCATGTTCAAACGAATAAAAATATCTGCTACAGAAGAGGGATCACCCTGAAAACGCTTATCCAAAAAAATCCTCATATTCATCGAGGAAGACCTAGAGGCCATGGGGGAACCGCACAATGATGCGTTGGTGATCTCATTTCTCTTAAACAATACAAGGATAGAGCATGTGCTTGTGGACTCGGGCGGTTCGGCTAACATAATCAAGTATGAAGTAGTATAACAGCTGGGGCTACTCGCTTGTCACTATCCTCCATTCCATCCTGAAGCTGACACTCAATCAAGGTGACCCTTATCGTAAGGTTGTCACTCTCAGAAATCACCTCATCCACGTGGCTACTGAGCTCAAGGATTTCAGCATCCCTTGCCTGAAGCACCCTTCTCAATAAAAGCATCTCCCTCTCAAACAACATAAGTGAAGGTCCAAGAGGTTAAAAGAAATAAAATCCCGCGAAAACTCAAATAATAGCAAAAACAAAGGATGAATAACCTATTCGGTTAAAGTGACTTTCTCACGTTTGCGATGGCTCGCCTTATCCTGATGCTGGGCAAGGGCTTGGTTGTAAAGCGCTTTGACCTGCAAGTGCATAAAAAGTTAGGGAAGTAGAGATTGAATGGCCCGAAGCAATAGAAAGAGGATGAAGGAGGTTACTCGCTCACAAAGCTTGCTCATCTCGCCAAAAATAGAGGAATTGTTGACCCCGAAGCTGCCTTCAAGAATGATCGCCACCCTCCCAAGTACGTCTCCATCTTCGACCAGTGCACCTGCCTCCGGAAGGTGCTTACAAAGCTCATCTCACACTTCGAGAGATTGAAGTGATCCCTCTTTCGAGGAATCAATAATAACCAACAAGCCAACGAGGGTCAGTGTGAATGTCCGACCCTCGTTCATTTTGGGTCCCCGATTGAAGCTCCTTAAAATCGAATGCTAAGGACATCCCAGCACGAGAAGCACTCTGGCCACCTGCTGAGTCAAATCCAGTACTTGATACCCCATCTGTTGCCTCGCCACTATGAAAATAGGTTGTGTTAGCATCGAACTCCTATTTAGAGCATTTATCCCCTCGGCCCGAGGAGCAACCGGTCCCGAACGACCTTGAGAGGGTGCCAAAGGGTTGTTTTCTCCATCACCTTCAGCACGAGGATTTCCCACTGCGCCAGAAGCAGAATTTATAGGTCAACCTTGGGCTCCTCCACTTTGGTCCTTTTTGGCTCGGACGGATCGGTCAGAGCATCCCTTTGCCTTTTCTTCTTATCGTCAAGCATTTGGGTATCCCCTTCGACGGGCGACACTCCCTTTATCAGTAAGACCTCTCCCAGGCCTACATAGGTATAAGGATTAAATGCGTAGAAAGGAAAAAATCGAGCGGCAAACTGCGCTAGAATGTGCGGCTACCCCGAGAACTCAAAACTTACCATGATCTTTCACCTCCCACCGGTGTGAGATCACGTCATGCACGATCATTATACGTGTAAGCCAAGTATAAACGGCCGACCCAATCTCGCAGATCTGGCACTGCTCCAGGATAGAGCACCACTGCTGAAAAGACATAAAATAAACGATAGAGTCAAGAATACAAAGAGAAATCATCAAAGGGAAGCAGAAGCCCTATATCCACTTACGCGCGATGTTCCACTTTTTAGGAAATGACATCCCTTTCATTGGGATCAAATAAGATGTCCTCACTCGGACAAATTGACTCAACCACCCGTCGTCCCCAAACTCCTCAGTACAGGCAAAAAGAGACCTCGAAGATAGTGAAGCTTGATTAAGCCCCCGCAAAGGAGGCGGGGGTTGTACATCCGGATCAGGTGATTCAAATTGAAGGCATCCCCTCTATCATGCTCGAATAATGCCTGATCATATAAATTATATATGCCGGAACGAAAGATGGATCTGACCCAGAGTTACCTGATAACTCTGGCAGAAATCGAGAATCACAAGATCTATTTGGGGCAAAGACGGTCCTGCCGGTCCCAAAAGTAAATGGGTAGGTATACATGCTCAGAAAGCCATCCCTATAAGCCATAATGTCTTTATCCCGAGCAGGAATCTCCACGAGCACGGCATCCCCGCAACAACAATTGACTTTTACTCTCCCTATATCTGTTATGGAGTTGATATAAGGAGTTACCGGTTCATGGTGTCCTGATTTTGAGGAAGGTCTCTCGACCCTAAAATCTGAAGTCATCGTGAATGATCCTGGGACACACTCCTCGATACGGGAAGGAGTCGTCGCTTCACCTTGAGAGAAGAACTAAGAGGTCAAGCCCGGCATCGAGAGAATCCCGTTGTGGTTTTGTAACAGAAAAAGCGATATTCCTGCATAGGCCCAAAAATCAAGCGTAAATTCTGAAACGGATCTGTACGAACTCGTACTAGGCGGTTAGACAACTGTTAAATTAATTTCCTTACTAAGAACATAAATGTAACTTATTTAGGAGCCCCCGATTATATAAAAGGGATCCCATTCATTTATAAGACATCCAATCATTGGCAAAGAACATACCATCTTACTTTTCCCGCCCATTGTTCGCTAGAATTGTCCTTTAAGTTTACTATTCTTACTTTATTGTTCTTGATCAATCTCGAGGTCACTTGGGCTAGAGGTCGATACTATATAGCAACACTTGTGTGATTTACTCATTTCTTTCATTTATACGCTATACTTCTTGATTATTAATTGATATTGAACTAAATCATATATCTTTATGACCACAAATCAAATTTTATTCTTACTCGTATTTTCAAGGTAAACAGTCACCTTTGTCTTTCTTTCTCAAGATAAATGCATAACGTCCTAACACCGAAAGTACCCTTTTTCTTGTCGAAGAGCCATTCCTAAAAATTTATTATTCTCTGAATCTTTAATTGCATATATAAGCGAACGGACTTTTCTTGTTTACACAAACAAGATATTTAGTTTCAGGCAATTATACCAATATTATACACCAAACAAGATATTTAGTTTCAGACAATTATGCCAATATTATACACAGTTATGCAAAAATATACAACTTCATACAAATTGTAAATCTTATGCAAATAGCAAATCTGAAAATATTATGCATCGTTATACATGAACCTTAAACATTCTACAACCAGAAATAACAAGGTTGATGCAGTAAACTCACCAACTAAATCACGTGGGCAAACGGTCAATATGGTACCCGTATATAATGCTAAGTAACCTTTCATCAACTGCCATTATTGGCCTATAATATTTTCAACCTTGATAGACACATATAGCGAAATTCCAATGTAATACGTAATTTTCTTATAGTTTGTGTAAAAAATATATTTGTAATCTTGTAACTGAGCTACAATATTACAAGGTCATCTAATGGTATAATTATATTGGGGACAGAAGAAATATTAAAGTAATTGAAGAGTTGTCAAAGCTATAAATAGCTGAATCAGCCCATGGAAATATTACAAGTAACTGAAAAAAAAAACACTTAAAACTTTGATAAGCTTGGGTGAAAGGAAGAAACAGATGGGGAAAGAAACAAATGGAGAAGCAAGAACACGTGAAGAAAACCAAGATTCTCAAGCCCAAGTAGATATTTGGAAGTATGTGTTCGGTTTCACAGAAATGGCTGTCGTAAAATGTGCCATAGAGTTGGGAATCGCTGATTTCTTGGAAAGCAATCAACAACCTGTTACCTTAAATCAACTATCTGTTGCACTTGGCTGCTGCTCCTCTTCCCTCTATAGAGTCTTGAGGTATTGTATGAAACTGTTTAACTAGACACAGAGTTTAAGAAAAAATAAAAAAATTTAGAATTATACCTTCTATTGTTTTATTCATTTTTTCTTCAAATTTCTGGCAGGTTCTTGAACAATCGTGGAATATTTAAGGAGACATCAACAGGAAATGGCGAAATCAGTTATGTTCAAACACCCCTTTCCCGCCTTCTAAGAAAAGAAGGCGGAAATAGCATGGCTGCTTTCGTGTTATTTGAAAGCAGCCCAGTGATGCTAGCACCGTGGCATAATCTTAGTGCTCGTGTTTTGTCAAAGGAGAATACAGTACCAGCATTTAACGCAGCTCATGGGAAAGATGTTTGGAAATTCGCAGAAACAGATCATGGGTACAGTAACCTCTTAAATAAAGCAATGGCATGTGGTGCGAGGGTGTCTGCACCAGCAATTATCAATGGTTGCCCAGAGATATTCAAAGGGATAAGCTCATTGGTGGATGTTGGTGGTGGTGATGGAACAGCTCTTAGAATATTGGTAGAGGCTTTTCCATGGATTAAAGGGATTAACTTTGATCTACCTCATGTTGCTTCTGTTGCTCCTCGTTCTAATGGCGTTCAACATGTTGGAGGTGACATGTTTCACTGTGTTCCTAAAGCTGATGCGGCTTTCATCATGGTAATTAATTAACTACTTATACAACTTACTATCATTTGTTTCAATATATTTGTCATTTTAGAATAACAAAATACTCCTCGTTTCAATTTAGGTGAACCCATTTAACTGGGTATAGAGTTTAAGATAAGAGAGAAAATTTTTGATTTTGTGGTGCAAAAAAAAAATATTTTGTATGGCTATAAATCATTGTTTAAAGGTAAATTATTTCTAAATAAGAAAATGGATCATTCTTTTTTACACGCACCAAAAAAGGATTGCTATATTTCCTTATTACTTCATTTTAGAAAGAGGTAACAGCCTTATTTCCTTATTACTTTGTCTTTTTTGGTCTTCTTGACCGGAGGATCTCCCGGAAACAACCTTTTTACTCCTTCGGATAGAGGTAACGTCTGTGTACACACTACCCTCCCCAGACCCAACGAATCGTTGTTGTTGTTTGTTTTTCGTTTTAGAAAGAACAACAGCTTTTTCAAATTTCTGAAAGATTTCAATGATCTTCCCATTTACCTTTAGGACTAATTAAGCTTTTACGGCCACAATAAATATTATGACATATTTAAAATTATATATTTCAAATGTGTTTATCCACACAAATATTGTTATTTTATTTAAACCATAAATTTTAAAAGTATTAATTTTTTCTTAAATTCGGACTTAGTCAAGTTATCCATAAACAGAGGGAGTATTATTATCTTTTCCAGATTTGTTCTTTCTGTAAGTAATTTAGTGAAACCTTTAAAGGAGAGATAAAGGGTGGTTTGGTTTAGACACATTCTTATGATTGATGGTTAATTGTTAGATGTCTTTCTAATAAGTATTAAAAACCCTTTAAAATCATATGACATATATGGAAAGAAAGTAGTTAGATAAGTACATAGATAACAATTCAGTGTACTTTGCAACTAAGTCGAGAAAAAGAAAGGAATTACTTTTACTCCTCCCGCTACAATTTATATGAACCTATTTTTTTTGTGCGTTCTAAAAAGAATAATTTATTTTTAAATTTAAAAAATAATATAGCTTAAACTTTTAATTTTACCCTTAATGAGAAACTTTTATAATCACACAAATACGAGACCCCTTTTTGACTTGTGACCGCAAATTCAAAAAGTCTTCATTTTTTATTAAACTTCGTGCACAATCAAACAAATTCACATAAATTGGAACGAATGTTGTACTTTTTTTTGAATTTCTTTACTTTTTTCGAAATCAATGTCTGACCATAAAAAAAATTTAAAATTTTAAAAAACACAAGTAGTTATTTTTCAATTTTTCATTCAGATTACTAATAAAACTTAAAAAATAACCCAAAATTATATTTACATTCAAATACAACTCTAATTTTCATATAATACCATTTTAACTTGAATAAACTTTTTACCTTTTTATTTGAAATTTTACAATTCATATGTCCAAAATACCACTGAATTTTCTAAATATTGTTAATACGTCATTGATAAGTTATCAAAAGGTACAATGATTACATTTTGACAAGCTTAACAGTAAAAGCAGTCACTCTTAGGGGTCGTTTGGTACGGGTATAAGAAAGTATAAGGGTGGTATAAAAATTTAATATTACCTACTATTATGTTTGGTTAGCAAACCATAAGTTATCCCGGTATTAATTTTAACACTGGATAACTTATACTTTATAGAAGGTGGGATAATTAGCACCGGTATAACTTACACATTCTTCTTAGAAATTATACAATTGTCATTCTTAATATAACATAACAAACAATGAATAAACAACAATCTCAGCATAACTAATCCCAGTATAACTTATCTCAATATAACTTATAACGGCATAACTTATACCGATATAAATCATATTCCAACCAAACGTCCCCTTAATGATTTTCAAAGACTGCTCAGGCAGCTTTTTAATGCGCAAGATATCTTTAAAGTGCTTTTAACTTTATTAATTCTTTGGATACACCTGTTAATTGTTCTCAATTTGTATAAACTTATGGTGAATATTAGTGGGTATTACATGACTGGGGAGATGATGAATGCATACAAATCTTAAGAAAATGTGGAGAGGCAATTCCAAAAGACACAGGAAAAGTGATAATTGTGGAGGCAGTGATTGAAAAAAGAGAGAATGACAAACTCAAGGATGTGGGTTTGATGCTGGATATGGTTATGATGGCTCACACAAGCAATGGAAAAGAAAGAACTGCTAAACAATGGGCCTATGTTCTGAGTGCAGCTGGATTCAGTAGACACACTATTAACCACATTGATGCTGTTCAATCTGTTATTCAGGCTTATCTTTAATGATTTTTCTATTTTTCTCTTATTAAAATCAGGGAAAACAATAACTGTGATATTTCTTGTTATTAAGAACGTTCTGTGATGTGAAATGGTTGCTTTAAATATGTTATGATAATTTCTGTAACTATAGAAGATTGTCATTAAAGGTAAAATAAAAAAGCAAAAGTGTCCCTATTTTTACTTTTAAATACTGTCTATATTTAATATCGTTTAGGGACATATAATCACTATTTTTAATGGTGCTCCTATGGACCCATATATTAAAATGATATTGTGGATGCCACGTGTTTATTAACATTTTCTTATACTTTGAAGAAATAAAAAAACATCCATTTAAAAATACTCTCTTTCATTCTCCATACCTTAATTACGGTGTATTTTTGAAGTGAGAAGTTACCTCTTTTATGGTTAAAATTTCATGGTATAGCCAGTTTTCACATTGGTTAATGAAAAATAGCCAATGTTTACGAAGTCAATGAAAAATAGCCACTAGTTTGCTGCAATAGGGACCGGTCCAGTATAATATACGGGAGTTCTAGTGCATTTGTGTACGAACTCCAGTATATTATGCTGGACCGGTATACTTTGCTAACTCCTGTAAAATTTGCGGGAGACTAGAGCACTAGTGCTCCAAACTCCAGTATATTATACTGGACAATTATACTGCTGGAACTCCCGTAAAATTTGCGGGAGTTCCAGAATAATTATGCTTGAACTCCAGTAAAATTTGCGGAAGTTCCAGTATAGTTATCCTGGAACTCCCGTAAAATTTACAGGAGTTCAAGCATATTTATGCTGGAACTCCAGTAAAATTTGCGGGCATATTTTTCCAGATTTTAAACAGTGTTTTTGCTCAGATTAAAGTGGCTAAATTTTGATGACTTTTGAAACTTGGCTATTTTTCAACGACCAGTGGTAAATCTGGCTATTTTTCAATTTTTCCCTCTTTTATGGGTGGCAACATACTTATTGATGATATGGCCATTAATAAAACCTTACAAGTAACGACATTTATTGAGAAATTACCACCTTTATGTAAGGATTTTATTCCACAGCTTAAAATTTTACTTGAGTTGTGATGACGCCTAATACAATTTGCTAGGAAAACCAACAACAAATATGCAGAACTAACGATAAGAAATAGTCTCAAATAGTGAAATAGTATAAATAACTTAAGTCATAATGACAATACAACTAAAACCACCAAAAATCTTATGTCACCGAGTGCATGAGCTCTATAGAGTGGTAAATAAAGTCCAAACAAAATATAATACCGTTTGAAAGAATAATAACAATAATATAAGACAAAGGAAGGGACTCAATGGAATAATTGAATAAATCTTTAAAGACACTCATCCATATTCCTAACTTCAATTTCCACCCTAAGTGTGCAAGGCTACAAGTTCTACACATTTGCTATGCTGATGATCTACTGATGCGTTGTAGGGCAGATGAAACATCTATGAAGCTAATGATGGGAGAATTTCAACACTTCTATCTTGTTTATGGGCTCAAAGAAAACCTAGACAAGAATTCCTTATACATAACAGGGGTGCATGTGGCCTTCAAAGAAAAAATGATATCTGAACTGCACCTAACTTTAGGTACTTTTCCATTCAAGTACCTTAGAGTTCCGCTATCCACAAGGAAGCTCACAATCCATCAGTGCATGCTATTAATTGAGTAGATTGTAGATAGGATCAGAAGCTGGATATCAAAGTTCCTATGTTGGCAGACTACAACTCATTAAGAGTGTTATGTTTGAAATGCAAACCTATTTGGTGCATGTATTTTTAATTCCAAAGAAGGTCATCAAGATAGTTAATAACATTTGCAGGAGTTACCTGTGGACGGAGTACATGACAACTCTAATAGAGCTCCAGTTTCTTAGGAAACTCTATGCAAATCAAAAGATGTTGGAAGTCTAACATCATCAACTATGCATTGTGAAATAAGGCTTCTCTAACCAAACTTCTATGGTCTATAATGGAAAAGAAAGATAAACTATGGATTAGGTGGATTCACAGTCACTACATAATATATAATGATGTTGCTACCATGAATGCTCCATAACAAGCAAGCTGGTTAGTGAGAAGGATATTCTGTTGCAGAGAATGGTGGACATATGATCTAACAGTGATAAACTCTGTACGCGGTAAAAATCAAAAGACTTGATTTTTGCTATCAAGATAATTTGGGAAGCCTCCCTTAAGACCCCGATGATAGAAGGCTATGATAGAGTCCTGACCTCCGGGCTCATCGAGGTCCGAATCAAAGGAAGCAGGGCTTGAGGTAAGGTAAGAGAATATGACTCCAGAACACATGGCTATGCCTGACACGGCCGATCTATCTGTACCCTATTGAGATGACAAACAATAGGTCGTCCCATCTTTCTACTTTTGTAAATAATATATGCATCTTTTACCGAGCCCCCTCGCCTATATAAGGGGGACTCACCCCACCTTATAAACGAGTGATGTTGCTCCACTTCTCCAATAAGCAATAATGTCTCTCTTTCTCCCTTTCTCTCTTTCTTCTAAATTATCAGTGTTCTTAGACCCCGAGGTCGCCCTAGCATTTTATTGTTCTTTATTTTTTCTTCGTCATTTAGCTCAAGACAGACGGTATAAAGCCTTGTATGCATATACTTATCTTTTTTTCCCTTCCCAATTACCCTTGATAAGGTTACCTTTGATAGGCCCGAGGTAGGCTCGAGGCCTAGCTCCAAGGTATCTATTGGCTTGTCCTAAGCCCGGGAACATTCCTTACTTACCATTTTGGCTAGCTCGATCTTTACTATTTTACTCCAAGTTTAACACTAATCATTCTTTCAAATTAGCTCGGGAATAGATCACGTATTTTTAAAAATCTATTTATAAATTAAATTGTTGTTACCATTTTCACGATAAACAAACTCTTTTGTGCATGATGGAAAATTCAACATCAAGAAAGCCTATATATATATTCTATGCCAACCCAAAGTTCAAGAAAATCACTAATTATGTTGACATGAATGCTGCCAAAACACAAGTTCATATTATGGATGGTAGTACAACAAAGGTTATCTACGGTTGTCGGGCTCACAAAATAGGGATTTTAGGTGCCCCAATCACGCGTGCTATGTGAAAGAGATATTGAAGAAACACATGGCCACCTATTCTTTGAATTTCAATACTTCGAAAGCTTGTGGAAAGGAATGTTGACATGGCTAAGATACCAAAGAAACATCACAAAGTGGGAACTTGAAGTGAATTGATTATCAACCAATATCAATTGCAGGAACCTAAGAAGAACAATCATAGGAAGTATTTTTGTAGCAGTGGTGTATTGCATCTGGATGGAAAGGAATATCAGAAGATTTCAAAACTAGTAAAGAGAAGCCAAGGACAAAGCTAAAGATATTACAATTCAAGTGCATATAGCAGGTCAACAAAAATTCAAATGGAGACCTATATTGAATACACTAAATAGTTATCCTAGTTTGAAGTTTATAGCAAGTATAGAATAATCCAAATTTTCTCAAGTGATTTTGGATAAGCAACAGGATACTTGTATAATTTTTATTTTTTGTTACTCTTGCAACCTGCTATTAGAGTCAAAAAGTGCAGGCAATGTATATTGAAAATTGATTGAAATAAAAATTTTACTTTCGACCAAAAAAGAAGGAATGGACCTTAAGGCATACGAACAGGACAACAATGCTACCTCTAATTCTCTAAGAAAATTCGGATAAACAACTCACAAGCAACTACCTCTATTTGTAACACTTGTATTTATACACGAATGACATAATATAGTACGAGTATAATCGATTTCATATACTCAATAAGTAACAATTTTAACTATGAAAATAATAGTGATGAGGTTAGCAAAGTTTGATGCTCACTTTTAACAACCAACAACAATAATAACAGCAGAAAATGACATAAGAGGAAAAATATCTCAAATAATAATAGGCTCAACACTAACACAATAAAAGGAGAAATAGGCATGTTTTTCAAATATATCAGTTCAAGGCATCAACTTTCCTATAAAAATCACTTATACAAGAATTTATCAAGGTAAAATATGATTTCAAGCTCTAAATATCAACTAGAGATATCAAATACCAATTAACATAAGGAAAATATAATTTTATGTATGCATGTCAAGTATACACGCTAAAATCAACAACATCGTAATTTAATCATCAAGTATACACAATATCAGCATGCTTGTAGTGTTTGGTACAAATACCTCTAAATCATCACAAATACACACTCAGTACTGTATGAGTGCCTGACATAAGTCTCTCACTAGGAATATTTCGTGTGCTTGTACTCATAAGGCACATAGTAATATCGATTATCGCCCGACTTCAGAGTGGCGGATCTTGACCTAAGCGCTGACTAGATCAAAAGACAATGATAAATATCACGCAGGCCACTATGGGGGCCTTGGTGCAAGTGTCACCTCACTAATAATATCAATACGACTCTCTGGTCCAAATTGATCATCAATCTCATCAAGTCTCGATATGCCAATATTTCATATTATCATACTCAAAATACCATATTAAGTATACCAACATGTCAGAATTTAGCTCAAAGAAGTGTCAAACATAGGGACACTCACAATAAGTGAAATAACATATAAAGAGTGCATAGAGACAGAGATATAACATGTGAATTTAATATCATGGCTGAAAAATATGGTTGCCACTATGGAAAATAGCACAACATTGCAAAAATGATCCTATCATATCTCAAACAGATTAGAAAATAACCTCGATACAACTTCGAGTGTGAATAATATCTCAACTAGAAGAAAAAATGGAGGAAACACAGTACCGAGAAAGCAAAACAACGCCTAAAGTATACTGAGAATATGAATAATCGTGGTGCATGCATATACACTCATCACCTCATATATATATGTGTCCCAGCATATAACAAGCATCATAGCATATGGGGAAATACTCTCAAGCCAAGCATAGAAAGATACTTACCCCGAGCGAGCGATAATCAAATAAAACAAAACCTATACAATAAATCTTCAATCCCTAGTCAAACCAGCAAAAGTCAATAAAAGTTAACCTAGGACCACTTGGTTAAATCCGGTTAAAAGGATAGATTCTGACTACCCATAACCCCACGAGTCCAAATATATATTTGGACTCCAAAATCGAGTCCAAATCGACTCTAAAATTTTTGGCAAAACTGCCAAATCTCACTTTCAAATACCATAATCCAAGTGTAAACATTCATGGGGAAATAAGGTACATAACAAAAATTGAGTAAAAAAAACCTTACCTAAAAATTATAGTGAAAACCTCCAAAATCGCCTATAACCGAGCTCCAAAACTCATAGTAGTGAAAATAAAATAAACCTTAGAAATATAACATTCAGCCAGTGTTTCTGTAAGGCCCCGTAAAATTTCGGACCCTTGGTAGTGATTTAAGTGTCAAAAATGTAGAAAATCAATTTTTCCAAAAAGTGTCAAATATGCGGTCAAGAATGCGACCGCAAACCTGATATGCGGACCGCATTCTTGCCGCAAAACGTTCCAGAGAGTTTCCCAAAATCCATGTCAATAATGCGGTCGAAATGCGATCGCATAGTGAATCTGCGGTCCACTTTGCGACCGCAGATCAGGTATGCGGACCGCATATTGGTCGCATTTTGTAACAGAACTTGAGTAATTTTTTGAGCCATTCTGCGGTCACTATGCGGACCGCATATTGATTCTGCGGTCGCATAGTGCACCGCATAATTGACCCCGGCCCAGATTTTGTAACATTTTGACCCGATCTCTTCTTTAATATAACGCCTTTCACCCTCATTTTCTCAAATCATTTTACCAAAATTAGAGAGAGAAGAGAGGGGTTTTAGAGAGAGAAGTTCTTCATCTTGAAAGATTGTTCCAACAACTTAATTCCAAGGGATCCTAGGGCAAGGATTCAACTTCCCCAATGTTTTCAAGGTAAAAACCCTAACTATTTTCTCAAATTTTCAGATTTAAATTGGGTAAAGAGAGGTTTGCATATAATAGCTTTTGAAAATAGAATTTTACACTCATGCATGATTATTGAACTTGATTTCTAGTAAAAAGAAGTGAGTAGGAGTAAGAGTCTTCAAGAACAAGGTTGGCAAGAGTAGGATATCTTGGGTAAGCATAAAGTAGGAAGTTAACGGAAGAAAACTCATCACCAGGTATGTATGGCTAATTTTGATTCTTGTGAAATCGCCTTTATGTGTAAAATTATTTGGCATGTGTTGATTTGAGAAATTGTATGTGATTATTTGATGTTGTTGTTGGATAATCAAAGTTGTTGTTGAACTATGAGTGTTGTGGTATGAAATATGAACCGGAAGGTAAATGAGAGTTGAATTGGGTAAAGAATTTTGTGAATAATGATTATGATGGCCTATATGGCACCTTGTGGAAAAGAAAACGAAACACTTGAGAATTGGTTTATTGTGGAAAGAGATGAAACACTTGAATTATGGAAAATTGTTGAATATACATGTGTGAATATTCTTGAATGTGGAAACATTGTAACTTGGTTGTGATATTGGCTTGAGAAGTAATTGAGAACATGAAGCAATGTGCAAGTTGCTTATTTGAACTTGTTGAAATTGTGTGTAGTACCTTATCTGCTATTTGAAATTGTTGTGTTTTAAACTGTAAGGCGGGGTCGTGTTGCGCACCGCAACGTGGTGAAATAAGGTGTGGGTTGGGGTGATAAGGGTGGCCGAGGTAATAAGGGTGGTCATGGGCAATAAGGGTGGAAAGCGATCGAAATCGCTATTGAAAATTGATACATAAATCAATAATGTGAAATTGTGAAAGGAGACAACAGGAGAGTTTGCAACCTGGGGGGCACTGATTGCCCCTATGTTTGACTACTTGCAATTTATGTGGTTGATTGGTTGTTGTTCTATTTGTGGACTTTAAACGTGCTTGTGTTGAGGCTTATCTGAAATGAGTAAAAGGTTGGAAACATGGTTAGTTAGCTTAATTGATTTCTTGATGTAATCTATTGGCTGTCTTAACACTGTGATTCTTGTTTAATGGCTTGAGTTTACTTGGGACAAAGTTTGTCCATACATACCAGTACAATTCAAGTGTACTGACGTCCCTTTTGCCGGGGACGCTACATTCGTATCATGATTGTAGGTGGATCAGTAGCAGGCACTTCAGCACATCGGCAGTAGTATCCTTCATCCTCACTGCCCGTTTTGGTGAGCCCCTTTCTTTCTCGGGGCCCTGTGTGGTTCATGCCACCTTTGTTAAGATTTCATTTTGGTTTTGTAAGGTATAGTCGGGGCCTTGTTACCGGCAAGTATTGTATTTCCTTTTGTATCCTAGAGGCTCCGTAGACATGTAAACTGTGGGATTGTGGCCTATGTATATGTATGGGGCGTTGTAAATATAAATTATGAATTTGTTAGTAAATAAATCACATGGTTATGTTTATGTATTGTGATATCAGTCTTTATTGGTAAGATAATTGGTTAATGAGAATCAGTCAACACAGGGGTAACGCGTGGGAGTGAAAGGCACCCAGGTCCGCTTGACTGGGGCAACTCGGTCAGGCGCCGGTCATGTCCCTCGTTTTGGGGCGTGACAGTTTCTGCATGAGCAGACAACTTGAACTCTTTCGCAATATTTTTTCGGCGACAAAACACTCGTCAATGCGATATCCATTAAACTGGCCGACCCCTCGCTTCTACAAAGAAAGGTCTGCTCATGTGGAGGCGCTAGTGTATCCTAAACGTGCATCTATGCATGCTCTTATGCGGACTCCAACCCCTGGCCAAACTCCACTTTTGCAACATCATTCCTACACAAAATATATACAAATATGACACATAAGAACCTGTTATGTCAACATGCAACAAAATGATATATAATCAATCTGAATCATACCTAATCCCCTAGGACCTCATCTAATTTGTAATGATCTGATCGATCAATGTGTGTTTGCACCCCGTTTCTCGTTTTGATGATTCATACATGTGTATTTGTAGTTCTATGACTTTTGGGGTTGGTTAGTGTCGTTACGGAAAGGTTTTGGGTTGATTTAGACCCTTTGGTTCTTGATTTAGAGGCCTAGGTTAGAAATATTGACCGAAGTTTGTTTTTTATAAAAATGACCCCAGAGCGTTTTTTTTGGTGGCTTCAATAGGTTAGTATCATTATTATAGAATTAGGAATATGCCAGAAATGAAATTAGGAGGTCCTTAGGTTGATTTGACATGTTTTGATGAAAATTGACAATTTGAGGTTTAGAAGTTTTCCCAAGTTTGACCATAGGTTAACTTTTGGCTACCTAGTTTAGGATTTTGTTTTAGGACTTAGAATACGTCTGTTATGCTATTTAGAACTTGTATGCATAATTTGAAAGTTGATTTGATAGGATTCAGATGCTTGTTTGTAATTCTGGAGGTTCTTGAACTTTTCTTTGAAATTTATAGGATTTGATGACTGATTCGTAGTTCAAAATCTCTACCACCAATAGAAAAAGAAGAAATAAAATTACTTTTTTCAAAGATGATTTTGGTACCTGGATAAATGACTATAGTCTTATTCTGTCCCATGTCCAAAATTATTTTACCTCTTCTCACACTTAGTCTTACTGGGCTAACCCTTATTTACTCATTCCAGTTGCAAAAGTATCAATCTAGAACACCTAGATGCCCCTCTCTTGGATAATGAGATAAAAAAAATGCAGTCTTCTCTTTCAACCTATTCAAGTCTCCCGGACCAGATGGTCTACGCCCCTTCTTTAAAAAAAATATTGGTTCCATATAGAGGATTCTGTCAAGAAGCTCAGCTATAACATTTTCAACAACCAAAAAATCTCTCCGGATATTAATAGAACTTTTCTATGCCTCATCCCTAAATTCCATAATGCTAATAATATCAAACTTCAAACCTATTGGGTTGTGTAACACTGTTTATAAAATAATTATCAAGATTCTAGCCAATCGTATCAAACCTTTCCTGGATCAACTAATTAGTCCTTATCAGGCTAGTTTTATGAAAAACAGAAGAGCCTCTGATAATGTTATCATCATCCAGGAAATGATTTCGAAATTCAATAAACTGAAAGGTAAGCAAGGCCAAATGATCCTGAAAATTAACTTGGAAAAGGCTTTTGACCGTCTAAAGTGGTCTTTTGTTCATCACAGTCTAGACTTCTTTAATTTCCCTCATAAATTCTCTAAACTCTTGCCAAATTGTATATCTTCCAGTAAAATAACAATCTTAGTCAATGGGGCCGTTACAAACTATTTTCAACCAAGTAGAGGTATTAGACAAGGTGACCCCATCTCCCCATATATGTTTATCCTCTGCTTGGAAATGCTCACCAGGTATATAGAATACCAAGTGGACACTAAAAATTGGGACCCCATTTCCCTAGGATATAAATGTCCAAAAATGTCTCACTTATTTTTTGCTGACGACCTCTCTATGATGGCTAAAGCTAATACTAAGTCTTATCACGCCATTAAAATGTGACGACCCAAAGGGTCATCACTTATTTTATTAATCATTTCGAGCTTCTGAGGCCTTGAAAACCTTATTCTATGTTGCCTCAATTTACGTGCACGATCCGAGCATGTAGCCGGGAAGATTTTTGTGATAGAAAATATGAATTCTATGAGAAATTTGGATAAAAATGATATTAATGTTGATATGGTTGACTTCGGTCAATATTTTTGGTAAACGGATCCGACCCGAGATTGGATGGTCCCGAGAGGTCCGTAGGAAAATATGGGACTTGGACATGCGTCCGGAGTCGAATTCCGAGGCTTAGAGCCCAAGTTATGAATTTTTCTATGAAATTGTTTTTGATGTAATTGTTAAAGGAAATGAATTAATTGACCTCGGTATCGGGCTCGTATTTTGGTTCCGACGCCCGGTACAAGTCTTAAATATTATATATGTGATTTCTGTAAAGTTTGGTGACATTCGGATGTCGTTTGAGATGTTTTGGACCTTGAGTCCCAAGTTTGAAAGTTTTGAAAACCAAAGGTATGAAAATCATGAATTTGAGGCTTGATTTGATGAAAACGAGGTGATATTGGCGATGTGATCGCACGAACAAGTTCATAATGTGTTTTCGAGGTTGTGTACATGTTTGGTTTGGAGCCCGGGGGGCTCGGGTAAAGATTTGATAGGCCGTTGGATTAAATTCTGAAATGTTGCACTGCTGGTTTTTCACCCAACTGTTGGCTTCGCAATTGCGAAGTATTTCTCGCAATTGCGAAGGGGGCAGTACAAGGCAGGGCTCGCAAATGCGAACCCTGATCGCAAATGCGAAGCCCCATTGACCCAGCCTTGTTCGCAAATGCGAACAATTGTTCGCAAATGCGAAAGTCCCCAGGGCCTGCCTATGTTCGCAAATGCGAACAAAAGTTCGCAAATGCGAACATTCCCTATACTGCCTTGGTTCGCAAATGCGAACCATTGTTCGCAAATGCGAACACCGCCCTATATAGCCTATGTTCGCAAATGCGAACATTAGTTCGCAAATGCGAACACTCCCTTTGTCTGCCAGTGTTCGCAAATGCGAACAAATGTTCGCAAATGCGAACTTCCCAACTTAGCTTATTTTTCAAACTCCAGAAATTGGTCGGGGTTCTCAATTGCGAACCCATGTTCGCAAATGCGAACACAGAGACCTGTAAAACACGATTTTCATTCCATTTCTTCACTTTTTACAAAACAAAAACACCCATTTGCGATTCTTCACGGATTCCTTCTTCATCAAAACTATTGTAAGTCACTTTTTACTTAATTCTTTCAATTCCTAACATCATTAAACATGTTTTTCAATAGAAATCAAAGGTTTTCATGGTAGAATTTCTTATTTTTGTTAGAATATAGGGTTTTTCATAAATTGGGAAATTGGACCTCGAATCGAGGTCCGATTTTGAAACAAATCATATACATGAATTCGTGGGGGGATGGGTAACCGGATTTTGGTCCTAACCCCGAGTTCCGACCATGTGGGCCCGGGGTCGAAATTCACTATTCCGGGCAGAATGTTGTAAAAGTTGTATTTGGTCTTAAGAATTAGTTTGTTGAGTAGTATTGATGATATTAAATCAATCGTGTATAGATACAATTGGATTGGAGCCAAAGTTGAAAGAAAAAGACATTTCCATGGATTGAATTGTTCATAAACATTCGAGGTAAGTGTTTGTTCTATCCTAGCTTGAGGGAATAGGATTATGTGCTATGTGTTATGTGATCGAGTGCGGTGTATGGGCTGTGGTGACGAGCATCCATACACTGGCGTCTAGTATGACCGTGAGTCGTTGAAAATGTTTACTTTGAGATATATTTACAGATGAATTGTTGAACCTTTGCCAGGTTGTATTAATTGTTATTGTTTTCCCTTGTCGGGACTTGTTGTGAAGATAATTATTGATTGCCCTTGTTGGGACGGTTTATGAATTACTGTTTCTTTCTCTGCCCTTAAATGTGATTGTTGTTTGGGTGAGGAAGAGTGATAATGCACGAAGGGTGATGCCGTGCCTTGATTATTATTTATGCACGAAGGTTAATGCCGTGCCTTGTTATTTATTATGCACGAAGGATCATGCCGTGCCTTGTTATTGAACCATGTACGAAGGATTATGTCGTACCATGGATGTGAGGATGAGAGTAAAAGTACGAAGGGTGATGCCGTACACTTTATTTGCTTATTTGGTGAGGATGAGAGTAAAAGTACGAAGGGTGATGCCATACACTTTATTTGCTTATTTGGTGAGGATGAGAGTAAAAGCACGAAGGGTGATGCCGTGCAACTACTTGCTATTCCTTGACTTGATATTACTTGTGTTTCCATTATACTTTGTTTTCCTTGTGAACTTATTAACCGTTGTTTAATTGTTGAGTTCTTTTGAGATATTCCTTATTGTGTTATTACTTGTTTACTTCTCGTTATTTTGTGGTATACATATATATTGAACTGCACAGGTTTATGTGGGTGTCTGGTCCTAGGCTTGTCACTACTTCGCCGGGATAGGCCAGGCACTTACCAGCACATGGGGTCGGTTGTGCTGATACTACACTTCTGTGCGCTTTTGCACAGGTCCAGGTTACGATCAGGAGCAGCAGCAGTAAATCGATTGCGTGGGAGTTGATCACATTTGAGACCGAGGTAGCTTGCGGACGTCCGCAGGCCCGGCGTCTCTCTCTTTATTTATGTTACTAGCTGTAGTCTCTTTGTTCCGAGACAAACAGAATTATGTTATATTTCCTTCAGACTTTTATGTGTAGTATTCAGTAGTAGTTCGTGAGTTGGTGACTCCACGTCTTGGGTAGAGGATTTCAATATGATTTTTACCTTGTAACTAGTTATTTCCATTTCGATAAAGTATTCCGCACTTATTTAATTAAGGTTATGGTTCGTTGTTAAATAAATTATGAAATTGTGTTAAAAACAGGATAGTATGAATACAGTGGCTAGCCTAGCTACCACGAGTAGGCGCCATCACGATTCCGATGTTGGGGGAAAATCCGGGTCGTGACATAAAAATGGGCTTGACTTATTTTGCTCTCTGTATAGGCAAAGCATCAACTCTACCAAATCAAAGATTTTGTTCTTAAAAATTGTAACGAATATCACTAACATTACCAACCTTTTAGGTATTAAAAAGAGTAACAACTTTGGTACATACCTTGTATTCCCTATCCTTCACCACAGCCCAAAACCTAGAGATTACCAATTCCTCATAGGCAAAATGAGAACCAAACTTGCATCCTGGAAAATGAGATTCTTTAGTTTGGCAGGTAGAACTACCCTTGCGTCATCATTCCTTAACTCCATCCCAAAATATTACATGCAATATACCCTGCTCCCAAGCAAAACCCTTAAAGAAATTGATAAAGCCCAAAGGGATTTCATTTGGGTAGTATTGAAGAAAAAAGGAAACTTCACTTGGTAAACTGGTCTATCATATGCCATCCTAAAAAATATGGTGGACTAGGGATCCATAATACTCTCAATAAAAATCTTTGTACTCTGGCTAGCTTAAGCTGGAGACTCCTCACAAATGCTCTAATTCCCTAGGCAAAGCTTATCATCTCTTTTATTGCAATAGCTCCTCTACGAATAGAACCTCATTCCTCTGAAAAAAGCATTTGCAGAGGGTGAGACATCTGTTCAAAAGACATCATATTGGCCCCTCATATCCATCCAATCTAAATCTATGTGAGGCCAACTGGATACCAAATATTAGTAACCTAAGGAACCTGGTTATAGGCCCTCCCTCAGCCAAATATCTCTCCACAAAAATTAAAGATATCTTTGATGGTTCTATCTAGAACCTAAACTCTTTAACCTTCTTTTCCTCTCTGGATTTGCTAACCACCATCTCAAAAATAAAAATCCGCCAAAAAGGCCTTCCTATTGACTTACCTACTTGGTCCCTTACCAATAAAGGAGTCTTTACCACTGCTTCTTGATATACTCTGTTAGAATCTCCGGAGAACTCTAATCCTGACTTTGGTTGGATCTAGCATTGGAGTGCCCCAATAAAATTAGATTATTTCTATGGCAATGTCTCACAGTCGAATCCCTTGTAGGAAATACCTTTCATGAATTAGACTAAACATTTACTCAAATTGTCCCATCTGCAAAAACCTTATTGAAGAGTCAATCGAACATATCTTCCTGGACTGTAGAGCTGTCAGTAATCTTTGGAGCAACCTGCAAGGAACCCATCCAATCAATAGAAAGGGGAAGCAGTGGCTTCTCCAAATAAGGGACTTGGACATTCCTATAAAGCATAACTTTATAAACTGGAAGAACTTTTTTCCCTTCATCATCTGGCATAGCTGGCTCAATAGAAATAATAATAATAATAATAATATCAATAATACGGCTAACCAAATAAAGAGTTCCCAAATCATGCAAATGGCACTGGAGTTTAAACTATTCATGGAAAAATCCTTAATCAATCCTCTTAAATCCCTTACAAAAATTAACTGGTTTAAACCCCCTAAGGGGTGGTACAAACATAATGTGGATGCCAGGTTTCATACCTTTAATACAAACTGTGATTTAGGCGGAGTTTTTAGAAATGCAACAGGCAGCTGGGTGGTGTGTTTTGCAAAACTAGCTCATGCAAATAGCTCCCTAGCAGCAGAACTGAAAGCTTTACGAGAAGGGCTAATAACAGCAAAGGAATGGAATCTCTTCCCACTTGAGATTGAAACAGACTGCTTAGAGGCTATCCATGCAATACAAAATGGTAACAAATTATTTAACAAAAATATTAATGATTGCACGTCCTTAATGCTTTAGCAGATGGTTACTCTCCAGCACACTTTCAGGCAGGGGAATAAGATTGCCCACCAGCTAGCTAAATGAGTTCTAGAAAAAGGCAGCAAATCACAGGGATTGGCAAGAAGAAGCAAAGCAGTGAAGTCCACAAAACAAATTTTTGTCGTACCACCTTTTGATGTAACGATTTTTGTTGAAAGTGACAACCTTGAAACTATCTGTCATGAAAAACTTCTATGTAATAAAGCTTGCAATATGTTAGCAAGCTTAGGAAACAAATGCATCCTCCGTGATGCAAGTTATGTTAACTATGTACTAGACATTCCTTAGCTTATTAATATATCTATTTCCTGTTTGCTCAAAAAAAAAAAAATTCAATCTTGGTAACTCAATTAGATTACAGAATTTTAGTTGAATGGGTAGGTAGTTGACGATAAGTTTCTTTGGGTTCAACATGATAGTTATCACTTTATTACTTATTGACACGTCTATTTGTGCGTGCTTTTGGGAGCAATAACAACCTAACACAATACTTGTACCTACGTAGCTGTATTTCTTTTTTAATTTACACCCACATAGCTAGGTTAATCTTTGAACAATATTTATATCCTTATATATTAGTATTATACAATATTTATAAACCTATTTAAACAAATTTATTTACCTTGTCTAAAAGTGCATAACATTTCTATATGTGTTAACGTATATAACACGTTGTCACACCTCCTTTTTCCGCACCGCGAGGGCGCGTAGGAGTTTTTCCAATTGAAGGACAATCGAAACGGAATTTATTTGTGAGATTCAGAGTCGCCACTTGGGAGATTTATGGTGTCCCAAGTCACCGGTTGAATCCCGAATCGAGGAAAAGAATGACTCTGTTAAACAGTCCGCGAACCAGAAATCCGGATAAGGAATTCTGTTAACCCGGGAGAAGGTGTTAGGCATTCCCGAATTCCGTGGTTCTAGCACGGTCGCTTAACTGTCATATTCGGCTTATTTATCTGATTTTAACAGTTATGTACTTAATGCAAATTAATATCCCTTTACCGCTTTTATTACTATTGTTATTTACGAAAGAGAATGTTGCCTAAAATATGTTTCGAATCACGTCACATGAAATGCACCCGGATCCTCGGCACATTCTTATTCAACATTTTTTGGGACTTGGACCTGGGCCGCATGAAATGCACTCCCGTGTTCAGGAAAGTGAAATTATTAAAATACGCGCCTAGAGCGATTACTTATTTACACTTTTGAGAAGGCCATGAAATTCGCTAAGAAACGGCACATCTCGAAACCTAAGTATTTTTACACATATTTATGAGGGCCCCGCGATTTTTATAACTTGTTAGGCGAGGCGCCTCTCTAATTCTAATTTTAAAGCAACCTACATCCCACTATATTTATTTAAGAGTTGATTCAAAATTATTTAAAACATGTCGCAAGCCACACTACATGAAATGCGCCTGTGGTTCCTGACACGCTTTATTTAACCTTGTTCAAAATTGGAGTCGGGTCACATGAAATGCACCCCCGATTCCTTTAATCTAATTACGTCGCTTAGTTGCAGAATAACGAACCAATTTCTATAATGAGACAAAGTCGTATTCAACTATAACCGATTCGAGTAAACATGCAACTAGGCAACTAAGTGAGCAGATTCAAGACTAGGGCGAACAATTACATGAAAAACTTACTTTGAATTCTAGATATCATTCAAATAGCAAATAATCTCAAATTGTTTTTATTTCCTTTAAATGACCCGATCATCTTCCAATTGTTTCATGATTAACTTTTAGAATTAAGCCACAATTATGTGTGCGCATGTCGTGTCACTAGATCCGGCATTTGAACACAAGACAAATCTAAAGGGTAAAAAGAACTAAATAAACAAGACGATCGGAAGTAACAAAAAGACCGAAAGCTTCATTAAAATAATGACGAAATGGTTTAATGACAAAACAAGCAAAACAAACCAGAGTACAGCCCTGAAACAAAACTGGGCAAGACCAAAGCAAGCTGCTAGGACAAAACGGAAGGACAAGAGGGTTTGACCACAAGACAAAGTCCGAATTACAACCCCGAAAATAACTCGGACAACAGAAATGACAACAAAAATGAACCACCAAAGTCCCATCTAGCTGACCAAAGAGGGAGTGTCTTCCCAATTACCAAGCACAACATTTTAGCCACTAAGTTCTGCATCGATATTGCCGAGGTTGCCATCTGCTTCAACATTTTTAGCTTCAGTCAATACACCACCCAGAGGATTCGTGTGCTCCTTGTCATCGTCGTTGATCACAATCAACCACCCTTTTTGAATCATTCTTTCTATTTCCTTTTTCAAAGTACGACAACTCTTAATGTCGTGCCCTCTGACGTTGGAATGGTATGCACATCGTGCAGTAGGATCGAAGCTTCTTGCACGTGGGTCGGGAGTATATCCGGGGAGTGGTGTAATCAGGCCGACATGTTTTAACTTTTCAAACAGGCTTGCATAGGATTCTCCGATAGGGGTAAGAGCCTTTTCTCGCTTCAGCAGCCTCTCCTCCCTAAATGCCTTATTTGGCCTGAAACCTGACCCGGGGGGTTTCCGGCAGGTTCGTGAAGCTGGGTAACTGGAAGGTGAAGTATGATTTTGGGTGTTCCGGTGAGAGTAGTGGTGTTGGGGACTGGAGTAGTGTTGTGAAAACGTAGCTGGGGGACGAGCAATTGAGCTACTCGAGTGGCTGGAAAAACTGTGGTAGGTGGGTATATATGGAGAGTGTGAGGGATTATCTGGCATCGGGTTTAGTGTACGGGTAAGGACAGAGTCCAGGAAGGTGGGTGGTGGCGGGGGTGGTGCTTTTCCATCCATCCACGCCCGATACATGTCAGCCACATGTTGTCTCAACACTTTGACTTCTTCTACTAACCCGCGGTTCCGTTCAACCAGCTGTTGCCGGGTATCGACCCACTCAGTCTTGAGATTCTCTGCCATTGTCCTCTGACTTTGTGTTACAGGGAAGAGCTATTTTGGGACCACAACCAACCACCCTTTTCTGAAAATCGACACAACAAAACGAAGACACCATGTTAGTATTAAGATATTCTGCTTATTGATTTCCCTCTTTTTTTTTTTTTTTTTTTTTTTGTAGTTTGGAAATGATCGAATCCTATGTGGATTGCCTACGTATCATGACCCCGCATGAATCAGACCGAGCGTAGTTCTTGCAAATTATTGCAAGAAATAAAGGGATGTTTATTTAATTTTTTTTTTGTTTTCTTTTTTTTTTGAAGAAAAGTTGTAAAAGCCGACTCCAACCACAAACTATGATGAAAAAATTTTCACACCTTGTGCCAGAGATTTCTACAAGACTAAGAATATTTTTGCGTCAATTATGACTATTTCTACAAAATTAGCCATCACCCGACAAAATAAAAAATTTGATTTTTTTTTTTGGTTATTTTTGCAAAAGGGGTGTGAACCCGGACTTGATTTTGCGGCTATGGCCTTGTAACATTTCCACAAGGAATATTTCAAGGCTATGCCGGTAAATTATTTAAAATGACTCAAAGTGGCTATTTTTGCAAAAACCAGCCTTCCGGCGTCCTTGCGGAACATTCGGCTATTTTCAAAAATATCGTCACTTTGATTTTATTGACAAAATTAAACACACACATTTTTTGATTTTTTAAAAGGGGTGGTTGGACCCGATGAGGGTTGCCTACGTATCTCACCTAGTGGTGAGAATCAAACCTGCGTAGTTCGGTCAAACAAACTACATCTGTAAAGGAACCAAACTATTTATTATTTTTTTCACACATTTTTTTTAAGTTTAAAACAAATTTTTTTTTTAAGTAAAAAAAACAATCTATTTTGAAATCACATATTTTTTTATTTTACAACAAACGTTTTTTTTTTCTTTTTAAGTAAAAAACCAAACTATTTTGAAACTATTTTTTTTTATTTTGATCACACATTTTTTATTTTACAACAAACGTTTTTTTTTCTTTTTAAGTAAAAAAAAAACTATTTTGACACTATTTTTTTTCATTTTCCTCAATATAAAAAAAACGGTTAGCCTGCAAGTCTGAAGCAAATATATGCGTAAAACAAACACGATGCAGCAGGATGGTCTTTTCATTTCAGGTCACATGTCCTAGACGGACCCAACCCCTGTGTTGAGTCCCCTAAGTCAAATGCAACATGATGCAAATAAACGTTCCTACTAGGAATCCGGCATGAAGCTTTGTTATTCTAGGTTTAAAAACCTGGGTTTATTGTTCTAGACCTGGCTTACCCGAGCGGACAACTCGAGCCGAGGAGGAGGCAGCAACCCGGGAATACAGAAGCTTCACCGGTTTTGCAACTTATCCAAACCTCGTTCTAAAGTGGGAATTAGACACTATATAGAAAAGAAGTCACACGAAGTGCACTCTTCTTCATGATTTAGAAGACTCAGAGAGGAGATTGGTTTCGGCACAATTTATATGTATAGTTCACAAAATATCAAAGAAGTAAAAACAATATTTAGCACATTAATACAAACATATAGTAAAATCAGATAATAAATAAGCCAAATACAACAAATATTCCAAGCTCGAATTCTTAAACCCTGAACCAGTGGTTCTGGGTTTTCATCCCCAGCAGAGTCGCCAGAGCTGTCACACCTCCTTTTTCCGCACCGCGAGGGCGCGTAGGAGTTTTTCCAATTGAAGGACAATCGAAACGGAATTTATTTGTGAGATTCAGAGTCGCCACTTGGGAGATTTATGGTGTCCCAAGTCACCGGTTGAATCCCGAATCGAGGAAAAGAATGACTCTATTAAACAGTCCGCGAACCAAAAATCCGGATAAGGAATTCTGTTAACCCGGGAGAAGGTGTTAGGCATTCCCGAATTCCGTGGTTCTAGCACGGTCGCTTAACTGTCATATTCGGCTTATTTATCTGATTTTAACAGTTATGTACTTAATGCAAATTAATATCCCTTTACCGCTTTTATTACTATTGTTATTTACGAAAGAGAATGTTGCCTAAAATATGTTTCGAATCACGTCACATGAAATGCACCCGGATCCTCGGCACATTCTTATTCAACATTTTTTGGGACTTGGACCTGGGCCGCATGAAATGCACTCCCATGTTCAGGAAAGTGAAATTATTAAAATACGCGCCTAGAGCGATTACTTATTTACACTTTTGAGAAGGCCATGAAATTCGCTAAGAAACGGCACATCTCGAAACCTAAGTATTTTTACACATATTTATGAGGGCCCCGCGATTTTTATAACTTGTTAGGCGAGGCGCCTCTCTAATTCTAATTTTAAAGCAACCTACATCCCGCTATATTTATTTAAGAGTTGATTCAAAATTATTTAAAACATGTCGCAAGCCACACTACATGAAATGCGCCTGTGGTTCCTGACACGCTTTATTTAACCTTGTTCAAAATTGGAGTCGGGTCACATGAAATGCACCCCCGATTCCTTTAATCTAATTACGTCGCTTAGTTGCAGAATAACGAACCAATTTCTATAATGAGACAAAGTCGTATTCAACTATAACCGATTCGAGTAAACATGCAACTAGGCAACTAAGTGAGCAGATTCAAGACTAGGGCGAACAATTACATGAAAAACTTACTTTGAATTCTAGATATCATTCAAAGAGCAACTGGCACTTATTTTTGCGAATTCAAGATATCATTTCTCACGGGGTTCAAATCGTCCTAAACTTCCTTCTTAGAAGGATGATTAATCTCAACTTTAACACAAGATCGGGTATTGACAGCTTTGGAGATCATATACCATGAATAGAGAAGATTTAAGCATAGATACCCCAGGAATAATTCGGATTTCTATACATATCCAATGACAATGTATTTTTTGATCTAAATACATTTCCATCTTAACACTAACAGTTTACTTATCCCTGAATGCATTCTTCACAACCCAAATCAGTAAGACAGATTTAATTACACATACTCATACAAACATAAGAAGCATTGGACAACTACATGTGTTAAACAGACTTAAAAGAGAGATTCAGGCTTCATTTCCTTTCCGAATCAAGAAGCTACAATGCTAAGGATGTGTACCTGGAATATGAGGATAAGAAGAAGAGTGAGCAGTGATAACAGTATAGCGAACAGCAGTACAGCAGTAACCAAACAACAACCAAATAATCCCAGCAATCAGATTCTAGAGATAGAAATCAAAGACCAAGAACTCCACCACTTCAAAAGACCAACAGCCCAGATTTCCAAATAAAAACAGACCCCTATACTTATGAAATACCCTGGGGGGGACTTGTGCACCCAAATGTTGTTACACGACTGACTTCGAACAACAAAATAGCAACAGAAAACAAACACCACAGCAAACAGAAACAACAGCAACCAACCAAACACCACCAATCTCGACAAACAACAGCAGCAAACAAGTAGCCTCTCTCACAAACTGAATAACAGCAACAACAACAATAGTCAAACCTCAATGGAACAGTACACAGTGTCTATATGTGTGTGTATTTCTGCCTCCCCTCTTCCTAATGTATGATACTCTTTTTAAAGCCAAAAACCAGCCAGGACCCTCTCTGTGGATATCAAAAATTGTCAGACTGCTCTCCAAGAGTCTGTGTGTGTATGGAAACTCTGTGTATCCCCTCTACTCTCTTTCAAATGTTTCTATCTCTCTCTCCCACTGTATTTTCCAGACTAATCCCCGTTTATATGCTTTTCAACCCTATACTTATAGCTTTTCGAAATCCCTCTGAATGAATGCCCCTCACTAAACTAATACCCCTGCCCATTCCTATCTTTGCCCAGACCCTATTGCTTCCCTGAACTCCCCACTACTAAGTGTCAATGTATGGGCTTTAGTATTAAAAATGCTAATTGCAGAGGGCTTAATGGGATTCCCTGCTGTGCCGCAGGTTCCACTAGGTTGCATCATGGGTGGGGCATTTTTTTAAGTCCTATGATGCCAACATTCTGATTCAAATCACTAACAGCTATATCCAAATCACAACCTAATTCGTATCAACAGTTCAAAGAACAATCTCGATCCAACAGTGATTCGCAATATGATTTACATGGTCGATTTCTGCCATAAACTTCTAATAAACAGACCTACGAAACTAATCGACAACATTCGTATAACTCATATAAGTAACAACAATCAATCATTGAATCAGTGATTCGAAATGCTCAGGCAAACAAAACACAAAAATGCAGAATTTAGCTACTTGACAGTATCGATTACAACCAATTCGTGTTTCTATATCCTAATCTACTCCGACATACAACCAAAATAAGAATGACCAAATAAAGGTCTTACGGGGTAGAAGCAGAGAAGATCAAAAACTTAAACACCAGACAGACACAAACGAACGACTGAACCAATACAATAAGCACAACAACAGAACAGAAGGAAAAGAATGAAATACCTTAAGGAGAGAAATAGAAATCGAACAGACCCGCCCCCAATGGACTTGAATTTGCGTTTTTGAAGTAAACGGACTTTAATTGAAGTGTTTTTCGAACGAAAAACACTCCAATTAAAGTCTATTGACTTCAATTACCGTTGATTTGGACGAAACCCCTAGTTTTTGGATTCTAGGGTTCTTGAGGCCATTTTTGGGGCTTGACTGGTTCTGGCATGATTCGAGGGGAACCAAAGTTTGTTTGGCTATGAGGGAGGTCAAGGGAGTAACTGGTATGAATTTGGTGAGGTTTGGCATGAACATCAAATTCCGGCGACTTTCGAACGAATATTCGAGACGCTCAAGCGATATTCGAACCTAACGGAGGCCGGATTCGAAGAGAGGGATGTGAGGAGAAGGGTTGGTGTTAATTTGGTGGCCGTTGGTCTACCGGAACCGCCGTGAGGCGATTTCCGGCAGGCGGCGCACGGCGGTGGACGGCGAGGTCTGAGCGTCTCTAAGACGACGAAGATGAGGGGGTCTGGTTTAGGGGGGGCTGGGTAGGTCTTTTGGCATATATACTCGCGTGGGAAACAAATCCTGGCCGTTCGATCTGATGAGATCAACGGCCTGGATTATTTTACTTATCCAAACGACGCCGTTTGGCCATCATCGAAGCCGGGTTGGTCTGTGGGTGGATTGGCCGGGCAAACTCGGGTCATGGGGATGAAGCATTGGCCGTTGGATCAACTGAATCGAACGGCCCAGATCGATGCCTCCTGAACGGGTAGATAGGGGAGATCGTGGCCATAGGATCAATTTGAAATGGACGGCCACGATTGAGAATGAGTTGGACTGGACCAAAGATGACTCGATTGGACCTGGTTTTGGACTAGATTTTGGCCCAAATCTGATTTTCTTATTTCCTAAAACTAAACTCTATATTGTATTATATATACATATATATATATATGTATATATATATATATATATATATATATATATATATATATATATATATATATATATATATATATATATATATATATATATATATATATATATATATATATATATATATACCTATAACTAATTTTTAGCAATAAATACCAAATCCTGCGATTGTACATTAAATGACAAGAAATGCGAAAAATACCCCCTCTTTATGATTTTTCATTTTCGTACAAATAAACTTAATTACTCTAAATTACCAATATGAGTTTATATGCAAAATGCAAACATTTTTTATATTTTATATTAATTTAAATAATAGACATGCACACGCAAAAAATGCAAATAATAAGAGAAAAATAACACAAAAATCACAGAAAATCACACTCAACACAAAACTATTTTATTTTGAATTTTTGGGAATAATTCTTATGTAGGGCAAAAATCACGTGCTCACAGCTGCCCTTCTTTGCGCGGAAACATGAAGAGTTTTCGTGCAAAGATAAGTGAGCGGATACGAGCGATTTTTGCCCGTTGGAGCACTCCGTGTGACGCATTTTTCGGAAAAGTTTGACCGAACCTTTGCTTCGGAAGGTCTCCTACATATCCCTGGCTAAAAGGGAATCAGGCCAATGTAGTTCGGGAAGTTTTGGTAGCTGGGACTACCATGATTGCTGTGATCTTGCTGTTACTGTTGTTGCTGCTATCACTGCTTACCGACCTCCTCATTACATCGTGCTAAAACAAAACAAGAAGCTAGGCTAGCCTACGGATCACATGATCCTATCTATCTTCAACTTGCTTTTGCCGCCTTGCTTTTTGTTTGCTTGATTGTTCCTCCTGATGTTTCTTCTCTTCTGCCAATTGTTATTTCGGCCTATCTTGATTGCCGAACTCCGACCATTGGTCCCTCCCTTGTGATCTTCGAACTATTCTGCTTCGAAATCTGAATCTATCTTTCTGATCCTCGTTGCCTTCCTTTTGATTATGAACTTGGATTCATGCTGTGGATTTCCGTTATACTCTACCGCTTTCCTCAACCAACTTCAAAAATAAATCGCCATTCCTCTCTTCAGGCGGGCTCCTGACTTCAACAACATCTTTTGAAAATAAATCGCCATTCCTCTCTTCAGGCGGGCTCCTGACTTCAACATCAACTTAGAAAATAAAAACGCCATTCCTCTCTTCAGGCGGGCTCCTGATTTCAATCATCAACTTTGAAAATAACTCGCCATTCCTCTCTTCAGGCGGGCTCCTGACTTCAACATCAACTTAGAAAAATAAAATGCCATTCCTCTCTTCAAGCGGGCTCCTGACTTCAATCATCAACTTTGAAAATAAATCGCCATTCCTCTCTTCAGGCGGGCTCCTGACTTCAACATCTTTTGAAAATAAATCGCCATTCCTCTCTTCAGGCGGGCTCCTGACTTTAACATCAACTTAGAAAATAAAACGCCATTCCTCTCTTCAGGCGGGCTCCTGACTTCAATCATCAACTTTGAAAATAAATCGCCATTCCTCTCTTCAGGCGGGCTCCTGACTTCAACATCTTTTGAAAATAAATCGCCATTCCTCTCTTCAGGCGGGCTCCTGATTTCAATCATCAACTTTGAAAATAACTCGCCATTCCTCTCTTCAGGCGGGCTCCTGACTTCAACATCAACTTAGAAAAATAAAACGCCATTCCTCTATTCAGGCGGGCTCCTGACTTCAACAACATCTTTTAAAAATAAATCGCCATTCCTCTCTTCAGGCGGGCTCCTGACTTCAACAACATCTTTTAAAATAAATCGCCATTCCTCTCTTCGGGCGGGCTCCTGACTTCAACATCAACTTATAAAATAAATCGCCATTCCTCTCTTCAGGCGGGCTCCTGACTTCAACAACATCTTTTGAAAATAAATCGCCATTCCTCTCTTCAGGCGGGCTCCTGACTTCAACAACATCTTTTAAAATAAATCGCCATTCCTCTCTTCGGGCGGGCTCCTGACTTCAACATCAACTTATAAAATAAATCGCCATTCCTCTCTTCAGGCGGGCTCCTGACTTCAACATCAACTTAGAAAAATAAAACGCCATTCCTCTCTTCAGGAGGGCTCCTGACTTCAATCATCAACTTTGAAAATAAATCGCCATTCCTCTCTTCAGGCGGGCTCCTGACTTCAACATCTTTTGAAAATAAATCGTCATTCCTCTCCTCAGGCGGGCTCCTGACTTCAATCATCAACTCTGAAAATTAAACGCCATTCCTCTCTTCAGGCGGGCTCCTGACTTCAACAACATCTTTTGAAAATAAATCGCCATTCCTCTCTTCAGGCGGGCTCCTGACTTCAACAACATCTTTAAAATAAATCGACATTCCTCTCTTCAGGCGGGCTCCTGACTTCAACATCAACTTTGTAAAATAAATCGCCATTCCTCTCTTCAGGCGGGCTCCTGACTTCAACATCAACTTATAAAATAAATCGCCATTCCTCTCTTCAGGCGGGCTCCTGACTTCAACATCAACTTATAAAATAAATCGCCATTCCTCTCTTCAGGGGCTCCTGACTTCAACATCAACTTATAAAATAAATCGCCATTCCTCTCTTCAGGCGGGCTCCTGACTTCAACAACATCTTTTAAAATAAATCGCCATTCCTCTCTTCAGGCGGGCTCCTGACTTCAACAACATCTTTTAAAATAAATCGCCATTCCTCTCTTCAGGCGGGCTCCTGACTTCAACAACATCTTAGAAAATAAATCGCCATTCCTCTCTTCAGGCGGGCTCTTGACTTCAACATCAACTTAGAAAATAAAACGCCATTCCTCTATTCAGGCGGGCTCCTAACTTCAACAACAACTTACTAACTCCATCCCATCCATGTCGCCTTCCTTTTCTTCCTGCACCACTTTCTTCTTCCTGCATTGCTTCTTATGCCATCCTTTCTTCTGAATTACCTTATTTTGGAATTGCTTTCCTCCTGGGTCGTGTCATTTTTCTCTTGACTGCTGGGGATATCTTTGGAACTGATTACTTACCTGCTGGGGTAATGCTGCTGGGGAAATCTTCTTTATTTCCTCTTTTTCTACCTCCTTCAAAAACCTTTATTCTCTCCCGGGATCGATGAGGATTGAAATGTCATCAACTGGGGATTACACTGTCGGGGGATCCCATTTCCTTTCTCCTCTTTCCGAACCTCCTTCAAGACTTGCGCTTTGCTCCATTGAAAAACTTGTAGGATATAATGCTGCCGGAGAAATCTCGAAATCAGTGTCTCATTTTTTCGAGAACTGTTGGGGATGATACCGACTTCTTGCCTTTCTGAACGCAAGCTTCCTCGTTTTGTTTTGTCGGCTGGGGGTATAATTTCCTCTATCACAACTCATTGTTTTCTTTTTTTCTTTTTTTTTTCAAAGCTGCTGAGGATAATCGGGTTCAAAGATCATTTCCTTGCGTTATCCTGGCTTCTTTCCCCAACCGGGTATTTGGTTTCGAGAAAATTTTCGCAACGGGAGAAAATTTTCTGCCCCAGTTTGAGAATCTTCTTCGTGGCATGCTTTTCCGCCAACAACCCTTCTTTTTCCTGTTTCAAATCAAAGAAAAATTGGTTAGTTTTAAAATGTGGTGGCTGGTTGTGGTGCTCCTGCTGGGGATGGTTCTCCTCTTCTTTCCCTGCTCTGCGTTTCATTGTCAGACCTTGTCGGGGATGTTATTATTTGATGATATTCATGCTGGGGATAGCTTTCTCCTTTCTTGCTTTCCGGCCTTCCTTGACGACTCTTTATTCGCGAACCTTTCCACGTGGTTTTCCACTGAACACCCGAATTCCTATGACAGTGACCCTTCGTGAAGACCTTGCATGTTTTACTGGTGAACCATTTTCTTTAACCTTCCTTGAGGTCATTAACCTTCCTTGAGATATCCTTATTGACACCAATCCCTCACTTTGTCATTTTCCTATTGCTGGGGAATATCCCTCTGGACACTGGCCTTGCGCTTGATCCTTCCTGACCTATACCACTTGGGTGTACCCCGTCTTGCGTAATTGGAAAGCTGATGGAAAATTTTTTGCAGTCATTTCTTGCAAACAGACTCTATTGGGGAATTTTTGATGAAAGGAGAAAGATAAAAGAAAACAGAATAAAAGACAAAGACTCTCTAAAAAGAAAAATTATAAAATAAACCTATCAAACGTGGATACCAACTCTAATGGACATGACATGCACATATAGCCTATCCTCCGTCGTTAAACCGCCTTTTGTAATCTTCTCTTGGGGCTTTCCCATCTAATTTCCAATCTCCGTTCGACTTGTAGTGCCCGAGGGGTTTTCGCTACCAAACCTCTCTCATTTCGGTTTTTCTCTCATCTTTCATCGCCTTATGGTGCCTGTGAAGGTTTTCACCGCTAAGACTCTCTCATTTGTGTTACTTTTTCGCCGGGGATTGGTGGTGTTACTGCTAAGACTCTCCTATTTTCTGCTGGAGATCGGAGTCTTTCTGCCGGGAATCAGAGTGTTATGTCCCGATGAAACTTATCTCATTTGCCTAACTCAGCCTCTTTTGAAAATTGGTCAAAAGGTCTTTCTTTGGACCGTAATGTGGGTTTGGACAGGGCTAGAAAGAAAGGGTATTAAAGGCTCGAAATAAAACAAATTGGGTTCAAAATTACAACCTTCGGAATCCTATATTTTCCTTACATAAACACATTTTTTTTACTGCCCCTGTTTCTTGCTTGGTGATTTTTTTGGTTTTTATTTACACTATGACCGAGCTGTAAAGCGCCTACGTATCCTCTTTAAGGAATCAGGTCAAACGTAGTTCCCAATTCCTCTTTTTCAAGTTTCTTTTTTTTTCATTTTTTCATTTTTTTTTTCTTTTCTCTTTCTTTCCTTTTCGGTTGTTTTTGTTTTTCTCTTTTTTCTTTCTTTATCTTCCCCATTTGGGTTTCTAATTTTGGTACCGATTCCGAAGCAGGGGTATGAAAGAAATCAAAATAAGGCTCGAAGGGTTAACGAAGGATAAAGTGTTTGGGTAGCAGAACAAAATGCCTTCGTCATTCCAATCTTCAAATCATACCAAGTGCAAACAACACGATTAACATTCGTCATATCTTTAAAGCATGGTTGGACAACACTCACATTTTCATTATTATGAACGAACCCACGTCAATTTGGCCAGCTTGCCCTTGACTATTTCCTTTTTACTTGCCCCGGTTTCACATGACTCGGGATCCAAATAATCTCAAATTGTTTTTATTTCCTTTAAATGACCCGATCATCTTCCAATTGTTTCATGATTAACTTTTAGAATTAAGCCACAATTATGTGTGCGCATGTCGTGTCACTAGATCCGGCATTTGAACACAAGACAAATCTAAAGGGTAAAAAGAACTAAATAAACAAGACGATCGGAAGTAACAAAAAGACCGAAAGCTTCATTAAAATAATGACGAAATGGTTTAATGACAAAACAAGCAAAACAAACCAGAGTACAGCCCTGAAACAAAACTGGGCAAGACCAAAGCAAGCTGCTAGGACAAAAACGGAAGGACAAGAGGGTTTGACCACAAGACAAAGTCCGAATTACAACCCTGAAAATAACTCGGACAACAGAAATGACAACAAAAATGAACCACCAAAGTCCCATCTAGCTGACCAAAAGAGGGAGTGTCTTCCCAATTACCAAGCACGACGTTTTAGCCACTAAGTTCTGCATCAATATTGCCGAGGCTGCCATCTGCTTCAACATTTTTAGCTTCAGTCAATACACCACCCAGAGGATTCGTGTGCTCCCTGTCATCGTCGTTGATCACAATCAACCACCCTTTTTGAATCATTCTTTCTATTTCCTTTTTCAAAGTACGACAACTCTTAATGTCGTGCCCTCTGACGTTGGAATGGTATGCACATCGTGCAGTAGGATCGAAGCTTCTTGCACGTGGGTCGGGAGTATATCCGGGGAGTGGTGTAATCAGGCCGACATGTTTTAACTTTTCAAACAGGCTTGCATAGGATTCTCCGATAGGGGTAAGAGCCTTTTCTCGCTTCAGCAGCCTCTCCTCCCTAAATGCCTTATTTGGCCTGAAACCTGACCCGGGGGGTTTCCGGCAGGTTCGTGAAGCTGGGTAACTGGAAGGTGAAGTATGATTTTGGGTGTTCCGGTGAGAGTAGTGGTGTTGGGGACTGGAGTAGTGTTGTGAAAACGTAGCTGGGGGACGAGCAATTGAGCTACTCGAGTGGCTGGAAAAACTGTGGTAGGTGGGTATATATGGAGAGTGTGAGGGATTATCTGGCATCGGGTTTAGTGTACGGGTAAGGACAGAGTCCAGGAAGGTGGGTGGTGGCGGGGGTGGTGCTTTTCCATCCATCCACGCCCGATACATGTCAGCCACATGTTGTCTCAACACTTTGACTTCTTCTACTAACCCGCGGTTCCGTTCAACCAGCTGTTGTCGGGTATCAACCCACTCAGTCTTGAGATTCTCTGCCATTGTCCTCTGACTTTGTGTTACAGGGAAGAGCTATTTTGGGACCACAACCAACCACCTTTTCTGGAAATCGACACAACAAAACGAAGACACCATGTTAGTATTAAGATATTCCGCTTATTGATTTCCTTTTTTTTTTTTTTTTTTTTTTTTGTAGTTTGGAAATGATCGAATCCTATGTGGATTGCCTACGTATCATGACCCCGCATGAATCAGACCGAGCGTAGTTCTTGCAAATTATTGCAAGAAATAAAGGGATGTTTATTTAATTTTTTTTTTGTTTTCTTTTTTTTTTGAAGAAAAGTTGTAAAAGCCGACTCCAACCACAAACTATGATGAAAAAATTTTCACACCTTGTGCCAGAGATTTCTACAAGACTAAGAATATTTTTGCGTCAATTATGACTATTTCTACAAAATTAGCCATCACCCGACAAAATAAAAAATTTGATTTTTTTTTTTGGTTATTTTTGCAAAAGGGGTGTGAACCCGGACTTGATTTTGCGGCTATGGCCTTGTAACATTTCCACAAGGAATATTTCAAGGCTATGCCGGTAAATTATTTAAAATGACTCAAAGTGGCTATTTTTGCAAAAACCAGCCTTCCGGCGTCCTTGCGGAACATTCGGCTATTTTCAAAAATATCGTCACTTTGATTTTATTGACAAAATTAAACACACACATTTTTTGATTTTTTAAAAGGGGTGGTTGGACCCGATGAGGGTTGCCTACGTATCTCACCTAGTGGTGAGAATCAAACCTGCGTAGTTCGGTCAAACAAACTACATCTGTAAAGGAACCAAACTATTTATTATTTTTTTCACACATTTTTTTTAAGTTTAAAACAAATTTTTTTTTTAAGTAAAAAAAACAATCTATTTTGAAATCACATATTTTTTTATTTTACAACAAACGTTTTTTTTTTCTTTTTAAGTAAAAAACCAAACTATTTTGAAACTATTTTTTTTTATTTTGATCACACATTTTTTATTTTACAACAAACGTTTTTTTTTCTTTTTAAGTAAAAAAAAAACTATTTTGACACTATTTTTTTTCATTTTCCTCAATATAAAAAAAACGGTTAGCCTGCAAGTCTGAAGCAAATATATACATAAAACAAACAGGATGCAGCAGGATGGTCTTTTCATTTCAGGTCACCTGTCCTAGACGGACCCAACCCCCGTGTTGAGTCCCCTAAGTCAAATGCAACATGATGCAAATAAACGTTCCTACTAGGGATCCGGCATGAAGCTTTGTTATTCTAGGTTTAAAAACCCGGGTTTATTGTTCTAGACCTGGCTTACCCGAACGGACAACTCGAGCCGAGGAGGAGGCAGCAACCCGGGAATACCAGAAGCTTCACCGGTTTTGCAACTTATCCAAACCTCGTTCTAAAGTGGGAATTAGACACTATATAGAAAAGAAGTCACACGAAGTGCACTCTTCTTCATGATTTAGAAGACTCAGAGAGGAGATTGGTTTCGGCACAATTTATATGTACAGTTCACAAAATATCAAAGCAGTAAAAACAATATTTAGCACATTAATACAAACATATAATAAAATCAGATAATAAATAAGCCAAATACAACAATTATTCCAAGCTCGAATTCTTAAACCCTGAACCAGTGGTTCTGGGTTTTCATCCCCAGCAGAGTCGCCAGAGCTGTCACACCTCCTTTTTCCGCACCGCGAGGGCGCGTAGGAGTTTTTCCAATTGAAGGACAATCGAAACGGAATTTATTTGTGAGATTCAGAGTCGCCACTTGGGAGATTTATGGTGTCCCAAGTCACCGGTTGAATCCCGAATCGAGGAAAAGAATGACTCTATTAAACAGTCCGCGAACCAAAAATCCGGATAAGGAATTCTGTTAACCCGGGAGAAGGTGTTAGGCATTCCCGAATTCCGTGGTTCTAGCACGGTCGCTTAACTGTCATATTCGGCTTATTTATCTGATTTTAACAGTTATGTACTTAATGCAAATTAATATCCCTTTACCGCTTTTATTACTATTGTTATTTACGAAAGAGAATGTTGCCTAAAATATGTTTCGAATCACGTCACATGAAATGCACCCGGATCCTCGGCACATTCTTATTCAACATTTTTTGGGACTTGGACCTGGGCCGCATGAAATGCACTCCCGTGTTCAGGAAAGTGAAATTATTAAAATACGCGCCTAGAGCGATTACTTATTTACACTTTTGAGAAGGCCATGAAATTCGCTAAGAAACGGCACATCTCGAAACCTAAGTATTTTTACACATATTTATGAGGGCCCCGCGATTTTTATAACTTGTTAGGCGAGGCGCCTCTCTAATTCTAATTTTAAAGCAACCTACATCCCGCTATATTTATTTAAGAGTTGATTCAAAATTATTTAAAACATGTCGCAAGCCACACTACATGAAATGCGCCTGTGGTTCCTGACACGCTTTATTTAACCTTGTTCAAAATTGGAGTCGGGTCACATGAAATGCACCCCCGATTCCTTTAATCTAATTACGTCGCTTAGTTGCAGAATAACGAACCAATTTCTATAATGAGACAAAGTCGTATTCAACTATAACCGATTCGAGTAAACATGCAACTAGGCAACTAAGTGAGCAGATTCAAGACTAGGGCGAACAATTACATGAAAAACTTACTTTGAATTCTAGATATCATTCAAAGAGCAACTGGCACTTATTTTTGCGAATTCAAGATATCATTTCTCACGGGGTTCAAATCGTCCTAAACTTCCTTCTTAGAAGGATGATTAATCTCAACTTTAACACAAGATCGGGTATTGACAGCTTTGGAGATCATATACCATGAATAGAGAAGATTTAAGCATAGATACCCCAGGAATAATTCGGATTTCTATACATATCCAATGACAATGTATTTTTTGATCTAAATACATTTCCATCTTAACACTAACAGTTTACTTATCCCTGAATGCATTCTTCACAACCCAAATCAGTAAGACAGATTTAATTACACATACTCATACAAACATAAGAAGCATTGGACAACTACATGTGTTAAACAGACTTAAAAGAGAGATTCAGGCTTCATTTCCTTTCCGAATCAAGAAGCTACAATGCTAAGGATGTGTACCTGGAATATGAGGATAAGAAGAAGAGTGAGCAGTGATAACAGTATAGCGAACAGCAGTACAGCAGTAACCAAACAACAACCAAATAATCCCAGCAATCAGATTCTAGAGATAGAAATCAAAGACCAAGAACTCCACCACTTCAAAAGACCAACAGCCCAGATTTCCAAATAAAAACAGACCCCTATACTTATGAAATACCCTGGGGGGGACTTGTGCACCCAAATGTTGTTACACGACTGACTTCGAACAACAAAATAGCAACAGAAAACAAACACCACAGCAAACAGAAACAACAGCAACCAACCAAACACCACCAATCTCGACAAACAACAGCAGCAAACAAGTAGCCTCTCTCACAAACTGAATAACAGCAACAACAACAATAGTCAAACCTCAATGGAACAGTACACAGTGTCTATATGTGTGTGTATTTCTGCCTCCCCTCTTCCTAATGTATGATACTCTTTTTAAAGCCAAAAACCAGCCAGGACCCTCTCTGTGGATATCAAAAATTGTCAGACTGCTCTCCAAGAGTCTGTGTGTGTATGGAAACTCTGTGTATCCCCTCTACTCTCTTTCAAATGTTTCTATCTCTCTCTCCCACTGTATTTTCCAGACTAATCCCCGTTTATATGCTTTTCAACCCTATACTTATAGCTTTTCGAAATCCCTCTGAATGAATGCCCCTCACTAAACTAATACCCCTGCCCATTCCTATCTTTGCCCAGACCCTATTGCTTCCCTGAACTCCCCACTACTAAGTGTCAATGTATGGGCTTTAGTATTAAAAATGCTAATTGCAGAGGGCTTAATGGGATTCCCTGCTGTGCCGCAGGTTCCACTAGGTTGCATCATGGGTGGGGCATTTTTTAAGTCCTATGATGCCAACATTCTGATTCAAATCACTAACAGCTATATCCAAATCACAACCTAATTCGTATCAACAGTTCAAAGAACAATCTCGATCCAACAGTGATTCGCAATATGATTTACAGGGTCGATTTCTGCCATAAACTTCTAATAAACAGACCTACGAAACTAATCGACAACATTCGTATAACTCATATAAGTAACAACAATCAATCATTGAATCAGTGATTCGAAATGCTCAGGCAAACAAAACACAAAAATGCAGAATTTAGCTACTTGACAGTATCGATTACAACCAATTCGTGTTTCTATATCCTAATCTACTCCGACATACAACCAAAATAAGAATGACCAAATAAAGGTCTTACGGGGTAGAAGCAGAGAAGATCAAAAACTTAAACACCAGACAGACACAAACGAACGACTGAACCAATACAATAAGCACAACAACAGAACAGAAGGAAAAGAATGAAATACCTTAAGGAGAGAAATAGAAATCGAACAGACCCGCCCCCAATGGACTTGAATTTGCGTTTTTTGAAGTAAACGGACTTTAATTGAAGTGTTTTTCGAACGAAAAACACTCCAATTAAAGTCTATTGACTTCAATTACCGTTGATTTGGACGAAATCCCTAGTTTTTGGATTCTAGGGTTCTTGAGGCCATTTTTGGGGCTTGACTGGCTCTGGCATGATTCGAGGGGAACCAAAGTTTGTTTGGCTATGAGGGAGGTCAAGGGAGTAACTGGTATGAATTTGGTGAGGTTTGGCATGAATGTCAAATTCCGACGACTTTCGAACGAATATTCGAGACGCTCAAGCGATATTCGAACCTAACGGAGGCCGGATTCGAAGAGAGGGATGTGAGGAGAAGGGTTGGTGTTAATTTGGTGGCCGTTGGTCTACCGGAACCGCCGTGAGGCGATTTCCGGCAGGCGGCGCACGGCGGTGGACGGCGAGGTCTGAGCGTCTCTAAGACGACGAAGACGAGGGGGTCTGGTTTAGGGGGGGCTGGGTAGGTCTTTTGGCATATATACTCGCGTGGGAAACGAATCCTGGCCGTTCGATCTGATGAGATCAACGGCCTGGATTATTTTACTTATCCAAACGACACCGTTTGGCCATCATCGAAGCCGGGTTGGTCTGTGGGTGGATTGGGCCGGGCAAACTCGGGTCATGGGGATGAAGCATTGGCCGTTGGATCAACTGAATCGAACGGCCCAGATCGATGCCTCCTGAACGGGTAGATAGGGGAGATCGTGGCCATAGGATCAATTTGAAATGGACGGCCACGATTGAGGATGAGTTGGACTGGACCAAAGATGACTCGATTGGGCCTGGTTTTGGACTAGATTTTGGCCCAAATCTGATTTTCTTATTTCCTAAAACTAAACTCTATATTGTATTATATATACATATATATATATATATATATATATATATATATATATATATATATATATATGCCTATATATATATATATATATATATATATATACCTATAACTAATTTTTAGCAATAAATACCAAATCCTGCGATTGTACATTAAATGACAAGAAATGCGAAAAATACCCCCTCTTTATGATTTTTCATTTTCGTACAAATAAACTTAATTACTCTAAATTACCAATATGAGTTTATATGCAAAATGCAAACATTTTTTATATTTTATATTAATTTAAATAATAGACATGCACACGCAAAAAATGCAAATAATAAGAGAAAAATAACACAAAAATCACAGAAAATCACACTCAACACAAAACTATTTTATTTTGAATTTTTGGGAATAATTCCCATGTAGGGCAAAAATCACGTGCTCACACACGTCACTAACTATAAAAATATACTAACTTCTTTTATATTTTCCAGTTGAAATTCGTATTCAAAATTAATTCAGATTTTTATCAAATAACTCCAAAATTTGTAGATAACCTCCTTATATTGTTTTCAATAAGTCTAAACAATACCTGCTTTAAATTTCTCAATCCAAACTCACTTCTTCAAGCTTGTTCAACAATGATGGATCACGTTTTCATTCTATTTTTAACCACTTATAAATTCAGTATTCTAACTATGATTTGAGCTCCAAACACAATGATAAATCAAGTTTGTTAACTTACAATAAAATAGACTCAAAATTTTCAGATTTAACTTTAAAGATATAAAATTCCGAGGTTTTCTCACAATTTTCAACGATAGAAATTCTTAGATTTTCTCCTCCTAATTCGAAAAAAAATAAAGTGATAAAATTGCTGCATGTGTAGATTTTTCTTTTTCAAATTTGTGTAGGTTAAATAGGGGAAAGAGCGGAGATAGAAATGGCAATCAAATTTTTAAAAATTAGTCACAAAGTCCATATTGGATAACAAATGAAGAGATTTGTCAAATGATGATGTATTAGCGATTTAGCACCCGCATTGATATAAGGTGTAAACCTTTTTTTCCTTTTTGAAAATAGCCACCCTCCAATTTTAGAAATGATGGATAAGTATGTAATATATGTTTAATCGATATATAATAATAATTGCATATAGCTAGTACTTCCTCTGTTCTAGCTTATGTAAACCTATTTTTTTATTGGTCAATTCAAAAAAAAAAAAAAACTTTTTTTAAATTTAATAATAGTTTAGCTTAAACTTGTAATTTTACCCTTTATAAATTTTTTTTATAGCCACAAATATAATCTGGGTCCCTTTTTGACTTGTTTAGGATCATAACTTTTAAAAAAATTCATTTTTCTTAAACTTTGTGCTTTGTGAGAGTATTAATTAAAAAATAAATAATAAATTCGACATTTGTGTGGAATTGTCAACTGACAGGGCCCGAAACTTGGCCCGTTCTTAATCACAAAAATAGAAGAATATGTTTTCTTTGGAGCTTGTTTCGAAAGTGCAAAATAAAAAAGCCCTAGCTCTCTCTGACACAGCAGCTGTAGATATATGCGAAACCCATTCCTGCAAATAACAGTACATGGGGTTTTGTCGTTTAGCTTGAAATACTCACACAGAAAAGGTTTGTTCCTTGATTTATATCTTGATTTCTCCAAACCCTAAATTTTCATTTCTAATTTCAAGAATTATTAAAACAGAACTCCTTTTACTTTCTTGGTTCAAATTTCACCTTTCCAATTTCAAAATAATAAGTAAGGGGATGGTCAATTTCCTTTTTTCGCCTGATTAAAGTTTATTGGAGTAATAAATTTGAATATTTATTCGTTTTGTTTCAGGTTAAATACAATGGAGTTAGATGGGAACAGTTCACCGCAAGAAAATGTTGATTCGAAGGGGGCATTTCGTAAGCTCTCCAATGATGCAGCTAACAGGAAATACAGGCGTCGCTCTCCTGTTGGTGGTGGTTCCTCATCGTCTAACGGTTAGTTTTTTAATTAACAGAAATTTATGCTATTAAAATAATTAGAAAAAGAAAAACATTATCCAGACCCTGTTTTGATTCCCCAAGTGTTTTACTAATAGTTTGACTTTGTCACACGTTCTTGCTTCTGTATAGCTGCGGGATGCTTATAGTAAAGCTCCGCCTGTGTCAGTTTCTCCTTGTTAAACTTGAATAGAGTTGGAGGTTGCAGTGTTAGTGACTATACATATATCTCCAAAATTGTATTCGAATGAAATGGACATTAATAGTGAGGAGTGAGTGGAGAGAAATTATAGAATCTCGTGGGAGGGATTGATTAATCGAAAAGACGTTTTGTAGTAATTAATGTTTGATGCATATTTTGTGATTGAACTTTCAAGCAATATTGCAGTCTCTACCATGTATATAAAAGCCATAATCTGCAGTCTAATAGCCTCTTGCTGATTTCACCTTGGAGCAGGATGCGTATTTTTGCTATGCTCCCTCCTTTGTCCCATTACTCTCCATCATTAGGCTCTCCATCATTAGGCTGCTCTTATATTTTGCTAAATGGCATTTATAACGCCAAAATTCTATTTTCAGAACTCTTGCTCATTGCACAAAATTCGCTCTTTTTGGTTACAAAAATTAAAGTGACTTTAACCCTCAGGATTGGCCTGGTGACAATACACTTGAGACTTGGAGTTTGCTTCCTTTCAAGATTTCAAGTTCGAAACCCACTAGGTGCAAACAATTTCTGAGGGCCTTCGGATTGGGTAAAACCCGAATTAATCGTGGTGCATTTGCGGGGAACTCCTTGTCGAGGGCCTGTGCGCCCCCGGGATTAGCCGGGTCTCTTAGAGACTCGGACACCCGGTGCAAATCAAAAAAATAAAATAAATTAAAGTGACTTTGATCTTCTCCCAGCAATTGTTTGTCGTATTTTCAGTCTTCACTGTTCAAGAGGTTGTTTAGTTTATTCAAGTAAAATGGAACCTCTCTGGATTTGGCATTAGAATGCATGTTAGTCTAAGTGTATAACGGGGAGAAAAAAATTTATTTTGGAGATTTTGGGTTTTTAGGTTTGCTCGAGGTGATTAATATCAATTTGGGTTCTGTTTTACGCCAAATTAGGCTTTTGTATTTAGTAGTGTACGCCATGATTGATATAGCAAGTATAATTAGAGAGACTAGTCTCTAGATATGCGCTTTGCGCGTGAACCCTAATTTAATGAGTATATGATTTTTAAAATTATTTAACTACAATATTAACTAACGTATTTGATTAAATAAAAATTTAAAGAAAGATAGAAAGTAGCTGATGATTGCTGTGTATAAATTTGACTTTGTTTATGGAACAATCAGCTTAAATTTTTTTTGGTTTAACTGGAAAATTTTATTCAACCAAATTAAGCATGTACAAGACACTTGCTCATTGGACTATACATGCATATCTATCAAAAATAAACAAAACTTCTGCTAAGTATTCTTATGCCAAACTTTTTTCACACTACTAGTTAGCCACAATTTTAATCTAAGACGTACAATTTTTTTGGAAATAATTCTCTATTTTCTTTATAAGTATGGTTCTGGCAGAAGAATTATTAACTTGAATATATTACATATTCAAATAAGTAATAAAAAGCGTAACAACATAAATAGAAACAATATGAATGAGAAGTAAAATTCAAAAAAAAAATATACCTTTAAATCTGGTGAGAAGTAAAATTCAAAAAAAAATATACCTTTAAACCCGGTCTTAATCGGCACACACTACATTTCGCTAAAGGGGCTTCGTGCTTTTAATATAGTATAGATATAGATAGCGGGATGCGTGTGTATCCTATCTCAACGAATAAAAATATTTAAAAATAACTCCAATCTTCCGTCGTTACAATAGCTCGTGAGCACATCTCTCCAAAGCTCGAGGCTATGGTCGAGGTTGACCTCCAAAGGGCTATCGGCTCTCAACCTCGAGGCAATACAAACCGGCGGTTATGATGGAAAAGTGGGGAATTCCCTAAGGCGTGTAAATAGGGCTGACCTAAGTTGCTCGGACACGGCAATTTGGGTGTCGTACCCGTGTCGACATGACATTGACACGGGTAAGGGTATGGGATCTGTGTCGGATCCAGTCAGACAAGATCGGGTGCATTGACCAAACAAAGAAGGAAACTGTTTTATACTCGAAAAAAAAAACAGAGACATTGGAAAAGGTTTTGTTGGAGAAGAAACTAAGGGAAGAAGAGGCAAGTGCAGATAGACCAAGAAGAAAGAGATAAATTAGTTAGGATATGCTTTTTGAAAACTGATATGATATCTTGTGTTATGCTTTCTTGAATAGTGATATGTTTTTTACCGTGTGTAAACCTTTTTGTCTCAGGCCTACCACTACCTAACTTTTTATATTTGATTTACTCTTATTTATTTGTCTCGGGTCCACCACTTTCTAACTTTTTATATTTGATTTACTTTTATTTATACATTTTGAATTGACCATAAAAGGACAAGTTTTTCACTATCCCAAAAAATTATACATGGAGCTTGCTTTGAAATCTTTAATCTTTTGATTCTTTTGAATATGTAAAATAAGAGAACAGTTGCAAAAACACGAATGGCGAAGAAATTCACATTTAACAAGTTATAGCTTATAGGTGAGTATTCCACATAATTTAGAGATATATTTAATTTTATTTTTGAATTATTTTTAGATTGATCCCTGCACCGTGTCGGTTCTAGGATCCGTATTCCCTAATCTTAAAATTTTTATTTTAAAGGATCCGACCTCTAGATCGGCCCCCGTGTCGGACACCTGTACCCACATCAGAGCAACTTAGGGGCTGACAAAGCCCAATGGACTAGTCCAGAGCAGTTGTAAAAAGCGTGCCCTTCTCGCTTAAAGCGCTGAAGCGAGGCGAGGCTAGCTCGCTTTTCTGCCAAAAAGCGACTCACATGAAAAAGCGCACGCTTTACGCTGTTAAGCGAGAAGCGCAACGATCCAAAAAGCGCAAAAAAGTGCGCTTAAGCGAGGTTAAGCATCTGTTAGGTTTTTTCTTTTAAAAACTTGGCAAAAACTAAACGCAAACAATCACTTGTTCTCCAAGCGACTTCAGTGTTTCTTCTCTGTAAGTTTCTTCTTCTCTCCTTCTCTTCTCCTCCTCCTTCTTCTATTCTCTTCCTCTAATTTTCTTCACTTCTTGTTTGACTCCTTTTCTCTTCTGTTATCAATTTTTTTCACTTTTTATTGCTCTATTCTTGTGTGGTTGTGCCCTAATTTCTGCTCTGGTTTTTGTGCCCTAATCTATGCTCTGTTTTTCTAGTTATATTTCTTTGTTTTTCTGTTAATAATTTTTTGGTTCGAAAAAAAGTTAACTGTTTTGTTAATTTTTTTTGTGGGTGTTAAATGTAGTAAATTCAATCTTATTCGCTATCTAGTTTTAGTATCTATTATTTGCTTCTTGATTCAAGAATCGAAACATTTGGTTAATATGCTATTTTTAATGAGTTCTTAGCCATTTATCTATACTTGTTTTTTTAATTTATTTATGTGTTAAATTGCGCTTCACATGAAAAAAGCGCGCGCTTCGCTTCGCTTCGCTTCGGTGAAGCGAGGTCTTGTCGTTGTTTTGCGCTTAACGCTTTTCAAAATACTGGTTCAGAGAAGAATCATGACATTAAATGGCTGTACCAACCCCATATCTTTGCAATTTAATGCATTTGTACTATGTTGGGATTCCCCCTCATATATAAAGGGGATCCTTGTCATTTTGTAAAGATTTGATGCTCAATAATAAATGCACAAGAACATTCTCTCTCCTCGCTAACACATTCTCTTGATTTCATTACTTCATTTATTGCTTATATTCATTGTGTTTTATTTATTGTTCTTCATTTATTGCTTATCATTGATTATAAAGAGCCATCATCCTAGCTCTCATAATTGTTATCTCCCTCTCGACTGCTCCAAGTCGGCTTCTCGCTTCGGTGAAGCGAGGTCTTGTTGTTTTTTTGCGCTTAAACGCTTTTCAAAATATTGGTTCAGAGAAGAATCAAGACATTAAATGGCTGTACCAACCTCATATCTTTGCAATTTAATGCATTTGCACTATGTTGGGATTCCCCCTCATATATAAAGGGGATCCTTGTCATTTTGTAAAGATATGATGCTCAATAATAAATGCACAAGAACATTCTCTCTGCTCTCTAACACATTCTCTTGATTTGATTACTTCAACAACAACAACAACAACTACTACCCAGTATAGTCCCACAGGGTGGGGTCTGGGGAGGGTAATATGTACGCAGGCCTTACCCCTACCCGACAGGGAAGAGAGGCTGTTTCCAATCGACCCTCGGCGAAAGATTGAGAAAAGAAAAAAAAAACAAAAACAAAACAAAAAGAAAAAGCATTAGTGACTCCAGAATAAAACCCAAAAAAAAACTGACGTATAAAAGGGCAAAGTAAATAAAGCATAGTAATTCTAGGAGCAAAGGTATTAACCTATCGGGAACCCTCCCCCTTCGACCCATCCCTATCCCGCGAAATAATAGAAGCCCCTAACCTACAACCTTGATACTAGACCTCCAGACTTTCCTATCAAGAGCCATGTCCTCGGAAAGCCGCATAATAGTCGTGTCCCGCCTAATCACCTCCTCCCAATACCTCTTGGGCCTCCCTCTGCCACGACTCGCGCCAACTACCGACATCCGCTTGCAATTCCTCACCGGTGCATTGGGGCTTCTCCTCCGCACATGTCCGAACCACATAAGTCTTGCTTCTCGCAGTTTCTCATCCATTGGGGCTACCCCTACCATTTCCCGAATAACTTCATTCCCGACCCTATCCAACCCAGTGTGCCCACACATCCACCTGAGCATCCTCATCTTTGCTACCTTCATTCTCTAGATATGGGAGTTCTTCACTGGCCAGCACTCTGCCCCGTACAACATTACCGGTCTAACCACCGCTTTATAAAACTTCCTCTTGAGATACTGTGGCACTTTCTTGTCACACAAGACTCCCGACGCAAGCCTCCATTTCGACCACCCAGCTTCTATTCGGTGAGTGACATCCCCATTGAACCGTCACCCTGGATCACCGACCCAAGATATCTGAAACTGTCCTTCTTGGCGATAACCTGAGAACCAAGCTTCACGTCCCTACCAGCTCCTTCTTCGCTCGGCTCGGCGCTAAACGTACACTCCAAGTATTCACTCCAAGTATTCAGTCTTAGACCTGCTTAGTCTGAAACCCTTCGACTCGAGGGTCTGTCTCCAAACTTCCAACTTCTCGTTAACACCGACCCTCGACTCGTCTATTAGGACAATATCGTCAGCGAATAGCATACACCATGGCACGTCTCCTTGGATATGCCTAGTTAGAGCATCCATCACCAAAGCAAATAGGAGGGGGCTGAGCGCCGATCCTTGGTGAAGCCCCATTTCCACCGGGAGGGGGCTGAGCGCCGATCCTTGATTTGATTACTTCATTATTGCTTATATTCATTGTGTTTTATTTATTGTTTTCATATGGCTTATCATTGATTATAAAGAGCCTTCATCCTAGCTCTCATAACTGTTATCTCCCTCTCGACTGCTCCAAGTCGGCCATCAAGCTTGACCCCGAGGCCTTATAAATGACAGCTCGAGACTCCCGACTCCAACTATTTGGTTCGATTATCATACTGTCCCTAAGCTATAATCCTTATTTTTAACCTTTTACTTAGCATCCATTGCTTAACAACTAGTATAAAATTAGATCACGTAGTTTAGAACGTAATCAAATTTAATTGTTATTGCCATTTTTACGGTAAACAGTTTGTTTAGTAATTTTCGTAAAGTATTACTATAAGATACAATATATGTTTTATGGCTAATAAACTTTTGTTGTCTTTATGATATTTTTCAATATACTAACCATCTTATATGTATCACTAGAAATAATCTGTGCATGCACAACGTGCATATATGCCGTATCAAAGAGTATACCATTTTAAAAATCATAAAAATATTATTACGAATACGTCTTAGTTATAGAATTAAATTTTAAAAAAAGTTTAAAATCTTGAAAATAATAAGAATATTGATCTTATTTAGCTAACTTAATGAAGGAAGAACCACAATAATATTCTAGTCCTTCTATGATCTTTATACTTATTGGAGGAAATATATAACTTGCAAATCAAGGCAGAGTGTCTCAAGTTTGCGCAGTTCTAACTAAGAAGATGTAGAGATATCTTTGACAGGAGGAACATTAGAATATGACCACATGAAATAGTGTTTGGACAAATGGATTAAAAAAAGTTATCCATCCATATTATTCACCGAAAAATGGGTTGAGATAATTAACTTTTTAAAAATGGGTCAAATATGGATAAAATCCATATTATTCACTTAATAAATAGATAATCAATCGATAACCAATGAGGTTAACCAAAGACTTAAGGGTTCCTCAAGTTTGGGAGACTAGGAATTCTCCCAAAAGTGATCATATTCAAAAAATCATGCATATCCATATTATCCGCCGGTTAATCTATTTTCTATCGCTATTAAGTATGGGTTGGGTCAGATAATTCATTCGTTTTGCATTACCCCTTTTCGATCCGCTCATATTTGACTTGCCCCGCCCCGCTTGCTTGCCGGCCCCAACATGATATAACAATCTTTAAGCTTCTTTCCTACAAATATATCGTTCATTGCTGTTACTTATTCTTTATCATGGTAATGATAATACTGAAAAAACACGACCGAAATGAAAAAAAAGAATCAATATCAAATTTGATGCGATTTTTTCTACTTTGTAATTGTCATTTGGATTCCTCACCTTAAAGAAATAGGTTTTCAAAAAATTCACACGTTAGGTCATATATACTACGTGATTATGTTTTACTTTAGTTTTTTAAGGTACTCTATGTTTCATCTGTTAGTGAGATAATCATGCAAATAACAATTTATCTCTTCTTGGACTTGCTTCAGAAGCCAGCTGGGAGACTATTGGTTAATTGTTTAGTAGTTTCATGTTTTCTTTCAGATCTATGCTTTGTTTGTGAAGGACAGAATGGAAGGTAAAGGAAGAGAAATTATACTACTAATTCTCTTCTTTGGTAAAGTCAGGGAAGGGAGAGAAAGGAAAAAACACCAAACTTTATCTCCCTTGAGGAAGTATCGATATTCTATACTAATATCTCAAAACTACAACAACAACAACAACCCAGTATATTCGCACAAGGTGGGGTATGAGGAGGGTAATATGTAGACAGGCCTTACCTCTACCCGAGAGGGCAGATAGGCTGTTTCCAATCGACCCTCGGCGCAGGGAAAAGAAAGGCAAACAAAAACAAAAACAAAAACCGCATTAGTTATACTCCAGCATACATCTCATAAAAATTATCTAAACATAAGATGCATATGTAGTACCATAAATAAACAGACATGCAAAGATATTAAAACAGTAACTACCAGAAATGACTACCAAAAGAGAACACAAACTAATCATCTATGGGCGGCCCTACCACGCCTCACACCTCGGGAAAGGAGTATGGAAAATCTAGAAACTCCTATCCTATAACCCTGATACTAGACCTCCAGACTTTCCTATCAAGGGTCATGCCCTCGGAAATCCGCATCCCGGCCATGTCTTGTCTAATTACCTCTCCCCAGTATCTCTTTGGCCTCCCTCTGCCTCGCCTCACACCGATCACCGCTAGCCGCTCACAACTCCTCACTGGGGCGTCGGGGCTTCTCCTCCGCACATGCCTGAACCACCGAAGCCTCGCCTCTCGCATCTTCTCATCCACTGGGGCCACCCCTACCTTCTCCCGAATAACTTCGTTCCTAATCTTATCTAACTCAGTGAGCTCGCACATCCACCTAAGCATCCTCATCTCCGCAACAATCATCCTCTGAACATGAGATTTCTTCACCGGCCAACACTCCGTCCCATACAGCATGGCAGGTATAACCACAGCTCTATAAAACCTCCCCTTGAGTTTCTGTGGCACTTTCTTATCACACAAGACTCCTGATGCACGCCTCCACTTCGACCATCCCGCCGCTATACGGTGAGTGACATCCCCGTCTATCTCCCCGTCCCCCTGGATCACCGATCCAAGGTATCCTGAAACTATCCTTCTTGGCTATGGCCTGATATTCAATCATCGTGCTCCCTCCCACTTCGCTCGGCTTAGCGCTAAACTTGCACTCCAGATATTCTGTCTTAGACCTGCTTAGTTTGAACCCCTTAGACTCGAGAATCTGTCTCCATTCCTCTAGCCTCTCGTTAACACCGACCCTCGTCTCGTCTACCAGGACTATGTCATCAGCAAATAGCATACACCAAGGTACATCCACCTTGAATATGCCGCGTCAAAGCATCCATCACCAAGGCAAACAAGAGGGGGCTAAGCGCAGATCCTTGATGGATCCCCATAACCACCGGGAAATGGTCTGAGTCGCCACCCACTGTCCTGACCCTGGACTTAGCTCCATCGTACATGTCTTTGATTACTCTGATGTAGGCTTCCGACACGCTCTTAGCCTCCAGGCACCTCCATAGTACCTCCCTAGGGACCTTGTCATACGCCTTCTCCAAGTCGATAAACACCATGTGCGGGTCCTTCTTCATATCCCTGAACTGTTCCACCAATCTCCTGACAAGGTGGATAGCTTCTGTAGTGGACCGACCCGGCATGAAACCGAACTGGTTCTCGGAAATAGATGTCGACTCCCTCACCCTGGCCTCGATCACCCGCTCCCAGACCTTCATGGTGTGGCTTATTAATTTGATACCCCTATAGTTGTTGCAACACTGGATATCCCCTTTGTTTTTGTACAAGGGCACCACCGTACTCCACCTCCACTCCTCCGCCATCCTTTTAGTCCTGTAGATCGCATTGAACAACCTAGAGAGCCACTCCACTCCTGACCTACCCATGCATTTCCAGAACTCCACCGGGATTTCGTCTGGCCCGGTCGCTCGACCTCTACTCATCCTACGTAAAGCCCCCAGGACCTCTTCCACCCTAATGCGCCTGCGGTACCCTAAGTCTCTATGACGCTCTGAATGCCCAGCTCCCCTAGTCTATGTTTTGGTCCCCCTAGTTCTATCTCAAAACTACAAATCACAATTTATTTCTAGACCTAACAATAAATACGTTATTTCTAGAGAAGACATAGCGATATTGCTTAAGAATTATAACTTACATATCCTATGCCAACATTTATATTCACGTTTAGATGTATATATATAAGCTGGCATGTGATTTTGCTTCTCAACTATCCTATCTTCTTTGATTGTAGGGAGCCCTGCCCGCCACAGGAGCTCTAGTCCTATCCCATCAAGGAAGGATGAATGGCGACATAAGGATGATGATTTAGATAGGAATTCCAGTAGACAGGGTCGCATAGGTGAATCTCACAGGCAGTCTGATCGACAATCTTCTAGGAGTTCTCGCGGTCACCACAGGAACGAGGATTATTCCAGGCATGACAGGCATACTGATGATGATGATAGAGGATATTCAAAGCTATCCTCTCATTCTCATCGCGACTCAAGAGTGAATAATTATTCTAATAACCCCAGGCGAGATAATGATCATAGATCACGAGTCAACTCACGTGACATTGACAGACACTACCGAGGTAGGCATGATGATTCAGGGCATAGAAGCAAGGACCGGGAGAGAGAAACTTCATCATTCAAAGACAGAGATCCATCATTTGATAGAGTAGGATCAGGTAGGCGTTATAATAACTCTAGCATTGATGATAGTAGATACAGGGAAAGGGATAGGTATAAGGAGTGTAGAGACAGCCGAGATGAGAAGGGGGACCGTTGGAGCGATCACCAAAGAGATAATTCACCTGCTTATGAGGACTCTAGAAGCCACCGAAATGAGTCAAATTCAAGAAAAGACAGTTCTGGGCATCGGCTGAAGGAAGCTTCACAATTTGATGAAATGGTGTTGGATGGTGAGAAATACACTAAAGAGGAAAAGAAGAAATATGGAGACCGTGATCAGTACAAGGAGAGAAGCTACTACAGAGAAACAAAGGAGAAATTTGAAGACAGAAATGTTGAGTTTGGTAAAGGGCGAGACTCTCCAGCTAAGAAGTCAAAGTTCTCAGGCATGGACCAGAGTTCAGAGCAGGGAATAGATGGTATTAAGCATATTATTCTTCTTCCTGGACAGTATCATTTATGTTATAATTGCACTCTTTATTTTTCAGGTACGGATCCAGCAAGCACGGCTGATGGAAAACTTTCTTCGAGTTCAAAACAAGGTCAAGGTCGAAACAGTGAATTGGCCTTGGAGCAGGGGGTGAAAGACTCTGATATAGATGCTGCAAAAGTTGCTGCAATGAAGGCTGCTGAACTAGGTATATTCTTCTTTTTCTTTTTGGATATGTTCTGCATCTATATTTCTTGTATTGCCCAAGTATCCTCTCCTTGTTCTGGTGAGAGTAAAGAATGTGTACAGTTGGGGGCAAATTAAATTGAAGTCCTGTTTATTTTACTTTCCTTTTTGCTTAATTTGCTAAACCTGGCTACGTTTGAAAAGAGAAAAAAGAAGGGGGTGGAGCCGTGGAGGAGGATCTGATGGTGTACAGTGGTATCTCAGGTGGCGTTGGATTTAGTTTTTGTTTGTTTTCAAAAAATAATCTTCAGAACACTTCATCAAAAAAATAAAAATAATCTTTAGAACAATTTAAAAACATATATTTTGGAAAAAGTGGTGTTTGGAATAGTTTTGCCAACAAGTTCTTGGAACATGTGTGAGTTTTCCTAGAAACATACCCTTAGATTGTTTTGGTTTTCAGGCAACACTTCGATCTGATTTCTAGAAGTCAAAATTGTTCTTTAACCAAAGTGTTTTGGTTTTTTCTTTTTGGATAAGAGTTTTTAATAAGCTCTTTAAATGGACTTAAGAACATTTTAGGGTGTATTACATTGAATCTATATGATTCTTGCTCCTCGGTTGATCTCCATGTACTGTGAAACAGGCTAAAAGCTGCCTTGTGGTTATAGAAATCTGAAACACACTTCACCTGTACTGGCTTAGTTTTCCTCCAAAAACAACTCTTACAATATGTCCAAAATATCATCATCTCTCAAGTGTAAGAACCCGTTTGTTTTCTTACCGTTCCTTCAACTTGGTTAGGATCATCAACGCTCCAAGTCCCCCTCCCCCAAACCAACCAACCCCACATTTAATCTCTAACTAATTGAAGGGACCTTTTGGGGAATTAATGAATCTAGTGCAAGTGTAACAATTGAATAGGGTATAAACCTTAATTCCAGTTCGCTTTTATCACTTATATGAATCCCGTGCTCACAAATCCTTCATCTCATTTATCTTCCGTTCTTTCACTAAATATATAAGGATTCCAAAGAAATTGCAGGTTGTTTGAGGTGATTTTCTCGCATGTGATTTAGGTTACCTCTGTGTGTTAATATAACATCTTACTTCATCAATAAAAGGTTACCTCTATGTGTTATTTACGCAATCTGCCATATAAGATCATTCCTGATCTTATCTTATCGTGTATGATCGCACATTCATCTTAACATCCGCTTTTCTATGGTATTCATTTTACGAATATGTACTACATCCAATATTTGCTCCTTATAATATTGTTGGTCATAGAACAGTTCTTTAGATTTTTGTTTCATTTTGTTAGGTATCTTCAGATCCATTGCATTCCCGCACCTCTCCTCCATCCATCTTATTTTAGTTCTATGTGTTCGGTTTTCATCTGTCATGTCGTTCTCCTAGAATCGTTAGAATCCCCGCTAATTCCTTCTCTTTAGTTTCATTCTTCTTATGGGAGCAAAACGTGCGATGCATATATTTTGTATGTTTTCTACTTATTCTAAAGCCCCTTATTCTAACATTATTTGTAATTCAAACTTTTGGTTATTCTCTCGTGGGGCATTTGCTTGTTGGCACTGGCTGTGGGTAAAAGCTGAGGAAGCTGCCTGCTGACTGACGCTGTGGGCATTGCGGGCTGACGAATGTCGGCACAAGCTACTAGTGGGGGTGACATAAGCACATATACACTTGTCACTTGAATCGGCCAAGACTGTGGGTCGTACATGGCATTAGGTGCTGGGAGGTTCCGGCAAGGCTCCATGATACACAGTCAGACTTCTCAATAACGACATCCTCATATAACAACCATTCACTATAAAAGTCATACCTCCTTTTATCCCTCTTTTGACCTGCCATGATCAACCTCTCACACCTCCCAACTCGGGCATCAGGGTCTCTTCTCTTCACATGTTCGAATCATCTTTGCCTAGATTTCCGCAACTTATCTTCTATAGGAGCCACACCCACCTTGTACCTAATATACTCGTTCCTAATCTTATCTCTCTTGGTATGTCCACACATCCATCTCAACACCTTCATTTCCGCTACTTTCAACTTCCGGACATGATATTTTTTGACTGGCCAACACTAGGGTCCATACAAGATGGTCGGTCTAACTACCGCTTTATCGAACTTGCCCTTAAGTTTGGACGGCACATTCTTGTCACCCAACACCAAAAGTGAGCCTCCATTTCATCTATTCCGCTCCAATACGGTGCGACTTCCTCGTCGATCTCCCTGTAATCCTGTATCACAGACCCAAGATATTTGAAATTATCTCTCCTGGGGATGACTTGTATCCAACTTCATGTCCATTTCTGCTTCATGGTTGTTATAGAAGTATAACACCATACACCATGAAAGCCAAAAAATATCAGAACAAACAATGCTGCTGTAATAGAGATGTTTGATATATATATATATATATATATATATATATATATATATATATATGTATGTATATGTGTGTGTGTGTGTGTTATCTTAGCTGACTATGGTGATAGGCTGCGTACGATAAACCCTTGTGGTTGGGCCCTTCCCCGGACCCCAAGCATAGCGGGAGCTTTGTGCACCAGGCTGCCCTTCTAGTTGTCTATGGTGATTAAGAGTGGCAAAATGGTTCAAAGAAAACAGTTAACCACCCATATTATCCACTAAAAAATGAGTTGGATAATGAACTTTTTAAAAACGGGTCAAATATGAATAAGAATCATATTATCCATTTAGAAAATGGATAACCAATGAGTAACCAATGGATAACCAATGAGTCTAACATTTACATTTGTAAAGTCTCAAATTGGGGGTTCCTCAAGTTAGGGAGACTAAGAATTTTCCCAAAAGTGATCATATTCAAGAAGTCATGGATAATATGGCCGGTTAACCCGTTTTATCCGTATTTAATATGGTTCGGTTCGGATAATTGATCTGTTGTTTCATTACCTATTTTGACCCGAACCATATCCGACCCAACCCGCCAGTTTCCCACTACTGATGGTGATGGTTGTTTGACTATATGTGTGGTTTATTCGAGCACTATTACATTTTTTTTCCAATTAATATCTCATAATTCGCTCTGCTAACTATGTTTTCTTATTTGATTTAATCTTCGCAACGAATCACAGTTAATAGAAACCTTATTGGAACGGGTATCATGACTGCTGACCAAAAGAAGAAGCTGCTGTGGGGAAACAAGAAAACCACCACTGATACTGAAGAGGTAAATTTACTCCTCTCCTCCTGTGTTTCTGCAGGTCTGGCAAGTTATTCCCAAATTATTACTCTGCATGTCCACCTATAGCACCTTCACCTCTCCGTAAAACTTGTTATTCCTTGGTCGTCTAACAGGGAAACAGTATGAGATAAGTTAGTTCCATTTCATGGTGATGCATATCTTAAAGTCTCATTTGATCGCTTTTGCTGACATCATCCTGATTATTAGGTTGCTCATGTTTTAAGGAATTGGAGCAACTTGATTTTGACTGCTGCATCAATAGATGTTTATTGCTAGCTTGTTAAATTTCTCTATCCTATGCTCAATGTTATTCACTCTCTTGGTCTTTGTATGTTCAATTGATGATCGAATATGTAGTCCACTCATCGTTGGGATACATCACTATTTGGTGATCGCGAGCGACAAGAAAAATTCAACAAACTCATGGTAATTTCTGTTCCTTTTATTTTGCTTTAGATTGTCAGAAGTAATAGGCTCCATCAGTATTTAGTCTTAATAACTTGTCCCCTCAGCAAAATCTCTTCGTATGTACTAACACACTTTTAGAGTCTGAGGTTGCCTTGGTACATATGGCCAATTGTAGGGTGTGAAAGGCGACGTGAAGACGGAGAACAAACCAGTCATCCAGGATGCAGAGAGGCAGAAGGAGCTTCAGATGGATTTGGAGAAGCAATATACTGCTGGACTTCGCCGAAGAGATGGCCGTACAGTTGGACTAGGGCTCTAACGTTTTGCCTGAATCATCTTTGTACTTTTACAAGGCTCGCTGTGGTTGTCTTGTGTTATTTTACCCTTCTGGAGCTGCATGTATTACGTCTCACTAAACTATGTATCCTGAAATCTCCTGTATTTTGTGAATTATGGATTGTATTGGTCATAACTTGCCCAGTTCATTTTATGATGGAGAAATCTTTTGTTATAGCTGCTTTTCCCAGCGGGTATAGTTGTGTTGTAGGCATGCGGAGAATACCTATAATTCCATGCATTAAAAGGGATTTCCGGAAAATACTTACTCGGTGTTTATATTGCATGACGTGTCGTTTACACTAATCACTAAACTATGATTGCTTAATAATGATACTTTCCCTGCAGTATATCACTTAAGGTGTGTTTTGGTATATTTTTTCAGTTTTTTTTTTAATATTTAGTTGGCTTAAATGTTTTGAATAATATTTATAAATTTATTTTACTCCAATTGGTATCAAAAGGAGTAAAAATATTTTTTTAAAACTCTTTTCAACCTTTACGACCATCTTCCCAACTACCCACCCCTCCTAATCCACACCCCTCCCACTTGCCCCGCCCACCTAGCCCCACCCACCTAGCCCCCTTCTACCCACCCTCACTCACCCCACCCATACCTCCACCCCCAATTACCTCTACTCTCATCCATCGTGTTTGCATAATATATATTTTTTAAATAAACTTTTTTACTTACTAATCAAACACTATAAAATATTTTCTGGAAAGTCATTTAGTCACTAACCAAACATGTTAAAATACTATTTTTCAGGAAATATTTTTCAAGAAATGTTGTTCTTTAATAATGACCCGGCTGGTTGTTTTGAGCTTTAACATTCCGATCGGTGGATTGAGACCTTGAGTAGCTTTATATGATGCATTATGACTTATAAGTATGATTGATTTGGATTTATGAGTGGTTTAGAGTTGGGTTAGAAGAGAAGTTCTTATTTTGGAAGTTTCAAGTTGGAAAAGTTGATCAATGTTTGACTTTTGAGTAAACGACCTTGAACTGAGATTTGATGGTTTCATTAAGTTCGTCTGGCGACTTTGGACTTGAGCGTATGTTCATATTTTGATTTGGAGATTCTGAGAAAGTTTAGGCGCTATTTGTCGAAAGCTGGCAATTTGATGAATTGTAGAGTTCTTAAGTTTAATGTCTAGTTGAATTTTTGGCTAACGAGCTTTGATGGTGTTTTCGAGACTTTGGATGGGTTCATTTGGCTGAATGGAACTTGTGTGCAAAATTTGGTTTTAATCCGGAATGTTTAAGTGTGATCCGAACATGGTTGGCGAAGCTGGAATGTTTCGAAGTCAAGAGATGGATTTTTGATCTTCGCCTCATGGTTGTGTTATTTTTTTTAATGTTTTAAGCCCTGGGACAAGTTTGGATAAGGTGTTCAGAATTGGTGGTAGATTTGATGGGAGAGTGGGAAGCTCGAGTGAGTTTCGGAGTGGTTTTGGATAATTTTGGACCATGTTGGAGGTGCTGGATTTTTTCTGATATCTAGTGTATCGCACCTATGGAGAAAGGTGTGGGGGTGCAGAGATCACACCTACGGTGTCAGGAGCGCAGCTGCAAAAGTGGGTGGTCCAGTAGGTGATCGCTTCTATGAAGAGGGTAACATAGAAGCGAACTTGCAGATACAAGTAACCGGGCCGCATATATGATTTTGCGGGCAAACTTATTTATTTCATGGGTTAGCTCATATTTCACTATTTTGAGTTTTAGAGCATGGGAAGAGATGATTTGGAAGGGATTTTCACTACGACTTTGTTAGTAAGTAATTTTCATTTGGGTTTGATTATAAATCTTGATTCCCTTTGAATTATGCACTTGGAATATGTGTATTAAAGAAAATTTTAGGGGGGGGGGGATGCCTATAATTTAAGAGAGTATAATTCGAGGGATTTGAGTACCCATTTTGACTCGATTTTGGAATATATTTTTACATAATTGAACTCGTAGGGTTATGGATATAGTCGGATCACCGTGAACTCGGGCTATGACCATGTGAGCTGGTATGGCTTTTGAGGATCTGGCTAAAGATTAAAGTTTTATTGTTTGGAATTGATTCCTATAACTTTGTTTGACGTTATTGAGTTATGTTTGACTTGATTCAAGTCATTTGATGTTGGATTTGAAAAGGAAAGGTGGTTTATTGATTGGTTTAAGCTTGCCAGGTTGAGGTAAGTCTCTTGTCTATCCTTGTAAAAAAGAATTCTCCTTGCAGGTTATTTATTTGCTACTTGCTACATACTTAGGTACCACGTATATGCGAGATAACGAGCGTATATGGTAGCTAGGTTATGAGTGTAGTATAATAGAGTTAGGCTTATATGTTGGCATATTTGGACTATGTGATTTTCTCTTCATTCATTATTTCTATGAATATGTGATGAGGTTGATCCATGATTAGAAACCATACTTGGGGTATTGGCTTGTTGATTTGGCAGTATTCATGTTCTAGCCTTACTTGAGTTATAATTTAGTGATTATTGGCGTCGTTGCTCATGTTTGTTGTCATGATCTGACTTAAGGATATTATATGAACGTATCGAACTATTATGAGAAGCTGAATTACTGGATTAGTCATAACTATCTCTTATTCATCTTATTATTCATTCGCATTTTATTATTATGTCATAATGCATCTTCAATCATATCATCTCATATATGCATACAAGAGTTGGATTGAGGAAAGTTGAGAATTTCGGCACCAAGGACATTGCGAGGAGATATTGAGTATTGATGATATTATTAGTAGCCTGGCAGATTTATCGGCCCTGGCTACACTCCTTGGGAACTCCCCTCTTTTCTAATATAGTCGTTGGTCTGCACTGTCCCGAGGTCGAAACCCGGCATCCCTCGAAGGTGAGTCTTGACCTCAAGAAGCATGTTCACAGGGCACCCTAATGACGGGGAAATTGAACCCCCAGTTTTACCGTGCACAGATTGTCTCCGCATTTCTTAGAGTGAAAGTGATAAGAATTGACTTTGGATATCTTCCTCCTCCGGTACTCTCGTAACGACATCAGTCACAGATGCCAAGATATGATACATACGCAACCCCTTAAGATCTTCGCATTGACTATGGCAGTTGGCTGTCTCTTGGCCTTCTTCAATGCACACGCGGGACTTCTAAACTCCCTTTCTTATTTTCTATAACTCATTGTATTCCCAAACCCAGGAAAATGTTTGCTCTTCCTTTGCTTCTGTTTTTCTTAGAACGCAACTCTTCCTCTTCTTCTGGAATTTCTAGAAATGGTGAAAAATTCCGCCTCTGCTTCTGAAGAGATTGTGGCCTCATCCTCTTCGCTTTTATCTCAAGGTAAAGTGGCCACACCTCCTCGTGCTGAGGAATGCATCCTAGGATCTTCTGCGTTGACTTCTGATTTCAAGGTCGAGAGACCTTCTTCGAAGCTAGAGCTTCATGAGCCCATGATTTGATATATCAGCTCGGTAACGGATATTAGAAGAGTGACTGCTGACAGTCGCTGGGGGGATGCCGTGCTTGTGGAGATCTCTGCTCGAGAAGAAGATATTAGGACATATAAAGCCAACTTTCTGAGTGTGTATACCTATCCATTCACCTTAGGGCCGGTAGGGCCATCCTCTCCCCTGATCAACCCCGTGATTTTCAATTTCTACCGGTGGTATCGAGTAACCCTCATGTCAAATTCATCATTCGCTCTGGCGCGTCATTTATGTGATCAGGTATTACGTAAACATGATCGATGAGATGAATTCCACCCTTAATCACGTGATCAGAATGTATAGCCCTCGTCTATTATGTGAGGGCCTAATCAAGCTCCCCTGTCGAGCCCCCAGGTCTCTCTTTGCCTGTACCGAGGAATGGGGGATGGATAAGATAATTTTCCTGAGTGAGTACTTCTGACCTGATCCTGGAGGAAAAGATGTCGTTCCCCGAGAGGTGGAATGCGGAGCGTAAGTAGACGTGTTATCCAGTGTTTCTTTACTTCTCTTTGACCGTTTTTCTCAAAGAATCTACTGTACTTCTCTTGCCATTTAAGCCATAGCAATTTACCCCTGGCACGGTTTCGGATCTCCAGGATTGGGTCGACCATCTGTATCCGATTTGCCCATATGCTGAGAGAGTGTGGCGTGATTTATCCCAAGCTCGGTGGGATGCCAAGGATCATGGTAAGCTCTGAGCCCTGTTATAGTCGCACTCTTCGATCTAAATTGTTATTAGTAGCGTTCTCGTTCCTTGTGTTTAACTGCTGCATTTGTGTAGGTCTGGGGGAAGTCCCTTTTATAAAGGGAGCAATGCCCGTGGGGGGGGGACGCCCTAGTGCCCGACAAAAGGAATAAAAGGCAAAGGGATCCATCGAACGGGCTGTTGGAATTCAAGAAGGTTAAGGTGGAAGAATCTAAGACCGACCCGACAACTCTAACTCTGGAAACGGCGGGAAACCCTCGAGTTGAAGGTGAGGGGGAAAGTAGCTTCCCGACGGCCCCCGATGAGTGTATAAAATCTGATCCTTGTACTGTAGGTATGGAGGTTTCTGAGCCGGAGCTTGATGTCATTGTGGTCTGGCTTCGTAGCAGGGAGACAATGTATGTAGTATCGAGTATACCCCCGAGCTGGCTGGTAGCCAGGATTCCCCTCGGGCTGAGGTGCCTTTGATAGGAAGTTTGGAGTGGCCCAGCTCTAGGGCCTAGGTGGACAAGGGATGGAGGCTTCGATTGATCCTACTAATGATGTGGTCATGATCAATTCCTTTTAGGAAATTCCCTACCTCCTAAGGGAGTACAAGATGCCCTACATGAAGATCCCTCCGATGCGGGGAAATAAGTCAAAGGCAGAGATTCGCCCGAGAGACTCCCAACCATTCTTGAGGGAATTCGTGAGGTTGATGCTTCACTCGTCTTTGGTGAGATGAGCGGGCTTTGCGAGCGGGTACTTAGTACTATTCTTTCCACCGCTCTAGGCTGCTACGATATTTGTTTTTCTAACTTATCTTTTTTCGTGGCTTCAGGCCAAAGAGCTTTATAGCCAGACTTTCACCCTGTATCAAGATGAGGTAACCCATCATGAGCGCGAGAAGGCCTACCTTACTGAGCAAGTTACTCAGCCCCCGTTTACTATTATCTAAATTTTTGTTAGATCCCAATGGTTTAACATCTTGGATTTGATTCATGCAGTTTGAGAAGGAAGGTGCCTTGCTGAGGGGGGAGCTCCGGGCCATAGATGCCAAAATTTCCGAACTTAAAAGGCATGTGAGGGAGATAACTTCCGAGAGGTCTATTCCCGCGAAGGAAGACAATGACAAGTATAGAGCTCTCTATTCCAAGCTGGTAGCTGCACTATCTGGGATCAAAGCCGAAGCCAAAATGCTTGTATCCTTTCATGGAGAGGATGCTATTACCGCAAGTGCTCGAGTCGAGAGGACGTCTGAGGAGGCTAGTCCGTAATTAAATTGAGCTGCGGAACATGCTCGGTTGGGATCTCGAAGGTAGGCTTTTGGAGGTGTGCCGGGCAGCGGCTCAAGCGGTGCTAAAAATAAGGGTAGAGTCCCGGAAAAGGAATTTGCCCTTGAGAAGGGGCCGCTGGAGGACTCGTAGTTATCGGGATGTAACCCTTGGTGAAGACACTGAGAATGTAGGCTCGATGATGGATTAGGATTTTGTTCGTTTCCCTCTTTGTATATAGTACTTTCATAGTATGCTGTAAATGGAGGTCACATTTTCTTGCATATGTATAAGAGAAAACCTTGTGGCTTTACTTCTTCTATTCCCTTTTCTATCTCGAATTTGGCTCGGTAGTCTCAAAGTCAATAAGAATCCTTAGATTTGTGATATGGCCCTGGGGCTCATTAGGTTGGCCCGAGGGCTCTTACACGCCCGGTCAATGGTACCTTTAGTATAAGATGGTGTTTGAGCCTTTATGCTTTTTCTCAACTATTTTGGGTTTAGTCTCTAAGTGGGGTTCCGACTCGAGGTAATTTCACCCTAAAGCTTTTATGTTTGCATGGGATGGAGACAAGGGCTCTTACGCCATTGATCGAAGCTATCTTTTGTGTGTGTGGTCGTGAGGCTCATTTGGCTGACAACAATGGCTCTTACGCTTTGCCTTAGGGCATATGTAGTTAATTGTTTTGGGTCCAGTCTCCGAATCAGGTTTCGACTCGAGCTTATTTGACCCTCAAGCTTTTATGTTTGTGCAAGCTGGCAACGATGACTCTTATGCTTTGGGCTGAGGCATATGTAGTTAACTGTTTTGGGTTCAGTCTTCGAGTTGGATTTTGACTCGAGCTCAATCGACCCTCAAATTTTTATGTTTGTGTGAGCTGTCGACAATGGCTCTTACGTTTTGGGCTGATGCATCCTTTTAATGTAGGCTGACAATAATGGATCTTACGCTTTGGGTCGAAGCGACCTTTTATTGGCTTTATTTTCCTCTCGTTAAGGAGTTTTGAAGTAATTTGCCTGACCCGTCGTTGGTTCAGGACAAACCTCAATTTCAAGTTGTTTACGGTGATGTTCGAGCACCTCGGGAGGTTAGGCTCGTGGGCTGAGTAGCTCAAAGCCAGTGATTTTGAGCTGACATGGTCAAAGCTCTTTTGTCTATACCGAGGGTAGCCTATTTAAATAGTTCTTTTTGAAGTAGATTCATAGTAATGGCCTATGATTTTGTAGAGACGATTGGGCATCCCCAAGTCATGTTAGTTTGGCTAGTACAACCGTATGGCCGTAGTCATTGTGCTTGGTCGGAGCTATTTTGGTCCTGAGTGAAGTAGTTTCGGTGTTTATATCGAGGGTATGCCTTTTAGGGGTCTTACAAATTTGATATGTGGCCTAAACTTGGGGATCGAGTTTTTGAGGTCTTATAGTTTTGTTGATTCTTGGCACAAGTATCATTCATGCGTTGCTCGAGGTCTTATAGTTATACTTGGTACAAGTATGATTCATGCCTTGCTTGAAGTCTTACAGTTTTGATGTTGCCTTATATAGGTCTTATGAGATAGAGTCTGCCCGCTCGGGTTCTTATGGACTCGAATTTTTAACAAATGGTGATCGGCGACAGTCTCCGAGTCATCGAGGTTGTTTTGGCTCAGGAGCCGTTACTTGTGAGCTCGATATTGCCTCATTGAGGGCTTACAATTTCGGAGGTTCCGAACCTGAGTTTTGCGATTTTTGAGATATCGACGCCAGTCCCTGAGTGTTCGGGGCACTTTTGGCATTGGAGATATTTCATGATTTTCATGCTACCTCGTTGAGGGCTTATGAGTTTGGAGTTTCGACCCTGAGGTCATGTGGATGCCGAAATGTTGGTGGTAGCACCTTGCAAAACTCGAAAGTTCCTTTGTAATTGATTTATTATAAAAGGTTGGGAAAAATGTTTCCTTTAAATCTGTCGTGTCCTTCTATTGTATGCTTCCTTGAATTATTTCTATGTGTTAAACCACAAATGCGAAAGAAAAATTGGGTGAAGGCTGATGTCAAGTACGGACTTGACTGCCACACAATGGGCAGTGTTTCGATGGACAGAAAATGCCCTTGTGACAACTGGTATCAGGAGCTTCCTGATGAGGTCGAGACGGATATGGACAAGATTGCAAGACAAGGGGTCGATGTGCTTGTTTATGGATAGACTGTCTTGGCTTAGAAATTCAGAAAAGGCAAGGAAGGTAGTGATGCACAAATTTCAAGTTTGTGGGTGCCAAAAGTCTGTGTGGGATCTTACAAATCAATCAGTTGGCGTGCTAGATTTGCTGTGGGAATGACGGGAAGGAAATGCAATAAGAAAACAAAAATGTTGCACTTGAGAGCAACGACAACGTAATTCTCAAAGAATGCTGAACTAGTGATGTCTTTGCAAATGGCAGCATATATTGGAATATATTCGACGAGGGCGTCGAATTCAACTAGTTGGGGTGGTTTGTTAGACCCTTAACAAAGCTAGTCGGCAAGCGGCGCGACAGTGGCAAGGATTTTGGCATGATGGCCTTGTCATTGGCCTATGTGCAGGGGAAAATCAACATGCAAGACAATGTGGGTATTGTCAATGGCAACAAACTGGTACAAGGGCAAGTGTGACGGACTACGTTTCTATTTGGGGGCTAAGGTGTGATAGACTACTGCAAAAATATGAGTGGGTTGTGTGCAAGCAAAGGCCAAGACCTCGACGGAAGGCGGGATGGATAGGAGCTTGACAAGGAAAAATGGGAAATACCTCGGCTAAAATGGGGCAGCTTAGTGCCACGTCAGTGGCATCGATAATGTGAAGTTGCCATGGCTTAGGCGAGAGGGCTGGCACCTAAGTAAATTGTGGGCGAACGACCTAGCAACGGAAATGACATCAAGGCTTTGTAACTTGATGCTAAAATCAGCTTGGCATTGGCAAAATTCAGGCTTGATTAAGTAGGGGCGACTTGACAAGGACAAACAAATGTGCAACGGGAAGACAGTGCATGGATAGTCTTGTCATGGAATTGAGTTGTGAAAAATAGGACAAGTTTGTGGGCGATGGAAGGACAATTTGTGGCACAATGCAGCTGGATACAATGTCATTGGAACTGGTCCATGCCAAAGCACAAAATTGGGGTAGCAAGTCTTGGTTTGACAAAGTCAAAAGCAGTTACAGGCACATGCTGTGCACATGGGCAGCAGTTGAGCTTTGTCCTAAAAGTTGGCAGGAGTTTGCACGATTTTGGGGCATGTTCTAGACATGTTCTACACGTTTTTTTATCATGGGATCATTTCCTATCAGTTAGGCGATGTCAACTGAACATAGGATATAGTTTTGTGCTGACTACACTATATATATGCGTGTTAGCAGCCCTTAAAATGGGCTAAGTACGTAGGGAGGGAAATAGTCTGAAAAATAGGCATAGGGTTATCTATTTTAAGGCGTGAGCATGGAAAAATATGTGCCATTGCCTTGCTAAACGAGTGGCAGCACGAGCGGCCTTAGGCGGGGCCTTTTATAGGGCAGATTCGTGAAAGTTTTGGCATTTTTGTGAGTTGGTGCTTGCCGAGGGTGGCAGCACCTTGCCAAACTCGAAAGTTCCTTTGTAATTGATTTATTATAAAAGGTTGGAAAAGAGACAATAAATCTGTTGTGTCCTTCTATTTTATGCTGCCTCGAATTATTTCTAAGTGTTAAACCTCGAATGTGAAAGAAAAATTGGGCGAAGGCTGTTGTCAAGTAGGGACTTGACTGCCGCACAATGGGAAGTATTTTGATGGATAGAAATGCCCATGTGACAGACCTCATGATGCTTGTATTGGACAACCACCTTTCAGTGTGCCTACTGCACGGATTCCTATAAAGGTTAATCTAGTCATCCATCACAAACTCACCCCATAGGGGTTGTATTGAGTGTGGTGATACTAGGCACATCATGAGAGATTGTTAGAGAAGTGGACATCATCAGTGTACTTAGTCTATGTGTTCCACTGCAGGGGGGTCAGGCCTGTTGTTATGTTTTTCTTGGTAGGGACAAGCTCGTTGAACCATATGATGTCATTATGGTATTGTTTCGATTTGTCATAGGGATGCATCCATGACCCGGGTCCTATTTATTTGTAAGAGTCTTCCTATCGTGATTCGTATATGGATATATTTCGTGATTTTTGTACTCTATTTATGTGTCCGTACCTATTGAGGGGTCTTATGGTAAACCGTGTCTATCTTTCTGGTTTGTTCACCATTGAGGGTTATGAGTCTAGGATGAACTTTCTGTTACTTAATACAATAGGTTTTGATGTGATTTCTGGATGGTTTGGCCACGACTTGTGATTTTGTTCTGTGAAGTGAGTTAGTGAATGGTTTTTGATTTATAGGATGTGTATCTTACTTATGATTCAAATATGTGATCCTTATGTTTTCATGTAGATTAGTATGTTTGGACCGGGCTACGTGTCACGGTGGAGTTATGTTAGGATGAGATTCTTTGTGATTAGTTTATATGTTTCGTTTATTCTAGATGGAACGGATTCTTAGTATCGGGCCGATGGGGAGTTGTACCAGTTGGACTTGTCAGATAGCTCTCTCATGTTTCTCTTGCTATCTTCAGTTACATTTGAGTTGTTGCTTTGTGGGTGCGGATTGCGTCGTAAGTGTCTAGGTGGCGTTTAGTGTGTCCTCTTGGTCGGTGAGTGGTTATGAGTTTTCATATGTTTCCCACATAATTATTAGTGTTGTGAAGGTTTGGAACGCGGTTCTAGTTGTTATGAGGTTATTTACCGGTATCGGGTTTGGTACTGGACACCTATTGTGGTCAATGTTAATGCTATGGGCTAATAAGTGATGGATTACATCGTATGGTTATACTTTTTGGATGTATTCATTATTTGATGCAGCTGGTTGGGGTCGACATTGAGTATATGTGAGAAGTGTGTCTTAGGAAGAGGCCTAGGTGATGAGATTGGGATCTAAGTTTTGTAGACTATGGCCGAAGAAAGGATATTCAATTAGGTGGTGTTGACAGGCTTATATGGATTGAACTGATGTGGGATAGTCGTGTCTATATGTATGGTAAGTTTATACAGTGGTTTGATGGCATTAGAGCGACTATTGGCACGTTCAAGGATGGACATTTGTTTAAGGGGAGAATGTAACAACCGGCCCTGTCGTTTTGAGATTTGGCTCCTATTCGACCCTGCCTCCAGCACTTTCCGCACCTTCGGTCCCCTGACCGCTTCTGCGGTTCCGCAGGTGTGAACCATCCTATCGCTTATGCGGTTTTCTCCAGGCTCCCCTTTTCCGCTTTTGCGCCCTCTCTTCCGCAGATGCGATCCCGCATTTATGGCAAAACGACCGCATCTGCGGTCCTAGCTCTCTTCCACCAAATTCTGCATCAGCGACCATTGGGACGCTTCTGCGGCTCCGCACCTGCGGCCCTAGTTTTGCAGGTGCAGTTACACCAGCAACTTCAGCTCTTCTTCAAACTCCGAATTTAATCCGTTAACCACCCGAAATCCACTCGAGGGCCCCGAGATCCTAATCAATCATACCATTCAGTCTCAAAATACATTATGGGCTTGCTCGAGGACTCAAATCATATCAAACTACGCTAAAATCACGAATCGACCTCCAATCCAAGCTTTGTGAACTTTAGAATTCCAAACTTCTACTTTCGATGTTTAAACCTATCAAATCACGTTCGATTTACTTCAAATTTTGCACACACATCACATTCGACATTACAGACCTACTCTAACTTCCAGAATCGGATTCCGACCCCAATATTAAAAAGTCCACTTTCGATCAAATTTCTCAAAAACCTTTAAATTTCTATCTTTAGCCAAATGACTTCAAAATGACTTACGGGCCTCCGAATTCAGTTCCAATCGCACTCCAAACTCCATAATCACCATACGGAGCTACTCCCAGACTCGGAACACAGACATCGATAACACTGAAATACACTTCAACCTAGACTTATGAAATTTCTTCCCAAAATGCTAAATTCCACAATATGCGCCAAAACGCCTCCGGGTCATCCAAAATCCGACCCGGGCATACACCCAAATCCGGAATCATCATACAAACCTGCTGGACCTTCGAATTCTGATTCCGAGGTCGTTTACTTAGAAATCGATCTTAGCTGCTACTTTCAACTAAAATCTTCTAAAATGAGAATTTTCTTTCCAAATTCTCTCCGAACTTCCCGAGGTTCAATTCAACCACATGTGCAAGTCATAATACCTGAAATGAAGGCGCTCATGGCCTCACACTCCTAGACGACGTGCCAGAGCTCGAAACGACTGGTCGGATCGTTATATTTCCCTCAACATTTAACTGTTTAACAAAATAAAATATAATAAGTTGTAACCAAAATACATATTTTTTTCTTTCTTTTATTTTCTTGTTTCATTTCCTTCCTAATATTTCACACTATTCTTCCTCTATAAAATAAAAAATTATTATACTTCCTCAAATAACCAAATGAACAATCTCCCTCTTACCAAACTTATGAAAAAATCAAAAAAGTTAAGACGCTCTTGATTAATTTTTACACTAATAAAAAAGCAAAACTATTACATATTAACTCACTATAATTGCATGCAGCAAATTAAGAGTAATAAAATATTAATCCATGGTTGATGATAGAGTTTTTATAGAGGTTATATTTAACTCCACAAATACTGTTACTTATAGAGACATATGTTCTTCTCTTCCCCCTTTCTTGATTAATAGCCAAAAGATTTAAAATGAAAGAATCTTCGGGAGAAAAGAAAAAGATCTTTCTATAGAGAGAGCTTCAAATAAAAAGGAGAGAGTGAAGATGAATGATTATAGATGAAGAGAACGAGCGTTATGTGATGAAGAAGATATGACTTAGTATTATAGTAACCAAAAGAAGAAAAAAAGTAACCACTACAATTGATAACTTTAATTGGATAACAGGAATACATCGTAACATATACTTAGCCATTATTGTAGTATAATTAGCATTATAAGTATTGTGAATAATTGAATCTGTTACAACTTTAATTACAATCGATTTTTTTTTCTCTTGGAAAGAATAAAATATATACATATTAAATAGAAAAGCAAGAGGGAAAAGGCAAAAAATTGAGAAAAAAATAAATACTTTTTTGGCCAAAAAGATATATATAGTAGGCTTTTTATAAAAATAGTAAATGCCTTATATCCTTTATTCTTTTGATGAATTCAAAATTATAATTTTGTAAATATTGTATTATTTAAATTTTTAGTAAAATACAAAATGAGAAAATCAATTAAATATTATAGTGAATAAAACGTACGAAAAGAGGGGAATAAAGATAATTTTATAATATTTATATTTCAAATTAATTAATTAATTAATAAATAATACTCAATAAAATTATTGATAAATTTAGACAATTGAAGAATTTTGAACGATATCATATTAGTTTAAGAAAATCCACAGTTAGAAAATATATAGGCAGAATAGCCTAATAAATACCTCTACTAGTCCCATTTTGTCATCCTGATTCTTATAATTTATAAGGTTTCATCTGGACACTCGTAGTTGTTAAAACACACTACTACAAACACCATTAACCTCGCGTGTTCTTCAAACGCATGATGTGGATGACACATCATCCTCCACATCAGATTTTTATGACACAATATTATTTTTCTCTTTAATTTAACAAATTTTAATTTTTTTATCTTTTTCACTCTGCTCATCCCCTACCTTTGACCATCTCTCTCTATTTTTCACAACCAAAACAAAACCTCAACTTTCTGCCTTTACCAATGACACTACAACAATGGACGACTAAAAACCACCATTATCGGATTTACCTTATCCAGATCTCTCCTTCAGAGATTTTTGTCCAACGCCGCCACTCACTATTTTAATCTAGCATGTGAACCACCTTGAACTTCTTTCATCCATCGATGCTACTGCAACACCACTGAAATTCCTCAATATCCTCATATTTCTATATAATTTTACATTGTACACCCAACCTAATTTCACAAAGTCCTTAGTCAACCCCGCTTTACCGCTCTAAAACCACCGCATCTTCGGCACCTCACCTTAAACTGCCAAGTTAATTTTTTTAGATATTCAACTTCTCTCAATTAAATAAATTCATTGACTCCACCACATGAAATTTCGTTAGTCACGAGACGATCCTTACCCAAAATATATCAAACACTACAATAGTCATTGACCTAATTTATCTCGAAAACACTAATGTTGGCTGCTCTTCCAAAAGGGTTCTTAAATTTATTATTTTTCAGATATTGATTCAAGGTGTAAGAAAATGGAAAGGATGAAGAATAGGGAAGAACTCAAAAGGAAAAAGGGGAGAAAATAATGGAGGGGTGGGGAATGCAGGGGAAAGGAAAAATATACAAATATAAAAAAATATTGGAGGGGATGGAGAAAGGAGGCATATTTTATTTTTTATTTTTTATTATTTTTTTATGTTTTACTTTTCCTTTTTCGATCTTATTTTAGTTGAATTTTTTATATTTGCGCTCATTATACATAAGGAGTTCACGTATTTTGTCCAACTCAGTCATCAAATTGTTACATATGCTCGGTCAATAATCAAAGTAGTTTAAAGTAGCGTGTTTTAATAACTAAGAGTGACTGAATGAAACCCTCTTGAGTATAGGGATCACGGTAACAAAATAGGACAAATATGGATGTCTATTAGGCTATTCTGCCAAATATATATACATATATCTATAATTTATGATATGATAAAAGAAAAGTAGTATCAAAATATTAAGCCAATTGACAAGTTAATATAAAGTCATACTAGTAAATACTCCCTCCTGTTCAATTTATGTGAATCCATTCGGTTGCACATGGAGTTTAAGAAAATGAGGTACATATATTTTACGTGGCTATAATTCATTGCACAAAGATAAATTGTTTCCAAATAAGGAAAGAGGTCATACTTTGTGGCACAAACTAAAAAGAAAATACGTTCACATAGATTAAAACGGAGGAGGTATATAATAATAAATACTTGCTAATTTAATAATAATAAAGAATAAATAATTAACAAATAATTCTTTTGATTACTATATAATATAAATTCTATAATTTTGTATAAATTTTATTATATTTCTGTATACTATATTAAAGGGATAATTTCACATGAGAACAAGTGAGCTCCTCATTTTTCAATTTTATAGCCCGTATTTTAATTTACAACCAATTAGCCCAAAAATAATAGGCTAAGATTCAACATCAAACTCCAATAGGTTCTCAAAATTACCATTTAATTTTTAAAAAGGATTGCTCAAGCTTTTAAGTTAATTTTCGTATTAGTAATTGTGAATCAATTATTAGTTCACCAAACCAAATATATTTGGGTGGTAAAAATTAGATTTTTAACAAGCTTAAATATGTGCGTTTAAATTTCGAATTTGATTTTGTGAAAAATTTGGAGTGGGTGTTATTTAGACTTGTTAGAAATAGTATAAGGAGGTTGTATATAAAATTTGGAGTCATTTAATGGAGATTTGGATTAGTTTTGAACAGGAATTGCAACTGAAAATCGTGGAAGAAGTTCGTCTACAAACGTTTGTATAAAGGTGTATAAAAGTGTATAATGGTGTATAATAGTGTATTTATACACTCATATATATTATTATACAAGATTATACATAATTATACAAAAAACTGACTTGCTCTTCTTCTGTGCATTTTTTCTGAAATTTAACTCAAATCTTGCTCAAATCTAATCCAAATCACTTCAAATTTAAACTTTGAACTTATTTTGACGTTTTCAATCAATTGGAACAACACTCAATCCAAACAACTAAGAATTACAAGAAATTCTATTTTCTAAAGCAAAGCTTTGAATGTCCTTTAATGGTGGACTTCTACTCTTTAATTTTTTTACATTACAATCAGGTGATATGGGGGGAGAAGCAGTAATGTTGGATGACCCCTTGAAGCATATGTAAAAAAAAGTGAGAAGAATAGAGTAAAATAATAGTTGTGAGAACATAGATTTAACTCTATAGTTTTTAGAAGCAATGGTTGTAGGAACACATATTTTGAATTTGTAACAACTAGTGTTTTCAAAATATGTACAATATAGGCTATGTGGGATAAAACTTAAAAATATGGACTATTTTTTGTTATGGTGTAAAGTCATGTGTATTTTCTTGTAATTCTTTCCATATTAAATAATAAAAGAATATGTAATGTATATTATAATACTATAATATATATTAGATCATAATTATAAGATTAATATTCTACTTATCAAATTACGCCGACCTCGAGCGTAGGCTAAGACCTTAAGAAGCTAGTTTCATAGTCTTTTCGTAGTTTTTGGTTTCTTATTTGGAGAAAGCCGACAGTAAGCCTATTAAAACTTTGGGGCTAAAAACCTTGGTGCTAAAATCAAAGGGAGAGCGAGCTTTGCTAATTAATTGATGATGGAGGAGTTAAGTGAAGGAGTGAACAATATGAACATTAGCGGAGGAGACCTTCAGAAGAAGAATCGTATTCAGGTTTCTAACACCAAGAAACCCTTATTCTTCTACGTCAATCTTGCCAAGGTAAAATTTATATTTTAGGATTTTGTTTGGTCTTTTTGTTTTGTGTGCTATTTTAGACTGAGTAATTCTTGTTGTTTTATGCAGAGGTATATGCAGCAGTACAATGACGTGGAACTTTCTGCTCTTGGGATGGGTACGTTTCCAAACTTCCTCCGTTGTTTTATTTTTTATTTTTAAATCTAATTTGTTGATTAAGCTTAACCCTGTTTATGTATAATGACAATTGTACTTTTCTGCTATAAAACACACTCTTTGTTTTGTAGAATTTATAATCTAGTATTTGAAACTCGGAAAAGGCCTAAAAATGTCCATCCGTTAAAAAAATGCTCATTTCTTCATGCCAATGCCGTTACACATTTAGCCCATTCATGCCATTATCGACTAACGACTCAATTTTTATTTGGCTCATGCCACTGCCATTAGTCAATAATGGCATGGATAGTCCAAATGTGTAGAGGCAGTGGCATGAAATGAACATTTTTTTAACGAATTGCATGGATAAACCATTTCTAGAAATTGAGTGGCATTTTTAGGCCTTTTCCGTTTGAAAATAAAACAACATTAACTTTTAAGTGTCTGGTGGAATATTCCAACTGTTGGTAGCCCTTTGAAATATCCTCTTGTAGAAATGTAGGTCAAGGAGATCCTTGTGGTCCGACCCTTCCCGGTACCCCGCACATAGCGGGAGCTTAGTGCACCGGCTTCCCTTTTTATTTGAAAATAAAACAACATTAACTTTAAGTGTCTGGTGGAATAGTCCAACTGTTGGTCACCCTTTCAGAGTATTTTACATTTACTATATTCCTACAGAATTAGTGTCATTTGTGATTTGGAAGATAGACACAAGTCAAGACTATATTGCAATTTTTAGATAATTGTTGCTTAATTGATGACATCTGTGTACGTCTGCAGCTATTGCCACGGTTGTCTCAATTGCTGAAATTCTGAAGAGCAATGGATTTGCTGTAGAAAAGAGTACGTCTTTCGATTCTTGCATTTCCTCGTGTTGTTTGGAGTCTTCTTGCAAATGTAATCTAAAAAGAAAAAAAACTCTTCTCTCAAAGTCGAAAATCTTTTTTGGCTTTTCTGTTTATAAGATGCTGAAGTATAAACTATGGTGGTTCAGAGAGATTATGACATCAACTGTTGATGTTAAGGATGGCTCCAGAGGGAGTCCTGTCTCCAAAGCCAAAGTAAGTTATGAAATCATCTTTTCCCTGTTGTATAGTATATGCTATGCAATTATTATATTATATAAAATGCACCAGGCAGCAGGCACCTCTAAACATTTGGGTTTTGTCCACGATATTAGGATATCACTACCGTAGGGTCCCACTCCTATAGTAGACTTTGAAGCCACGCTTCCCTTATGATAATTGTAACCGTGTATATGAAGAAATACATATTTGACGCTGTCTTTTTTAAATGCCCACTTGAACTGTTGTTTCATCTTCAATGACCAAAGTTGGCTTGATGTGCGCATATGTGGTAGCGGGAGCAAGAAAAACAAATAATCTCTTTCTTGTCCTCCTTTCCTAGTGTTTTTCCTCGAACTGTTGATGTGTTAAGCCTGGTAGCATGCTCTATGGCCTAGCATCATATAGAATTTTGAATGTATCACTTATAAGCAGCACGCCCGAAAACAATTGACTTATGCTTGATATAAAGCGTGGTACATTATGTAAACTAACAATTTTGTTTATTAAACGCTATATGGTATAAAATATCTCTCATTGGTTGGTTTTAGATTGAGGTATTGCTGGGAAAGAGTGAAAAATTCGATGACTTTATGGCGGCTGCGGCAGAGAGGGAACTTGGAGATGGTGAGGAGCAGAGTTATGAGCAAGCTCCTTTCTTTATATGAATTTTTGGAGTGTGTTTTTTATTCAAACAAACGAGCATCTGCAGTGAGCGTGATTACCTAGAAAAGTTGTTTGTTTGAATTGTTAGGAGTCCCTATCTGGTAAGATGAAGTGAAGTTTTGTTGCTCGACAAATTTGGCCTTTTTAGTGAATATATATAGCTTGATGATAATATGCTGAAAGTTGGATTAGTGAAGATTTGCTTTTAAATTTTGTTGGTTATATTTCAATGTATCTCTAGCCGAGAGTTTATCGGAAACAACCTCTCTACCCTTCTACAGAGAGGGGTTAGGCTACGTACATCTTACCCTTTCCAGACCCTACTTGTGGGAAATTACAGGATTTGTTGCTATTGTATATTTTTATGTATCCGTAAATACAATTTAACACTGATAGGATTCCCATGGATACATTTGGAGGGTTCTACTTTCGTCTTGTTAAGTAATGGTACTTTTGGTCAATAGACTGTCTAGGATCCTAGCCAGTTGGATACTGAGGCAATTTCTTCTGAAGTCCAGGATACTGTTGTTGAAGTCCTGGACTGAGATGACAGAAGATTCAGTAATTAAGATTTGTGATGCTTGAATTGCAATTGTGGAGTATCTTGTGAACCTTGGATTAATCATGTGGTTATTCCAAGTTGCAACATCTAAACAAACAAACAAACAACAACAACAACAACCCAGTATATTTCCATAAAGTGAGGTCTAGGGAGGGTAATATGTAGACAGGCCTTACCTCTACCCGAGAAGGCAGAGAGGCTGTTTCCAATCGACCCTCGGCGCGGTGAAGAGAAAGGAAAACAAAAACTTCATGAACATATTTACAATTCAAAGGCAAAAAAATAATGTACTGTTGACACCAAGTTAAAAGGTGTTTGAAGTGTTCTGATTTGGAAAGTGACCTGACTTGACATTTGGTAAAAAAGCGTTCATTTTATATGATGAAGATATTCAGTAAAACAATACAGATTAGTTCAGATGCAGGACATAACAAAATTTCCAATACAATGAATGCAGCTGAAAATTGTTGGAGTAAAATATATTTAACTTTAATACCCTAAGTCATCACTCTAAGATCCGATAGGCTGTAACTAATTTAGTAAACAACAATCAGGAATTTCAACAGAATTTTGATCACCTATTCATATGCACAAGAATGTGTTAAATACCTTATCCACAAATAGAGATTTCTAGACGAATGTCCTTATATTTGGACCTCCCTCGTTGAGGAAAGGTAAGATGTTGGGTCTTTTGTTCCACATAAAAAGCAAGCAATTATGTCCAACTCACCACTTATATTGGTATATAAAAGTAAAATAAGCTGATTTTCTACTGCTCTGACAGTGATTTCGATTCAAAAGATTTCAACTTGGTTACAAACTTATTTCACGAGGTTGCTACATAACTACTAGTTGTAAAAAACCACTCCCATTGCATAACAAAAATACAGAAACTGTGCAGCAGTAAATATGCACCTCAAACAACTACATACTATTAGTGTGCCTCAATCCCAAACTAGTTAGAGTCAGCTATATGAACCCCCAATATCCATTCCCATTCCGTTCTAATACTCATAGGAATGGCAAACGGTGCGGGGCGGTGCGGGGCGGGGCGGTTTTTTAGCATTTGCGGGGCGGGACAGGGCGGGGCATAATTTTTTTTAAAAAAAAATTAACGCGGGGCGGTGCGGGTCGCGGGTTGCCATGAGTTGTTCAATTGATTATCTTCTTGTAACGACCCGGCCCGTCGTTACGGGAATTTCCACCCCGTCATGTTGCAATTACATGTTTTATGCCTTTATATCAGTGTTAGAGCCTATCGGGTGAGTTAGGAGTGAATTAATTTGAAAATGAAGCAAATAGCATGTTTGAAGGAAGTTTGAATATGGAAAGTCAACCTAGAGTTGACTATCGAGTTAGAGTGCTCGGAATCAGATTCTGATGATTCGACTAGTTTCGGGGGATCATTTATGACTTAGGAGAGCAATCGGAATTGAATTTGGAGGCCGGTGTAGAAATAGGCTTGAATTGGCTAAGGTTGAATTTTGGCGAAAACCGAACGGTAGGTGAGATTTTGATCCAGGGGTCGGAATGGAATTCCGACAACTCCTGTAGCTTCGTTATGTGATTTTGGATGTGCCTGCAAAATTTTAGGTCATTCGAACGTCGTTTGGTCGGGTTTTTGATGGAATGTGTAATTTGGAAGTTTTGAAGAAACTTATGCTTGAATCCGTGTGTAATTGGTGATTTTGATGTTTAGGATGGTGTTTTTATGATTGGAACGAGTTCGTATCGTGTTTTGGGGTATGTTGGTGGTTTTCGTTGGGGTCCCGGGGGCCTCAGGGTGAATCCGGACCATCATCCGGGCATTTTGAACTTGGCAAAATCGTCTGTAAATTGCAGATCACTGTGCAGAAGGCTAAGCCTTCGCGTTCGCGAGGGCAAGGCCCGCGTTCGCATAGGCTGGGGCACTTTGGTCATCGCGTTCGCGAGGAGGGCGGCCGCGATCGCGTAGAAGGAATCTAGGAAGCATCGCGTTCGCGATGGGTTAGTCGCGATCGCGTAAGAGGAAATAGTGAAACATCGCGTTCGCGTGGATGGAGGTCGCGTTCGCGTAGAAGGACCTCCGGATGGCTGAAGAAATGTGCATCGCGAACGCGTGGGGGCATGTCGCATTCGCGAAGGGAAAACGGATCAGTGCATCGCGGACGCATGATAGGTAACGCGAACGCGAAGAGTAAAATGATGCTGGGCATCGCGAACGCGTGGGAGCTCACGCGAACGCGAAGAGCAAATTTGTCTGGCAGTGAAATTAAAACCAGAAACATTTCACTTACGGGTTCATATACCCAAAACACCATTTTTGAGCCCTAGAGAGAAGAAATCACGGGAAAACGCTGGGAAATCATCGGGTATTCATCGGAGGTAAGTTTCTTGACTCAAAAACATCATTTTATGGTAGAATTAACATCAATCTTCATGAATTTGGGTAGAAATTATGAAGGATTGTGGCCTAGATATTGAAAACAAAAATTTGGGTTTTGAAGGGCCAATCGAACTCCGATTTTGGTAAATTTTATATGTATAGACTCGTGGCAAGATGAGGATTCTGGAAATATGAGTTTCGAGATTTTTCGAGATGTGGGCCCGGGGCTCGGGTTTTGCAAATTTCGTGATTTTTGATATTTTTCGAGTTCTTTCGATTGGGTTATGTTCCATTAGCCTATTTTGATATACTTGTGCTGATTTGTGCTAGTTTTGACATGCGTGGATGCCGGTTCGAGGAGCTAAGGCGTCGCGGGCATGAGCTTTCGTCGGTTCGAGGTGGGTAATACTTGTAAATGATGTCCTGAGGGTTAGTAAACCCCGGACTTGCACATCTTAGTGCTGTATTGAGGTGACTTGCACGCCGGATAACGGGCGTGGGGTAGAGCACCATTGGGGATCGCGACTTGGTCCGTCCCGCGTAATAAATAATAACACCTAATTGTTGAAATGAATTGGACTAATTATCATGTTTGGGCTTCGTGCCGATTATTTGAATCCTTCGGGGATTAGTATCATTGTCTTGATAACACTGTACATATTTTTATCTAAATTTAAGGTTTTAAATGGTATTTTTGCTATTCAGCATTCTTATAAGGTTATGAAAAAACTTGAACAAGGTCTTAATAACATTTTTTAGCTGTGAGCTAATATGATATTGTTGCCCGTAGGGCTTTCTTGATTATTTGTTAGACTGATTGGGACGAGGACCATATGTTAGGGCATGACATTTCATGTGAGCATATGTATACACATCCATGGATCGGACTGCACGCCGCAGTGGTATACGGATTGGGCTGCGCGCCGCAGCAGGTGTGATATTAATATTGTGCTTGGGCTGTAGGAGCCCCTCCGGAGTCTGAACCCTCACAGTGAGCACAGGTACCCAAATTGGATCGGCTACACGCCGTAGCGGTCATATGCATTACATGGCATACATACATTGGTTTACGTGTACTACGTGGCATAACATTCAGCACTCATACATTACTGGCACACATGCATTAGTTGCCTTATTGACTAGATCTCCTGGTGTAAATTGATAAGGAGTGCTGAGCCCGAGGGGCTGATTTGAGTGCGGACTTGCACTGCTTGAGATTGTATCCAGGTATTGGTATATTATTATGAAAGAAAGTAGTTAAAATTAAGATTTCTAAATAATCTACTCACATATGCTTGAAAGGAATAAAAAGATAGTCATATATTGTGTAGCATGAGGTAGTGCCTATCGTGGTTTTCTTTCCTTCGGCATTATTTACTTTTATTACCGCTGAGTTGGAAGTACTCACACCCGACTCCCTGCACCTTGTGTGCAGATCCAGGTACATCACAGTGGAGCTGATTCTATTGCGGCTCGGGAGTGCTTTTGGACAGTCGAGGTAGCTGCCAGCGTTCGCAGGACCTGATTCTCCAGATTGTCTGTATTTTGTTCTGATCATCCCACACTTGTGCACAGTTATATTCACAATTTACACTTTGTATACTCTGTAGAGGCTCATGACTCTTGACCCTTCGGTCTATGGGAGTTGGCACATGTTGGGACTTAGTTCCCTGTTTTTAATATATCTATCACTGTTGTGCTTAAATTGGATAAAGTGAGCTTGTGGCTCCGTGGTTATTGTTGATTGGTCGAGCTGGCCTAGCAGTGTGTTGGGCGCCCTCACGACCGGATTTGGGGTCGTGACACTTCTCAGTATATAAATTTTTGTATCATCATACTAAGATTATTTATATATAATACAGATAACATATAAATACAATAAATAAATATGGTATAATTGATTAAAATGCACCGATAATGTAATAATATTTATACCATCAATGTACACAATCCTTACAAAATTAGTACAAGAATTAAATAAGAAAATAGAAATTTGCACATACGCTAATATGCGTGAACTTACAAATGTATGTTAACTGAATTGCTATGCAGTTAAACTTAATGCAAACGTGTATATTTTCAAATCAATTTCCTTTGGGTGAGATATATACTTTCAAATTACAGTATTATAATAATTATTTTACAAATTTATCACCCAAAACATACACACTCGTTATACCAATTCACTAGGCAACTTGTGATGAACGGACGATGGAATACTACCTAACAATATCTAATACAAATATAAAAAAATTAATTGGTTTACTAGATCGGATTAAAAAAATTAAAAATATATATATGCGGGGCGGGGCGGGGCGGTTAAAATTAAAAAAAATTGTTTTGCGGGGCGGTGCGGGGCGGGTTGGAGTCTTCGCGGGTGTGCGCGGGTGTGCCCCGCAACCGCCCCGCCCCGCACCGTTTGCCATCCCTAAATACTCATAATTGGTGAGTTGGACATAATTCCGTTCTAATACTCATAATTGGTGAGTTGGACATAATTCCGTTCTAATACTCATAATTGGTGAGTTGGACATCTAAACAAAGACAAAGCTAAACCTGGGTATATAACTTGTAGTTCAAAAACGAGATCATCTTATGAAATTACATATATGGATATAGCGTTGAGTGATTTTGAGAAGTAAGTTAACAAATTATGCCTCTCAGTTTTTTTTTCTTTTTGCTAAGAAGGATACTTATTGTGAGCACGTGATTTTTGCCCTATGTTACTCCCAAAAATTCAAAATAAAATATTTGTGTTGTGTGGTTTTTTGTGTTATTTTTCTATTGTTTGCATTTCTCTATGCGTGTTTATTTGTTGAATTAATACAAAATACAAAAAATATGTTGCGTCTACATTTAGATTTTTATTAAGATAAATTAAGTTTTATTTCACAAAATCACAAAAAATAATACGCTTTACATTTTAGCATTTAAAGGTCTATCTGTGTGCTTTATTTTTAATATTTAATTGTATATGTTAATTGTTAGTAGAAGTTAATTAGTATTTTTATAAGTTAATTTGATTTTGTAATGTAATTTAGAATTTTGTTTCTTAATAAGTTAGGGATCAAAAGAAAAAATGAAGAAAGGAAAAATGAAGAAAAAATTAAAACAATGAGGAAATCAAATTGGGCCATTCCAATTTGACCCAAGATCAGGCCCAAATACCCCCTCACTCACCAGCCCAATACCCGCCAGCCCTAGACCTAACCTTTCTTTAAACCCAAACTGCCCTGTTTCTACACCAAACGCCCCCGTTTCATCCCTCATCAATTAATCTGAGCCGTTAAGATCATTTGATCTAATAGTTCAAATTAATTGAGTATTTTTGGTATACCAACCTCCCCTCTAACCCCCAAACTCCTCACCCCTCTCATTTTTTTCATTTCCCCCGGTATCTCTAACTTCAGAGACCCCTCCCCCTGTAACGCCGCCTTTAACCACTAGCCTCCGCCACCGAAAATTGCCTCACAGCAGTTCCGGTGGCCCAAACACCTCCACCTTCACACCATCGAACCTCCACGACCTCCCCATCCCAACCACGTGCTTACTTTCCATTGAATCAAGCCCGAACGCTTTGGATTTTCGATTCAAATCAAGAACCCTTGTCGCCGCCACAAGACCTCAGTGGTGGCGGCACCTCCCTTTGACGCTGAATCCACCTCCCATCACCGCTAAACTTTCCTCACCCCATAACCACCTCCATTTCCCTTCAAACACCACCCCAATTCTTTGAACACCAAAAGCACAGAAACCCATAATTTTTGACTCAAAGTTTGAACATTGTCTGTAAGGTGTCGCTTGGTTTGAATTGGAGTTTAGCTGAGTGTTCTCATATTAAAAACACGCGGTTAAACTCTGTTTCAACCCAAATATGAATGAGAGGCGAAAGGCAGTTTGTTGTTTGATCCGCCATGATTTTCCGGATATTTGTTTTCAATTCTCTTTTCTTTCATTTTTATCTGTTAGATTTTGTTTCAATTTCATTATTTCTTCTTCTTCTCTTTCTTCATTTTTTGTTTTGTTTGAACCAAGTGAGTCTCTTCATATGAAGATTAATTCATCACAATATTGTAATCATTTAGGCAATCATCATTTAGTCAAATTGTTTGGTCGTTTAAATATCGTGAATTGTTTATATAAACCTGTCTCCGATTTGTTAATCAGCCTAAGTTTTATTTGAGTAAAGAGAGTATTATGATAAACAAACACAAGAATTAATGGGCTGGGTTTTGGAATTATGACTAAGTGGGAAGCCATGTGTTGTCAGGCACGCCTTAATTTAATATTCAGGCTCCCATACCTGTTATTTAATAACAAAAGGCAGACATTAATGGCTTATTCAGGGAATAACAATGAAATATGTATTTTTTAAGCTGAGTGATAAAAATGCGGGAAAGAGGGGTGTATTTTGGATATAAAAGAAGATCAGAACTGTCGTGAAAGGAGAGAGTTTTTGAAGATAGTCAGAAAAAAAGAGATTGGAGAGCTTTGAAACTAGAGAGTTTTGGTCAGTCTTAAAAGAACTTTCTTTAGAGTTCTTGGTTGGTTTTTGAATCAATTTCAGAAGTCACACTCGAAAAGAAGCAATCAGTTTTCTTATGGTCTTTTCTTGATCCTAAAGTCCAGTCTTGGAGAGAGCATTCTTAGAGTTTTTGAAATCAGTCTTAGGGTTCCTTTCAATCGTTCTAAGGGAGCATTTGTGAGAGTAAAGAAAGGTTACTGTTACATTAAAAGAAAAAGTTGATTGTTTACATTCCAGTCCCTAAATTCAAGTTTAAGTTTTGGGTGTTATTTTTGGGGCTGTTCTATCAATCTTGCTTGGTTTTACAAACTTTCGGAACTGTATTTGCGGTTGTTTGGAACTCCTAATTGCTCCTGGGTTATCTGTTGTTGCTAGTTGATGTTGTTATTGTTGTATTGTTACTGTCGTTGCTGATTATTCCTTCTCCTCTTCTTGTATTTCCATTTTTAGGTACATATTTTTGAGACGGTGTTGATATGTCTTTCTCCTATTGACAATGAAATGAAATCGAAGCTTAAGCTCTACTGTGGGACTGTCATTTGAATAATTCTGTTATGCTTGGGATTTTGCAATTAAATTAAGACTGTTCTAAGTTACAATAGATTTTGTACTGTTAATTTGGAATGTTGGAAGCGCAGTTGGTTTAATTTATTGTTAGTTTAAATGCACAGAACTCGAATACGTCTCAAGTTGGAAACTAATTCAATGACTTGATATGTATTAGGTATTGATATTTGACTGTTAGGAGTAGATTAATTTTCGCAGTGCATTCGTTAAAATAGGGTTCATGATAATGCTATAGTTATTTCCCTGATTGTAGCCTCATGTATTTGACTAGGAAGTAATTCATTAGTAAATCAACACTTCCGTATCATGTTTGTATAAATTGAGCTGAGTCGTTGAAATTGATTCAACTTGAGCTGGTATTAATCCAAAGACATAGGGTAACCATGGCCATTCTTAATTCTACTTGAATGTCGTACGCTTGTGTAAAAGACATGACTAGAATGAATCATGATTACTCGTAATCAAGTCGTCCATTAGCTCTTTGGGTAGCATAATCCGGAACAACTTTAGTGTTAATTTGTGTTATAAGAATTGAAACGTTACTGAGGTTCAACGGCCCACTTCAAGCGTTATGGGCTCCTGGGCAAAAAATGAACGATCCAGGCCCAAGTCTGATTTGCACATTCGTTAGGGGTCTGGATCTATGTCGTGATTAGGCCCGTTCTGTTTAACAGTTTGAATGTATAGTTTGCATGATAAAGCGGTTTAAAGTTAACGAGAGCACATAATTTATAACATGTATTGAAAATTTCAGGTATTTTAGCCATTTATAATAATTTAAGTGACCGTGCTAGAACCATGAGATCTGGGGGTGCCTAACACCTTCCCTCGGGTCAACAAAATTCCTTACTTAGAACTTCTGGTTCGCAGACTTCATTTGAAAAGTCAAAAAGTTTCTCGATTTGGGATTTAAATAAATCGGTGACTTGGGACACCGTAATTTATTCCAAGTGGTGACTCTGAAATAAATAAATAACCCCATTTCGAATATTGTCACTTTAAATGGAAAAATTCTGTTTATCATACCCTTCGCGGGGTGCGGTAGCGGTAAAAAAGAGGTGTGATAGCTCTGGAGACTCTGCTAGGGGATGCAAACCCAGAATCACTGGTTTAGGTTTTAAGAATTCGAGCTTTGAATAATTATTGTATTTGGCTTATTTATTATTTAATCTTTATTATATGTTTGTCTTAATGTGCTAAATGTTGCTTCTACTGCTTTGATATTTTGTGAATTGTATATAAATTGTGCCGATACTCATTTACCCTCTGAGTCTTCTTGAATTTAAAATTGGGCATTTGCTTGACATAGCCTGCTTTATTTTAGATAGCCAAGGTGCTTGGCACCCGGTGAAGGATTTAGTCACACATATTTAGGTGGGGAGCACCACCAGTTAAGCCGGAAAGCAATGCTACCGGTACGTTGACCCTCCTCGGCTCGAGTTGTCCGCTCGAGTAAGCCAGTCTAGATACTTTCTCCAATAGGGTGTCAACTTAGAATAACAAAGAGTCATGACCGGATCCCTAGTAGGAACGTTTAGTTGCATCATATGCATTTTGACTTAGGAGAACCAACATAGGGGTTGGGTCTGTCTCGAACAGGTATGCCTAAAACGAAAAGACCACCATGATGTATCCTTCTTGCGCATTTATTTGTTTTGGACGTGTATGCTGACCGGTTTATTTGAAAAAAAAGGGTTTGAAGAAAAGAAAAATAACAGTGTATAGGGTTGAGGGATTTAATCACACGTTATGAAAATACCAAATGCCCAAATAATGTTGAAACTCTATTAAATTTTAAAAAAAATGAAAAAAAGACGTTACATTTTTAAAATAATATAGTTTGTTTTGTTAAACAACGCAAGTTTGATTCTCGCCAGACGTGGGATACGAGGCAACCCATACCGGGCTCAACTAGTTCTGTTTTTCAAAAAGAAAAATGTTAAATTTAGGGGGTAAATAAATGTCTTTAGTCAAGGTAACACCATTCTTGGGAAAACAGCCAAACGCCTCCAAAAGGGCGCCGAATGACTTATTTTGCAAGAACATCTACCTATGTGTCATACCAGATTCTGTTACACAGCCTTCAAATCTTTTTCAAGTGCTGAAAGGTCGTGTTAACAAGATCAGATTTTAAAAAAAAATAAGCGATGAAGATTTTCTCCTAGGCTTAGAAAAGTTTGAAGTTTTATTTTTCATCTTTTCTAGGGTCAGCATGGTTTCTCCGCAAAGAATTGGTCAGAAAAGGGCAAGAGATGAAACGCCTCCTATGTTTATGATTCGAGATGAGATTATGAGCCTTCTTTGTGATTGGTGGGCTAGTTTTGCTACTTGGGAACGAAATCAAGTCTTCAAGCACCGTAAATTTCTTCCAAACATCATGGGAATTTAGCCGAACACGGATCTGATTGGGGCTTTAATGAGTTTCTGGGACTCAACAAATAATGTCTTCAAATTCAAAGATTGTGAAATGCCACCCACCTTAGAAGAATTAGGTGGGCTCACAAGATTTGGGAAGGATCTTGAGAGAAAGAAACCCGCCACTCCCCGAAAAGTGGGTGTGAATAACTTTTTGAAGAAATTATGCCTCCGTCGAATCCCAATGGACTGTTTAAACGAAGGTTGGATTCCCTTGAAATACCTTTACGACAGGTTTGGTGACAAGAAAGGATTTGAGATATTCTCAACCACGGAGTTCATCAACCAATTAAGTTACGACGCCTGGAAGGATTTGAGAACCTTCGCATTTATGATTGCTTTTCTTGGGACCATGGTTTTTCCAGAGCGTGATAGGCGCATCAGAATTTGTTTATGAACAGTGGTCTCGTATTTGCAAAGTAGAGAAGAACACACCACTCTTCCTATGATCTTGGGGGATATTTTTCGAGCATTAACTCAATGCCAAGAAGGTGGGGATTACTTCGAAGGATGTAACATCTTGCTGCAAATATGGTTCATAGAGCATCTTTATCATCACCCAATAGTTATAAATTTCAAAGAAGATTGGCTGAATGACATTCGTTGCCATCCAAGAAGGGCTGCACGTTGTAATCTTCCGAACGGATTGAAGGCCTGGCGGGAATTACTCAGTTCCTTGAAAGCAGATAAACTCACTTGGAGCTATTATTAGTTCCCTTCTGCTAAGTTTATGCACATGTCAATGTATCACTCATTCTACATACTAATGTGTTTCAGGGGTTTCCAGTCATACGCCACATTATGCGTCATGCGCCAGTTAGGGAGAGAACAGAAGAGACCCCCAACCGAAGATATGCATCCATTCGTATGGGAATTCACAACAGAGGAACTCCCAAGGGAATCTTATGCACAAAAGGTTTGGTTTGGTAGTCGATTCTCTGACACCGATGAAATGGTTGCTGACCGAGAATGAGGAGAAATAAGCTTCGCATACCTCGATTGGTTCCACAACTAGGCGATGCCCGAACAAAGAGCAGAAAGGTCTATAAAATATGCAGTCGATTGGGCGAGGGAGATAGAGTCCAGAGTCAGGAAAGCTAAAAGCGAAACGGGACGAGAATTTCAATCTCATGTTGACACGTTGTGAGAGGATAAAGGAATATTGGAAGCATCCCATAGACATACAACAGGACGATTTTGATCAGGAAAGGGTTGATTGGGCACAAGAGAAGCAAGCACTTCAAGCCCAAATTCAAAAGATAAAGTCGACCGCAAAGAGGTCAAGAAGGAGCCATGTTGATGAGTTACTCATAAACAACTTGGAAAAGAAAGCCCTTGAACATCGAGAAGACTTGGAGAAAGTGGAAGCCACTCTAACCACGATTAGAGCCAGATGGAGGAGGGGAGCACAACAATGAGCACTTCATCTGCAATAAATAAAAAGTGATTATGAGGGGATCATCACTGACCTAAGAGGAACAAATACCACTCTCAAGGAGTGGGTCTTTAAACAAGCCTGGGACGCCAGGACAGATAGAGACCGTTGCGACGACTTGATGGCACGTATGGAAAAACAAGTGGATAAGCTCCTGGACCAACTCACCGGCAACACTCGGATATTGGGGGAAAAGAATTAACAAATAGAGTGACTGCTTAGGGAAAATTATAGGATCAGGGTTAGAATCGAAGAAATTGGGCACTATATCACCATGAGATGCCTAACATGTGAGCAAATGCCTCGTATTACCCTCTTTTCTTTGGTTATGGGATATGTCCACCAAATCATGGAAGAGTTGAGAAGTCTACAAAGGGATCTTGCACCGAAACCTGCGGCAAGGCCGAACAACGCCCCACAGACACAAAAGTTGAAAGCTCTGAAACATGCTTAGTAGAGTCTATATTTTCTTTATCTTTTAGAGTCTGTTGTCTATTTGAAGTTTGTATTTCCCTTTTTTACATCAAAGTCTCTAGTTTTCATTTTTTCACGAATGTTTTAGCTTTGTAAGCATAATATTTTGACAATAAAAAAAATCAAAAAAGTGGTATATTTTATTTTACATCTGCGCTATCCGAACTACGCTCGATCTAATTCATGCGGGGACATAATACGTTGCAATACACATAAGATTCGACCACTATTAAAAGAAAAATAGAGAATGGGGGAGGGAGGAAAACGCAAAGAAAAGTTCGGCCGAAATGACGCATTGCAGCCAGTTCGATACATTTAGAAACCCACTTAACTGTATAGGTGCATCACACCCCAACGTGAGATTACTTATTTGTTATTTGTTTCAAACTAACCGTTTGCTTGCTGCGGACCAGGTTTTATAGAAAGGTGTTTGGTTTTGTGGTAGTCTGGCCTCACATTCATACTTTACGAGGTCGAAGGGAAGTGTCCAACCATCCGTCGCAAATTTAAGAAGTGTTCACACTTACTTCACAAGGTCTAAAGGAAGTATAGGAATGTCTTCGGAAATCATTCCATCAACAATTCCTCTTTCAGAGGAGAGTTCAATCACGACCATCCCAACTTCCGAATCAGCAATAGCTGAGGAGAACAGAATCCTACGCCTCCACATATTGGAAATGTGGGACGCATGGAACAACGAAAGAGAAATGCCAAGCATTATCCCTGGATTCCCCGAACTGTTTCCTAGAATAGGTGGGACCTTCAACGTCCCCATCAGCTACCCAAGTTCCCTATTCGGGTATCCTACTATGTCATCTCACTTTTCCGGATCACCTTCTGAGTCCCACCCCCAGGTGTCGGCGACCGGTGCAACCTTAAACGCATTCACCGCACCACCGTGCCCAGCTGCGGCACAACCCTCTTTGCACAGACCTAATTGTGACTCATCCTCCTTCACTTTCCAAGCACCATCTTTCCCATTGGAACCTACCCGATTTACTGCCAATGTATACCCTCAACATCCTCAATACAAGTTTGTACCTGGGCAAAACCAAAATCCTAGGGCAGCCGAGCAAGATGAGATGACCAAGAGAATGATAAGCCTCGAGAAAAGTTTGAAGAACATGCAGGGTTTGAGCGGACAGAAGAGTGTCTCTTACGCGGATCTATGTATGTTCCTGCATGTCCATTTGCCGTCGGGTTTCAAAACACCTAAATTTGAAAAGTATGACGGGAACAACGACCCCATCGCATATTTAAAGAAGTATTGCAACCAGTTGCAAGGAGCCGGTGGCAGGGAAGAGTTATTGATGGCATACTTCGGGGAAAGCTTGATCGGTATTGCTTCAGAATGGTTCATGGATCAAGACATCTCCCGTTGGCACATATGGGATGATCTTTCCTGAGATTTTATTCGGCAGTTCCAATACAACATAGACATTGCACCTGATAGGATTTCTCTAGCGAATAAAAAGAAGAAATCCTCGGAGAATTTCAGAGAATACGCAATTAAGTAGTGCGAGCAAGCTTCAAGGGCAAAACCTCCCATGAATGAGATAGAAATGGTCACCGTCTTCTCGCAAGCCCAAGAGCCTGATTGCTCCCAGAACATGATGTCTGCCATGGGAAAGCCTTTTGCAGAGGCAATCAAAATCGGTGAAATGGTAGTAAATGGCTTGAAAACAGGAAGGATATTGAGTTAGGAAGCCATAAGAGCAACCTCCAAAGCCATCCAAGGTAGGTCCGGAGGAATAGCAAGAGGGAAGAAAAAAGAAAAGACTTCCATGGCAGTGTCAGGGACAAGAAAATATCGTAACCCTAGGCCCCATTTTTCAGAAAGAACCCCGCAACACTACTACCCCCATCAAGATGTGGCCTATGCTCCTCAACCTTACATGGTTATGAATGCTCAGCCCTATGGCCGACCACAATAATAGATCAATAGGAACCATGCTCCACCTCCCAGAAACCAGCCTCCTTACCAAAATCATTATAATCCCCAACCACCCCAGACTAACTCTCGTCCTCGGGAACCTCTTAGGAGATAATCTATCACCCCCATTGGTGAACCATATTCTGAGTTGCTCCCTAAGCTTGTCCAAATGGGTCTCTTACAACCCATACCCCAAACGGGCAAAACTCGGAATTACCATTATATCAACGGGGTGTCAGATGCGCATATCATTTAGGGACAGAAGGGCACGATACAAACAATTACTGGACTCTAAAAAGAGTAGTTGAGGATTTGATAGAACAAAGAAAGATAGTGGTAAGGGACGAAGAGGTCCCAAATGTGACTAATAATCCTTTGCCCACTCACAATAATGGGCCACTGATCGGGATGATCTATGAGGAAAAGGAGTTTGATCCCGCCTTGAAGACCATAATTGCCATTGTTGACATGGAGAGAAAGCCTACAACAACCCCGAAGCAAGAGAAAAGGGAAAAGAAGATTAAGACTACCAAGGCTGAGTTTGGAAGTAAGTTTGAAACCAAAACAGAGACGAAGGTGCTTCCGAAAAATGAGGTTCTCTATGTTCCGCGAGGTCGCCCAGAGAAGCTGCAAAGACTCGAATTGAAAAGGGGAGTACCGATGTATGTACCGAAAGGGGGCTATGTGGTCTGGGGAATGATTAAACCACATCGTTTGAATGAACCAGTGGTTATCAGATGCACGCCACAGAAACCAATAACGGACCCGTCCACAGTGCCTTGGAATTATCAACGAACGTTGATTACCTACAAAGGCAAAGAGATCATAGGGGAACTTTTAGGAAATACTTTTGCTGAAAAGTATTCGGACATATGAGAAGTGAACAATGCTACACGGAAACGCTTCCCACCTAAGAAGCCTGTGAGCGCTAAAGAAGCAGAGGTTTTCTTCCAGAAGATGAAAATGCCCAACTTTGAAGGGGTGGATGAGTTGCGCAAGCACCCTGATCTAGTATCCATGCTATCCTCACTCATGAGTTCATTCGAGCATCAAAAGATCCTGTTGAAGGCCTTGAATGAAGCGTATGTACCGATTGAGACTTCTGTAGAGCATCTGGAAAGAATGGCTGAATGATTCTTTACAGTGAACCAAATTTCTTTCAGTAAGAGTGATTTACCCTCAGAAGGAGCCACACATAACAAAGCCTTATACCTAACAGTCAAATGTGAAGGGTACTACATGAAAAGGGTTATGGTAGACGAATGTTCCAGGGTAGACATCTACTCGCTCTCAACTTTACATCGCACAGAAATTGGGACCGAAAGGATTCGACCCAACAATATGTGTGTACGGGATTTTGATGGTATAAAAAGGGACACAAATGGAGAAATAGACTTGATTTTGACCATTGGCCCAGTGTATTTTGAGATAACTTTCCAAGTTCTCGACATGGACACGTCCTACAACTTTCTTCTGGGGAGGCCATGGATTCACGCAGCCGTAGTCGTACCTTCTACCCTTCACCAAATGGTAAATTTTGAGCATGAGGGCCAAGAGATCATGGTTCACGGGGAAGATGAGCAATCAATCTATCGAGACACTTCAGTCCCATGCCTTGAAGAAAAAGAAGGAAGCAACCACATAGTTTATCAGGCCTTCGAAATTGTGGTTGCCGACCAGTATGAAGAAGGTGACCCTTGTCCCCAACCTTTCCTTTCTAATGCATCGATCATGGTGGCTAAATAAATGATCTGACGAGGTTTCAAACCAGGAAAGGGACTTGGAAAATCATTGCAGGGGATAACGAAACCTATCACTTTACCCCCCACTAAGAAGCTCTTCGGGATAGGATTCCACTCTACCCCCGAAGATGAAACATGGGCTAACGAAAGGAAGAAAGAAGACTGGGTTCTTCCATAATCAGTGCCACATTTGTATAAGACCTTTGCCAAGCCTAAATATGTTGAAGAAGAAGATGATGAGGTTTTCATGGTAGAGGAAATAGAAGATATCTGTGGGGTCATGAGGAAAATTCTTTATAAGATACACATGGTTCATCTAGGAGAAGGCACGAGCACCACTGATGTGCTATACGCGGGGGCAAATGCTAAGCTTCAGAATTGGAGGCTACACTGTTCCCAGTCAGGCGGGAGTCCGGGTAGACTTGTCCTGCCACCTTTCCTGCATCACGAGTTATCCCAGGGTGTAACTCAGATATTTTTCTTTAGTTTCCTGTTTTCAATTTCTTAAAATGTAAACCCTTTTATCTTCCCAATTCCAAGGAATAAAACAAGTGTTCATAATTATATTTTCTCTTTATTCTTTCTGATTTTTGGTATTTTTCTTTTCAGTTATAATAATGCGTCTTTAAATAACATGACATGCTTGCAGACTTCACGCCCAGATCCAAACACACCGTCTAATTGTGAAATAATGAACCGAAAATTGGAATATGATGAATGAAATAAATCGAGAACCGGTACACTTTGAGAATAAACCTAAGCCAAATTTTAATGACACCGAGCCAGTTAACTTGGGAAATTCTGAAGAAATCCAAGAGACCAAAATAAGCATTCACACAGATGAGAAAACTCGAAATGCAATAATTCAACTCATGTTTGAGTTAAAAGATATGTTTTCTTGGTCATACGATGACATGCCAGGACTAGGTGCTGATCTAGTGGTGCATAAATTGCCAATCTACCCTAATTGTCCCCCAGTTCAATAGAAGCAGAGGAAGTTCAAGACTGATGTCAGTGATAAGATCAAATAAGAAATCACAAATCAGTTAAAAACAAGGGTAATTCGGGTGGTCCAGTAAACCACGTGGCTAGCTAATGTTGTTCCTGTGCCGAAAAAAGATAGAAAAACTCGGGTGTGTGTGGATTACCAAGATTTGAATAGGGCGAGTCCCAAAGATAACTTCCTCTTGCCCAACATCCACATCCTTGTTGATAACTCTGCCAAACATGAGATACATTCTTTCGTGGATTGTTATGCGGGATATCACCAGGTATTGATGGATGAGGGAGACGCCGAGAAAACTGTTTTTACTACACCTTGGGGTACTTACTATTATCGAGTTATGCCATTCGGTTTGAAGAATGCTGGAGTGACATACATGAGGGCCATGACTGCTATTTTCTATGATATGATGCATCAAGAGATAAAGGTGTATGTGGACGATGTGATCATCAAGTCCAGGACTCAAGACAATCGTGTTTGAGACTTCAGGAAATTTTTCGAGAGGCTGTGAAAGTATGATTTGAAGTTGAATCCGACTAAATACGCCTTCGGAGTCCCATCATCAAACTTTTGGGTTTCATAGTCAGTAGGAGAGGTATCGAGTTGGATCCAACAAAGATAAAGGCTATCCGGGACCTACCACCTCCAAGGACAAAGAAAGACGTAATGAGCCTTTTGGGCAGATTGAACTACATCAGCCGGTTCATCGCTCAATTGACTTCCACATGTGAGTCCATATTCAAGTTGATGAGGAAAGATGCCACAATCAAATAGACAGTTAAGTGTCAAGAGGCCTTCGACAAGATGAAAGAATATCCTTCGAATCCTTCGGTTTTGGTCCCGCTAGAACAAGGGAGAACTCTGTTTTTGTTTGACAGTCTTAGAAAACTCTTTTGGATGTGTCCTCGGGCAATATGATGCAACGGGGAAGAAAGAACAGGCAATCTACTACTTGAGCAAGAAGTTCACTAATTATGAAGTCAAATACACCTTGTTAGAAAGGACGTGATGTGCTTTGACATGGGTCGCTCAGAAGTTGAGACACTATCTCCAGGCTCACACCACTCACCTCATTACTAGGTTGGATCCTTTGAAGTACATATTCTAGAAACCGATGCCCACAGGGAGATTGGCAAAGTGGCAAATTCCGCTTAATGAGTTCGACATAGTCTATGTCACTCGCACGGCGATGAAAGCCCAAGCATTGGCGGATCACTTGGGTGAAAACCCAATTGATGAGGAATACCAACCATTGAATACTTACTTTCCAGATGAGGAGGTAAACACAATAGAAGCAGTCCCCAAAGACACTAATGCTTGGAAAATGTTCTTTGATAGGGCAGTAAACGCCAAAGGTGTAGGGATTGGGGAAATCTTGATCTCTCCCACCCGTCAGCACTACCCAGCTATGGCTAGGCTCTGTTTCTTTTGCACAAACAATACTACCGAGTATGAAGATTGCATCACGGGCATGAACATGGCAATTGATCAAGAGGTTGAAGACTTACTGATCATGGGGGATTCTGATTTGATCATCAGACAAGCCCAAGGTGAATGGGAGACCCGAGACGTCAAGCTTATTCATCGCCGACAACACATGGAAGATCTCGACAGGCAATTTACATCAATAGAGTTCAGGTACACCCCACAGTGTCACAACAAGCTAGCTGATGCACTTGCCATGTTAGCTTCACTGTTACCTTATCCGAGCAATGCCTATGTCGATCCTTTGGAAATCCAAATCAGGGAAAGACACGGTTGTTGTAATGTAATCGAGGTAGGACCAAATATCTAGCCATGGTACCATGATGTCAAGAGGTTTCTGAAAACACAAGAGTACCCCGAACATGCTACAGGAGATCAAAAGAGAACTATTAGGCGACATGCAGGTGGTTTCTTTTTGAGCGATGAGGTTTTGTACAAAAGAACCCCGAATCTCAACCTGTTAAGATGTGTTGACGCCGAGGAAGCCGGAAAAATCATGTAGAAAGTACACGCAGCAGTGTGTGGGCCTCATATGAACGGGTATGTTTTAGCCAAGAAAATCTTACGAGCCGGTTATTATTGGATGCTATGGAAAAAGATTGCTTCAGTTTCAATCGGAAATGCCATCGGTTAGGTGCATGGAGATCTGATTCACGTACCTCCAACAGAGCCACATCCTATGTCGACACCTTAGCCTTTTGTTACTTGGGGGATGGATGTCATTGGTCTGATTGAGCCAAAGGAATATAATGAGAACAGATTCATATTGGCTGCCATCGATTATTTCACAAAGTGGGCCGAGGCTATCACTCTCAAATCGGTCACTAAAAAGGCCGTGATGGACTTTGTACACTCAAATCTTATATGTTGTTTCGGTATTCCTGCAACTATCATCACTGACAATGCGGCAAAACCTAGTCATTTGATGGGGGATGTATGCGAACAATTCAAAATAACGCGCAGGAACTCCACTCCTTATCGGCCCAAAGCCAACGGTGCCGTTGAAGCGGCGAACAAGAACATCAAAAAGATTTTGAGAAAAACAATCCAAAGTTCTAGGCAGTGGCATGAACAATTGCCTTTGGCCTAATTGGGATATCGCACTACAGTGCGTACATTAGTATGAGCCACCCCATACTTGTTGGTTTATGGAAGCGAAGCTGTGATACCGGCGGAGGTAGAAATTCCTTCGTGCAGGACCATTGTCGAAGTAGAAATTGAAGATAGCGAAAGGGTCAAGACCCGATTGGAGAAGTTAACCTTAATCGATGAAAAGCGAATGGCCGCAGTCTGTCACGGGCAGTTGTACCAACAAAGAATGGCCTGTGCTTACAACAAGAAAGTATGACCCAGGAATTTTGAAGTCGGACAATTGGTGTTAAGGCACATTCTTTCCCATCACCGGGAAGAAAAAGGAAAATTCGCTCCTAATTGGAAAGATCCGTACATCATCAGGAAAATGTTACTGCGCGGAGCATTATATCTAGGTGATATTGAAGGGAATGATACTGAAACAGTTGTGAACGCAGACGCAATCAAAAGGTACTATGTCTGAGATTGCCCCGGTGATGTTTTGGCGCACTTGAAATGATGAAGGCTTTTGTTCCCGCTACCCAAACACTATCAACCCTTTTTGCAAACCCTTTTTGTGCCGGTTACATTTCTTTGGCTACCCTCTTTGGAATCCAATAACACCAATCAACTGAATAAAAAATAATAATAATTATTATACTAAGTGAATGCTTGAACTACGTTCTAACTTGATTCCGAAAGGATACGTAGGCAACCTCTATTTGGGGTTCAGTCACACTAAAACAAAAATCCAATTTTCCCCGAAGTTGCAGATGTTATAATGGTTAGACCATGAGATCACCAAATTATTCCAAAGTTGTAATCCCGTCCACGATTCTCCATACCCAAAACCAAGTACAAGTCTTTCGGATCGATTGCCAAAGGAGAGGAAAATTAAGAAATATCATTGATGAAAGCTGATGCATGCAAAATTGAGAGAAATCAATGAGAGAGTCTTATCGGTGAAAACCTTCGGGCACCATGAGGTGACGAGAGTAGAGAAATCAGAAATGAGAGAGTCCGTTTAGTGAAAACTCGCAAAGAGCACTATCGGGCGACGTTTGAGAAGAGAAATGAGAGAGGTCAATTAGCGAAAACCCGCAAAGGGCACTATCGGCCGAAAAAAGGGATATCTCATCACTAGAAGTCCTAGGAAGGTTCCCTGGTTCGGAAATGCGGATCAATGGATTTATAAGAAGCCGGAAGTTTATGCGTGTCGGGCATCCAATCCAAGAAGTATGTCATGTTTATTTGAAGTCAGCATGCACCCAAGATAAGTCCTTCTTTTCCCCTGAAAGGTACGCTTCTATTTTAAATTCATCTTTTCCACTCTTCGTTTGCTTTGCCTTGAATCCTGTTCGGCATAACCCTAAATTCCAAAACTTGTTACAAAGGAAAAATGGAAGGACATGTTTCACCGTCTGACAAGAGCCGGAGAAAATGCCCAGCCTCAGCAAGTGCGTTAGTCCAATCTTGACTGACCATGGTGTTTGATGTTTCCTAAGAAAAGACCTCTTGGAAAGAAAGAAAGTCAAAGGCAAAAGTCCTAAGAGCAGAATAAAGTGAAAAGGCCAGAGCCCGCATAGGCAAGTCATCATGAAGACCTAAAAGTTTGAGTTTTTGTCAAGTTTGAAAGATTTCCCCTCTCAAGATCGGCGAGTAGCAAAGTTCTCGATGGAAATGGGACTACGATCAAGCAGTTTGAGATGCTCAAGGCCACAAAACTGACCACCGTTTTAAACTAACAAACTGTTCTTTGTTGAAAGTTAAATGTAATTTAGGCAACCATACAAGAAACGGACGCAACCTGGAAGAGAAAAACAATGCGCAGGCACTAGAACAACTTTGTAGCAGAGAATCAACCAAAAGGGAAGTTTTCTCCTCTAATTCTCTCATGCGTTGTGCCAAATAAAAGAAGAAGATAATATTAAAGTTAGAGAAGATTGAAGAAAGAAGAAAGAAGATAAAATGAAAACCCCAAAAGAAAAGCAAATCATGGTAGCAAAGAGTTTTATCTGTCCAAATTTCGGCATAACCCGATGACCTTCCCTGGCATAACCAATGAGCCTTTTCTTTTCAAATCTCGGCCTAACCCGTGGACCCTTTAGGCATAACCCAATGACCCTCCCTAGAATAACCCAAGGAGCCTTTTCTTCTCAGAATCCCGTCATAACCCGTAGATCCTTTTCGGCATAGCCCGATGACTTCTGGCATAACCCGATGACATTCCCGTCATAACCCGTGGACCTCTTCCAGCATAACTCGATGACCTTCCCGGCATAACCCGTGGACCTTTTTCGGTATAACCCGATGACCTTCCCGGCGTAACCTATGGACCTCTTCCGGCATAACCTGATGACCTTCCCAACATAACTTGTGGACTTTTTCCGGCATAACCCGATGACCTTTCCTAGCATAAACCATGGACCTTTCCGGGATAACCCATTAACCTTTTCCGGCATAACCCGTGGACCTCTTCCGGCATAACTCGATGACTTTCCCGGGATAACCCGTGGACCTTTTCCGGCATAACCCGATGACCTTCCCGGCATAACCCGTGGACCTCTTCCGGCATAACCCGATGACCTTCCCGACATAACCCGTGGACCTCTTTCAGTATAACTCGATGACTTTCCCGGCATAACCCGTGGACATTTCTGGCATAACCCGATAACTTTACCGGCATAACCCATGGACCTTTTTCGGTATAACCCGATGACCTTCCCGGCATAACCTATGGACCTCTTCCGACATAACCCGATGACCTTCCCGGCATAACCCGTGGACCTTTTCCGGCATAACCCGATGATTTTTCCGACATAACCCGTGGACCTCTTCTGGCATAACCCGATGACTTTTCCGGTATAACCCGTAGACCTTTTCCGGCATAACCCGATGACCTTCCCGGCATAACCCGTGGACCTCTTCCGGCATAACCCCATCCCTTCCCGGCATAACCCGTGGACGTTTTTCGGCATAACCCGATGACCTTCCCGGCATAACCCGTGGACCTTTCTGGCATAACCCGATGACTTTCCCGGCATAACCCTTGGACCTTTTATGCATAACCCGATGACCTTCCTGGCATAACCCGTGGACCTCTTCTAGCATAACCCGATGACCTTCCTGGTATAACCCGTGGACCTTTTCCGGCATGACCCGATGACCTTCCCGGCATAACCCGTAGACCTCTTCCGGCGTAACCCGTTGACCTTCCCGACATAACCCATGGACCTTTTCCGGCATAACCCGATGACCTTTTCCGACATAACCCATGGACCTTTTCGGCATAACCCGATGACCTTTCCCGGCAAAACCCGTGGACCTCTTCTGGTATAACCCGATGACTTTTACGGCATAACCCGTGGACCTTTTCCGGTATAACCCGATGAACTTCCCATATAACTCGTGGACCTCTTCCAGCATAACCCAATGACCTTCCCGGCATAACCCGATGACCTTTCCAGCCATAACCCAATGACATTTCCCGACATAACCCGTGGACCTCTTCCGGCATAACCCGATGACCTTCCCAGCATAACCCATGAGCCTTTTCCAGTATAACCTGCTGACCTTTCCCGGCATAACCCGTGGACCTCTTCCAGCATAACCCGGTGACCATCCCGACATAACTCGTGGACCTTTTTCGGCATAACTCGATGACCTTCCCGGCATAACCCGCAGACCATTTCGGCATAACCCGGCTATTTTCTAGCACAACCTGGATCCATTCACATGGATACACAATCCTGATTTAACTGTCTAGATATATGTCACAACTAACTCATAAAATTTTTCTAATAAAAATTGGGGCAGAAAATTTTGTTCGTTTGTTTGTTTTTTATGCCTAATCAGGTTTGACCTCGAGGCACATGATTCGAGATGATCTACAAAGTGAGTGTCAATCCAGAAAGAAGAAAAGAACAAAAAAACAAAAGAAGGTGAGCTTAAATATTGGAGCAAACAAAGGCGCGGATTGCTCGAAATCTGATCAAAGTCACATGCTCTGCCAATCCCGTTTCACTCAATGTTGCAGAGATAAACAAGCACCTACAACTTGCAAGCATCAAGATTCAGATTGAAGTCTACAAGCAAAATCAGCTAAGACTCAAGATCAAGTCTAAAAGAATTATAGGTAGGAATCTTGTAAATCATAGTTGATAGACATGGCTAGCTTAGCTTCGATTTTTATCTTGGTGTAATAAGGAGGTCAGTAAGCAGTAGCAGCAACAACAACAATAGTAACAACAAGATCACAACTTCATGGTAGTTCCAGCTACCAAAACTTCACGAACTACATTGACTTGATTCCCTTTTAGCCAGGGATATGTAGGAGGCCTCCCGGAGCAAAGGCTCGGTCAAACTCCTTCAAAATGCTTCACAAGGAGTACTTGAACGGGCAAAAATCGCTTGTATCAGCTCATTTATCTTTGAACGAAAACTTTTCGTATTTCCGGGCAAAGAGGGGCAGCTGTGAGCATGTGATTTTTTCTCTATATGAGAATTACTCCCAAAAATTCAAAATAAAATATTTTTATTTGTGTTGTGTGGATTTTTGTGTTATTTCTCGTATTGTTTGCATTTCTCTGTGCGTGTTTATTTGTTGAATTAATATAAAATACAAAAAATATGTTGCGTCTACATTTAGATTTTTATTAGGAGAAATTAAGTTTTATTTCACAAAATCACAAAAAATAATATGCTTTATATTTTACCATTTAAAGGTCTAGCTGTGTGATTTATTTTTAATATTTAATTGTGTGTGTTAAAAGTTAGTAGAAGTTAATTAGTATTATATAAGTTAATTTGATTTTGTAATGTAATTTATAATTTTGTTTCTTAATAAATTAGGGATTAAATGGAAAAATGAAGAAAAAGAAATTAAAACAAAGAGGAAATTGGATTGGGCCATTCCAATTTGACCCAAGATCAGGCCCAAATACCCCCTCACTCACCAACCCAATACCCGCCAGCCCTAGACCCAGCTTTTCTTTAAACCCAAACGGCACCGTTTCTACACCAAATGCCCCTTTTCATCCCTCATTAATGTTTCTGAGCCGTTAAGATCATTTGATCTATTGGATCAAATTAATTGAGTATTTTTGGTATACCAACCCCCCCAACTCCTCACCCCTCTCATTTTTTCATTTCCTCATGTCTCTCAAACTTCAGAGACCCCTCCCCTTGTAACGACGCCTTTAACCACCAGCCTCCGCTACCAGAAATCGCCTCACAGCGGTTCCGGTGGCCCAAACACCTCCACCTTCACATCATCGAACCTCCACGACCTCCCCATCCCAACCCCATGCTTACTTTCCCTCGAATCAAGCCCTAACGCTTTGAATTTTTGATTCAAATCAAGAACCCTAGCCACCGCCACAAGACCCCAATAGCGGCGGCACCTCCCTTTGACACCGAATCCACCTCCCATCACCGCTAAACCCCCTCACCCCATAACCACCTCCATTTCCCTTCAAACACCACCCCAATTCTTCGAATACCAAAAGCACATAAACCCCTAATTTTTAACTCAAAGTTCGAACATGGTCTGTAAGGTGTCGTTTGGTTTGAATTGGACTTTAGCCGAGTGTTCTCATGTTGAAATCATGCGGTTAAACTCTATTTCAAACCAAATATGAAAGAGAGGCAAAAGGCAGTTCGTTGTTTGATCCGCCATGATTTTTCGGGTATTTGTTTTCAATTCTCTTTTCTTTCATTTTTACGTGTTCGTTTTTATTTCAATTTCGTTATTTCTTCTTCTCTTTCTTCATTTTTTGTTTTGTTTGACCAAGTTAGTCTCTTTATATGAAGATTAATTCATCATAATGTTGTAATCATTTAGGCAATCATCATTTAGTCAAATTGTTTGGTCGTTTAAATGCCGTAAATTGGTTATATAAACCTGTCTCCGAATTTTTAATCAGCCTAAGTTTTATTTGAGTAAAGAGAGTATTATGATAAACAAACACAAGAATTAATGGGCTGGGTTTTGGAATTATGACTAAGTGGGAAGCCATGTGTTGTCAGGCATGCTTGAGTTTAATATTCAGGCTGCCCATACATGTTATTTAATAACAAAAAAGGAGACAGTAATGGCTTCTTTAGGGAATAACAGGGAAATATGTTTTTTGAAGCTGAGTGATAAAACGGGCGGGAAAGAGAGGTGTATTTTGGATATAAAAGAAGATCAGAACAGTAGTGAAATGAGGGAGTTTTTGAAGATAGTCAGAAAAAAAAAGATTGGAGAGCTTAGAAACTACAGAGTTTTGGTCAGTCTTAAAATAACTTTCTTTAGAGTTCTTGGTTGGTTTTTGAATAAATTTCAGAAGTCACACTTGAAAAGAAGCAATCAGTTTTCTAATGCTCTTTTCTTGATCCTAAAGTCCAGTCTTGGAGAGAGCATTCTTAGAGGTTTTGAAATTAGTCTTAGGGTTCCTTTCAATCGTACTAAGGGAGCATTTGTGAGAGTAAGGAAAGGTTGCTGTTACATTAAAAGAAAAAAGCTAATTGTTCACATTCCAGTCACTGAATTCAAGTTTAAGTTTTGGGTGTTATTTTGGGGGTTGTTCTATCAATCTTGTTTGGTTTTACAAACTTTCGGAAATGTGTTTGCGGCTGTTTGGAACTCCAAATTGCTCATGGGTTATCTGTTATTGCAGGTTGCAGTTGTTATTGTTGTATTATTACTGCCGCTGCTGATTATTCCTTCTCCTCTTCTTGTATTTCCATTTTCAGGTACACATTTCTGAGACTGTGTTGATATGGCTTTCTCCCAATTGATAATGAAATGAAATCAAAGCTTAAGCTCTACTGTGGAACTGCCATTTGAATAATTATGTTAGGCTTGGGATGTTGCAATAAAATTAAGACTGTTCTAAATTACAATTGATTTTGTACTGTTAATTTGGAATGTTGGAAGCGCAGTTGGTTTAATTTATTATTAGTTTAAATGCATAGAACTCGAATATGTATCAAGTTGGAAACTAATTCAATAACTTGATATGTATTAGGTGTTGATGTTTGACTGTTAGGAGTAGATTAATTTTTGCAGTGCATTCATTAAAATAGGGTTCATGATAGTGCTATAGTTATTTCCCTGATTGTAGCCTCCTATATTTGACTAGGAAGTAATTCATTAGTAAATCAACACTTCCATATCATGTTTGTATAAATGGCGCTGAGTCATTGAAATTGATTCAACTTGAGCTGGTATTAATCCGAAGACATAGGGTAACCATGGCCATTCTTAATTCTACTTGAATGTCGTACGCTTGTGTAAAAGACATGACTAGAATGAATCATGATTACTCCTAATCAAGTCGTCCATTAGCTCTTTGGGTGGCATCATCTGGAACAACTTTGGTGTTATTTGTGTCATAAGAATTGAAACATTACTGAGGTTCAACGGCTACTTCAAGCGTTATGGGCTCCTGGGCCAAAAACGAACGATCTAGGCCCAAGTCTGATTTGCACATTCGTTAGGGGGCCTGGGTCTATGTTGTGATTAGGCCCATTTTGTTTAAAAGTTTAAATGTATAGTTTGCATGATAAAGCGATTTAAAGTTAATGAGAGCACGTAATTTATAACATGTATTGAAAATCAGGTATTTTAGCCATTTATAACAATTTAAGCGACCGTACTAGAACCACGGGATCCGGAGGTGCCTAACACCTTCCCTCGGGTCAACAGAATTCCTTACTTAGAACTTCTGGTTCGCAGACTTCATTTGGAAAGTCAAAAATTTCCTCGATTTGGCATTTAAATAAATCGGTGACTTGGGACACCATAATTTATTCCAAGTGGCATCTCTAAATTTCGAATATTGTCACTTTAAATGGACAAAATCCCTCGTATTTACCCTTTGAGGTAGGTGCGCAAAAAGGAGGTGTGACACTTATATTAGAAATTAAGTAACGTAACTGTTATAGTTATTACAAGCCAAGATTGTTTGAGTGTGCAAGTCTTTAGAACAATCTTTATTGAAAGCTGATAAAGCAAAGGGAGGGGGAGATAAGTAATATAAGGGATGTCATGGTTGTCATCCATATGAGGGTGTGAGGTTCATCCCATGCTTAGCCAAGGCATTAGCTACAACATTAGTTTCTCGGTATACACGTCTAAGCTCCATGAGATCTAGTTCTATCAATAGTGACTTGCAGTCAGAAATAATAGGTAAGTAAAATTTATTACCATGTTCAACTATGGTAGACAGTACCTGTGAATCAGTTTCTATTTGAAGCGGCCAGAAGCTGAAGTCTTTAGCTAACTCTATGCATAGTTGAAGTGCTATTAATTCAGCTTCAATAGCAAAGAAGCAAGTTAAACTAGTTGTGAATTCGTGGATCCATTGATTGGTCGAGTTACAAAAAATTTATGGAGCTCCCGCTCTGTTATTTGCTTGATTGAAGTCGCCGTCAATGTTAAGATTGACAAAGTTATTAGGAGACAGGTACATTTAATGTAAAGAGTGCATGTATTGGCTTTAGGAGAATGAGCCGGTGATAGCAATTACAGACAACTCTTTGTGGGGATTATGAAAAAGATTATGATCCGGTATAATCCAAATATGCCAAAGGATGAAAGGAACCATTAATATGGCAGGGACCTCAATTCCTTGGTATAAAAAGGGTCATTGCTTATGCAGACAATGCAAGGAAAGCCATTTGTTGAAGTTGGGAGCAATAGTGTTTATATGAAAGAAAGTCCATATTGGTTGGATGGCCCTACAATGATTTCCCATTTGAATATTTTCGGAGTTCTATATTTATTTATTTCTTATAGAATATTCTAAAATCTAATACGTATCCTTAATTTCTCGCCACCCTAGTAAAGTTAAGAGCCATAAATCAGTAGATGAAATATATTTCATATACAGGGATGTTGGCAAGGCTTCTGAATATTGAAGCTAGAGAATATACTGTTCTCATACTCTATTTCTCAATTCTCACGCCAAAAGCTCCAAAGTAGAATCTATATCAAAAGTCCTTATTTTATCCTCTCAACAAGCAGTTGCATGTAGCCAGCGGTAACCCCTAAATCATTGGCATCTGAAGAGAATATATCTAACGAAGGAGGAAAGAATTCCCATTTTACTGTCGAATCCTCTGGCGAGGGGTGGAAAATGAGGGGTTGGCTGAATTTAGGCGGGTCAAGTCAAGATGGGTTAAGTTAATAAATGGGTCATTGTCCAATCCCCTAGCCCAAAGTGTACTTGGGCTAAGATGAGATGGGTCAAGATGGGCTAAACGATATGTCATAACCCAACCACCCCAACTTGACCATTGTTTTAGAACCATGTTTTTTTTTTGTAACTAAATATTTTATTTATCACCAAAAGCAGCTTTACAAAATAATAGCTAACTAACATAGTTAGCTAAAACTTCCTGATCATCCTCTAAACTTATGGACTATTTCTCTAGTTTTTGTTGTTGCTCTCACACTACAGATATAAGCAATTTCTCTAGCTATTGATTCACTATTTATATATATTTTCTCAAATATTCTCATATTTCTCTGTATCCATATACGAACAAATTCAGTATGTATCATCTTGAATATCTGTGCATTTTGTTCTTCCCTTTAGCTCTTTTAACAATCTCTTATTGATGTTACTGCCAATCTCTTGCACTCATTGGTTTGCCTTGTGCCCACTGGTTCACTTTGTGCCATACTTCTTTAGCAAGGATCCATTCCCAAAATAGGTGCTCATAATTTTCCTCTGCATTTCTGCACATGACACATTGTGTATCCATTACCAATCCCCATTTTACTAACAAATCAGTGGTTAGTAGCATACCATGTAGTTGTAGTCATGGTGTAAACTTTGCTTTAGGTCGGGCTTTGTTGTTAAACATCATGCCTTTTCATGGTACTATTGTATCCTCCCCTATCAACTATATATATATATATATATATATATATATATATATGTCTTGTAATGCTTTTTCCTTTCTTGAATCTCCATTGCAGTCCTTCAAAAGTTGTCCTGGCTTCCATGATCTTTCTTGTCATCCATCATGCTTGTTGTGTAATTGTCATTGTTTCTATTGCTTAGTCTTTTATGTAGTATGCATGAATCCACTTTATCCATAGCTTGTCTTGTTTCTGAACAAGATCCCAGAAGCTCTTTTCTATAGCAGCTTTATTCCACTCTGTAAGTTAGCCAAGCCCAGGCCTCCAAAACTCTTTGGAGCACATACTCTTTCCTGCGATATTAAGGCTTCCTTACTGATGGTGTTGCACCCAGACCATATATAGCTGCCATAGTAAGCATCAATGGTTTTCAGAACTTTGGCAGGCAGTACAAAGAGTTAAGCCTAGTATGCTTGGACCCCAAATAAAACAGTTTGCACCAATTGTACTCTTCCTCCATAAGATAGCTTCTTTGTTGTCCATGCTAATATCCTTGCCACTATTTTTTCAATAAATGGAATCCATTGCAACATAGATAACTTCTTAGTTGATAGTGGAACCCCTAAATATTTGAAAGGGAGCTCATCTTCAAGCAATTCAGTTCCTGCACAGTTTTATCTCTCTCTTCTCTGGTTAAACCTCCAAAATAAATTGAACTTTTTCCCATGTTTGCTTTGATGCCTGAAACTATTGAGAAATGACTGAAACCCTACTGCATAGTGACCACAAATGATAGATCTCCTCTAGTAAATAGTAGTAGATCATCAGCAAAACATAAATGAGTGATTGCTAGCTTTGAACATCTGGGATGATAATGAAATTCTATCTTTCTTTGATACTTCCTTAGATTCCTACTTAGGTACTCCAATGCTATAGTAAATAGGAATGGAGACATAGGATCTCCTTGTCTAAGACCTTTAGCAGCATGAAAGGAACTGCAAGCTCCCCATTTATTGTAATAGTGTAACTAATTATTTTCAAGCATTCTAGGATCCAATTGATGAACTGATTAAGGAATCCCCACTCCACCAAGACTTGTTCCAGATATATCCACTCCACTGAATCATAGGCTTTTTGCAGGTATATTTTGATCATGCATCTTGGTGACACATGTGTTTCTTGTATAAGCTTTTACTAGTTCATGCTAAAATAATGTTGTCTCCAATCTTCCTCGCTGGAATGAATCCTGCTTATGACTCACTAATTATAGAGGCAATGACTTTTTGCATCCTTGCTGCTATAATCTTTGAGATTATTTTATATATAACAGTACAACAAGCCATTGGCATGTACTCTTTCACTGTTCCGGACTTGTTATTTTTTGGGAGCAATGTGATAGCTATACAATTAATGGCATTGTACATCTTTCCAGTGCTGAAAAACTCTTTTAGTGCTTCACATACCTCTTCTTTAATGGTACCCCATGTTTTCCTGAAGAAAGTAGCATTATAACCATCTATCCCAGGGGCTTTATCTTCACCTATGGACTCAAGGCCTTGTTGGACTTGCTCTTAAGTAATTGGAGCTATTAGGGCTAGCTTATGCTGTTGAGTCAATGTTGGTCGTCCCTTCATAGTCATCCTGTTAATGACTGGTAGTTCTTTTGCAGCAGATCCCATCAAGGATTTATAAAACTTCACAATCTCCTCTTGGACTTCCCGTGGGTCTGTAAGATTCCTTCCTTCTAGTGATGATCCCTTGAGCCAGTGTTTTAAGTGGATCTCACATAATTTTCCTTTCCTCACATGTGTTATACCCATATATTACAGTTATAACACATGTCTTATTTGATGCTACTGTATTAACTTGACAATGTAGCAATTGAGCTTCTTCTTTTAGCATATCTACTGTGTATAGTCTATTATCCCATAATAGCCAGATTCTTCCATTGATTGCACTCCTATAGTTGTTCAGTAACCCCCAGTTAGGTGCCACAATTGTTGCTTTATATTTTTTGACTTTGGTTTTTATTATTCTTGCCAGGGTAATATGATTTGTCTTTATATATTTCCTCAGTTCCTTTTGTTTATACTTTTTATTTCCACCCTGTACATTCCAAAAGAGCTAATTCATATTTTAATAATTGGTTCCCCCTCCTTTATCAAGAGGTGCTGATTTGGATACCAAATTTCAACTTCACATCATCTATTTGTCACGACCCAAAAACCAACTAGTTGTGATGACACCTAACCCAACTCGCTGGTTAAGCCAGTTAATAATTATCGAGTTCCAATGAAATTTAATAAGGCAATTAAGTAAAGAAAATATCTGAATCTTATACCTTCCCAAGGACTGGTAATATAATATGCGTCTAAGATTTAGAATGTATAAAGCTAGTGAGAAATAAAGTACATCATTTGTTTGGAGTATACATGAACAGATATTTCATAAGTCTAGAGCTACCGTGATCAAGAGGCAGCTATAACCAAAATGAAGGTACATCTTCAAATCCAGCTCCCATCGAACACAACATCATCATCATCCAACATCAGCACACAAGGTGCAGAAGTGTAGTATGAGTACAACCGACCTTATGTACTTAATAAGTAACAAACCTAACATTCGGTTGAAAGTAGTGACGAGCTGGAACAAAGGTCGGAGTCCAACACCAATAGCCAATAACAGTTCATAAAGACATAATGAAAGTAATAAAAGAAGTAACATAGAGATAAAGTTCTTAGATCATTCACAATTCCAAAAAATAGGTCTACTTTTCAAGTATATGAGTGAAAATCCAAATCTTTTGCCGAAATCTCCAAAAAGATATGAGTATGTTTGAAAATTGTAATTTTTCCCAAAGCTTTCGACAGGTAAATGTTTCATTTTCACATGGCATGAAGAAATACATCTCTATGCCTATATGTCAATACGTGTGAGATGTCATGAGTGTCGTGATATCGTACAACAGAATAAAAAAGGCATCTCTATGCCTATATGTCAAGTGTGCATGCCAAATGCAATGTACCCCAGAAATGAACTCATGTACTCACACTCTCAGAGTAACCAATCTCATTGATTCACACTTTATACTCATCATGCTCAGTCACTTAGTACTATATATGACCAATCCAGTTCGGGGAAGATCCATCCCCAAATTTAAATCAATCGCGCTCACTAGGTGTGTACAGACTCTGGAGGGGCTTCTTCAACCCAAGCGCTATATCAAGCCAATCATGACATAAATCAATGATACATGTTACGGTGTGCAGCCCAATCCTATAAATATATATAGCCACAAGGCTCGTTCCGGCGTGTAACCAAATCCACATATGTACAACCATAACGCTCATTGTAGCGTGCAACCCGATCCACATATATTCGGCCATAAGGCTTGTTGTGGCGTGCAACCCAATCCATGTATATACATATATCGCTCACAGCTCAGGCCCTCAGCTTCACTCAGTCACCAATCTGTCTAGTCTCTCGGGCTCACAATGCCATGAAACTAGCCCATAATGATGATATATGTGTTAATAAATACCTATAGAGACTGTATATGATATGAAATGAATGAACATAACTGGGTATGAAATTGCAATTAAAACAAATAATTCAACGGCAATATGAACTCGGTGGGTCCCAACAGAATACACATGTAGCCTAGACATGGTTTCTAACATGGATCATAGCTCAATAACTCAAGTGCGCTGAGATTTCATGGTTATGGATAAGATGAGGACTACACAGTACCACAAGAATGATGGAGTCGCAAATCACACGGTGCACGTCCACACGCCCATCACCTAGCATGTGCAGCACCTTACCACCAAACACATAACACGTAATTCGGGGTTTCATAACCTCAGCACCAAGTTTAGAAGTATTACTTACCTTGAACAAGCCTAATCTAATACCGAGCAACTCATACGATGCTCCAAATATGTCATCCCGAGCGTACTGACCTCCAAACGGCTCAAAACTAGCCAAAAGCAACTCAAATACATCAAATAAAGTTCAAGAAAACAATTCCAAATGAGAAAGGTCAAATCATTAATCAAAAGCCCAAAATCATCCCAAATGTCCAGCCCGGGACCGCACCTCGGAACTCGACAAAACTCACTAAATCTGATAACCCATTCAATTACGACGTATACTAGTTTCACTCAAATCCAACTTCGAATCGATGTTGAAAACTCGAAAATTCCCTCTATGAAACTTTAGACAAGAATCCCCAATTTCTCTCTTGAAATCCTTAATCAAATGCCAAAAATGAAGATAGATTCATGAAAGATAATAAAAATGATTAGATAACACTTACCCCAATCCATATGCTGAAAATTGCTTCAAGAATCGCCTCAATCCGAGCTTCATAGCTCCAAATATGCAAAAATGTCCGAAGCCTTCGAAATAGAGTATTATATACATTGTTCCAGGGTTACCCTTCATGATGCGATTACCCAATTTTGCAGGACAATTTTTCCCCTATGCGATCGCAGTCATTTCCCCGCGATCACAAAGAACACCCTTCCATTTAACCCTTCCCAACTCTTCTCAGACAACTTGTAGTGTATTCACTATACCCTTTTGTATAAAGCTTCAAATGAAACGACTTAATTTTCTAAAAACTAGACACAAAGTGCTACAACTTTTATTTTTAGATCATCTCCAAATTCCATATAAATTACAAGATATAAGCTTCCAAAGTCGGGTCAGTGCATAAGAGATTTTATGATACGGGGTAGCGAGAAAGCTTATGCGATCGCAATTCACAACTCCATTTACCCTATTTTTCTCTTTGCTGATGCGGCCAAATCCACATGATCGTAATGTACAACCTTGTAGCAAAAAACTAGCAACTAAAAATGGCCTAAAAATGGTCCGAAACCACTTGGAAACTCACCCGAGACCGTCGCAACCCCGTCCGAACATACCAACAAGTCCCAAAATATAACACGAACCTATTCAAGACCTCAAATCACACATAACAACATCAAAACTATGAATCGTCGATCAAGATCAATCTCTTAAGTTCATAAACTTCAAACTTCAAACCAAGCATCCGATTTAAACCTAACCAATCGAGAATGCATATAAGTTTCAAATGACATATCGAACCTAGTCCAACTCTCCAAAATAATAACCTGAACCCGATAACATCAAAGTCAGCTCTAGGTCAAAGTTATAAATATTCCTAACCTTCAAATTTTTAATTTTCGCCAATGAGTACCAAAATCTTCTAGAAATATCCAAATGCAATAAGGGTATACGCCCAAATCCAAAATTACCATCCGTACCTAACAGAACCATCAAAACTACGATCCATGGTCAAGTACTCAAAAGTCAAAACTTGGTCAACTTTTCCAACTTAAAGCTTCCTAGTTTAGAACCATTGTTCAAAACTAATTCCGAATCACCCAAAAACTGAAACCAACAATACACAAAAGTCATACTACATCATACGGAGCTACTCATGCCCTTAAACCACCAAGAGAAGTGCAAATGCTCAAAAGGACCGATTGAGTTATTACACTATTATATCCCTTGGCGTGTATTTCCTTTTATGATTAGTAAACTTGGATCTAATCATGCCACCAATCAACATACTAGTTTCTTGACATTACAAATACACCTTATCCTTCAATGGACATGTGTGCTTATCATGAAACTTTCTCACTTTGAACAATTTGAATTTGCTAATACTTAAAGCCTTAAATTTTTGTTCACTAATGTTCAGAAACACATAAATGTAGCTGCAAATACAAATTGAATACACAAACAATCAGTTATGAATACATAAAAAATTAAATAAAAATATACAATATGTTATTATTCAAGTCAAGTACAGAATACACTATAATGTTCTAATATATAAAAGCAGTCAAATAGTAATGTTATTCTAACTAATAGATAATTATATAAACACCATAACCTGCTAGCAATTGACTTCTCAACTCGGAATTGAAACGCTGTAGCAATTGCATATTGCTTCATCATAGCTTTTATCATCGCCTTATCCTTAATTTTGGTTCAAAATAATCAAATCCTTTTCTGGTTCAAAAACTTCAATTGGTTCACCTGAGTTTAACGTTGCCAATGCTAGTGTATCACTTGTATCAACTATATATACACCATCTGTGTATTTAAGTTGTACTAGGTTACTTTGAATAACACTTCCTTGTTCTGCAATTTCTTTCTCTATTGTAGTTATACACAATGGATACATCTGAATTTCTGTTCTCCTTTTCAACTCTACATACACCTTGAACCCCATGTCGTTATGTATTTTCACAGGCACAATTGCCTTTTACTTTGTATTCGATTTTAATACACTTCAAACTCAAGTCTATATCAAATTGCTTCGAAATTGCAGCAACTACATCACTAAACGAAGCATATTCCTTTATGAGGATCCCCTCTATTGTATAATTGGCATGACAATTTCCACTTCCCATAATCGAATTAACACTGTTAAGCTTGTCATCGCTATACTTACGTTCAAAACTTAATCAGGAGATAATTCAATGCCGATTATAAAATTTATAACTGATCAAAATACTATGAATTCGTAAATTCAATTACTATTGCTGATGTTAATACCTGCATTAATGCCGAACGTAACTCAATCCAATCAATATCAGTCGGAACACAACCTCAATCACATTCAAAAAATAATCATGGTGTATCATTGAAGCTTGATCTGCAAATCTCAATGTGTTTTTGCAATCTTCGAATAGAATTTCACGCTGTATATGCTTTGTTCTTTTGAAAATTCCACAAAAATATTCCAATTATGGAAGGATAAAGAGTTGCTTTCTAATTTTGTAGGTTGAGATTGTTTAAACGTGATACACGCAGATTTATCGCGTTTGTTGTTTTTAAATAGTTATAGTCCACTTTTATAGTCGAATGACCCCACTATATTTATTTATACAGTAGCATGAATACATGAAATACATCACATTAGCAACGTATTTGTAGATACGACTAGTAATTATGAAAATTGTAGTTATAGCACATTAATAACCATGAGAGAATATGTACTTAACTATAGTGGTTTATGAAAATTCTTTTTTTTTTTTATTATATAAATTTCATTTTATAAATTTAAAGATTTTACGTTTGTATTTATGAAAGTATAACTCTCAAAATTCAAATGGTGCCACCTTCGAGGGAGTAAATTTGGTTAAACTAAAAAACTTACTTTTTATTTTCGGTTAACATAAAAGTATTTGAGTAAAAGTTGTAATTCTCTCTCAACAGTGTGTTGGATATAGTTCGGAAAAGAAAAAATATAGTCTGTTGGATAAAACGCAAAATAAGGCAAGGAAAACAACTTTCCAGTTTCCACAACAAAAACAAACGTGCTGAGCAATCCCCAAGTGGAATACACACCTGTACAAAACCCAAAATCCCCAAATCGAAGTCGGATTAAGTAGAACTAGAGAATTGGCTGAAGGCAGTTGACTCCACATATAACATATTTCTGCTGCCGTTTTGCAGTCCACATTTCTTTCCCTCTCTTCTGAGCTAAAAATGGAGACAGCTGATCCTACTCGGACATTTGTCAGGAACGTGAAACGAGTAATTGTCAAGGTCTCAACTTTATCCTCCTTTTTTCCTTATTATTGCTTAATCCCATTGCATTTGGCCCTGATTTCCTTTTGTAGAATAATTCTTGTCAGATTGGAAAGAGTCGTCTGTCCTTAATGGAGATTGATTTTAGTTAGCTATCATACTTATGTTTATTCTATGTATAAGGATTTAACTTTATATAATGGGTGTAATTTAACCTTGTTTTAATATATTTTCAGGTTACCAATCCGTACTTAAGATAGATAGTTACTTGTAATTAGTTTTTAAGTGAGTTTATTGTTAAGTACATGCTTTAATTACTTATTTGTTTGGGCACGAAATTTAAGAAAGATTTTTTTTTTTTTTTTTGTTTTGATTTTAAATATGCCATAATACTCGTAGGTTATAGAAGCTTTTCCATTAAGGTAAATGGAAAGTTTAACTTAAATTGTTTTCAAATTTAAAAACAGGTCATTCTTTTCGAAACAGATTAAAAAGGAAATAGAGTCATATAAACTGGAATAGAGGGGATAGTTTCTACACTGTCAATGTACGAAAGTTAAAATCATTGTGTATGTTGTTCCTTCTATTCTCTGACTGTTATTTTAGGTTTTTCTTAATATATTGCTAACAAATTTTATTTTTGATGTCATTTTTAAAGGTTGGGACTGCAGTTGTGACACGGACTGATGGAAGATTAGCACTTGGAAGATTGGGAGCGCTATGTGAGCAGGTGAATCTTATACTCCCTCCGTTTTAATTTATGTGACATAATTTAACTCGGAATGGAGTGTAATGAAAAAGGAATACTTTTGAAACTTGTGGTCTTACTTGCCATAATATTTGTGTGGGTATATGACATTTGAATATTGTGGTCTTAAACTTTCCATAAGATTTGTTGGTTATAAAAGCCTCTCATTAAGGGTAAATTGGAAAGATCAAAGTTAAGTTGTTCCCAAATATTAAAATTTGTCATTCTTTTTGCAATGAGATAATAAGGAAATTGTGTCACATATATTGGAACGGAGGGAGAACTTAGTTTGATTGTTAGTATATATTTGCATCTTCTAAAGCTTACTGGTTTTGCTGCAAACTGCATTACAGATTCAGGAGCTTAACTCGCAAGGCTATGAAGTTATTTTGGTGACTTCAGGTGCTGTAGGTGTTGGTCGTCAGCGGCTTAGATATAGGAAGTTGCTGAATAGCAGGTTTGTACCATCTCCTTGCTGTCAAATAAGATACTTGTTTAGTAAATAAGTTCTAACTAGAATTGTTAATAAACAAGTTTAAGTCAAACGTAACTTGACTTATTAGTAAGAGTCAACCTTGGCGGTATAGTAATTATGCAAATGAGCCACAAACATATCTGAAGTACTCTATCCATCCCATTTTATATGGCTATATTTGATTGTGCATCGACTTTAGATATTAATTAACACATTGTATTAGTGATGGTAGAAGAAAACATTAAAGCAAAAAGAAAGGTTAGTTTGATAGAAAATATATCAAGTCTGTCGACCAACATCTATGTAACAAGCTGTTGGTTAACTATAGTTAGGCTTAATTATTATTCTAACTAGAGTTAGTTAGTGAGTTAGCTTAGAAGAAGTGGTTACTTTGTTAATTAGTTAGCTGTTATATACACTGTAGCTTTGTACAGTACAATTCATTCAGAAAATGAAGAACTTCTTCTTCTTCTTTCTCTAATCTTCTCTCTGAATCCTCATCTTTCTCTTTAGCCTCAATTGATCCATGGCTTCTAACATGATTTCAGAGCCATTGGTGTAAGATCTAATTGAACATGCAAACTAGTTGATTCTCCTATATTCGTCTAGGTTACTACAATTTTTGCATCTGAAACTTGCAAAAATTGCCTTAGAGTAACTCAAAATCGAAGCTAGGGTTTTGCAAACTGTTACAATCGAAGCTAATTCTCAGTATTAATGGCGGTCGAAGATAATCCAGCTAACATCTCCACTACTCTAGTTCGTACTGCAACTACGACCTCAGAGAATGGTAATTTTGTGACCAAGTCTTCTTTTCCTAGTGTCGATCACAATCATCCCCTGTATCTATAGCCTAATGATACACCAGGTAGCTCTTTGATTTCTCTTCAACTTACTGGATCTGATAATTACGCTTTGTGAAGTCATGCAATGCAAATTGGTTTGTTAGGCAAAGGCAAATTAGGCTTTGTTGATGGTAGATTTCCTAAATCTAGGTTTGAGCTTGAACTTCATGATTTGTGGGAGAAAGTAAATGCTATTGTGTTATCATGGATAATGCATGCTGTGCGACCAGGATTGTTGAGTAGTGTTCTATATGCATCGAGTGCTCATAAAGTTTGGGAAGATTTGAAGGAGAGATTTGACAAAATAAATGGCTCTAGGATTCTGTACTTACATAGAGAAGTTCACACTTTAACTCAAGGAGTTATGGCAGTGACTTGACTATTTCTCAAAATTAAGGGAACTCTGGGATAAGTTTGATGCCCTTATGCCATGTCCTGGTTGTCCCTGCCCTGAATCAAAGATGTATGCTCAACACTTTGAGTATCAAAGACTACTTCAATTTCTTACAGGACTCAATGAATCTTACTCTCCGTCAAGGAGTCAAATTATGATGATGTCTCCTCTCCCTAGTATAAATAGAGCATACTCTATGTTAGTTGATCAGGAAAGTCGGAGGAATCTTGTTAATATGCCACAAGTAGCTCAAGTCTCTGAAGCTTTGGAGAATTTAGTCATTTATAGCAACAAAGGGACAAATAACTCTAGAAACTACAAACATAAAAGGAGTCAAATTCAATGTGAATAGTGTCATTACAAGGGACATAGCAAGGAAAATTGCTATAAGTTGGTTGGATACCCTCCCGACTTCAAGTCCAAGAAGAAAGGTGTTAGTGGTGACAATATGCTAATCAGGTGTACAATCCAGAACTGAATTATGCAGACAGATGCAATGTGGGAAATAATATAGTCTCCAATATGGCTCAACAAGGCAGAGGTGGTAATCAAACTAATGCAGGTGCTTCACAGTCACAGTCAGCTAGTCAGAGGTGGTAATCAAACTAATGCAGGTGCTTCACAGTCACAGTCAGCTAGTCAACTTGCATTCTGTCAGCAAATGCCTATGACTACACCCATGTTTACTCCTAAACAATATCAGGAGTAAACAATATCAGCAGATAGTTCAAATGCTATACAAAGGAAACATAGAAGGATCAGAAGCTTGAAACAAGTCAACAGCTGCAGGTATCCTAACCAAAGTGAATGCATTTATGTCTCATTATGTTGATGACAAGTGGATTGTTGATACTAGTGCATCAAATCATATGACTTCCAGTCTTGAAATACTACATGATTGTAAAGTACTCCCAAACACAGAAGAAAACAAAGTTCAATTACCTACGGGTAGTGTGGCATTAATGTCACACACAAGAAATACCTCAGTATTGAACAATTATGAAATATCTAATGTTCTATATATTCTTGACTTTAAGTTCAACCTACTCTCAGTTTGAAAGCTTACTAAGGAACTAAAATGTATGGTTGGCTTCTTCCTTGATTTCTGTATCTTTCAGGACCTCTTCAGTGGTCAGGTGAAGGGGATTAGTAGAGAAGAACATGGTTTATACATACTACGTGGGAGTACACCTGCTACTGCTGCTGCTTCAGTAAATGATTCATCTTCATTTGCCTCCAGAAAATCATCCAGAACATACACTTCTAGTAGTTGTAGTTTGTGGCATAAGAGATTGGGACATGCTCCTATAGATGTAATAAAGAAGATAGAAGAGTTGGATGATCCGACAACAGGAACTCTTAATCAACCTTGTACTGTATGTCCTGTTGCTAAGCAAACTAAAATGCCCTTTCAGCTAAGTAGTTCTATTTCAAAGTCTATTTTTGAGCTAGTTCATTGTGATATTTGGGGTCCATATAGAGTACCTACTCATGATGGTAAAAAGTACTTTGTCACCATAGTTGATGACTACAGCAGGTTTACATGGATATTTCTTTTGAACTACAAATCAGAAGCAATAGTAGTTCTCAAGGATTTTCTTATTCAAGTGAAAAATGTATTCTCTACCACTATTAAAACTCTGAGAACAGACAATGGGAGTGAATTCTTCAGCATTGCATTCAAGAGTTTATTGTCTGATCTTGGTATTCTACATCAGAGTACCTGTGTTTATACACCCCAACAGAATGGGGTGGTAGAATGAAAACATAGAACCATCCTAGATATTACTAGGTCTCTCAGATTCCAAGCATCTATACCTTTGAAATTCTGGGGAGAATGTGTTTATACAACAGTATATATTCTAAACAGACTACCTTCTAAGGTGATTGGGAATAAATTTCCTTTTGAAAGACTGTATCTACATCCACCATCCTTGTCTCATCTCAAGGTGTTTGGTTGTCTATGCTATTCTATTTCTCCTAAAGTCCTTGATAAGTTTTCCCCTAGAGCAGTACCAGCTGTGTTCCTAGGCTACTCCTCTACTCAGAAGGGCTATATACTCTATGACTTACATGCCAAGATTTTTGTAGTTAATAGAAATGTAATATTTCATGAAACTATATTTCCTTTCAGGCATACTGGGGATCCAGCCAGGAACCATGATGGTTCCAGTCGTGGATCTATTCTCTTCTGAGTTGAACACTTCTTCTATCTCCTCTGCTATCTCTAACACCTACAATTCTTCATCATCATTACCTTCTATTTCTCCTACATCTTCTTTAACACCTACAATTGAAAGGTCTCCTGATACTACTGCAGATCAAATGTCTTTTGATTGTTCTGCAGAAGTTCCTTCTTCCTCTTTACCAATCCCCAAGATAATAACTTTGCTGAGTTGACAGTTGGTCAGCATGATCTTGCTGACAATCCTGAAGGGTGCAGGAGATCCTCCAGACCTAGCAAACCACCTATATGGATGCATATGTCACTCTTTCTAAAGGTTCCAAATGCAGTTATCCTATGTCTTCTTATGTTGACTATACACACATATCTCCAAACTTCAGACAAGCACTCACAGCCTATTCAGCTATTACAGAGCCCACTTCCTTCAGAGAGGCTGCTGCTGATCCTAGGTGGGTAAAAGCAATGCAGTTGGAGATTGATGCTATTGAAGACAATAAAACCTGGAGTGTTGTGGATCTTCCATCTGGAAAGACACCCATTAGCTGCAAATGGGTGTATAAAGTCAAGTACAAAGTATCTGGAGAAGTAGAAAGATTCAAAGCTAGGCTGGTTGCTAAGGGGTACAGCCAAAAGGAAGGTTTGGATTATGATGAAACCTTCTCTCCTGTTGCTAAGATAGTTATTGTCAGGTCTATTATTGCCTTAGCAGCCTCTCAACACTAGTTGGTTTTTCAGATGGATGTTCATAATGCTTTTCTCAATGGTGATCTTATTGAGGAAGTCTATATGCATATACCCAAAGGGTTTGCCAGACAGGGGGAGAGTCATAAGAAAGTCTGCAAACTTCATAAGTTCCTCTATGGGCTTAAGCAAGCTCCAAGACAATGGAATGTGAAGCTAACAGAGACTCTAATGTGTATGAGGTTTCAGCAAAGTCATTATGACTACTCATTATTTACAAAGAAGGCTGGAAGTGATATAGTAGTCATATTGGTTTATGTAGATGATCTTTTGATCACTGGAAACAACCAACAGTTGCTGTGTGATACAAGGTCTGATCTCAAGAAAAGGTTCAAAATGAAGGACCTAGGGGAGCTCAAATTCTTCCTAAGCATTGAGTTTGCAAGGTCTAAACAAGGAATCATCATGTGTCAAAGGAAGTATGTACTAGAGTTAATTTCTGAGTCAAGATTAAGTGGTGCAAAACCAACTGTAACACCCTTAGAACTGAACCAGAAGTTAACAACTACTGAATTTGATAAGTGTTTCAATATTTAGAATATTAACTCTGATGAAGTGCCGAAGAATCCTGGTACTTATCAGAGACTGGTAGGAAGATTGCTTTATCTCACTATGACCAGGCCAGACATTGCCTTTGTGGTACAAGTTCTTAGTCAGTTTATGCATTGTCCCAAAGTAACTCATATGGAAGCAACATTGAGAGTAGTGAGATATCTAAAGCAGGCACCAGGCCTGGGACTGCTTATGCCTGCAGAATCTTCAAATAAATTGACTGCCTACTGTAATTCAGATTGGGGAGCATGCATACAAACAAGGAGATCTGTCACAGGCTATTTAGTCAAGTTTGGAAATGCACTAGTGTCCTGGAAATCTAAGAAATAGAGTACTGTCTCCAGAAGTTCAGCAGAAGCTGAGTTTAGAAGCATGGCCTCATGTGCAGCAGAGGTCACTTGGTTAACAGGCTTATTCAGTGAGCTAGGTGTCAAGATTGAACTGCCAATAACCTTGATATGTAATAGCAAAGTAGCAATTCAAATAGCTGCCAATCCAATATTTCATGAAAGGACAAAGCACATTGAAATTAGCTCAGGAATGCTGAAAACTGAACATATCAATACAGAAGATCAACAAGCTGGTTTGCTTACAAAAGGATTAGGTAAAGCTCAACATGAATACCTACTGGACAAACTTGGATTGAATAATGTGTTTGAACCATCAGCTTGAGGGGGAGTGTTGACCAACAGCTATGTAACAAGCTGATGGTTAACTATAGTTAGGCTTAATTATTATTCTAACTAGAGTTAGTTAGTGAGTTAGCTTAGAAGAAGCGGTTACTTTGTTAATTAGTTAGTTGTTATATACACTGTAGCTTTGTACAGTACAATTCATTCAGAAAATGAAGAACTTCTTCTTCTTCTCTAATCTTCTCTCTGAATCCTCATCTTCTCTTTAGCCTCATTGATCATCCATGGCTTCTAAAAGTCGGTGTAAAATTTGAGTAGTTTAATGACTTTGAGTTCTGGGAAATTGTATAAAGATATGGTCCCAATCCTTTTGGGATCTCAAAACGGAAAGAAGGGTCATATGAACTGGGTCGTTGGTTGTAACTCATTCATAGATATATATATATTGGTTTTGCTAATGATCTGAATAATAAAGTAATGCATTATATATATCCCACTCTGTGAATCAGAAATTACTTGAAAAGGAATCAATGTTTTTACCTTTTGATTTGATATAGTACTGAAAGGGTATTAAACTCTTATCTTTTATCCTCAGTGACAAGATTCCAACGATAGGATTTGAATATTCCAGTATCTGCAATTTTCTACTAACTAGCAAGTTATCGTATTTGCAGTTTTCTTGATCTTCAAAAGCCCCAAAGTGAGCTTGATGGCAAAGCTTGTGCTGCTGTGGGCCAGAATGGCCTTATGGCTCTGTATGATTCATTGTTCACTCAGGTTGAGGCACAGTTCTTGGAACTTTTCTGTTTGGTCCAACTCTTGATTTGTTTATCATAACCACATAACTGTCCTCCTTAGCTTAAAGGATTGTCTACTGACTTTTTATTCTTTGTACCATCTTTATACAGTTGGATATGACATCAGCTCAGCTTTTGGTGACTGATAATGACTTTAGGGATCCAGATTTTAGGAGACAACTCAATGACACAGTAAACTCTTTGCTGTCTCTTAAAGTTATACCTATATTTAACGAGAATGACGCTATCAGTACACGGAAAGCTCCTTATGAGGTGTGTCTCTCTGATTTTACACTGTAGTTGCTGTCTTCTTGCCCCTTTTTGTGAAAGTGATGTACTTTCATGGTTTTGCACCTCTTAAGCACAAAGACGAGAGAAAAACAAAAGCACCCCGCTAAATATTTTCAAAAAACTAGTGAAAGCGTTCTTCAAACTCACGTAAGAAGAATGTAAGATGAAAAGAACCTTACCACTGGTTCTTCCGGAGGAAGAATGAAATAAAAGATAAATCACGTTTTTGAAGCAAGAGCTTGGAAAACTAATCACCAATATTTATTTAGTATATTGAGCCCTTTAAATAGGCCTTACGATGAATAAAATTGATAAGGTTAAGGAAAACTAATCCTAATTAAACTAGAATAAGAATAAAGCGAAGAAAACCTATCCTAACTAAAATAGGAAGAAGAATTCTAGTAGGAATGGATTACCAACTAACAATCCTAGTTTGACTAGAACTATAAATATAATCCTACTAAAACAAGAATTATGAAATCCTAATATTTAAGGAAAAAAAATCCTAATCTTGAATGGATTCTTTGACTACTTCAATTTCTTGAGATTCTTGGGCTTCAATTGGACTAAGGCTAATTAGTGTAACCATTTTAAATTTGTGGTCCATTGGCACCTTCATGAACTCAATAAGCCTCTATTGTTGTAGAAAACATGGCCTCCACTTGTGCTGCTCTAACATCACGTTTTGAGCTTGTATGTTCATCACAAAGTTCATCTCATTAGTAGATGGATCACAATGTTTCTTGCTGTAGGGCTGACCAGTTGCGTAATTGGTCAATCCATGTGTTGGAACTAGAAATCCCTTGAGTAATGTTCATGCATCTGTTTCAAGCATTAACTTCATTATGCGCTGTTATTAACTAATCAAAAATAAAGAACTCGTTTGTTGATTTTACAGTCGACATATATTAACTAATAAAAAATAAAGAACTCGTTTGTTGATTTTACAGTCGATATATACATATATGGCTGTCTGATTTATGCTTCTACTCATCAGTTCTCTGTTATTATTCTCATTGTTGTTTCCTGGGACTGGGAGGGGAATGCATTAAGATAGTGCATGTGATGACCATGCACGTCATTTAAAGTTGGTTTCTGCCACGTGCCACCTTGGTCCCAGAATTTCATCTTTGCTTTAATGAGCTTTTGTTTGGTTGAATCCTGCTGTTCTCCAAATCTGTAATATGATTTCGAGTTCTAGCAAGTATTTCGTGATATTATATTTTATATCTTTTCATTTCCTCAGCTCATGGTTTTATCGTAATAATGAACACTTCTTGTAGGACTCTTCTGGAATATTTTGGGACAATGACAGTTTGGCAGCTCTACTAGCTTTGGAATTAAAAGCTGATCTTCTAGTTCTGTTGAGTGATGTAGAGGGTCTTTATAGTGGCCCTCCTCGTGATCCAGACTCGAAGTTAATTCACACATACATTAAGGAGAGACATGAGACAGTGATTACTTTTGGAGACAAGTCCAGGGTGGGAAGAGGGGGCATGACTGCCAAAGTAAAAGCTGCTATGTATGCTGCATATGCTGGCATTCCTGTTGTCATAACCAGGTCTGATACTGGTATTTAAGCAATTGGAATTCTTAATATTCATGTGCATCAATTGTACACTTGTTTATTTAAAATATTCAAGTGTTGTCTTCCTAGTTGAGTGGATAGGATTTGTGATACCTCTTTATATATGGGCTTTGCCCCTTTTTGTCAATAAAAATAATATAACTGTCCAAAGAGAAGCATTTAGGATGACCTTAAAAGTGCCAAAAAAGTCTGAATTAAAAGTTGAATTTATAGCTTCGTTGGGGATGCACAAGAAAATCTGAGGTACCTGACTGGAGCTGAAAGGAAAATGCTGTCATTGAATCTGTATCAAAGTTGAATTTATAGCTTAAGGTAGGAAATGCAGAAGAATCTGAGGTATTTTACTGGAGCTGAAAGAGAAAAAGATATCATTGTACTGTGATAAAACATGACAATTGATCTGCTGAAAGCACAAATAGGCTCACAAGGAAAAAAAGAAGAAAAAGGTAAAAAAATAGAAATGAAGCAAAAGCGAGAACAAACATGAGGTGAAACCGATGTATTGCATAGCCTGCATTATGAAGAATGCATTTTGAGTAGTATAACCATTTTTTTTTTTAATCTTGTTATCTTTGAGTGGATTGCTTGGGCAAGCTAATTGAGTGGGTTGGGGCAGTTGACTTTTAGGTGAATGCCAACCTGCTTCCAGGAAATTTGGCTTTTGGTTGTTGATGCTTAATTAAGAAAAGACGCTCTTCAGCAACGAAAGTATGCCAACGGTAGAGAAGTTTGAGCTCTTTATGCTGCCATATTATTTCTGTAAATATTGGGTATATCAAGTGGCTGATATATGCCTGTAATATTTCATTTCAAAATTGATTAAATTTCAGGCTAAGCAGTTTATAAATGAAAAATTAAAATGGGTAGACTTTTTATAAATCTGTCTTATATGAGACTACTGTATTCTATTGTTGAATAATATTATCCCGCTTCTGACCATTAATGTCCATAGATAGTAAGAAAGGCAAATGTAATAATTTTTAATTATGCATTGTTAAGGTCCTAGCAAGAGTGTGTGTGTGTATGTACACACACATAGGGCCTTGCATCCACCAACAGATCAGTTAACACTTAACACATTCTGTAGAAGACCACCTTCGAATCAATTTAGACTGTTCTCTAATCCTCAAAAACAGATTCCTGCAGGTTTCTTTTTTGGTAATTAGCCTTTGTTGTATACAGTTTATTAGAAGTCCTACTACAATTGAAGATACTTTATGCTCTCTCTTCTATTCCAAAAAAAAATGTTGGCTGCATTAACTGCTAAAAGAGATTACTCTATTTCATCCTTGGACTTTCACCTTGGAAATAAAGTCAAGCTGGTCCAAAACACCAATAAAACACCATTGCTATTTAAAAAGAAAAGGATGCCAGCAGAACAAGATGGTGATAGTAAGTGGTTAGGTTGAAAACAAATGCAATAAAATAAGGCTAAAAAACGCATGCAAATCAGTACCTGAGTAAAACGTATTATATGCAGCAAAGTATTGTTCTTCAGATGTTCAGTGTGAAAGCTGATTTCTCTAAGTTTCTTGCTCCCTTTACCTAAAATTTCTGCTGATTTTCTCTCTCTATCCGTCTGTGCGTGTTCGCGGAGTTAAGTGGCTTCGCTGTCGATAACATCATTAAAGTGCTACATGGGGAATGTATCGGCACCCTCTTCCATCGTGATGCCAATAAATGGGCATCAACTGGAGAGATAGGTGCTCGTGAGATAGCAGTTGCTGCAAGGGAATGTTCCAGGCGGCTTCAGGTATATCTACAGAGACATCTGCCTGTAACATTTTTGTAAACCGCATGGATGTGAATATTTGTTCTTTGTTCCTTCACTTCCAGGCACTTTCTTCCCAAGAAAGGAGTAAAATTTTGCAGGATATAGCTGATGCATTGGAAGCAAATGAAAAGGCAATTCTCGCTGAGAATGAAGCTGATGTGGCTGCTGCTCAACAGGCTGGATATGAGAAGCCTTTGATATCTCGGCTGGCACTAAAGCCAGGAAAAGTAAGAGCGTGCTCACTTTGCAACTTAGTCTGAATGATCATATACCTTTTTAGTATTCTTGCTGAAAGGGCTACTCCTTTGTCATAGATTTCTAATCTTGCAAATTCAGTTCGTGTGCTTGCTAACATGGATGAGCCCATTGGTCGCATTTTAAAGAGAACGGAGGTAAGCAAATCACATCAAATATATGTGGCATAAGGTAGTTTCTATTGACATGAGGAATAGAGAACAAATTGTGAAAAGGAGTATTGTGAAGTACTTCTTTAGGAAAAAACCTCTGCACTGTCAGACAATTATATTTAATGGTATAGCCAAAGCTATTTTGCTGTTGTTTTGTTTCTTAGCCATGAAAAACTGGGCCGACTTGTTGGAATATTGGGAGCAACAGAGATGTCGATTTGTAACTAGAAACCTTTATTGATCAGTGTTCAGTTATTAGCCTTTAGTTTGAGAGTGATGTTGATTTAATGTCTGGAATATTGTCGTCTCGTCCAGGTTGCTGATGGATTCATCTTGGAGAAATCATCATCTCCATTAGGCGTTCTATTGATTATTTTTGAGTCACGACCGGATGCACTTGTACAGGTAAGCAATGCTGGCAAAAAGAAGTTTTCCACTAGCAGGAAGGTTCTGCTGCATGTCCAATATAAATTAGTAGGGTTCTCTTTTTAGTAGTTATGAAACACTTTTTCTGTACTAACGGCGGGGTCAATGGTGATTAAAATATGTCTGTATATGTAAACTTCAGGGAATTCTCTGCATGCTTGAATTTCATGTCCTTGGATTATACCTTTACAGTTCACAAACTCGTTGCACTTTTTTTGCATGACTAGATAGCTTCTCTAGCAGTCCGAAGTGGGAACGGCCTCTTGTTGAAAGGAGGAAAGGAGGCCAAAAGATCAAATGCTATCTTACACAAGGTTTAGCTGATAGTTTATGTTCTCATACACTCTATACTGAAGCTTCACGTTTCCATCATTCATGTCCAGCTTTGTCACCTTCTCCTCTTTCTTGTCTTAGGTGATTACCTCGGCGATTCCTGGAACTGTTGGTGAAAGGCTTATTGGACTAGTGACTTCTAGAGAAGAGATCCCTGAATTGCTCAAGGTACCTGCCAAATTTCTTAAATGAGAAACTTATATTCTCCCTCTCTTTCTTTTTTAGGAAATCATGACCTACACTGGACATGAGTTTGGTTCTTATTTTTTTTCTTGCATCCCGCAGCATGATGATGTGATTGATCTTGTTATTCCAAGAGGTAGCAATAAACTTGTTTCTCAAATTAAGGCATCAACAAAAATTCCTGTTCTTGGCCATGCTGGTAATTATGTGTTACTTGAGTATTGGTTACTTGTACATGCTGGACTCAGTCTTTGCTTTGATGTCACGGATTGTTTTCCTGCGATGGTAATATTCTATGTTTGCTTCCAGATGGAATTTGCCATGTTTATGTTGACAAGTCTGCTGACATGGATATGGCAAAGCGGGTTGTTGTGGATGCAAAAACAGATTATCCTGCAGCCTGTAATGCGATGGTAGTTTGTTATACTTTTTCATAAAACTGTGTTCAGTTTTAACCAGGTAGTTTATTGATTTGTTTTCTTTTTGTTCTATTTTTTGCAATAAAATTGTTTCATTGCCTTCCCTGATAGGAAACACTTCTTGTGCATAAGGATTTGGCACAAAATGGAGGTCTTCATGACCTGATTGTGGAACTTCAAACAAAAGGTAGAACTTTTTCAAATTCCTTATGTAATTAAAGCTTCTATATGATTACTGTGGAGTCTGGACTTGAAAGTAGGGAAAATAGAATCTGAGGGTATTTCTGATAGCAAAATCTGCTTTGTAATGATTATTTTTGTTAATCTCAGTTTAGCGTTGAGTTGCATCACCCACGAAAACACTCTTGTTGTTGAGCCTTATCTATAATGAACAACTATGTTGCACGGACTCTCCAAAATGCTGCCTAATAGTTTTTACACAGTTTTGCGTACTAATCATTCTGTCCTAATAGTTTTAGAATATGGTAAGTGCTGTCTTTCCTCAACTTTCTTTTTTTGTTGAGAAAAGTGACTTGACTATCCTCACATTCTTTGGCCCTGAAAATAAAGTTTAATTAGATTGAAGAAATGTGAACTCATGTTTGCATTTGTGGCAGGGGTTTCTTTATATGGTGGACCAAAAGCAAGCTCCCTGCTCAAGATTCCCGAGGCGCGTACTTTTCATCACGAATATGGTTCACTGGCTTGCACTGTGGAAGTTGTTGAAGATGTATATGCTGCAATAGATCATATACATCAGCATGGAAGGTGTTATGTTTGCCTAACTTTTATCTTTTACAAGGCTGCATTATGATTTTTTTCTTTTTCAAATTATTTCATATTGGAGCTCTAATACTATGAAAACTTTTGCAATCCTTATTTTTGTACCCAACTCATTGGCAGTGCCCACACTGATAGCATTATTACCAAAGATCAGGAAGTTGCTGAAATATTTTTACGTCAGGTTGACAGGTACATTCTCATGTTTTCAATTTCAGCTTTCGTCATGACTGATGAGTAGTTTCTTCAATCTGATATACTAAGACCTCTGGAATTTCACTAATTTCTGATAGTATGTTTTGCTCATTATTGTTAATCTTTTGATGGGGGAACTACTAATACCATCCCTGTTTAAACATGTTTGATCTTCACTTTTCAGTGCTGCTGTATTTCATAATGCAAGCACAAGATTTAGTGATGGGTTCCGCTTTGGACTGGGTGCAGAGGTATATAATCTATCAGTGGTTCCAAATTGTCTTTTGGTATCATAGTTTCATATTTGTAAGTATCTTGATTGCTTTTGGGTGAATAGGTTGGGATTAGCACAAGTCGTATTCATGCTCGTGGGCCAGTTGGAGTTGAAGGGTTGCTAACTACGAGATGGTATATCTGTTATCAACTCTCTTTTAATTTCAATCCCTGTTTTCTACATCATTCTGGCTTTAAGTCCTATCTGGAAAACTACCACTCTTAGAGAGATTGCCCTCGGAACAAGAGACTTCTCAAATCTCTTTGGCAATTCATGTATCCCCTATGATAAAAGAGAAAATAGAGGTAAAGAAGATGATGTTGTCAGTTAAATCTCTTTATGTTAGTCGAAAATGAAGTCTCTCAGCTTGACCTAGATCCCATGTGTTCCCTATAAGACATGTCCTCCAGCTTTATTGTATTTGCTACAACTTCTTGTCTGCTTGAACTTGGTTATTACTTCATTACAGGATCACATCTGACTGAACTGGCTCCACTTTAGTTTTTTTCTTGACCAAAACCAGTCTTTTATATCAAGTATAGCCAGATGAGAAAATAGAAGTAAAGAAGATGACGTTGTCAGTTAAATCTCTTTTTGTTAGTCGAAAATGAAGTCTCTCAGCTTGACCTAGATCCCATGTGTTCCCTATAAGACATGTCCTCCAGCTTTATTGTATTTGCTACAACTTCTTGTTTATCTTTTTGTCTGTTTGCTGCTTGAACTTGGTTATTACTTCATTACAGGATCACATCTGACTGAACTGGCCCCACTTTAGTTTTTTTCTTGACCAAAACCAGTCTTTTATATCAAGTGTAGCCAGATCTCTGTGCATAATTGCATATCCAGACTGCAGCCCGTTGCCCGGTAGTTTTTCTACTCGGCAAGATTTGGATGCGGTAGGCCAAAGGACAGACATCACAAAACTCCTTAGCTAGTTCATATCGTTTAGGTAATAAGTCCAAAAAGAGTTTGAACTTTTAAGTTCTTGAGCACCGCTATCGAGTAAAGTCAAAGAATTGCTATATTTCCCTCGACCAGAAAGAGGTATTACATTTCTGCTTATACATTGAACAGGTGTGTGTGTGTGTATAGATATACCCTTCTCTGTTTGTGCCTTCTTCTATTGGAAGCATGCTTTTATTGCATGTTGCACATAAAGCCCGGCAGACACTTGACTTTTTTTCTTTCTTTTTGCTTGGAAAATACTGGAAAATCACACGAAAATGGATGCGTAAATGATCTCCTCTGACTAAAAGTGGAGATGGAGACCTAATCTCAAGAATCTACTCTATAGTTGCTGTATGTACTTTCTTGCCATGAGCTCTTGATTCCTATCAGAAATCTTTCTTGACTCTCTTCTTTAGCAGTGTTATGAAATAGGCTGGTAAGACAAATTTGACTTAGATTGACTGCTATTCAGGAGGCATGAATGCTTTATCCCCAAAGTGAAACAAAGAGATCCGAGGCATCAATTTGCGATGGTTATACTGGGTGTATGACGTGTAAGAGGAAGAGTTTAGTAGCGGTACAAAATTTAGGCCAAATACATAAGTGGCCACCTAAAATTGCCACGATTTCTCATGCACTTCAACTAAGGCTCTTTCCTATTAGACACTTAAAAGTATATCTAAAATGTGTCTATTGAGCACTTCATTGACAATCCGTTAAAAAAACAAAGCGAGTGTAAATCCACTCGCGGATCATGTGGCAAATCGACGAATGGAATGAAGACGTGTTATTTTGCCCCAAAATAACTATTCGAAATATACTTTGAGGAATTTTTTTGAATAGAAAAGACTATTTACTAAAATCTTCCCCCCCCCCCAAAAAAAAAAAAAAAAAAAAAAATTCTCTATTGTTGTAACCTTAGCCTTACTTCATCTCTCATTGTGATTACAAGAGAAATTCAAAAAGCTCACTATAAACAGCTGCTACAACTAGATAAAAACCAACAGTATCTGAGCAAGCAACAAGCAAAAAATTTCCGACTAGCAGCGGCCATCGAATAAAACTCGAGCCTGGTCCAAAAATTTATTCTCCGGCAACCTGTACACCCTTTGTCTCCTTTTGTTCTATTCTCTCATTTCAGATGCACATTAAAAAATCCATGCACCTTCAAAATAATATAAGAGAACCATTGAGTTTGACAGGATATCTTGCTGGCTATTCCAGTTCCGTCAATGACAACGAGAGCTTTGACTGCGCTGATGATGAAGAAGGTTTTGAGAATAAACTGAAGGAGATTTTTTTTAGGAAATAAGGAATGATTCTTTATTGTTCTACCGGTCTTGTGTAATAAATGAAATTGGAGATAAAGATTCGAGGATGGTGAAAATGATCTCAAATTAAAATTTTTCTGAAAATGGTTGCTGGTGGAATTGGAAAGTTTGTAAGGAATGATTTTTTGTTTTGGTTCTTAGGTAGTACTGCTGGCCGGTCATCGACGATCCTAAGCAGAGTGGCCGATGGTTTTTTTCTTTTTAAACCCCAAATTAGGAGGATCTATAGTGTTTTCACACTTCCCCTCCAGCGTGACTCGAACCCAGGACCTAATGATCATAGGCGGAGGTGCTTACCAACAAAGCAAGCCTCACTTGTCAGTGGCCGATGGGTTTATTGTGGTTTTCTGGTGAAGAAGCTAAAAAATAAAATTTTAAGTAAAAATAAAAATATTAGGCTCATCACGCACTCAAGAGAACTGTTATTCACACAACATGACATGTCATCATTTTGTGTTTAATAGCACACATTTATTGAAGTGCGAGTACCTAATTGGAAATAGCCCAAGTTGAAGTGCTAAAATGAAAAATCGCTGCAATATGTATTTGGCCTAAAATATATGCTAAGTTTTGGATTCCAGTACCTTTTTAAGGATTCTGCTACCTACTTTTACCTCTGCTTTTTCAGCCGTTTCTTTCGTGATATCTTATAAAGGAATTTGTCTTTGATAAAGTTTTCTTAAGGTCGTATAGTTAGTTTCCTTGGGCATAACACACTTATATTCATTTTGAACATGAATTTTGTTGAAATTATTTAGCCAATGCTGCAATTTTCTGTAGGCTTGCGAGGGGAACTGGACAAATTGTTGACGGTGATAAAGCAGTAGTCTACACTCACAAAGACCTTAGTGGGCTTGAGATTGCATAATTGACAGCATTGGTTGTCCAGTTATGTTTTAGGAAGATCTTCTGTTGTACTATTGGATGTGGGTAAAGCAGGTTTGATGCTTACTCTTTGTACGTTCCAGTCATGTATTGACATGATCATTTGCATACTACAGGTACAGGTCAAAAGAACTGTAATATTATTTTGTATAACAAAGTTTCACTGCTGCATAGGTTATAAACTCGCAGGCTAATTATTATTTTTTCTTATTAATGGTGGTCTGTTACTTCCAAAGATTTTTTTTTTTCATAGAAAAGAATTTGAGTATCATTATTATTATTTTTCTTAATAATGGCGGTCCGCTACTTTCCACCAGCACAAGTACCTGATAATTGTGCCTTCCAAGGCTTGGGTGGATTTGAAGAAATCATCCTTTTTGGTAGCAAATCTGAACCTTGGTCTCCCATGTGTGTTCCATTTCATAGGCTATACTAGGCTACAGCCTTGAGTCCGAATTCGAGTTTCATTAAATTTGTTGCTAAAGCTGATCTTTATTCCGCCTCTTAAAAGTCAGAATTGTTGGGGCTCTAGGCAATAAATATATGTGAGAGCCCTTACTGACCTTTTTATAGAAAATGCATTATCGGCAGTCTCCCAAAAACTAGAAGGTTGCTTGAGATGGTTTGGTTTTGTCCTACGTTAATTGCAGTAATATATAGGTGTGAAACAATAGTGATAGAAGATGTTATAAGAAATGAAATAGGGGTGAATAATACAATTACCCATAAAATAAACTTATTGCCTACCCATCAAACTAATTACCATTCTTATCCATGCAGCTTTTGTGGGTAATTTCCTCTTTTTTCTCCTTTTCTTTTTTATCTCTCTTTTTTTGTCCTTTTGTTTATTTTGTTTATTTGTTGTTCCTTTTCTAATTTCAATTTTCTTTATTTTCTTTTTCTCTTTATAATCTAATTTCATTTACTTTTTTTGCTCTTTTTTATTTCTTCTTGTTTATTCAATAAGAAAACATTATTGATATGGTAATATTTGTTTACCTTTTTAAATATAACTGGTATAATTTCTTTTTGTAATTAAATTATTAGAGCAACTTATACATTATAACTGTTTTCTTCTCTTTTATGCTTTTATTTTTTTTAAATTTTATTTATTATTATTTCAAATTATTTCTATTTCCTTTTTTTCAAAACCTAATTTTGCACACATTTTTGGCTCCTTTATTTTTGTTATTTTCTTATATATTAATTATTAGAAAATAACTTACTTTAGCATATAGTAGTATATCAAAAATAATATATTGGTAGCAGTTGAAGTATATTATTGCAGTATAGTATGATACTCACATGCTATATATCATATAGTGACAATGTATATGATATCGAAAACTCTATTAGAAAATTGAGAAAGGACTCGTTGGATTTCTTTTTTGAAAATAAAAAAATACCAAATTTAATTGTATTGTTGCATTATATCATATATTCTGCAGTATATTATCTACTATTGAATTAAATATTATATACCAAAAAGGTATATAGTATGTTTTTGGTATATAGTACAAATTAATCTTCCGCACTAGTTTAGCTCAATTTCAACCTAAATTTCAAAAATTTACTCCAAAATTTCCATCAAATTGACCATGGGTAGGGACCTATAGAATTTTTTTCGAAAAACTACAAAAAATACCAAATTTTATTATAATGTTATATTATATCATATACTGTAATTGTATACTCTACAATATATTACTATATACTATTGAATTAAATATTATATACCAAAATGGTATATAGTATATTTTTTAGATATATAGTACAAACTAGTCTTTTTCGATAGTTCAACTCAATTTCAACTTAAATTTCAAAAATCTACTCAATAATTTCCGTCAAATTGTTTATGGGTAAGGTTGGATAGAAGGAATCAATTATGATTACTTGACTGAGATATCTCAATTGAGCGTTAATCACGCTTCCCAAGGTTGGGCGCGTGACACTAAGCCTATAAGAATATCAAAATTGTGTCCTTCGACAACCTCTTTTTACCACAAAGGCGAAATATAACACGCACCCATCAATTCCTTGCTCGCATCATCCTTGAAGTATTCCTTCATAAGTCATATTTACTCCACATGCATCCCTTATTCCAGAAGCTATAACAACACATGACTAGGCGACCCAATCGTCGATAGTAGACTCCCAAATTGGCTTTAAGCCACCATCACATAATCCAATAACCCATAATGATTGCTTCTCTTTACTGCCATGATCCAACACTATTACTTATATTCTTGGTAAGCATTTTCATTTTATATTTAATGACCATCAGTCAATCATTGTGGCGCGCACTTTATTCTAATTACAATATTATTAATCAATTATTACGGCGTGCAACCCCTTTCAATCATAATATCATGGCCAAATTCATAAGCGGTCCCTTAAAGTTGTCTTCACTTTTTATTTTGACACCTTTACTCAGGCTTTTTCAATTTTGACACTTCAACTCATTCCTTCATGTGCCACATATACACAAAACACAAAACACAAAGAGAGTGCAATTCACTTGCGGCTTATGTGGAAAATAACAAACGAAACAATGTCATGTGGCATTTGTTCCCAAATAATTTAAAAATAAATTTTGAGAAAAAAAAGAAAACTATATTTTCAATTACCCCCACTTTCGTCACCTTCTCCGCTCACCCAATCCTCTGGTTTCCCCTAACTATCAGAGATTTCACCACTGAAATAGCACCGCAAGTAATTAATTTGGGCTTAGAGTCCGAAGTTTCTATTCCAACCAATCTTAATCAAATAGACCCAGTTGAAGTATCCAATTTATATGTCAAACTCTTAAAGCAAATAGAAGTATCATATATTTCTATCCCAGCAGATGAATAATACCCATGTGTTTAATGCCCTTTAGATAGTAAATTCAAACCTGTAACTCTATCATGTGTATTTAACATTGTCGTATACACAGCGAAATTTGCAAGGAAACTTAAATGGGACTCAAAATTTACAGCCCATTTCATGGTGAAGGAAGAAGAATATGGGATGGCGGTAAATTTGCTGGGAGAGAGGGTTTTCCATTTCCAGGTTGTCATCCTTTTCCCTTATCTTATCTTCTCGCATCAGTTATTGTTACATCTGTCTTCTCCATTATCTCATTGTTCAAATTAGATGGAATGGATATTGATGGCGGCGTTTGTAGAGTTGGTGGGTAGGGGAAGGGCAGAGGCGATGATTGAGTGAAAGAGGAAGCAAAAAGAGAAATAAATTAAAATAAAAAAGTTCAGCTTTCCACGCGCTCAAAAGAGGTGCAAATCACACAGGATGACAAATTAGCATTTTGTATTTAAGTGGCACGTGATGAAATGAGTTGAAGTGTTCAAATAGAAAAGGCCTGAGTAAATGTGTCAAAATAAAAAATGGAGCCTACTTTAAGGGGCCGCTTATGAGTTTGGCCTAATATTATCAATAATTGATAACCAACATTCGCTCACATTGTCCTTAGTGCCAAATTCCTCAAAATTTCCACAACAATCAAATCGCGAACTTATGCATATATGTATCTGAAATAATATAATAAAAGAGCACCGGGTATGATAAATAGAATGTGGGTAAAAAGCTCATATGGCTAAAAGATGGCCCCAAAAAATCATGTAGCTCAATAAGCTATTTATTAAGTTCTAGCTTAATCATATTAATTATAATTAGGTAATGCTATAAAATCCACCAAAATTATGGAGCAAATAAAATAATTGTATGACTATGGAATTATAATAAATCTCAACATGGAAAAATAATTTGTCATGTCAAATCAACAAGTAATAACCCTAGGCATGCTCCTGACTCATGAATATAAATTCTTACTTAGTCATAAAATCAATTAAACAAGGATAACAATTTCACATAATTCAACAAAGCATAATTCAAGTCAACAATAGAGGATATAGTCAAGACCTAGATACGCATATACGCTCGTCACTTCACATATATGTGGCTTCTAAATCATGAATTAAGTAGCAAATAGATTCCATATGAGGAGAATTACCTCTTACAAGGATATACAAGAGAATTACCTCGACCCGAACAAGCTTTAATCAATAAAAAATCACCTTTACACACAAATCCAACACCAAACGACTCGAATCTAGTCAAATACAACTCAAAAGTGTCAAATAAAGCCATGGAAACCAACTCCAAACAATAAAGCTTTAACCTTTAATCAAATTTTTAAAAGTCAACAAAAGCCAACATAGGCCTGCACGGTCAAAACCTGAGTCAAAGGGTAGATCCCGGCTACCCTTAACCCCACGAGTCCAAATATGTGATGAACTCCCAAAATCGGATCCGAATCGACCTTAAACTCCCTGAAAATACACCCTCTTAAGTTGTAGACAAAATCCAAAATTTTCCTTTAAAATTCTAAGTTTTAGGTGTAGAAATCTATGAGGAATTAAGATATAAAGCCAAATCAAAGTGAAAACTACTTCCTCCAATGTAGTAGTGAAATTGTTCTTGAAGTTCTACTCCGCTCGAAGTCTATAGGGCTCAAAGTATGAAATAATTGATAAAAGTCCCGAAATATAACACTTAAATGTCTGCACCAGGTAAACCCTTGTGATCGCGGTTCAAAGCTTCGCGACCGCGAAGCACAAAAATGTTGTTTCCCAGAAACACTTCATCGTGAAAGCAGGACCATCATTGCGAACACGATGACCAACCGACCAACCTTCCTCGAATTCCAGCAAACCACTTGCGAACGCGAAAGCCCATACATCCTAGTCGGCTTCCTCTTTGCGAATATGTTCCTCTCTCGCGAACGTGGATCATCTGCTCCCAACACTATGCGAATGCGGTTGCCTGCTCGCGAACATGATGCACTAAGCCCAGGGACCAAAATTACTTTATATGAACGCGACCCACTGACTGCGAACGCGAAGCACATTAGTACTCGAGAACATCAACAACCTCAAAGTGGCTCAAAATGATCTGAAACTTCTCCGAAACTCACCCGGGCTCGTCGGGATGCCATCCAAACATGCGAACAAGTTCGTTTCCATTAACCAAATTGATCCAAAGGCTTGAAACACCATTAAAAAATATCAAAACCAAGAATCGAAGACCAAATAATTCGCTTAACTTTCAAACCTTCAAAATTCGCAGAACGCATTTGAATAACACTTAGATATATCGAATCATCACCAAACTTTGCACACAAGTCTTAATTAATAAAATAAACCTATTGGAAGTACTGGAATGTCGATATAAGCCCGATAACACCAAAGTCATCTCCCCATCAAACTTAAGTACTCTCCAAACCTTCATATTACGAACTTTCGGCAAATAGAGGCAAGACATCCAAGGAACCTCCAAATCCATATTTGAACACACATCAAAGTCCAAATGCACCATATGAACCTATTGAAACAATCAAATCCGAATTTCAGGTAGTTTACTCAAAAGTTAAACCTTGGTCAACTTTTTTAGCTTAAGGCTTTTGAATTGAGAATTGTTCTTCTAAATCAACTCCGAACCTCTCAAAATCAAAATCAACCATAGACGTAATTCATAATGCATCAAGCGTAGCTGCTCAAAGTCTCGAACCGCGGAATGGAATGCTAAAGCTCAAAACGATCGATCTTGCCATTACATATACCTACTGACAATTTAATAAGCATATGAAAATATAAATATAATAGGTGATAAGGCGTAATATCGTCAGTAAATTCCAAAAGCAATGGTACAATACATCTGAATTTAGGCATTCTTCTTTAACAAAGATACGAAGTACAATATATGTTAATTATTTTATTGTCGTGCTATGAGTCGATTAACATTCAAACATATATTAGAGCCTCTGCATGAGTCTAAGCTACACTCATGATCCAACATCAATGTATATAAGATCCAATGCATGAGCATGGCTACTAATACATGCTCAAGATCCAATATCAACGTATACAAGAGCTAATGCATGAGTCCAAGCTATCATTGCAGGTTCATGATCCAACCTCGATACCTCACAATACAAATCATGTGCCTAACACTGGCCAAGTATCCAAACTAGCATCTTTGTGGTGCCTGCTTTCCTAGGGTCCAAAATAATATGGTAATCACCTAACTCCTAGGGACGAATCCATATCCAAGAGTTGTTGTGGCATGCAATCCGATCTACTAATAATATCATCAGTGGCGGATTCAGGATTTATAGGTCATGGGTGCTTCACTGATTTTAGTTTAAATTTTAGATGGCCAAACATGATCATAATGGGTGCTCATGGTCAATTATTGAAGTTTTTAGGTATTATTTATGAATATATTACATTATTTGGCCAAAGTCAATGGGTGCTTCAGCACCCTATTTTCAACTGTGGATCCGCCACTGAATATCATCAGTATTCATATATGCTTACAATGTCCTTGGTTATGAAATTCTCCAACTTTCCTCGATATCCAACTATCCAACTCATGCATATGCATACGAGATATGATAAAGATGTATGCATATATAATAATACAATGTAGATGAATAATAAAATGCAAGATGGTAATGGGTAATCATAAGATTCAACTTTGATTAATAGTCCAACATGTTCGTTTATTATTCTAAATTCCATGACTAATGAGTATAAATCCATGGATATATATATATATATATATATATATATATATATATATATATATATATATATATATATATATATATATATATATATATATATATATATATATATATATATATATATCTATATATATAAGTGAAAATTACTTACCCTTAATCTATTATTGAAAATTCTTTTCAAAATTTTCTCCTCTCGGAGTCTAGGGCCCAGAATATGAAATAATGAGCAAAATCCCGAAATTACAACTTATAAAGTCTGCCCAGGCATTACTTTTCACGATCGTGGCACTACCCTCGTGATCGCAAAGTCAAATAGCCTCCAGTCCCAACTACTCTTTGAATCTGCTTGTGACAAGGTTGTCTTAACATCTTCACTTTCATCTACAACTCATATGCAGTATTAATTAGCTAAATATTAAAAATTAATAATATTTAAGAATATTACCAGTTTGAGTTCGGGAAAACTTGTGCAGCCAATTTTGAGTAGTAACAAGTATTTGGACATTTTCATAATAGATGCAACTTCTATACTTTGTAAGAATACGCCACCAATGCTAAATATCGATTTCGATGGTATAATGTTAATAAGAATGCTAAGACAAGAGGGGTTGCTCTGATGGTAAGCAACCCCCACTTCCAACCGAGAGGTTGTGAGTTCGAGTCTCCCCAAGAGCAAGGTGGGAAGTTCTTGGAGGGAAGGATGCTGAGGGTCTATTTGGAAACAGCCTCTCTACCCTAGGGTAGGGGTAAGGTCTGCGTACACACTACCCTCCCCAGACCCCACTATGTGGGATTATACTGGGTTGTTGTTGTTTTTTTTTTAAGTACATCATGCACCATCATTGAATTGAAAGATCGGGATATTTTCTAGAATGTTCCTTCCAATACATGACAACATTATCTCTTGAAACTTCTCATGATCAAGTTTTTGTTCCTCTTAGTAAAGATCCAATATTTTCCATCTCTAAAGGCAGTATACTTTTTATTTTTATATATTTTAAATAAATATTTTATTAGGCCCACGGGCCGGCCTGGCCCAGCCTCAGTCAAGCCTCACGGGCCACTGGCTTACTCGGGCTGGGCTTAAAAGCCTCATTTTTAAACGGGCTTCAAAAATTCTAGCTCAACCCTGCTAAATCACGGGTTGGGCTGGGCTAGCCCAACGGGCCAAGCCCATATTGACGGCTTTATTGGCTGGCCTAGTTTCACGATAAGCGACATCACGATAGGGTCGGTTTTAGGGTCGTGACATAAAAATACATATACAACAACAACAACAACAACAACAACAACAACAACCCAGTATAATCCCACTTAGTGGGGTCTGGGAAGGGTAATGTGTACGTAGACCTTATCCCTACCCTGGATAGAGAGGCTGTTTCCAAATAGACCCTCGGCATCCTTCCCTCTAAGAACTTCCCAAATTGCTCTTGGGGAGACTCGAACTCACAACCTCTTGGTTGGAAGAGGAGGTTGCTTACCATCAGAGCAACCCCTCTTGTCTTAAACATAAAAATACATATATTTTCTCAAATTTTAATTTTTCTAATCTCGTATAAAAGGTACAAATTTTCGTACGCTTAATTCTTTAAAAAAAATAACCTTCTTTTCTCGTGAAGAAAATAATTTCTATCTTTTTAATAAAGAAAATCTCATAAACTTTCTCATATTATGTGTATAATTTAAAGCATATTCGAAAGTAGTAATATTAATAACTATATAACATCATATTTTTCAAACATTTTACATAAATGTTCCACTCAAAATATCATATGAAATGTATATAACGATATCAGTGTTGTTAAACTTATCGAGCTTTACAATAACATTGTCACAAATCCTCTATAACCTCATGAATGGTCTTGATCCCGTCAAGCTCATATAATTACTACCATGTATCATAATATTAAAGTACGAAATGTAACAGACACTACTCTCAACTTGAATTGAAAATTTTTTATTCTTTTATTTTAAAATAATTTAAACCTCCAACTTTGTTGGAGCTTAATTTTATTTTATTGTTCGCAATTTTTAAATGTCTAAACTTGTCAATAATATCTTTATTTATTATTTAATTAATTTAAAATAGAATAGGTTTTTATAAAAAAATTAGTTAAGTATGTATAAATTCAAATTCAAAGATATTTACTAATTATTAACAATACATTATGCATAGTTTTTAAAATTTAAATTAAAGAAAAAACTAATTATATCTTCGACTGGTTACAAATTCAGGTCCAACAAAAGACGTGGGCTCTGCTAGTTTCCTGGTTTGTGAAGAAAGCTAAGAAAAAATCTGTTGAAGGTCAGCTTATGCGATTGGTCTTTGCTGAAGTATTGTTTACTATATGGAATGAAAGAAATCAATGAGTATCTAATAAGATACACAGGGACAGGCAGAGCATCATTAGAGAGTTAGTCTATCTTTGCAATGTACGAGTTGTTGGCAAACTCAAATTAGATCTGTAAAATAAGCTTTTGTAGGTAGTAATGGTTATAGTGTTTTGACATGTAAACTAGTCTCTCGGGATTATGAGCTCATGATAGACTTGTATACACGCTGAATTAGCCTCAATATTGTCATGATCCGCCACATCATCATGCCACGTAGGTTCCACTTGGCATATATTTTTGTCATATGGAAGGGTTACATAAGCTAGGGAAAAGATCTTGGTAGAATATTCTAGAACTATGGAGAATTTTCTTAGAAATGTTCTAGATATTTATGCACTTCTAGGAAGGTTCTAGAGAAATATAAAGGTTTCCTTATGAAGACCTAGAACCCTATAGAATTGCTAGGAAAGTTCTTAGAAGAATCTAGCCGTGTAGAATATTCTAGAAAAGGGACTTAGTTATAAATATGTAAGGACTTGTAAAATAATTGTTATTTACATACTAGACCTTAGGTAATTAGTATAAATAGGGGGCATTCATTTGTAATTCATCAATCAAGCAAAACAATCAAGTTCTCTTTACTACAAAAGCATCCTTTAGCAATTCTCATGTGTTCTAACAATTCTTAGCAATCTTGAATGTATTAAGGCTGACTTGGAATAGCAAGAACATGACCAAGTTATGCAAGATCGTGAGCAAGTTGTCAAGTGCCGCACGTGCGCCTAGTTTAAGACTAAGGACGTGATAACGTGGTATCAGAGCAAAGGGTATGATTGATATAAGGAAGTTTTGTAGGGAACCATGGCCGGAATTACCAAGGTCTTGGTACTTGTAGAAGGGATCAACGTGAAGGTCCCTAAGCGAAAGCATTATGGCGGTGCACGGGACGCTCGCGAGGTGGCAACCTGGTGGAAGCTAAGGGAGCTTCGATAGAGGCCACAATTTGGGAGTATGTGTGCGAGTTCAGTACCTTATGCTGCAAACCTCTTCATATTTTCTCTTCTACTTCATGGATGGGTCGCACAATTGGGCGAAACGGAAGTTAAGAAGACATCGAGTAGTCAACGTGAACGGGGCCATCGGAGTAGCCTAGTCACTTGTTGACTTCAAGATGGAGCCTGCCAAGTCTAAAGAAGGCAACGCCGAGAGGGATGAAGGAGATCATGACAGAACAACAGAAAATGCATAGCTGAGATATACAAGGGTAATGGCAAAGGGTCATCCCATAACGGACAGGGGTCCAAGAGAAAGGACAGGGGCTAAAAAATGGTAGGAAGTACGTGCCTAAGGGAGGGTGCTACTTCTGCAAAGGGTCACATTGGGCAAGTGAATGCCCAGAGTTGGGAAAGCTTACAGCAATGATAGGGAACTTTGCTCAAGCACATAAGGGTGACATAGGAGAAACTGTAAGGATGACGAGTTACAAAGTGATGGTATGCTATGAGACTCAGACGATGCACCAAGTAGAGGGGTCAAGTTTGCCAGCAAGGTTATGACCACGGAGGGCAGCCAAATAGGGGGTGGAAACATGAACCCGATGCTTGAGAAATTGCTAGACTTGGTTGAGTCATGGGAAGATTAAGGCCAAGAGCAAGGAGGGGCATCCGATGAGCAGATGACCGAGGCCATCACTGCTAGCCGTCCAAAGTTCAAATAGCATAAGAAGAAACGTGGCTAGTCCTTGTGAAATGGGAAGGAGAACTAATTCATAGGGTATAATGGCTAATGGACAGAGATTTCCGACGACGCCAAGGCGATGTGCGCGTATACGTGTCGATACTTTGTGCCGAGGGCGGCACAAAATTAGGTAGGGGAGAGTGTCATGCCCCGCCACATCATCATGCTACGTAGGTGCCACTTGGCATATATTTTTGCCATATGGAAGGGTTACATAAGTTAGGGAAAAGATCTTGGTGGAATATTCTAGAACTATGGAGAATATATTTATGCACTTATAGGAAGGTTCTAGAGAAATATAAAGGTTTCCTTAGGAAGACCCTAGAACCCTATAGAATTGTTAGGAAAGTCCTTAGAAGAATCTAGCTGTGTAGAATATTCTAAAGAAGAGACTTAGTTGTAAATATGGAAGGACTTATAAAATAATTATTATTTACATACTAGCCCCTATGTGATTAGTATAAATAGGGGGCATTCATTTGAAATTCATCAATCAAGCAAAACAACCAAGTTCTCTCTACTACAAAAGCTTCCTTTTGCAATTCTCATATGTTCTAACATTTCTTAGCGATATTGAGTGTAGTAAGGTTAACTTGGAATAGCAAGAACGTGAGCAAGTTGTGCAAGATCGTGAGCGAGTTGTCAAGTGCCACACATGCGCTTAGTTTAAGACTAAGGACATGACAATATGCTCTAATTAGTTACTTTGGTGATTAATAATATTTGTGAATTACCAAAAAAAAAAAAAAATATTACCTAACCTAACTAATTTTGTCCTAAATTGCCAAGTGACCTGTTATGAGGCTACCACTTAGCTTAATACGGGGCTTTTTTTCCCTCTCCTTTTAATAATAAATATAAAAGATTATTTGTTTATATACTTATTTATTTGAGGAAAAAACTTAATGTTAATACATGCTGGACCACGCTATTCATTATGAATTCCTTGAAACTTGGTTTAAAATGTCCCGTTCATATAAGAAATAGCGGAATCCCGGAGACACTGACCACGCTATGGACAATTGAAACTTTGGGGATTCCTAGCGATTAAGCAAAAAGAAAGAAAACTAATTACCTCTAAATGCATGATCACATCTTGAAATGTAGAGGAGAATTGAGATTTGAGCATCAAGAACACAGAATTTGACAGCGTTAAGAGAGAAGATAACTGAAGGAAGCGGACAAAGCAAAGAGTCTTGCCTTAGGAAAAAGTAATACGAGGAATAAAAAAAAAAGGTAGTCATTACATGAGAGAGAGCACACAGTTCATTTTAATCTTCCTCTCCCAAGTCTAATGCCAGGACACTACATATTTGTATATTTTCCTTTGACTAGACAAAATTAGCTAGGATTTACAAAAGAAAAATAAGTACTTCCATGTCAAAAGTAATGTATATTGTGGGGCTTTAATTTAGCGGCTGGAGTTCTTTTTCATGTGTTTCAACGCTTCCAACAGGATTATATGTGATTTCTTGCCTTCGTCTCCAAATTAACCATCCCAGAGAAGCTGATAATCCAATTATCAGGACAACTAGTAGTGCTACCACTACAACAAGGTAATTTTGCTGCCATCGTATCCTAAATCGTTGCAAAGAATTAGCAAAGAATTTATGATATAACCACATACTAAAGATAATATCTCAACTAATTGTCAAAAAAAAAAAAAAAAATTAAAGTAATATTCACTTACCAAAAATATTGTTGTGGTGTGTATCCAATCTCTTTACATTAGAGTTAATTCAGGTAATATTTGGCTATTTAGATTTTGAGATGCAACACATTAAACTTCGACCAAAAACATTTCAAATAATAGTATGCGAACAGGGTAAAAATGTAGTTTTTTGGTTTTATATAAGCTTTTGAATCTCCTTGCCATAGGGAAAAAATTTAGTTTAGACACAAAGAGGGTTCAAAAGTTGCTTTCAAGTCACAAGTTCAAATCTCAATTATGACATTCTGGTATTTTTTTGAATCCCTTATAAAAAATTCCTGGCTCCGCCAATATATCCACCCATCCAAGTAAGAACTTGGGAAAAATTGAAACAATGAAAAATGGAGACGAAAGTCGTCACCTATTCATCATTATCCTTGGAATATGCAGTTGAACTGGTGCCATGCAATGTACTCATTCACGTTTCCTAATTTAGGAATGTAACTTGCAGACATGTGTTTAAGGCAAGATGAAAAGATGCATGTCAAGTTTTTCCCATCTGAAATGCAATGCGGAGATTTATTTTGCATTATGAAAAGAAAAGGCACATTTTTTGACAAATCAGTAGAATTGTATAAGTAATGCTATGATGCTAAAAGTTTGTACAGCATAAGTTCTGCAATATTTATGAACATGCAAAATATGGAGATTGCTTTTATACCTCTTTGGTGGGGGTTCAATGTCCCATTTGACTAATTTATAACTTCCAAATGTATCAGGAAGATGAAAACGCTTCTCAGCCAACCGGTTTATTATTTCCTGCAAATAGATAAATGATGAATAAAGGGTTCTTCAATCAAGAAATAGCCCTCACATATTCTAGAGGTTTAGAGTTACTGTTGCAGTGGCATTTGGCATGTAGTTTGCAGATCCTGCAGGAAAGATGGCCCATCTAATGAGAGATTCATTTCCTTCTGTCGAAAAGTTCATTAAGTGAACCTGCAAGGTATCTTCCAATAAGTGACATATCATATTGAACAAAGTTAAAATACAGTAAAGTAACTTAAAGAAAATGGGATATACAGTTTTAGATTACATCAGACTGACACAACTTTGGGTCATGCAAAAAATACCTGTGAGACGTTCACCTCCAACTCTTGCGCAATAAAATGGGCAAGCTCTGGAACACGAGGCTTCAATTCTGAATAATCAGCACTCAGTGACATATCAAATGATACGAGTCCAATTTTGATTTTCCCTGCCAATTCAGGTCAAAGATGAAATAATAATCATAAATATCTGCACAGGGAAAAATTGAGTTCAGTACAATTCAATCTTACACAGGCCACAGGACCATTCCTAAATATGAGAAACGGTGTAACTCAATGGAATCAAGTGCAGTACCCCCAAAATTGTAAATTGTTACCAAATTAAAGCAACGTGTCAAATTATCAGAGGGTTATGCCAAGGCCAACCCTATGAGGACAACGCCTTCCTTGTATCTGGCAAAGAAGTAGGGAGATGAATTCCTGAGAGCTCATTCGGATGGTGTTAGAAGAATTGATCAACCAGTTGGACCACCAGAAAAAGTAGCAAAGATGAGCAGAGAAGACATGGAGGGTCACAGCATGAGTGGAATGTTTCTGCTTGGAGAAGCCCTACTACTCAAAATAATCCATGGCCGAGAAAGAGAGGGTCCCTGGAGGTGGCTACAAGTGACTAGTAGAGTTTCTCCTTCTGCTGAATATAATGATTGAATGTTCGTTTGAAGCATACATAAATGTAACGACCCGATCGGTTGTTTTGATCATTTGCATTTCTGTTCGGTGGCTCGAGGCCGTGAGTAGCTTCATATGATGTATTACGACTTGCGTGTATGGTCGGTTTCAGTTTTCTAGTGTTTCAGGATTGATTTGGAAGAATGATTCTTATTTTAGAAGCTTTAAGTTGGAAGAGTTGATCAAGTTTGACTTTTGTGTATTTGATCTCGGATAAGAGTTTGGATGGTTCCGTTAGGTCCGGATAGTGATTTTGGACTTCGGCGTGTGTCCGAATATGGATTTGGAGTCTCCTATGTTGTCTTGCTTGAACTGTTGAAAGTTGGATAGTTGAAGGTTTTGGAAGGTTGATATGCTTGACCGAGCGTTGACTTTATTGATATCGGGTTCGGATTGCGGTTCCGAGAGTTGGTATAGGTCCGTTTGTGTCATTTGAGACTTGCATGCAAAATTTGAGATCAATTTGAGATCAACTTGAGTTGATTTGGTATGGTTTGGCATGAGGTTTGGAAGTTGAAAGTTCATTAGTTCATTAGGCTTGAGTTTGAGGGGTGATTCGTAGTTTTACTGAGGACATAGCCCTTGACAGGAAATTGTGGAGGTCGAGCATTAAGGTTGTAGGTTAGGGGGAAGTCGTAAATATTTCTACAGCGCACTAGGGAAACTAGTCAGTTAGGAGTTAGTCTTAGAATGCTACTGATCAGCTACTAATGTAGGGCCTTATATGTTGGTTATTAGTATACCTTTCTTTTTCGTATTTTCTATATTTCTTATATTGCTGTTATTTTATTATTTTATGTTATTTTATTAAAAGCCTACTGATAGCACTAATATATTGTCTTTTGTTGCTCTCTGCCGAGGGTATCCTGGAAACAACCTTTCTGCCCCTCGGGGTAGGGGTAAGGTCTGTGTACATATTACCCTCCCCAGACTCCACTTGTTGGATTATACTGGGATGTTGTTATTGTTGTTGTTGTTGTATTCGTAGTTTTTGATGTTGTTTGGTGTGATTTGGGACCTTGAATAGGTCCGTGCTATGTTTTGGGACTTGTTGGTATGTTCGAACGGGCCCCGAGGGGCTCGGGTTAGTTTCGGGGTGATTCCGGACCATTTTCCTTCATGTTGTGTTGCTGGTTTTTTGTTGTTGCTGATGTACTTAGCGATCGCAAGGGGCTGACCGCGATCACGTAGATCAAGTGCTTTTCCTCTTCACATTCGTGACTGGAGGGCCGCGTTCGCGTAGCTCTGTGGGGCTTGGTCAATGCGTTTGTGATGGCTATGACGCGTTCGCGATGAAGAACTGGGAGATGATGGTATTGTCTTTGCGTTCAAGTGGTCTACGCCGTGTTCGCGAGAAGGGCTAGATTTGAGCTGTCCGGCGGTTGATTCATGCGAGAAGGGCTTATTAGTGGATTTATTTAGCTTATTCAAGGTATGTATCTTCCCCCCCCCCCGGGGGAGGCCTTGTACCTTGTGAACGACGTGTACATAAGGTGACGTGTGTGTACACGAGCGTATGTGTTGGTTATGCCCGGATTTGACCCGAGGAGGCTTTTATCGCTTTGTCTTTACTGAGAAGTCTTTGTTGTACGTGGTTTTACTTTGGTTGTTTACTTCAATTTATATTCCATGATATAAATCATGTTTTAGGATCTTTACTTTGGTTGTTTACTTCAATTTATATTCCATGATATAAATCATGTTTTAGGATCTTTATTCCTTATTTCACCAAGCTAAGCGTTTGTGAGATTCTTGATAATTTGAGTAGCTTTCATGCTTAAATGTTGAATACCACTCCACACTTCTATACTAATGATATGTCCTTGTGCACTTTGTTGATGAGTGGTGAGCTTATATCGTGATATACTACTATCCTGTAATATTGTGGCATATGTGGACATGTTGTGTGGATTGATTGTTGTTATGCGGAGCATAAGGATGGCATTTCGCTGTTGTTGATTGCGCGAAGCGATACGGATGGCTATCGATGTATTGTTGCAGTGACACGGGTGGCTATTGATATAGTGCCTAGGCGGAGTGATATGGGAGGTTATTGTGTTATTGTCAGGGTGGAGCGATACGGGTAGTTATTGATATATTGTCTTGGCGGAGCGATACGGGTAGCTATTATGATATTGTCAACGCGGTAAGATAAGGGTGGCAATAAGGGGATGTTATGCGATGGGTTGTTGATGAAAGAGGAGTATTCTGGTTGTCACTTTTGACTTCCTTGTGTGTGTCATACATATTACGTGATTTGTTGCGTTGTTCCCAATGTGCCACTTGGCGTCTCTGATATTACTTGATGATTTAAGATGTGATAGTACATTTGCACATGCATACACCATAACATGTCATTAATATGAGCCCAGGAATATGAAACTTTGATTGGTCATGTACATGTATTCTTGTATATTTGCTTTCTCTTGGACTGGTAGCCCGTGACCATGTCGGTCGGATTGTCATATTGAGCATGTGACCATACCGGGTGGATTGTGATATTGAGCATGTGACCACGCGGGGCAAATTGTGATATTGAGCTTGTGAAAAAAGGAATTGCACAAGAAACACCAGAGCAATGACAAATTTCTCTGATTTTATTGAAGACATGGAACTAGTGGGTCTTGAACTGATGGGGGGAGTTTATACATGGACTTGTGGGGACAATCAGGAGATCTCATCCAGAATTGATAGGTTCCTTGTATCTGCAGAATGGAATGATTGTTTTACGAACATCAAACAAGAAATTTTACCTAGAGTTTGTTCTGACCATACACCATTAGTGTTACAATGTGGTAAATGGGAACAGAAGAAATCCTACTTGAAATTTGAGAATTGGTGATTGGATACTGAAGGCTTCACCGATAGAGTTAGAAATTGGTGGACTTCTTTTATTTTTGAAGGCAGTCCCGACTACATTCTTGCATGTAAACTCAAAGAACTCAAAAGGAGATTGAAAGAATGGAGTCAAAGCAATTACGGCAATTTGGAGATAAGGAAAAACTTAATACTGCATCAAATATCTGAATTGGATGCAATCCAACAGCTAAGAGGTCTGAATGAAGCGGAAAAGATCAAAAGGCCAAATCTTTACATGGAATTTGAAGAAAATGCTAAAAGGGAAGAAATAGCCTGGAGGCAAAGACCCAGGACTCTATGGCTCAAGCAGGGTGGCAGGGTGACAGGAACACAAAATTTTTCCAAAGAATGGCCAACGCTCATAGAAGAAATAACAACATTGATCAGTTGTTGGTGGAAGGGGAGACTATTGAAGAACCAGAAGCAATCAATGGGAGATCACAAATTTCTACACTAAGCTTTACTCTGAACTGAAAACTGGAGACCGTGTTGCAGTATGCATAATTGTTCTACTATCACGGAACAACAAGCATTGCAAAGTCCCTTTGATGAGAAGGAGATCTTTGAATGTTTAAAGCTATGTGCAATCGACAAAGCCCCCGGTCCAGATGGGTATTCTATGGATTTTTTTATCAAGTGCTGGGAGGTCGTTAAGTCAGATGTTTTGGCTACTATCCAGAATTTTCACTCTCAGGAGATGTTTCAAAAAAGCTTCAATGCCACATATGTAGCTTTGATTCCTAAAAAGAATGGTGCCAAGGAATTAAGGGACTTCAGACCTATTAGTTTAATCAGCAGCATCTATAAGTTGATCTCTAAAATTCTCACTGAAAGACTTAAAAAGGTGATGCACAAACTAGTCGACTCTCATCAAATGGCATTCATTAAAGGCAGACAAATTTCAGATGCAGTTTTGATAGCTAACGAATGCTTGGATTCTAGGTTAAAGGAGAAAAGACCTGGCATAATGTGCAAGTTAGATATCGAAAAGGCTTATGATCATGTAAATTGGGAATTTCTACTAGGGATCTTACAAAAAATGGGGTTCGGAAGGAAATGGATCTTCTGCATTAGCACTGTCAGGTTCTCAATCTTGATAAATGGATCTCCCGAAGGATTTTTCCCCTCCCAAAGAGGATTGAGACAAGGTGACCCTTTGTCTCCTTTTCTTTTTATACTAGCTATGGAAGGATTGAACAACATGCTGAAGACTGCTCATGGAAACAACTGGATTAATGGATTCAACGTGGCTAATATTCAAACAAACAAGCTGGAAATTACTCACCTTCAGTATGCAGATGATACCTTGATTTTTTGTGATGCAGAGGAGAGTCAATTAAGATATCTTAGGGTTATCCTGGTACTGTTTTAAGCTATATCTGGGCTCCACATTAATTGGAAGAAAAGCCAAATTTATCCGGTAAATGAGGTACCTAGGATACAACTGTTGGTGGATATTTTAGGTGGGGAAGTTGGAACAACTCTAACCATTTACCTGGGTATGCCTCTGGGAGCAAAAAGCAAGTCCAAAGACATTTGGAATGATGTTTTGGAAAGGTGTGAGAAAAAGCTTGCAAGATGGAAATCCAATTATTTGTCTCTGGGAGGCAGATTGGTGCTCATCAATTCTATTCTGGATGCACTTCCTACCTGTATGATGTCTTTATTCCCTTTACCAACAAATGTAGAGAAGAGATTGGAAGTTTTGAGAAAAAATTTTCTGTGGTAAGGAAACAAAGATAAGAAAGGGATCCATTTAGTTAAATGGAAGACCCTGACTATCATCAAACAAGGAGGAGGACTGGGAGTTAGGAATTTAAAAAGGCAAAACAAAAGTCTATTGATGAAGTGGCTATGGAGGTTTCCAAAGGAGGAGCAAGCACTATGGGGCAAGGTGATTAGGGCAAAATATGAAAAAGAAGGATTTTGGATGACTAAAGGGGTACATACTCCGTATGGAGTCAGTCTCTGGAAATCCATAAGGAATTTGTGGCCAAACCTGAAAGATAAGCTGAGTATTATTGTGAAAGATGGAAGGAAAACATTGTTTTGGGAGAACAATTGGTTAGGAATTGGAAGTCTAAATTATATCCTGACATCTACACTCTGAATCAACAACATGGGGTTACTATGAAGGAACTATGGTCTACACAGGGTTGGAATCTGATATTCAGAAGATTCCTACAGGATTGGGAGGTGCCTAGAATGATTGAATTTTATAGAACACTAGAACAATGTAGTGGACTACAGGAGGGTGAAGATACACTCAAATGGCAAAAACACAGTAGTGGGATGTATTCAGTCAGCTCAGCATACAAAGATTTGAACCAGGAGGGATCTCAACTCAGTTTATGGCCTTGGAAACACATATGGAAAGTAAAAGTGCCTTATAAAGTGGCATGTTTTACCTGGTTGGTAATTAGGGAGGCTGTCCTCACTCAGGATAATCTAAGGAAGAGGGGTATACCAATTGTTTCAAGATGTTATTTTGTGTGGGAATGATGCTGAGACAATCAGCCATCTGTTTCTTCATTGTAGAGTGACCAGCCAATTATGGGATTTGTTCATTAATCTCAGAGGTGCTAGATGGGTAATGCCAGGGAGAACCTCTGAACTTTTATTATGCTGGAACACAGAGGTAGACTATACCACAGACAAAAACAGATGGAAAATTGTCCCAGCAACTATTTGGTGGACAATTTGGAAAGAAAGGAACCTGAGATGCTTTGAAGATACAACCAACTCACTACAAAAGATTAAGATGAAGTGTATTCTTCTTTTTTGTTTTTGGTGTAAATCTGAATATGTAGAGGATCCTGATTCAATCCTAGATGTTTTGAGTTCCTTGTAAGAAGAACAAGGACTATATTATTGCTTTTTCATATTGTAATTGCCTTTTGTGGCTTCCAGCACAAAGTTTGTGCTGATGATTTTTTGAATATACTGAACACTTTACAACAACAACAACAACCCAGTATAATCCCACATAGTGGGGTCTGGGGAGGGTAGTGTGTACGCAGACCTTACCCCTACCCTGAGATAGAGAGGCTGTTTCCAAATAGACCCCCGACATCCTTCCCTCCAAGAACTTCCCACCTTGCTCTTGGGGAGACTCGAACTCACAACCTCTCGGTTGGAAGTGGGAGTTGCTTACCATCAAAGCAACCCCTCTTGTCATACTGAACACTTTACCTTCTCAAAAAAAAAAAATCATGTTTCAATGGTTTAACTATTGTAAGTGATCGGCTTACCTAGTTATTGAGACAACGTGTAATCATGATCCTTAAGGTGGGATTTTAGGTCGTGACATTAAACCTTAAAAGTAGGGCTTTAGTGCGAGGAAAAAAGCCTTAAAGTAGGTGCCTAACATCCACAGGCTCTGTTGTTAATAGGATAGCACAAAAATAAATATAGTTAGGAAAGCATTTATTAGTTATTAACAAAAACGTTATATTATATATGAGTATATCAGTTCTTACGAGTATGAAAATTGAAAGTTATAGTCTAAGAAAACTAATCATTGATCCAAATTACTAATTTTAAAATACACCTTGAATCAAGACTTACAATATGATCTGAACTTGATTGACACCTTGTGTATTTCACTAAATTGCAATTTTTCCAACAATTGCTATTTTGTGTTTATGGTTATTTATTTAAATTACATTTATAGTGCACGTTTTTATAGCATGTTGCAGTTAAAGCCCCACCAAGCACATGGTTTTTTTCTAAGCTTGTCACTTTTGACAGCACTATGCTGGACAGGTGGTGAGAAAAAAAGAAAAATTATAGTGAAAATTCCCTGGACCCATCTGCATCTCTGGAGCACAAATCTACACCAACAAATCAGTAACAAACACGGAGGTTTTCTAGAAATTGACTTCAGTGAAGAGAAGGCATCTCAAGAGTGGAGTTACTCACCATGTTCTAAATACGGTAACTGTTATACGCTTAAAATTATAGTTTCCTTCAGTAAAAAAAGTTTGTTTGCGTCCAAACTCCAACAAGGTTAAAAATGTCATGACATCAGAATAGTCTTCACTAGCGGGTGCTTCTCAGGAACTCTGGAATGCTAAGGAGATAGATGAATACAAGACTTGATGAAACAATACAAAACGCAAGCTCAAATGTCAGCTTTTTCAAATGTCATTTGAAAGCTGACATTTGTGGACACAGGAACATTCATGGACCTAAATCAAAGAGAGGATGTGAAATCATCAAAGTTAACCTAATCTTAGGCGATATAGCAAAAAACCAACATAGCAAATCAGAAACAAAAATGGTTTAAAAATATTAGGGGGAAATGATACAAAACAGCCCGGCGGAATTATAATGGGCAGCCCCAATGCACAAAGCATCTCGGGTTTACACGGTTCCGAGAAGGGCCGTACCCCAAGGGGTGTGAGTATGATGTAGACAGCTTCCACTTCTCGAACCCATGACATGTAGGCCGGACGGAGACAACCTTACCGTTGCTCCAACGCTCCCCCTACCGGTAGAATAATTGAAATAAAACCAGTTCCACTACAAAACTGGATAAAAGTATGACTGAAAGGCATACTATTGGTGACAAAAAGATGGGAGAAAAGTTTCTTCATACCAGGTGCATAATGCTCCGGAGGTAAACTAGGTGCCAGTGCCGGAGTCAAATTTGCACTGGAGTTTGTGTTGTCCAAGACTGAGGGCAATGGTGGAGGTGAAGGAGATAAATTTAGTCGGTCCCATAACTCAGAACAATTAGTTTTCCAAAAACCAATCCTTTCATTTTCACGATCGTAGGTTACAAGAGTGTTGCGGACAACAATTCCTGTGGCAATCGAAAGCAAAAGGCACGCATGTTACAGCTTATACAACTGATGAATTTGGCAGATGAACTTTCCCAAGATGCTAAAAGATATATATGACAACTACCTCCAAGAAGAGTAGTTGGATCTTTCCCATTCTGAAAAATTCCCAAGCAGTAAGCCCCACGCACCTTTGAGTGCTTTATAGCAATCAGTTACAGTAAGCAAACGGGCAGAATTAGTCAATGTAGAAACACAGAGAGAAAATGGAGCCACTTATCAAAACAAAAACAAAAATGGTAGCCACTAGGAGAGATGAAGCCAAAAGGAGATACAGATTCTAAAGGCAAGGTAGTAAGATAAAAACCATGTGGATTAAGATGCCTACCCTGAATAAGTAGTTTTCAGGAGTGAGAGATAGTTTCTTTCCATTGCTAAATACCATGTCGATAGGAGGAAATGATTTTGAGAGCTCTGAGATGTCACTGCAATATACAAGACATTCAATACAAAAAACAACACCAAAAATAAAGGAAAGAAAAGTTAATGATCTACCATTTATGTAGTTAATTTATTACCTTCCAGCACCAGAAAAGCATATATCTTTATAATTCGGGTCAGGCCCTTCAATCTCTCTTAAGGAATGAAGCTCTTTCATGACCTGAAATAAAATTTTCAAGAGTTGACTCAAGAAAGAAAAAGAAAATTGTCTTAATAAAAAAAATCAACAAAGCATCCACCACCCGTTGGAAGAATATTGTTAGTAATACACAATCCATCAATCCACTTCTTTTGGCCCCATAATCAACTTATTCCTTTACACAAATAAATATATCCAAAAATGAATGATAAGAAGCTAAAAACATCAAAGATTTACAGAAGCTTTCTAGTATATAATATACTTTAAAAAAAACATTCAAAAGTTCTTTTTTAGTGAAATAATTGGAAGAAAAAATTGCATATTAAAAGGAAAAAACAACTATAATAAGTAGTTAACAAATGTAAATTAACACCTTTAAGATGCTGCAGCACAAGGAAAACGGTTCAGTGAGTTTCGGAATTATAGGATCACAAACCACTTGGATTCTTTGTTTCTCCTTCAAAGTTATGTAGAACATTGAAGCCTTAGCGTAATAACAGAGTGTAATTAACAGGTTTTACTTTTACTTCAAATCCCACATATTAGCAGGCATTCTCCAACTATGTCGAGCTTGTTACCATAATTATGCAGTTGTTTGTTCCACCAACATGCGGTGTAAATCGTTATTCAGGCAAAGGTGACTTAAATGGTAACATGCAACAAAAAGACATTTAACACAAACACATCATTCAGATGAAGTTCAGCTTTCACAGATTCCATTCTTCTAGTCACAAGCACGCAATTTTCACCAGTACTTGTCTCTGGCAGAGTGCATTAAAAATGATAAATATGATAGTGCATAATCTAGAAAACATCTTACAGCACTCTTGAAGGCCACAAATGCAGCTTCTGGAAGGTAAGCATAGGTAGTACCACTATCAAGCACAGTCCCATGTTTCCCATCAAAAGTCTGAGGATTTAGATTCAGGGCCTTCCCAGCAACATGTATCTCCTTCAGCTCAATATTGTAATATGGACTGTTGCCATCCGAGACTAGAGTAAATGCATAAGATTTATCGAGTGTATTTGTTATAACACCTAAAATTCCCATGTCATTAAAACAATTGTATCCAATATATATACCTGCGTACAGGATCTGAATGGGTAAAGACCATTTCAGAAGGGGGTTTTATTCCTCCAAGAACCATGGCACCACCACCGAAATCCATTCCACCATAACATAAGGAGAATGAATCACTAATCACATGTTTCTCAACAAGTTGATCCACTATACTTAGATCCCCTCGGCCTAAGCCCATGATACCATCAGCGTGTTGGCTGTAAAGATCACCAGTTTCCAGATTTTCACATCCAAAAACAGCTCGTTGGGGTGCTAGCTCACTTTGGTTTCCGAAGGAAACGATGTCCTCTCCGAGCACTCCACTACTAGAACTCATCTCGGCATATTGTCTTTCATAAATACATTGCTCCCTCTCATTGTCACAGGTACAATCAATATTGCACTTTACAGGTTGATAGGTACTTGACATTTCTGGCTGAAACTTAGGATCCTGAAAAAAGAACAATGAAAGAAGTGCATTGATCAAAAGAGAGAAATGATATTCAATCGATTCTGTAGCAACTTAAGCATTTATCAACAAGATTGATGCAAAATCACTGGCAAGGTCAACATTTTACCCGAAAAAAAAAAACAGCATGTGACAAGTGCCAAGTGGCTATATTTACAAAGCAAGCACCAGTTACTGAATATTTCACAATAACAAGCAAAAATAAGAAAGATACATCAAAGCACTATCATGAAAGAAATCAACTCCTTACAATAAAGCAGCATATCTCATCAACAAAGTGAAGCTTAAAAATCCATCTGACACACCTACTTCAACATTGTTTTCTTCTACTTCATTTTCCTTTTCTTCTTTTTTTGGGGCAAATTAGATTAATTCTCTTATACAATGCTCCAATACGACCCCACCCGCCCCACCCACACACAATGTAAACAAAGAATAAAACCACAATAAACCCTGATAGACCAACAGTCCAACACTAATCAAATCTGTCCCAAAGAACAAAAATTCCATTAACACTAAAACGTAGAGCAAAACTAACCAATTTTCCTTTGTTTATTTCATTACTCAGCAGCCAGGGCTGTAAGCGGAATAGTAAGATATCTGAGGCTCGGGGTTTCTCTTTTTCGATTATCTCTTTCTCTAAAGTTGGTAACGGAAACAAGGGTTAATAGTATATTAAGCTTGAATTCCGCAGAGGATTTATATCCAAAAGAAGTTTCTCCTGACTCATAACCTAACATTGGGTAGTTTAGATTAATACTATACGTTTGTGGAAGTAAAATAAATTTAGTAAGTAGATGATTAAAAGAGAGAATGTAGCTGAGAAATGAAGGAACCTGATGGTTGCCACACTGTTCACAGGTGGAGCAAGGGACATAGGTAACGGTACTGCCAGTATCAACTATAAGAGCAAAACTCTGGGGTGGAGTTCCGATCCAAAGACGAGTCGTATAATATCTGCATCCTCTCAATTTAAAAATCAACTTAAAACAGAGAGAGATAGGCGGATATCCATTCATAATAAGGAATTCGGATACAAGTTTCTGACCCGTTAAGGAGGAGATCGTCGTGGAGAGGCATACGAGCACTTGAAGGGCTTTTCTGGAGATGTCGACGGGAGAGTTGTTCATCTCGTGGTCTGGAGATTTCTTTAGGAGGAAAAAGAGGGAGAAACATTGTACTGCGATCCCCGTCATTGATGCAATTCGGTGACGGGTGAACAACGAAGCTTTCATTTGAAACGTCTGAAATTCCATTAGAAACGATGACGTGATGAATGAATAGCAGACATATGAAGGAAATTAGGATAGGGAGATTGTGAGTTAAGAGCGCCCGCGCCATTTGAGAGGTCAGTTATGGCTCAGGCGACAAAACAGATTAAGGCCAGATCGGAAGGAGGATTGCTGGAAAGATCAGAGGAAAGGGATGGCGTAAGGTTATTACCTGACAAAGGCCAAAGCCGGGAAGGTGATGCGTTACATTCAGAATTTTTTTTTTCTCGAAGTTTTAAGGCTTTTGCTTTCGGTTTGATTTAAACATTACATAAATATTACGTATATTTAAATTTAAATTTAAATTTAAAAAGACACATGTACCTGTTGTTTATCCTTAAAAAGAGTAACATCGAATTTATAAGAAGTTTAAAGGATACCTAATTTAATTTAACATGAATGATCTTAGAGTAATAAATAATTAAATTAAAGAAAAATAAAATAATCAAACCAAATGTAATGAATAATTAGGAATGGTTTTTACGGAGAACATCGCAAGTTAGTTCCAATTAAGCCTCCGAAATAGGCTCAGTTGCAGCTAAAAGACCATGCAGTTGAAGAACACTTTTGAACGTGATTAGAGAACAAAAAATAACGTTATTGCTTTGCTATGTGTGGCAACAGTGATCCTTAAATAAAAAAGTTTTCCCTTTGTATAGTAGAGAAATTTTAATCCTAGTACAAGTCTAAGTAATATAAAAAAAATCCTGTGGTAAATCGTGATAGGCCGTTGATACCGGGCGAGATTTACTTCGTAATATCCGATTAAGGACAGATATTTTGACCCCTCATATGTTATTTTCAACCGTCTTTCCTCTAGTCTCGGTCCTTTATTTTGCTCAAACTTGATTCTTTCCATATTTGGCCATGTCTAGTTCTTGGCGCATCATTTATCCTCCCCGGAATCTGATCTATAGAGCCCTCGATTTTACCCGAGGTCATATCGGATAAACTTTCCTCTCGTTTCTTTACAGAGAAATGGAGAGTAACTTTATCCCCGATTTTACCCATACACAGATAGTCCCCTCACTTTTCGGAGAGCATATTTATAGGAAGGACGAGAAGTGATTAAGTGCCCCTGATCCTTCCTCCGTACGCCCCAAGCGAGTTGACAAGCCAAAGAAACATCTCAACAGTCGCGTCATTCTGACTTTGAACACGTGTCAGCCACTGGTTGATCATCCTCAGTGTGCATTGAATGCGAAACTTCACGCATACACTATTCCCTTCCTATAAAACATCTGGTTCCCTTTTTCACTTTTTTACTTTCTGATTTCGAACCTTCTTAAGTTACCCACAAATTATTTACTTGCTCATTATTCCCTCAAAGTTTCACAAATTGTTCTTTACATCTTGGGGTGGCAAAAACAGTTAACCACCCATATTATCCATTAAAAATAGGCTGGGTAATAAACTATTTAAAAATGGGTCAAATATGTATAAGAACCATATTATCCATTTAGAAAATGGATAACCAATGGATAAACAATAGGTCTAACTTTTACATTTGTAAAGCCTCAAATTGGGGGTTCCACAAGTTATGGTGACTAACAATTCTCCAAAAAGTGATCATATACCATGACCCATATTATCCAACGGTTCTCATTTTTTATCCGTATTAAATATAGGTCGGTCGGATAATTGATTCATTTTTTTATTACTCGTTTTCGATCCGAATCATATCCGCCCCCCCCCCCCCCAGTTTGCCACTCATATTTACATTTTTATCTCTTCATCTTCAAGCTTCAAATCTTTATACTTTGCCTTTAAATCTTCAAGCTAGATCTTCAAATTTTCATATCCATCTTCAAACCTTCATATTTTTAGATAAAGATGGCAAAACCTCAAAATTGGTGCCTCAAAACACTAGACCCTCAACCTTTATTTCGGTAGCAGCTCCGAAACCTCCTCTTAAAGATTTTTATCCCCGGAGGTTGCTCCATAGATAATGACATTAAGTAAAAAAACTCTAAACAAGGGGATCGAGGTGAGGAGGCGTGGAGGTATATATCCTCCTTTACTGGTCTGGAAGGATTACAAGTGGGAATGAAAAGAAGTAGTCATCCCTGGTCCTGATGAGGACATCACAACACACGTGGAGCGGTGCTTAACTATCTAAACATAACCCTTTACGTTTGGCCCGATGGACAAGGTGGTCCTCGACTTTACAAGAGGTACGAGGTCTTCCTCAAGTAGATCCACCCGTCCTTTTGGAGGGTCGTGACCTTCCCCCTCCATTTTTTCAACAACGCGGAGGAGCCCCAATTCATGATCGACCTTCTGCTCCGTGTCTACAGCCTCAGAATCTTTCAAGGGGGTTAATCAAGCTTGCCCGATGGGAAAAGAAGGCTCAATTCTCGAGCATCGATAAGGATATGGACTAAGGCTGGTCGGGGAGATTTATTCAGATAAAGACTAAAGATCGCATTCCATCCAAGTTCCTGTCGTTCCCTGAGAAGTGGAACTAAACACGTAAGTTCATCCCATTTTAAGTTGTCAAAATAACCCTTTGAATTTATTCTTCTTTCTCATCACCCATCTTTTATGATATGTAGCGGTCGCCCGAGTCCCCAAAGAAGTCCTTCATTTCGAGGAGTGGGTCGAGGGCATCTGCAAATAATTGACATACCCCGAGCTTGAGTAGCGCAAACTTTCTAAAGGCAAATGGGAGGCTCATTCCCATGGTGAGTGTTCTTCTTCTCCTGATTGAATTTCCTTTTTATTTTATTGTCACTTCAACTAAGTCCCTTTTATTTTCACATATTTACCCAAGACCATGGAGCTTCGGACGATAACCAAGGTTGTGGCCTCGTCCCCATCTGCAAAACCCTCAACTTTGGTACAACCTACTGTCAAGGATGTTGCGAAGACGGAGGAGAAGACAAGAAAGAATATAAAGTCCCCTGACCCCTCAGGCGCTCCCAGCTAGGCCAAGAAAAAAAGGATTGTGGTTAGGTTTGGAAAGAGTACCAAGAAAAGTACACTGGCCGGGGTAACAAACCCCAATTCTCTTTACCGACTCAAGGATACCTTAAAGACATGGATTTGTCGCTCATGAGCGGGCAAACGTTGCACAAGAGGGGGCAGCACCAGAGGGAGGTGACCATAAGGCCGAACCCTCTTTAGCTTGGGAACTCGACGAGGAGCATGTGGCCACTGCATCTCTGGAAGCCACCCCAATATCATTAATGTTTCGGAGTTGTCGTCCCACATGGAGCCCCTTTTTTAATGACGCTCGGGCTGTTACAGAGAAGTCGACCGAGGTATCACTGGTCGCGGATGAAGCGCTTAATCTATTTTTCGAAGGTATGGATGTTGGTGCACTAGAAGACTACTTTGGTTTTGGCCACCTGGAGATCCCAACTCCGCTCGAAAAATTAACAAAGTCAACACTGAGGCCCACGTTCCTAGATTTCAAAAAATTTCAAAGATAAATATTACTCGTAACACCACGAAATCAATTATACAATTTATTTTCAGTTCCATTTCTAGGTTTTGTTCCAAAATCCACAATTTTTACAAATTTTTATATTAAAATTCATATGTAATTCATGTGTTTAACTCACAATGAGTAGATATCACTTACCTTGTAATAGATGATGAAAATATCCCCTCAAAGAGCTTCAAAAATCTGCCAACCCTTGTGAAAAATGAGAGAAATGAGCTAAGTTTCGTATTAAATCCATGTTCTTCCCAGATGTTTCCTCTTCACAATCATGGAAATTACCCCGCGATCGCAAAGGCCAAACTGGCCTTGCCCAAAATTCCTTCTTCGCGAACGCAACTCTCTTGCAACCGAGAAGCTCAGCATGCCCAAGCCTTCGCGAACGCGAGCCCAGCTCCATGAACGCGAAGGTTAAACATTCTGCCTCAAAGAATCCCTTACGTGATCGCGATGAATATACTTTCAAACCGAAGCTAGCGCCACTAACTCATCGCATTTGCGACTATCACCACATGAACGCAAAGCACAACCTTATCAAGCTCCACGATGGCGACACCCCTTACATGATCACGAAGAATAGTCTCTACTAGTCCACTTATTCATAATCATGACCCTACTTCTGCAATCGTGATGCACACAAAACACACCATAAACCACAATTGCAAAACATAGAAAATGATCCAAAACCACCCTAAAATGGACCCAAGGTCACCTGAACCCCGTCCAATCATACCAACAAGTTCCAATACCTCTTCCAAACTTATCTAGAGGTTTAAAATGCCACGAATAATATCAAAATCATGAATCAATGATCAAAACCATTTTTTTAACTTTCAAACCTTCAAACATCATCGAACGCTCTAAATGACACTTAAGAAATTTCATATCACGCAAAACTTTACATAAAAGTTCCTACTAATAAAATAAACCTATCCAAGTTCTCGAAACACCACCCGAAGTCCGATAACATTGGAGTTCACTCAAAGTCAAACTTAGCAAATTTCAAAACTTCAAAAATGCAAACTTCCGACATTTAGTGTCAAAACGCTCCCACAACATTCGATAATCAACCCGCACATACGCCCAATTCCAAAATTATCTTAAAAACCTATAAAAACATTCAAATCTCGATTCCGAAGTCGTTTCGTTAAAAGGCAAATCTTAGTCAACTCTTCTAACTCAAAGCTTCCTAATGGAGAATTATTCTTCAAAATCAACTCCAAACTTCTCGAAAATAAAAACCAATCACACGTGCAAGTAATAATACATAAAGTTCTATACGACTAAAATCGTAAAGACCAATTTCATGATCATCGTGGCATTCTGTAGCTTCACTTTGAAGGCCCGGGGAACAACTTGAGGTTTTTGGTACTTCAGGGTTCTTTGTGCCCGACCTCGGGGCAGCACGAATTGATGGTTATCATGAATGAGCGGGAGGTTCCCAATGTTTACACCTAATTTTTTATAAATATTTTTAATATGCAAAATACTTTCAAAATAGCATATGTATGCATATATAGGTATGTCCAAATATTTTAGTAATTTTCCTTAATTTTTAAATTTTTTTAAAATTAATTTATTGCCCTACCTTATCCAGAAAAATCCAATAATTATTTCCAAAATTACCATTTTGGTGATTTGTTTATTGTACTCTCATATTTATGTTAAAATATAGCTAATATAATTTTTTCATATTTTTACAAATTTATTTAGTATTTTTAAAACTAAAGTGCATACAATTGCAACATTAGCCTCTTTTAGATTTAATTATGTTTTTCTATAAAAATTAGGTCTAATATTTTTAATTTGATAATTATGTATTATTAATCATTTTAGTACCTTTAATTGATTTCCAAAAATTATTCTACTATTCTTGATAAAATAAAAAAGAAAAGTGGCTAATTAAAATATAGCCCAATTGTGTTTCAATTGTAGTCTGAATTGACCACCAGTTTTAAACCCAATTACCCAACCCAAATCCCAGTCATACCTGACCCATGACTCAATTAAAACAACCCGCCCGATTCCCATTTTATCTCAGTCGTTGATCGCTCAGATCAATGACTCACATTAACTCTTTCCTTTTTAATCTTGACCTACCCCCATACCCTAACCATTTATCACCCTTAGCCGCCTCTAAATCCCTTTCTCTCAATTCTCTCTCAAATCTCTCTCAAAACCTAGCCGCCGCCCTCAACTACCACCCAAATCAATGGCTTCCAAAGTCATTGGAAGCCTGTATCTACCTCCATGGACTTCTATGTGTTCGATTGCCATGGTTTCAATGCTAAATCCTGGAAAAGTTCGATCTATACCTTGGTTGATTTCAGTTCTATGGCTTTCTTCGATCGTCTCTGACCTTGCTCCAGCTAGCCATGACTATTCAAGTATGGCTCTTGATTTCTCATGCTTAGATTGATGATTTTGATAAGTTATTTCGAAGCTTTCTCTGATTTTTGACATGTTCTACTGTGTTTCCTTATGTCGTTCTTCTACTTGAGTTTGCATGTTAAGGGCCATAACCTTTTTGAGATTTCTGAATCTATTTTTTGTTAGTATTTGTCTAATTTACTTTTTTCATCTCTAGACTCAATTGATGGTGAAAAATCCTAAAAGTTTGGGTTCATTCGAGTTCTGAGACTATGTGCTATGTGATTAACTTGTTCATCATCTCTGAATTCGATTGGTTTCAAAACTGTAACGACCCGGCCAATCGTTTTTGAAATTTATGCCCCGATCCCTAATTTAACTATTCCCCTAAGTTCATTTATGCTATTGTGGTTTTCCGGGAGGGTCGGTTCTGGAATTTGGAGTGTTTTGGGACACTTAGTCCCTAAATGAGAGCCTTGTAGTTGAAAAATGGCCCATATTCAGAACAGTATTAAGACGACCTCGGAATGGAGATCCGATGGTTCCATTAGGTCCGTTAGGTGATTTCGGGGTTGGGAGCGCGTTCGGGATGTATTTTGGAGGTCTCTAGCTCAATTAGGCTTGAAATGCCGAAGTTTGAAATTTTAGCGAAATCCGGTTGATAGGTGAGATTCTGATCTGGGCGTCAGAATGGAATTCCGACAATTTCAGTAGCTTCGTTAGGTGATTTTGGATATGTCTGCAAATTTTCAGGCCATTCGGATATCATTTGGTTGGGTATTCGATCGAATGTGCATTTCAAAAGTTATGAAGAAACTTAGGCTTGAATCTGATGTAATTTGATGGTTTTAGTGTTGTTGGATGTATTTTTGTGATTGGAACAAGTTTGAATGAAGTATTAGAACGTATCTGTGCTTTTAGTTGATGTCCTAGGGGCCTCGGGTGTGTTTTGAATGTGTTTTGATCAAGTACGGACACCCCGGAACTTAGAAAAATGGAGGTGGCAGCAGTGGAGGCGCGGACCGCGCTGTTTTACGTGCTCGGCGCGCGGCCGTACACGGAAGATCTACAGGCTGCTGGTTCTACTTAGGAAGCTCATATCTTTTTATCCACATGGAATTTTGAGGTGATTCAAAAACTAAAGTTGTCGAGCTTTGAATCTAGTTTTCAGAAACATATTATAATAGGCATTTGGAAACCTGTAGCGAAGGTTATGGCCAAAATAGTGAAGCTTGTCAGTGCAATCAAATTGTTGTGCGGCCGCGACCATTTTTGTGCGGTCAGCACTCTTTGGGCGCGGACCACGGTCATTTTTGTGCGGTCACCACTGTCGGAATCTGAGGGGTACTTCTATAAATCCGAGGTTTTGGATTTTATTTGATATTTTGACCTACAGAGCTCGAATTTTGGCGATTTTTCGAAGATTATTCAAGAAATTCATTGGGATAAGTAGTTCTAACTCAGATTTGGCTAGATTACATGAATATATCATTGAATCCATCATTTAATTTGTGATTTGGGATGGAATTTGGGAAGAAAATTGGTAAAATCTCCCAAAATGTAAAATGATGATTTGAAGGACCAAACGATATCCGAATTGGAAGTTCTTGGTATGTACACACTCGTGTTGAGATAAGGAACCCGAATATATAACTTTCGTAATTTTTCGAGAAGCGTACCGAAAGTCGAGTTTTGGCAACTTGTGGTTTTTGGTGTATTTCGAATTGTTTCGATTGGGTAATGCCCAATTGGCCTATTTTGATGTATTTCTATTGATTTTGATCAAATACTACACCTGTGGAGGCCGATATTCGTGGCAAGAGAGTTATCTTTTAGCGGTTTCGTACTGGAGTCGAGGTAAGTGGCTTGTCTAACCTCGTGTGGGGGAACCTTCACCCATAGGATATTATGTGTTCGTTTAAATGCCTTGTACGCGAGGTGACGGACGTGTACATGCGCAGATTGTTGGAACCCACCTTACTTGAATTGTCCAATTCGTGATATTTCTGTTCTTAGCTGATTAAATTGTGACGTTACCTGATATTCATTAGAAAAGCATGATTAGATAGGATTTATCTGTCTAAATGCCTAATTGTCTTACTTGAACTTCTTGATAATTGTTGGCACTGATTTTGGTGAAGTTGTAGTTATGCATATCATATTTCTCTGTGCGTTCCTTTTTATTGTTTGTGTTGGTGGACTGCGGGTTCAATTCCCGGAGATCCAAAGGCTGTGGGTTCGATTCCCAGAGACCCGAAGTGGTATTGTTTGTGGACTGCGGGTTCGATTCCCGGAGATCCAAGGGCTGTGGGTTCGATTCCCAGAGACCCGGAGTGGTATTGTTTGTGGACTGCGGTTCGACTCCCGGAGATCCAAGGGCTGCGGGTTCGATTCCCGGAGACTCGGAGTTTATTGATATATTTATTGAGATACGGACTGCGGGTTTGATTCTCGGAGATCCTGAGATATTGAGATATGGGCTGCGGGTTCGATTCCCGGAGACCCAAAGATACTGATATTGGGACTGCGGGTTAAATTCCTGGAGATCCGGAGTTGTTGGATATAGAAAGGGACTGTGGGTTCAATTCCCATAGGTCCTGGACTTGTTGATTTGAGTTTATGTTGTGTTGGTTACTTGTAGTTAGCTAATCGTAGTCGGTTGCAGTAATTACTTCATTGTTGTTATTTCAGATTCATTCTTACTTATTCCTGCTTATTATTGTTTTGATCATTATGTTATTGTTTTCTCGGTAGGGCCCTGACCTTCCTCGTCACTACTCCATCGAGGTTAGGCTTGGCATTTACTGAGTACCGTCGTGGTGTACTCATGCTACTCTTCTGCACACTTTTGTTGTGCAGATCCAAGTACATCAGGTCAGGCTACTTGAGGTATGATCTGCTACATCCGCGGATCCGGAGGGTCTCCTTCTATTCTCATTAGTGATAGCAGTTAATTTCCCTTGTTCTCGTTGTTTAGACATTCTTGATGTATAGAGCCACAGTTGTACTCTACTTTTAGTCTGTGTTGCCCGTGGGTTTTCGGGTCTTGGTAGTATGTCATTTAGTGTATTTTGGCGAAGTGTATGTGCCGAGCGGCACTTATTACATTTCCTTTAAATTACTTTGTGGTTAACTTATCTTTTTGTTCATGAAATTGTATATTATGCATCGTGTTATGCTTACCTAGTCGCGAAGACTGGGTGCCGTCATGACAGGTTCACGATTGGTGAACTAGGGTCGTGACAAGTTGGTATCAGAGCTCTAGGTTCGTATGAGTCACGGGACACAGACCGGTTACTTAGATTCTAGCTGATCGATACAGAGACGTCTGTATTTATCTACGAGGGGCTATGTAACTATTTAGGAAACTCTTCAATTCTTTGAATTCCTTACCGTGCACCATTTATTTAGTTGGAGCCTATGTCATATGTTCTTTTGCATCCATTCGTGTATTGAAATTGCGCACTCGGTATCAAGTATGCGCCGACGGTTCGTGACGCTGCAAACGGATCTCAAGGGAGTCAAGAATTTACTCAACCATTGTTACCGCGTGTCATCCATATTGATAATGCAAGAGAATTGAGAGATCTTCAATTTTGCACATCGGGGTGCACTAGGTTCTGACATTCGGTTGATAAGTACGGTCTTGAGAAGGTTTACTTAACTTCCTAATCATCACAATAATGGTAGAATCGCAAGGTGGATGTAGATCTAAAGATAGTTGGTGGTAATAAAGACTATATTGTTCATATGAGATATCTATTTAGCGAAGGATTCAGCCAGCAGAGATACTGGGGGAAATGAGTTTAACTGTCTTAAGAAGGACATGTACCAAACGAATGACTTGGACTGTCTTATGATGAAGATGTGCAAATGATAAAGGCTATTGTCATGGATTAGCAAGATGTATCTTATGGCTTCGTGCCAAGTGAAAGGATTTCACTATCAACGATCAAATTATGGGTCATGTGTCATATCAGATTTGGCATGCGCTATATTTAGGTGCTATTCAAAAGGTTCTTTGAAACTTGCGGATAGGCAAGAGTTGAGGCTCGTATGGTATGATGTTGGGACTTTTGATGTTCTTGTGTCCCTAATAAATTCTACCTTTCATTATCAGCAGGGAAGATTTCGGCGAAGGCTACATGGTGCTTCGTAGGTGTGAGAATCACAATATGTCTTAAGCTGTCGCGGTAAAGAATGCTCGATGCATGGAGCGAGAAAATGTTTGGTTGTATTGGGATGAGGTCATACCTTATGGTGTTAGAGTGCTAATAGAGCACATGTGGTTATATTCGTTGGGTCAAGTGAATTGCAGTTGGATAAGAGTAAATGACTTGAGAGAATGGTTCTAATGTGTTCGAGAGTTGTGTAATAATGCCCTTGAGCTAAGTGGGAGAGTCCCACCGCTTACGATTGGGTCGCATGGTTAATTACCTACGTGAATTCTGGGTATTAGCATTAATGGGCTATTGCAGCTACAGAAAAGGACCATGAGTGGTAATTGAATATATGAATTGTTGAATGCATGTTATGGTCAGCCTTACTGGCTCACGTTCAACTTAAGGGAGGATTCATGATTTACGCCTCGTATAGGTGCAGGTTGCGAGGGAAGTGGTTCCGCTGTGGGCTTTATCAAGAGGGTATTCATATGTTATAAAATTCAGTAGAGTTGGTTGCGTACTGGGGCAAGTCAGGGCCAGATGGCTCTCAATAGCGGTCCTAGTGAATTCAAGAGGTAAAGTGTGGTGCCTGATAATACTGAGACTATAAGTGCAATTGGGAGTCAAATTTTTGAAGCAACTTATGAGGAAGGGCACAAAACATTCTATGATGTTTTGACTTGTGGTGTAGTATTTGAGATACATGAAATGGTCGTCGTTCTTGAGATAGCATGGCCTCATGATTTAAGGTCACTCGGGGTGAGTGCGGTTGGAATAAGTTAGGTATTGAAGGGAGATATTAACATTTCTAAGGCAATCCAGGATGAACTGGAAATGAAGTAGATTGATTAGCCATAGTTGAGTTGGCATATTGGTGTCAATGATCGGTTCATGCAACGTGATCGAGTTATGCATGTGATTTGTGGCGGTGCATTTGAGACTTGTCGGCCGCAATGATTGATGTTATTATGAAGTATTCTTCTGTTAGGGCTAATTATGAGTAGGCGGATCTCGGGAAGGGTTATGGTGGCTTGGACCACTACTTAGAGATTGGCATATTCGATGGTTATGAGAATTCGCCTGTATGTTGCTATTGTTCTCCTGAAGTGAGTTAAATGGAAAGTCTTATGTGATGTAGTATTAGCCTATCGTCAGTTCTAGAGTTGTGATGGAAATCGTGTCTATCGTATATCGGCACGTGAGGTGCAGTGAGTGGTATGGAATTTTAAGTAAGGACCAAGGTCATAGTTTGGTCAATGAATGTGATATAAAGAGATCGGATGAGCAGGAAAGGAGTTTTAGTGTTTTGAGTAAGATGGGTATTAACGTCAGTATCACTTGAGATCGGTGTTCTGTGAGAAAGGCTTTGCATCCCGGTTAGGGACTCCTGATCGCTTTTCAGTGTTAGTGCAGCCGGTGGTTGGAATGTGCAGGCCCGTTTAATTATTCGGAAGATGGTAGGAGCTTGTCCCACAAGAATATTGTATAGGTGTGACATGTAGTCACTTGATTTGGTTTGAAATTTAAACCAAGTATGAGGATTTTGGTGATATCATCCATTTGAGAATTTATGCCTGGAGGGCACTCTGCTTATTGGGTTATAGACCTGTGAAATATTATTGACTTAGCTTGGCACGACCAGGATAAACTTAAGGTCGGTGGATAGATTTAAATGTGGAAGTGAGCCTTGCGTCAGGCCAGTTGTGTTTCTTCGAGCAATGCGCCCTTTATGGAGAGATAGTCGCGGTCTTATTTAGTGGTTAGTGATCGTGGAAAACTCAACCAGAAGGTATGAACGGGCACTAATACTCTTACCCGAAAAGTGGTTCGGGGTCAATTTCCTCAGGGAGTTAGATTTTAGGAGTGAATAATTGTGTTGCACAAGAATTGAGTTTTGGCTTCTAGTTTATCTTCACACATTTTTGGTATTTTCAATGTATAAACTATTGAATCTACTACTATTGTTTTGTCTAAATTATGCTAAAGCTATTTCTAATTATGATTTGCTAATGGGAAAAGGGGACTAGGAAAGTAGCTTATACCTAGGTGGAATAACTAATGGGTATTCGAAATTCAATGCGAAGATGATACATGGGATATTCGGATAGCCGTTGCTCTATACATTCATTCTCACACCTCTCGGTAGAGAGAACAATTTTTCCCAATTGACTCTCTCGAGACCAATTGGGTAGACTAATTTGCCCAAGCAACTTTAGGCTCAAGTTGGGTAATTACTCTCTCGAAGTTTATACCCGTTACTTGGGACTACCATTCTCATGGGTCCATCCCAAGTTCTTGTTGGGATTGAATGAGAGGTTTTAGACTCTCTTTCTCAAGTAGAGACCAAATCCACAAATATAGACTTCATGTTTGTAACCACAAAATCCCAATTAAATACATCCATTCAACCCAAAACCAATTACCCACAATCATCCTTGCATTTAGTATTCTAACCCATCAATTACCCACACTAGGGTTGGGCTACAACCTAGCTATGGGTTTAGCTAGCCATAGAAATAGAAGAAGATGGAGAAATTGAAGCTAAAATTGACATAATAATTAATTGGAAATGAAATCTAAAGTCAAACTAGTACAAAATTGCCCAAAATAGGCGTGTTCAAGTTCCTCACGAGCTCAGCCGTCACTGTGTATTCTCTAACATCACCTAAAAAAGAAAAAGAAGCTATTTATACTACCCTAAAATTTCCGAACAAAAATGCCCCTGCGGGACTCACGCGGACCGCACACTTTTGTCGTGCGGCCGCGTAGGGCTAGTTTGGTTGCTGAAGGTCTGTTGCTGGACCATGTATGCGGACCACATACATATGTCATGCGGTCGCGTGAGTATAGTAATGCGGACCGCGTACATTTGTCATGCGGCCGCACTGCACAAATCCTCTGCATCCACAGTCTCTGATCCTTTACTCACGCGGGCCGCACTGATATGGCACGCGACCGCGAGAGTACAGTGACGCGGACCGCATAGTTTTGGACGCGGTCCACGTGGGTCTTGTCTGCATTTTGAGGCTTCTCTGATCTTCTCCTGCGCGGCCGCACACCAAATCAGTGTGGTCCGCACAGGTAGTGCTTGAACTTAGTGTGTCTCTGAACTATCATGTGTGCCGCACACCAAAACAGTGCGGTCCGCACAGGCTTCCTTGAAATCCTTCTTCTCTTCGTTGACGCTTTGCCGGTTTCACTCCTTTTTGAGTTGCTTTGATAATAATCATCCTTTATTCGCACAAACCTGCAAATTAGCGCATTTGTAAGTAATTCAGAGCCACTTAATCATATTTCATGCACAAAGCTAAGGTAAGATGGGGTTCAAAATCATGCAAAATTCCTAGTTATCAACTCCCCCAAACTTAAACCTTTGCTTGCCCTCAAGCAAATCAAAACTAAGACCTAACCTTCAGGACACCAAAACACCCCTACTTGTCCGGGGGTAAACTCACAAACATCAATTGGGACTAACAATTGCCCCTAATGCAAATGTGTCATTGACACCTTTTTGAAAAGTTTTAAGCATTGTGGTTCAATTGTGACACAAGAGCTTCGAGGGTTGACTCGATCCATCAAGGAGCCTTTCTCAAGCACTTTGGTTATTGTGGACCCCAAACTCATACACCCTCGGCTCTCCCTAAGTGCATCTCACCTTTTAGGGTATTTGCACTCAAATCAATGTGGAGAATTTCACACTCGCTCTCTCAAAGAAGAGACCCTAACCCCGACACTAGGTACCATAGGCTTGCCCTTTATGTAAGTATCCACTAATGTAGGCTCTTCTCGACTTAAGATCATATAGGACTTTTTGGGAGTCATTGTGAAAGCTTTTTGGGTAGGGTAGGACTTTGGTTCTTAGTGGTTCAACCTTCCCTAAAGCGTTTCTTTTGATTCATTTATGGAACACCTTTTTGACTCTTTTTGGCATTTCCTCTTTTAAGGGGTGAAAGAGAGGCACCGTGGCACTCGTCCGTTTTGCAATTGGCAATTCTTTCTTTGATCATTTCATTCTCATTCTTCCTTCTTCCCTTTTTCACTTATCAACTCTTTTTGGTCCCCCCATTTTGGGTCTTTTTCAACTTTTCGCTTGTTTTTCTCTTTGTTTCCTTTTTCTTCATGCCTTTTCTTTTTCTTATTGCATTTGTGCCTTTTTGCCACTTTGGTGCCTTTCTTGTTCGTATCATGTCTTCCCCCCCTCCCAAACTTATACATTTGAAATCACTTTAAGGGAAGATCTTTTGGGTGCCAAGAGAAGGTCTAAATTGGGTATAGGCTTGCACTTTGGTTTATGAAGAAATAAGGTTTTAGGCTCAAAAGGGGTGGCTAGGGATTCATTTATTAGTAGGTTGGAAGGAATGATTCATGATATGTTCATTTGGATCAAAGGTAGCCTACACTCACTTCTCAAGTCAAGTTTCACCTAGGATTTCGCCTCAACAAATATTCGGGGCAAGTTCTAGACCATTGGTACGGTGCTTGGGCTGACAATTCTATTTACTCACCACACTTACACTCAGAGATCACCAAGAAATGGAGTCAAAGGCCCACAACAACCTCGGAATAGATTCGAGCACACTTTGGTCCATATGACCAATCGATGGTTGTTCGATCAACACAAGACTCTCAAGGCCACAACTTTCACCAATCTAGACACAATTTGATGTCTTTGACCATAACATCGGAGACAAATGTGCTAGGCCCAAGTGAAGTTCGCCCGAGGTACCCTTAACCAACAAAAAAGTTTGAAAAACAAGAATAAAAAGAAAAGAAAAAACTGACTCAACCCTTAAGAAAGTTGTCACGCTATCTATCATAGGGAAGAGCCACCCGGTTCACACAACACTTTACCCTTGGAAAGAACCGTGGCATTAAGAAAACCAAGGGTTTATTGAAGGCTTAAAACAAAAACTAATGATTCTACGAGAATAACCAAAATATGAAAAAGCAAATGAACTATGAACAAAGATAGATCCGAATATACAATCAAAAAGTGTTAAAAAAGAAACTAAAGTAGATCAAAGCGTTAAAATATATACAAATACTACGTCTACGAATGTACTGAATATAGTCAAATATATACAATCCCAAAATCAAAAACGGTAGGGCACACCCCCACGAATAAAAGCTAGCATTTTCCCCAATGTTAACTATCAAATAAAGCACATAAACGATATAGATGCCCCCTCAAGCATGATCAACAGGGTGGCTCTGAATGGCTCCATCATCTGCTGTAGTTGTGGGGACCTCAGACTGGTCCCCAATCTCCTGCTGTGCTGCTGGGATAGGTGCCTGCTCTAGAGGAGGCTCATCTGCTGCTATGGGTCTTGCTGTGGGTGCTGCTGTGGATGCACTAGAGGATCCCTCCTGCTGCTCAGGTGCTACCATGATAACCACTCCCTCAGTGTTGGGGAGCTTCCTCTTCTTGCATGGCCTGAGCTCCTCCTGCGGCTGCTCCGGCTGTGGCTCTATGGATGGCTCACCAAATAGAAGATCTAGGGGCAACTGGTCAGCTACCAGCTTGTCCACCTGCTCCTTAAGAGCTGCAACCAACTCCATCGAGGCCTTGGTCTTCCTCAGCTTCCTGTGCTCCCTAGCAAGGCTTTTGAGTGCCTTGCTATGTGAATCGACCGCCTCAGCCAGACTGTCCTGCTTCTTCATCATCTTTTCCTGGTTTTTCAGGATTTTCTTCAATGTGTCCCCAATAGAAGCTGGGACCTCCACCATCACAGGTGCACTATGGGACTGAACCACTGTCGTCAAAGTGGACAACTTGGATGTCACAGCTGACATCCAGTTGTTCAAACTGGTCAAAGTGTAGGACAGCTGGTTAGCAGTGAATCGGTGCGTCTTGGAGACTGGAATGTCTGGATCAGCTATAGATAAGGAGGGTGTTGTAGATGGACCCGGAGGGAGTGAAGTTGCCTGCTCAGTAGTGGTGACAGCTGGCTCCTCAGACTGGCCAGCTGTGGTGGAAGTGGTGGCTTGGCCCTTTTTGGCCGTCTTAGGGTTGTCCGGACCCTTTTGATCATACCACGAGTACGCCCCCGCCGGAGGCACCAGAACATCAAACTTTTTCCTTTTCACTTTCAGCTCTCTGAAGTACATCGTCAATGTGTTGGGGAAGGGGTAGTTCATCTTGGTCTCATTGGCCACATTTTAGATGACCCTGTACATGATATTTCCCACATTCAGTGGGAAGTCTGCCATGATCGAAGCTACCAACACTGCTCTATCAATCGGCACTGAATGGTCGTGAGTGGTGGGATCCAGACGGTTGCAGACAAAGGTCAACCACCCTTTTGCCTCGAAGCTGAGGGTATTCCTATAAATCTTCTCCTGTGCTTTAAGCCACACCAGAACAGTTCCGGGAGCCGCTAGCACCTCCGCTAACCAAGGTCGGGCCTCCTCCTTCTGAGCTAACTTCTCTAGATACTGAGATTCATCTTCCTCTACGAACCCCAAAAACTCATTGAGCGACTTTCCATCAAATAACACAATCTGGTCCCTAACCTTTATGGCAGTGGAATCCCGGACTAGATGGTGGATATTGACATAAAACTCCTTCACCATGTGCTCGTTTGCATTCTCCACCCACTCCTTAAAGAAGCTCCAACCCTCTCTCGTGTGGAACTGTGCTTGCACGTGAGGTTTGTGCGGAAGCAGGTCTACATCTATAAACCTCCTCTTTGGGATCAATCTCCTCTTTGGCCACCACTCTCTGAACTTATGCCACGCTTGCTGACTGACAAACCTATCGGCCCACCCATTGGGATCCCTGTTCCACTCTATCCCCCAACCTGTAGCTCACCTCCCTCTCCCTGACCTCCACTCTCCCCTGATAGTGAAGCTGTAGGAGAAGTGGAGTACTCATCATCACTATTTTGCTTTTCGGCTCGAGACTCATCAGACGAGTCCGAGACTACATTGACTTGCTTGGAGGTGGCCTTGGAAGTGGCCTTTGTGGGTTGATCTCTCTCTGGAGATGAGGAGGGCATGATTGGTACTGAGACTGATATGTGGGAGGGGGCAGACTCTGAGGTGATACTCCTGGAAAGAACGTAATCACTCCCCGTGGAATGAGAGGCCGCTCTGTCAGCTTCCCGAATTATCTTTCGGGTTTTCTTGATGTTTTCTCGGGCCTCCGGGGTGAGTTTTACTATCCTTTTAACTTTGCCCCCTCGGGAGGGACCACCCCTCCCGGGTTGTTTACCCCCACGTTGTGCTAACATCTTCTTCATTGCCTGCAAAAATACAATCTATATTGGTTAGTCAAAGCATGTGAGCAGTATACAATGACAGAAGGTACTAATTAAAACAGCACAGTGAAGAACAGAAGCCACGCGGACCACACACTTTTGACACGCGATCCTCACAGGCTAACCAGTACCCTATAGTATCCTCTGAAGTTGACCCACGCGGACCGCACTGATTTGCATTGCGGCCGCGTGAGGTCAAAGTGGACCGCAGTGATCGTGGCAAACTTAACCCGAAGGTATGAGCGGGCACTAATACTCTTACCCGAATAGTGGTTCGGGGTCAATTTCCTGAGGGAGTTAGATTTTAGGAGTGAATAATTGTGTTGCACTAGAATTGAGTTTTGACTTCTAGTTTATCTTCACACATTTTTGGTATTTTCAATGTATAAACTATTGAATCTACTACTATTGTGTTGTCTAAATTATGCTAAAGCTATTTCTAATTATGATTTGCTAATGGGAAAATGGGACTAGGGAAGTAGCTTATACCTAGGTGGAATAACTAATGGGTATTCGAAATTCAATGCGAAGATGATACATGGGATATTCGGATAGCCGTTGCTCTATACATTCATTCTCACACCTCTCGGTAGAAAGAACAATTTTGCCCAATTGACTCTCTCGAGACCAATTGGGTAGGCTAATTTGCCCAAGCAACTTTAGGCTCAAGTTGGGTAATTACTCTCTCGAGGTTTATACCCGTTACTTGGGACTACCATTCTCATGGGTCCATCCCAAGTTATTGTTGGGAATGAATGAGAGGTTTTAGACTCTCTTTCTCAAGTAGAGACCAAACCTACAAATATAGACTTCATGTTTGCAACCACAAAATCCCAATTAAATACATTCATTCAACCCAAAACCAATTACCCACAATCATCCTCGCATTTAGTATTCTAACCCATCAATTACCCACACTAGGGTTGGGCTACAACCCTAGCTATGGGTTTAGCTAGCCATAGAAATAGAAGAAGATGGAGAAATTGAAGCTAAAATTGACATAATAATTAATTAGAAATGAAATCTAAAGTCAAACTAGTACAAAATTGCCCAAAATAGGCGTGTTCAAGTTCCTCACGAGCTCAGCCGTCACTGTGTATTGTCTAACATCACCTAAAAAAGAAAAAGAAGCTATTTATACTACCCTGAAATTTCCGAACAAAAATGCCCCTGCGGGACTCACGCGGACCGCACACTTTTGTCGTGCGGCTGCGTAGGGCTAGTTTGGTTGCTGAAGGTCTGTTGCTGGAACATGTATGCGGACCACATACATATGTCATGCGGCCGCGTGAGTATAGTAACGCGGACCGCGTACATTTGTCATGCGGCCCCACTGCACAAATCCTCTGCATCCACAGTCTCTGATCCTTTACTCACGCGGGCCGCACTGATATGGCACGCGACCGCGAGAGTACAGTGACGCGGACCGCATAGTTTTGGACGCGGTCTGCGTGGGTCTTGTCTGCATTTTGAGGCTTCTCCGATCTTCTCCCACGCGGCCGCACACCAAATCAGTGCGGTCCGCGCAGGTAGTGCTTGAACTTAGTGTGTCTCTGAACTATCCTGTGCGACCGCACACCAAAACAGTGCGGTCCGCACAGGCTTCCTTGAAATCCTTCTTCTCTTCGTTGACGCTTTGCCGGTTTCACTCCTTTTTGAGTCGCTTTGATAATAATCATCCTTTATTCGCACAAACCTGCAAATTAGCGCACTTGTAAGTAATTCAGAGCCACTTAATCACATTTCATGCACAAAGCTAAGGTAAGACGGGATTCAAAATCATGAAATATTCCTAGTTATCAGTTAGTTAATTTATGTAAAGATATATTGCGCCATATGAGTTATGAGACGGCTTTGTAAATTCCTTATGTGTTGAGGTTCCGCTCGGCGGTGATGTTATATGAGCATGATGGCTTTTGAGACTTATGAGCATGATGGCTCTTGGGTTTGTATCCTATAACGCTATATGTTTCCTTTTGAATGATATCATGCACCTTAGTGTGCTTATGATCGATATTCAGTATTTTGATGTGATGAGCTATTCAGCTCGACGTATGGCTCCTTGTGTGAGTTTTATATATGGGTCGGGTGGCACGCCGCCATGGTTATATTATTTGGATCGAGTGGCACACCGCCATGGTTATATGTTTTGGATCGGGTGGCACGCCGCCATGGGTATATTGTTTGGATCGGGTTGCATGCCGCAACAGTATAATGTTATTTCAGTGCCCATATTTGCTTTTATGTGGTCTGTTTCCTATTTTCTAAGGAAGTCCATGTTAGTGTGCGAGTTGAATAGTTCTTTCTAGAGTTCGCCTTCCTTTTGTATCACGTACGAATTAGTAGCCTACTGGCACATTGTGTCATCTTGCAGGACTTTTGATTATGTCTGAGGTGGCTTATCGCCTGAGCAGTTCGTACTGGGTGAGATGAGATTATGGGATTTGGGGTCAGTGCAAACTAATTATATGAAGTATATTATATAGAAAAAGATCATTCTCTGGTTTAGGACAGGGTAATGGATCTTGTAAGGAGTATCGACCTAATGAATTGTTGATTCAGTAGTTGGTTATGGATATCGACAGATCTCTTCCGTCGTGTCAGTATTGTAAAAAGTTAAAATAATACCTATGTAGATCATGAGGTGCAAAGGGAGCATCTAATTCGTTAAATTTTTGCTGATGTGGTCATAAAGTATTATCGTGGTCCTGTGGATTTTGTATTGCAAGGTAAGAATCCAGCAAAGTTATGCAGTCACGTTTGAGGACGGCATGTGAGGAATAATTGAGTGATCTCTTGATGAAAACAAGCCTGACATAGAATTCCGGATGTTGGAATTAGGCTTTAAGACTTATTTATTTGAACAAAAGGGAATATCTTCAGATTATATCAGACTAATGTGCTCAGCTGAGTCCGAGATTCATTGTCCCTTTGAGATTTTGAGTCATGTTGGGGAGGTTGCTTATGAGCCGACCTTACCTCCTAGCCTAGTCGGAGCCATCCCGTATTTCATGTCCCTATGCCCCGGAGATACCATGGTAACCACCGCACATGTTGGGTTTCACTTCTGTTCAGCTATGCGAGGATCTGCCTTATGTTGAGAAGTCAGTGGCCATTCTGGACAGGCAAATCAGGAAGCAAAGGTCAAAGAATATCGCTTCAGTAAAGGTCTAGTGGCGGGATCAACCGACCGAGGAGGCGACTTGGGAGACCGAGCAGGATATGCGCAAGTAGTACCCTCATCTCTTCACCACTCCAGGTATATTTTCTATACTCGTTTGAGGACGAACGAATCTTTTAAGTGTGGCAAGATGTAACGACCCGACCGATCGTTTTTCAAATTTATGCCCCGATCCCCAATTTAACTGTTCCCTTAAGTTCATTTCTACTATTGTGGTTTGCCGGGAGGGTCGGCTCTGGAATTTGGAGTGTTTTGGGACACTTAGTCCCTAAATGAGAGCCATGTAGTTGAAAAATGGCCCGTATTCGGAATAGTGTTAAGACGACCTCGGAACGGAGATCTGATGGTTCCATTAGCTCCGTAAGGTGATTTCGAGGTTGGGAGCGCGTTCGGAATGTATTTTGGAGGTCTGTAGCTCAATTAGGCTTGAAATGCCGAAGTTTAAAATTTTGGCGAAATCCGGTCGATAGGTGAGATTTTGATCCGAGCGTCAGAATGTAATTCCAACAATTTCAGTAGCTTCGTTAGGTGATTTTGGATATGTCTACAAATTATCAGGTCATTCAGATATCGTTTGGTCAGATATTCGATCGAATGCGCATTTCAAAAGTTATGAAGAAACTTGGGCTTGAATCTGATGTAATTTGATGGTTTTAGTGTTGTTGGATGTATTTTTGTGATTGGAACAAGTTTGAATGAAGTATTAGAACGTATCTGTGCTTTTGGTTGATGTCCCGGGGGCTTCGGGTGTATTTTGAATGAGTTTTGATCAAGTACGGACACCCCGAAACTTAGAAAAATGGAGGTGGCAGCAGCGGAGGCGCGGACCGCGCTGTTTTTCGCGCTGGGCGCGCGGCCGCACACGAAAGATCTACAGGCTGCTGGTTCTACTTCGGAAGCTCAAATCTTTATATCTACACGGAATTTTGAGGTGATTCAAAAATTAAAGTTGTCGAGCTTTGAATCTAGTTTACAGATTATAATAGGCATTTGGAAATCTGTTGCGAAAGTTATGGCCAAAATAGTGAAGCATGTCAGTGCAGTCAAATTGTTGTGCGGCCGCGACCATTTTTGTGCGGTCAGCATTCCCTCGGCGCGGACCACGTTCATTTTTGTGCGGTCAGCACTGTCGGAATCTTAGGGGTACTTCTATAAATCCGAGGTTTTGGATTTTATTTGATATTTTGACCTACAGAGCTCGGATTTTGGCGATTTTTTGAAGGTTTTTCAAGCAATTCATTGGGGTAAGTAGTTCTAACTCAGATTTGGCTAGATTACATGAATATATCATTGAATCCATCATTTAATTTGTGATTTGGGATGGAATTTGGGAAGAAAATTGGTAAAATCTCCCAAAATGTAAAATGATGATTTGAAGGACCAAACGATATCCGAATTGGAAGTTCTTGGTATCTACACACTCGTGTTGAGATAAGGAACCCGAATATATAACTTTCGTAATTTTTCGAGAAGCGTACCGAAAGTCGGGTTTTGGCAACTTGTGGTTTTTGGTGTATTTCGAATTGTTTCGATTGGGTAATGCCCAATTGGCCTATTTTGATGTATTTCTATTGATTTTGATCAAATACTACACCTGTGGAGGCCGATATTCGTGGCAAGAGAGTTGTCTTTTAGCGGTTTCGTACTGGAGTCGAGGTAAGTGGCTTGTCTAACCTCGTGTGGGGGAACCTTCACCCATAGGATATTATGTGTTCATTTAAATGCCTTGTACGCGAGGTGACGGACGTGTACATGCGCAGATTGTTGGAACCCACCTTACTTGAATTGTCCAATTTGTGATATTTCTGTTCTTAGCTGATTAAATTGTGACGTTACCTGATATTCGTTAGAAAAGCATGATTAGATAGGATTTATCTGTCTAAATGCCTAATTGTCTTACTTGAACTTCTTGATAATTGTTGGCACTGGTTTTGGTGAAGTTGTATTTATGCATATCATATTTCTCTATGCGTTCCTTTTTATTGTTTGTGTTGGTGGACTGCGGGTTCAATTCCCGGAGATCCAAGGGCTGTGGGTTCAATTCCCAGAGACCCGGAGTGGTGTTGTTTGTGGACCGCGGGTTCCCGGAGTGGTGTTGTTTGTGGACCGCGGGTTCGATTCCCGGAGATCCCACGGCAGTGGGTTCGATTCCCAAAGACCCGTAGTGGTATTGTTTATGGATTGCGGGTTCGATTCCTGGAGATCCAAGGGACTGCGGGTTTGATTCCCGGAGATCCTGAGATATTGAGATACGGGCTGCGGGTTCGATTCCTGGAGACCCAAAGATACTGATATTGGGACTGCGGGTTAAATTCCTGAAGATCCTGAGTTGTTGGATATAGAGAGAGACTGTGGGTTCAATTCCCATAGGTCCTGGACTTGTTGATTTGAGTTGATGTTGTGTTGGTTACTTGTAGTTAGCTAATCGTAATCGGTTGCAGTAATTACTTCATTGTTGTTATTTCAGATTCATTCTTACTTATTCCTGCTTATTACTGTTTTGATCATTATGTTATTGTTTTCTCGGTAGGGCCCTGACCTTCCTCGTCACTACTCCATCGAGGTTAGGCTTGGCACTTATTGAGTACCGCCGTGGTGTACTCATGCTACTCTTCTGCATACTTTTGTTGTGCAGATCCAGGTACATCAGGTCAGGCTCAGCTCAGGTGATTTAGCAGCACTTCAGGAGACTTGAGGTATGATCTACTACGTCCGCGGATCCGGATGGTCTCTTTCTATTCTCATTAGTGATAGCAGTTAATTTCCCTTGTTCTCGTTGTTTAGACACTCTTGATGTATAGAGCCACAGTTGTACTCTTCTTTTAGTCTGTGTTGCCTGTGGGTTTCCGGGTCTTGGTAGTATGTCATTTAGTGTATTTTGGCGAAGTGTATGTGCCGAGCGGCACTTATTACATTTCCCTTATATTACTTTGTGGTTAACTTATCCTTTTGTTCATGAAATTGTATATTTTGCATCGTGTTAGGCCTACCTAGTCGCGAAGACTGGGTGCCGTCATGACAGGTTCACGATTGGTGAACTAGGGTCGTGACAAAAACCTTAATTTCTTTGGACCTATTCGAGCTTCTGAAGTTGCTTCATCTATTACTCGGCTTGATTTAAAAAACGGAAAAGGGCCTGATATATCCCTCTACTTTATTTTATTGTTCAATCCTGTCCCCCGTTATACTTTCCATCCAAATTTACCCTTGCCGTCAATCAAAGTTCTATATTTGCCCCTATTTTAACGGCCGAGACACGTGGTACATTCTGAATACGGAAAAGGGCATGATATATCCCTATACTTTATTTTATTGTTCAATATTATCCCTCGTTATACTTTCCGTCCAAGTTTACCCATGCCCTCCATCAAAGTTCTATATTTGCTCCTATTTTAATGGCCGGGACACGTGGCATATTTTAGGAGAAAGAACCAGTACAGAAAGAAAAAAACTCAAAACCGACTTAGAACCCATGACCCTCATGCTCGTTTTTCCTTTCTTACTTTTTCCCGAACTTCTCTTAAATAAATACTTTTAATCTGTGTAAGAGATTATCTTAGTTTGACAAAGAGATGAGGTTCAAGACATAAGGTTCTGTCATCTCTTTGCTTGTTGCCAATATTTTTTTCTTTACTTCTATTTTCTTATTTCTCACTCCTTTAATTTTTTTTCAAACTTCTCTATTTTAACAGTAGGGACACGTAGCATATTTTAGGAGAAAGAATCAGTACAAAAACAAAAGAACTTCAAACCGCCGTAGAACCCATGACCTGCATGCTCCGTTTTTCCTCTCTTAATTTTTTTTTCAAACTTCTCTTAAATAAAAACTTTTTAATCTATGTAAGAGATCATCTTAGTCATATAATTGTTCGAATATATTAAGCTTATGTCTTGAACCACATCTCTTTGTCAAACTAATATAATCTCTTACACGGATTAAAAGCATTTATTTAAGAGAAGTTTGAGAAAAAATTAAGAGAGAAAAAACGAGCATGAGGGTCATGGGTTCTAAGTCGATTTCGAGTTTTTTTGTTTCTGTATTGGTTCTTTCTCCTAAAATATGCCACGTGTCCCGGCTGTTAAAATAGGAGCAAATATAGAACTTTGATGGAGGGCATGGGTAAACTTGGACGGAAAGTATAACGAGGGATAAGATTGAACAATAAAATAAAGTATATGGATATATCAGGCCCTTTTTCGTATTCATAATGTGCCACGTGCCCCGGTCGTTAAAATAGGGGCAAATATAGAACTTTGATCGACGGCAAGGGTAAATTTGGACGGAAAGTGTAACGACCCGGCCCGTCGTTACGGGAATTACCACCCCGTTACCTTGCATTTACATACATTATGCTTTTAAATCAGTATTAGAATATATCGGGTGAGTTAGGAGTGATTTGGATTGAAAATGAAACAAATGGCATGTTTGAAGAAAGCTTGAATATGAAAAGTCAACCAAGAGTTGACTATTGAGTTAGAGTGCTCGGAACCGGATTCTGATGATTCGACTAGTTCCGGGGGATCATTTATGACGTAGGAGAACAATCGGAATTGAATTCGGAGGTCCGGTGTAGTTTTAAGCTTGAATTGGCGAATGTTGAATTTTGGCGAAAACCGGATGGTAGGTGAGATTTTGATCCGGGGGTCGGAATGGAATTCCGACAATTTCTGTAGCTTCGTTATGTGATTTTGGATATGTCCTGCAAATTTTCAGGTCATTCGGACATCGTTTGATCGGGTTTTGGGTTGAATGTTAGTTTTGAAAGTTTTGAAGAAACTTAGGCTTGAATCCGTGGTTAATTGGTGATTTTGATGTTTAGTATGGTGTTTTTATGATTGGAACAAGTCCGTATCATATTTTGGAGTATGTTGGTGGTTTTCGTTGGGGTCCCGGGGGCCTCGGGATGGCTTCGGACCATCAACCGGGAAATTAGAACTTGGAAAAACTGTGCAGAAAACTGCAGGTTCTGCCCAGGTCCTTAAGCCTTCGCGTTCGCGTGACTGGTGTCGCGTTCGCGAAGGCCAAGGCTTTTTATGCATCGCGTTCGCGGGTGAAGGAGTCGCGTTCGCGTAGGTCTGGGGTGTTAAGCATCGCGAACGCGTTGCTTGGGTCGCGTTCGCGTAGAGTCGTGATGTTGTGCTTCGCGTTCGCGTGAGGTTCATCGCGAACGCGTAGAGGAAATCCGAGTGGCTGGGAAGTTTGAACATCGCGAACGCGTGGGGTGCGTCGCGTCCGCGAAGGGTTGCAGGTTTTGAGCATCGCGAACGCGTGGCCAGCGTCGCGTTCGCGAAGGGTAAGGCAAGGCTGTTCATCGCGAACGCGTAGAGGGTCACGCGAACGCGATGAACAATGGTATCTGGCAGTGAATAAAAATCCAGAAGCAGAGAGTTACGGGTTTACAACCCAAAAACACACATTTGAGCCCTAGAGAGAAGAAAACTCGAGGAAATCACTGAGAAGTCATCGGGTATCGTCGGAGGTAAGATTCTTGACTCAAAAACATCAATTTATGGTAGTATTAACATCAATCTTCATGAAATTGGGTTGAAATCTTGAAGAAATGTGGCCTAAGTGTTAAAAACGGGATTTTTGGATTTGGAGGGTCATTTGAACTCCGATTTCGATAAATTTTGTATGCACGGACTCGTGGCGAGATAAGGATCGCGTTGGTGCTAATTTCGGAATTTTCCGAGCAGTGGGGCCCGGGGTCGGGTTTTACCAACTTAGTGTAATTTTGCGAATTTCATATAAATTGAAGTGGGTTATGATTCCTTGACCCGTAATTGATATAATTATTGTTATTTGACTAGATTCTACACACGAGGCAACGCAATTCAAAGGAAAAGGCATCGCGGACGATTCTACGACCGGCTAAAGGTGAGTAGTTTGTGTATATTGTAGCTCTGAGGGTTCGAAACCCCGGCTTAGCACATTGTGACGCTAATAGGGCGTGGCTCGCACACCGTGGCAGGTGCGGGATTGATTGTGATTGGGGATTGAGACTTGGTCCATCCCGGAAAGTGAATAACATGTTGTTAGTGTTGGAAATACACTGTATTTGCTATACTTGTGGGCTGTAAGCCTTGTTTGGGGCCTTGTGCCGATCTGTAGCGTCCTTAGAGGACAGTATTTATGTGATAGCTATAATTGCTTAAATCACTGATCTCAGTCCTGGAATTTGTAATCACGCTTTTGAAATGCTAAGTCACCGGCTTTTGCAAAATTAATAAAGTTAAAGTATTTTTCATAAATTATGAATTGAGAACTGGAAATAAGGAAAAATGAATTGTTTTGTGACTTAATTGATTATTGTGGACTGAGTGTGGGATCGGACTGCACGCCGCAGTAGTTGATATGAGGGTCGGGCTGCACGCCGCAGCAGTATTGCGCTTGGGCTGTAGGAGCCCCTCCGGAGTCTGTACACACCCCCAGTGAGCGCCGTCGACGTTAAATGGGATCGGGCTACACGCCGTAGCAGTTATGTGCATTGCATTGCATTTGTATTTGTTGGATTACTCTGTGGTAGCTGTATGGAATTATTGTTGCTAGTTCGTAGGAGATTCGGACTGTAGTGTAGCTTCATTTTGTGGTATTTTGTGGATTTCTTACTGTCAGCTACATATATATATATTTGTTACTCACTGAGTACTTAGTACTCACCCCTACTCCCTGCACCTTTTGTGTGCAGACTCAGGTACACAGGAGCAGTAGACGGACATCTCCGGCGTTTACATTGTCACATCGAGTTGCTGAGGTAGCTGCCTACGTTCGCAGAGCCTAGCTTCTCCTCTCATTCCAGTTGTTATTGTATATTTTGTATTCGGACTTGAGTACTTCTATATCGTACTCTCTATTTCCTATTGGGTTTTGTTAGAGGCTCTAGACTTGTGACTCCGGATCTTTGGGAGTGTCAGTATTTTGTTCAGTATTATTATTATTGGAGTTCTTAAACTCATATATTCTTCTTGGGTTGTCCATTTGGGATGGACATCTATGTGTTAATTGAATTGTTAGTCTGGCTGGCCTAGCTTGATTGTTGGGCGCCATCACGACCGGATTTGGGTCGTGACAAGTTGGTATCAGAGCCCTAGGTTATTAGGACTCGCGAGTCATGAGCCGGTTTAGTAGGCTTTCGTAGATCGGTACGTAGACGTCCGTATCTATCTTCGAAGGGCTACAGAGACTTTAGGAAAAAACCTCATTTTCTTGAATTCATATCGTGCGATTTGTGTTATCATGAAATTAAATCTTTCCATATTCTATTCTCTCGCAGATGGCGAGAACACGAGCTAACGGACGTGGCGGACGACCACCATTGGCACCCAGAGGCCGTGGTCGTGGTAGAGGTAGGGCAGCAGCACCAGCACCAGCACCTGCTGACCCACCGGTTGACCAGACTCAGGACCAGATTCCAGCGGCGAACGCTCCGACAGCTCAGGTTCAGGCACCGGCAGTGCCTGTTGTGATACCGGGTCTTCAGGAGACCTTGGCTCAGATATTATCAGTGTGCACAGGATTGGCACAGGTAGTTGCTGCTACTGCTGCAGTATCATCTTCACAGGCAGGGGGAGGAAATCAGACCCCCGTGGCTCAGACACCCGAGCCAGTTCAGCCAGTTGCGCCCGTTGCACCAGCTCCTGCATATGTGGTTCCGGTTATGCCCGACGATGAGCAGCGTCGTTTGGAGAGATTTGAGAGGCTACAGCCTCCGACATTTAGTGGAGCTGAGGGCGAGGATGCCCAGGGTTTTCTTGACAGATGTCAGCGTATGCTTCGCACCGCGGGTATTCTAGAGTCCAGCGGTGTTTCATTCACTACTTTCCAGTTCACAGGTGCAGCTTTCCAGTGGTGGGAGGATTTTGAGAGGCGTAGGCCCGCTGGGGCAGTGCCCCTCACTTGGCAGCAGTTCTCCACGGTATTTTTGGAGAAGTACGTGCCTCGGTCTCAGAGAGAGGAGCTGCGACGTCAGTTCGAGTGGTTGAAGCAGGGAGAGATGACAGTTAATCAGTATGAGATGAGATTCACACAGCTGGCCCGTCATGCCATGTGGATGGTTCCTACCGACAGGGAGAGGATCCGGAGATTTATTGATGGTCTTATTTATCCCATCCGCATATTGATGACCCGGGAGAGAGTTTCTACGGTTACCTTTGAGGAGGTGGTTGATGCGGCCCGTCACATTGAGACAGATCGCCGCAGAGAGCGAGAGGAGAGAGAGGCTAAGAGGCCTCGTGGTACCGGCAGTTACAGTGGTGCTCCGTCTAGGGGCCAATTTCAGCATAGCAGAGGTCGCTCCTTCAGATCTCATCAGTCTGGACGTGCAGAGTCCAGTGGGGTTTCATCTGATCGTGGTCGTCAAGGCCAGCAGGGTTATCAGGGTCAGCGGGGCCGCCAGCAGAGTCAGCCTGCACTGAGTGCTCTTCCAGCTCAGAGCTCTGCTCCTGTTTCCTCAGCACAGGATTCATCGGTAGCGAGGGGTCCTCAGCAGCCCCTTCTTCCATCTTCAGGCCGTTGTTTTGAGTGCGGTGACTTGGGCCATATCAGGAGAGAGTGTCCTCAGTGGCTTCGTAAGCGGTCTCAGCAGAGGGATCAGCCCTCATCTTCTACTCCTATTTCTTTAGCGCCAGCACAGTCAGCTAGGACTGGTGGCCAGGTATCTAGAGGTCGCCCTAGGGGCGAGGATCGTACTGGTGGAGGCCAAGCTCGTTTCTATGCTCTTCCGGATAGGAAGGATGCTAGTGCTTCAGATGCGGTCATTTCAGGTATTATCTCAGTCTGCCACGGGGATGCTTCTGTCTTATTTGATCCCGGATCCACCTATTCTTATGTCTCTACTTACTTTGCACATCATTTGGGTATGACCCGTGGTATTCTTGCTTTGCCCGTACATGTGTCCACCCCGGTGGGGGATACTGTTGTTGTGGATCAGGTATATCGATCCTGTATTGTTACTATTGGGGGTCTGGAGACCCGAGTTGATTTATTACTACTGGGTATGGTAGATTTCGATGTTATCCTAGGCATGGATTGGCTATCTCCTTATCATGCAATTCTGGACTGTCATGCCAAGACAGTCACGTTAGCTATTCCAGGTAATCCGCGGATCGAGTGGCGTGGCTTGACTGATTATGTGTCCGACAGGGTGATTTCGTATATAAAAGCTCAACGAATGATTGGCAAGGGTTGTTTGTCTTATTTGGCCTTCATTAGAAATGTTGAGGCCGAGACACCCAATCTTGATTCGGTCCCCATTGTGAGGGAGTTTCCGGATGTATTTCCGGCAGACCTACCAGGCATGCCGCCTGACAGAGATATTGATTTTGGTATTGACTTGGTGCCGGGCACTCGGCCCATTTCTATTCCTCCCTATCGTATGGCACCAGCAGAGTTAAAAGAATTGAAGGAACCAACTTCGGGAACTCTTAGATAAGGGTTTCATTCGTCCGAGTGTGTCACCTTGGGTGCACCGTGTTGTTCGTAAAGAAGAAAGATGGCACAATGAGAATGTGCATTGATTACAGAGGCAGCTGAACAAGGTAAGAGTGAAGAATAAATACCCATTGCCTCGTATTGAGGACCTATTTGATCGGCTACGGGGAGCTAGTGTATTTTCTAAGATTGATCTTCGATCGGGCTATCATCGGTTGAAGATCAGGGACTCGGATATATTATGAAGACAGCGTTCGGGACGCGATATGGGCACTACGAGTTCCTGGTGATGTCTTTCGGGTTGACTAATGCCCCAGCAACATTCATGCACTTGATGAATAGTGTATTTCGGCCGTACCTTGATTCTTTTGTGATTGTGTTTATTGATGATATCCTGGTATATTCACGCAGCCAGGAGGAGCATGCACAGCATTTGAGAGTGGCATTGCAGAGGTTGAGAGAAGAGAAGCTTTATGCAAAATTCTCTAAGTGTGAGTTCTGGCTTGATACTGTGGGTTTTCTGGGACATATAGTGTCCAGTGATGGTATTCGGGTTGATCCACAGAAGGTTGAGGCAGTGCAGAATTGGCCCAGACCTTCCTCAGCTACAGAGATTCGTAGTTTTCTCGGTTTGGCAGGCTATTATCGCCGGTTTGTTCAGGATTTCTCATCTATTGCTTCACCGTTGACTAAGCTGACACAGAAGAATGCTCCATTTGTGTGGTCTGATGAATGTGAGGAGAGCTTTCAGAAGCTCAAGGAGGCTTTGACCACGGCTCCAGTACTTGTGTTACCATCGGCCTCGGGGTCATATACGGTGTATTGTGATGCTTCCAGAGTTGGACTCGGTTGTGTGTTGATGCAGGAGGGTAGAGTTATTGCATATGCTTCTCGTCAGCTAAAGCCCCACGAGAAGAACTACCCTGTTCATGATTTGGAGTTAGCCGCTATTGTTCATGCCTTGAAGATTTGGAGGCATTATCTATATGGTGTATCTTGTGATGTATATACGGACCACCGCAGCCTTCAGCATTTGTTTAAGCAAAAAGATCTAAATTTGAGGCAGCGGAGATGGCTTGAATTGCTTAAAGACTATGATATTACTATCTTGTATCATCCCGGGAAAGCCAATGTAGTAGCTGATGCATTGAGCCGGAAGGCTATTAGTATGGGCAGTTTGGCGTATATTCCAGTTGGGGAGAGACCCCTAGCAGTTGATGTTCAGGCGTTAGCTAATCAGATGGTAAGGCTGGATATTTCTGAGCCCGGTCGGGTGATGGCTTGTGTAGTAGCTCGTTCTTCTTTATATGATCGTATTCGAGAGCGCCAGTATGATGATCCACACTTACTTGTCCTTAAGGACAGAGTTCAGCATGATGATGCTAGAGATGTCACTATTGATAGTGAGGGCGTATTGCGGATGCAGGGCCGGATATGTGTGCCCAATGTTGATGGCCTTCGTGAGTTGATATTGGAGGAGGCCCACAGCTCGCGGTATTCTATTCATCCAGGAGCCGCGAAGATGTATCAGGATTTGAAGCAGCATTACTGGTGGAGAAAGATGAAGAAAGATATTGTGAGCCATGTAGCTCGGTGTCTAAACTGTCAGCAGGTCAAGTATGAGCATCAGAGACCTGGTGGTGTGTTCCAGCGTATTGATATTCCTGAGTGGAAGTGGGAAAGGATTACTATGGACTTTGTTAGTGGACTCCCTCGGACGGCGAGGAAGTTTGATTCAGTTTGGGTGGTGGTGGATAGGTTGACTAAGTCAGCTCACTTCATCCCAGTGTGTACTACCTATACCTCAGAGCGGTTGGCAGAGATATTCATCCGTGAGATAGTGAGATTGCATGGAGTTCCTATTTCCATTATATCGGACAGAGGTACCCAGTTCACATCTCAATTCTGGAGGACATTTCAGCGAGAGTTGGGTTCACAGGTAGAGCTGAGCACAGCATTTCATCCACAGACGGATGGGCAGTCTGAGCGTACTATTCAGATATTGGAGGACATGTTGCGTGCTTGTGTCATTGATTTTGGTGGTTCATGGGCTGATTATTTGCCTTTGGCGGAGTTTGCTTACAATAATAGCTATCGGTCCAGCATTCAGATGGCACCGTATGAAGCTTTATATGGGAGGCGGTGTAGATCTCCAGTTGGTTGGTTCGAGCCCGGCGAGGCTAGATTGTTGGGGACAGAGTTAGTTCAGGATGCCTTAGACAAGGTGAAGATGATTCAGGAGATACTTCGCATTGCTCAGTCGCGTCAGAAGAGTTATACGGACCGGAAGGTCCGAGATGTGTCTTATTCGGTAGGTGAGAAGGTGTTGCTGAAGGTTTCGCCTATGAAGGGTGTTATGAGGTTTGGAAAGAAAGGGAAATTGAGCCCAAGGTTTATTGGACCTTTTGAGGTGCTTAGGAAAGTTGGGGAGGTGGCTTATATGCTTGCTTTGCCACCCAGTTTTGTCGGGAGTTCACCCGGTGTTCCATGTATCTATGCTCCGGAAGTATGTCGGAGACCCGTCTCATGTGTTGGACTTCGGCACGATACAGCTAGATGAGGATTTGACTTATGATGTGGAACCAGTAGCCATTTTGGGTCGACAGGTTCGTAAGCTGAGATCTAAGGATATAGCTTCAGTGAAAGTGCAGTGGAGAGGTCGTCCCGTGGAGGAAGAAACTTGGGAGACCGAGCAGGAGATGCGAAGTAGATATCCACACTTGTTTGATACTCCAGGTATGTTTCTTAACCCGCTCGCGGACGAGCGTTTGTTTAAGTTGGGGAGAATGTAACGACCCGGCCCGTCGTTACGGGAATTACCACCCCGTTACCTTGCATTTACATACATTATGCTTTTAAATCAGTATTAGAATATATCGGGTGAGTTAGGAGTGATTTGGATTGAAAATGAAACAAATGGCATGTTTGAAGAAAGCTTGAATATGAAAAGTCAACCAAGAGTTGACTATTGAGTTAGAGTGCTCGGAACCGGATTCCGATGATTCGACTAGTTCCGGGGGATCATTTATGACGTAGGAGAACAATCGGAATTGAATTCGGAGGTCCGGTGTAGTTTTAAGCTTGAATTGGCGAATGTTGAATTTTGGCGAAAACCGGATGGTAGGTGAGATTTTGATCCGGGGGTCGGAATGGAATTCCGACAATTTCTGTAGCTTCGTTATGTGATTTTGGATATGTCCTGCAAATTTTCAGGTCATTCGGACATCGTTTGATCGGGTTTTGGGTTGAATGTTAGTTTTGAAAGTTTTGAAGAAACTTAGGCTTGAATCCGTGGTTAATTGGTGATTTTGATGTTTAGTATGGTGTTTTTATGATTGGAACAAGTCCGTATCATATTTTGGAGTATGTTGGTGGTTTTCGTTGGGGTCCCGGGGGCCTCGGGATGGCTTCGGACCATCAACCGGGAAATTAGAACTTGGAAAAACTCTGCAGAAAACTGCAGGTTCTGCCCAGGTCCTTAAGCCTTCGCGTTCGCGTGACTGGTGTCGCGTTCGCGAAGGCCAAGGCTTTTTATGCATCGCGTTCGCGGGTGAAGGAGTCGCGTTCGCGTAGGTCTGGGGTGTTAAGCATCGCGAACGCGTTGCTTGGGTCGCGTTCGCGTAGAGTCGTGATGTTGTGCTTCGCGTTCGCGTGAGGTTCATCGCGAACGCGTAGAGGAAATCCGAGTGGCTGGGAAGTTTGAACATCGCGAACGCGTGGGGTGCGTCGCGTCCGCGAAGGGTTGCAGGTTTTGAGCATCGCGAACGCGTGGCCAGCGTCGCGTTCGCGAAGGGTAAGGCAAGGTTGTTCATCGCGAACGCGTAGAGGGTCACGCGAACGCGATGAACAATGGGTTCTGGCAGTGAATAAAAATCCAGAAGCAGAGAGTTACGGGTTTTCAACCCAAAAACTCAATTTCAAGCCCTAGAGAGAAGAAAACTCGAGGAAATCACCGAGAAGTCATCGGGTATCGTCGGAGGTAAGATTCTTGACTCAAAAACATCAATTTATGGTAGTATTAACATCAATCTTCATGAAATTGGGTTGAAATCTTGAAGAAATGTGGCCTAAGTGTTAAAAACGGGATTTTTGGATTTGGAGGGTCATTTGAACTCCGATTTCGATAAATTTTGTATGCACGGACTCGTGGCGAGATAAGGATCGCGTTGGTGCTAATTTCGGAATTTTCCGAGCAGTGGGGCCCGGGGTCGGGTTTTACCAACTTAGTGTAATTTTGCGAATTTCATATAAATTGAAGTGGGTTATGATTCCTTGACCCGTAATTGATATAATTATTGTTATTTGACTAGATTCTACACACGAGGCAACGCAATTCAAAGGAAAAGGCATCGCGGACGATTCTACGACCGGCTAAAGGTGAGTAGTTTGTGTATATTGTAGCCCTGAGGGTTCGAAACCCCGGCTTAGCACATTGTGACGCTAATAGGGCGTGGCTCGCACACCGTGGCAGGTGCGGGATTGATTGTGATTGGGGATTGAGACTTGGTCCATCCCGGAAAGTGAATAACATGTTGTTAGTGTTGGAAATACACTATATTTGCTATACTTGTGGGCTGTAAGCCTTGTTTGGGGCCTTGTGCCGATCTGTAGCGTCCTTAGAGGACAGTATTTATGTGATAGCTATAATTGCTTAAATCACTGATCTCAGTCCTGGAATTTGTAATCACGCTTTTGAAATGCTAAGTCACCGGCTTTTGCAAAATTAATAAAGTTAAAGTATTTTTCATAAATTATGAATTGAGAACTGGAAATAAGGAAAAATGAATTGTTTTGTGACTTAATTGATTATTGTGGACTGAGTGTGGGATCGGACTGCACGCCGCAGTAGTTGATATGAGGGTCGGGCTGCACGCCGCAGCAGTATTGCGCTTGGGCTGTAGGAGCCCCTCCGGAGTCTGTACACACCCCCAGTGAGCGCCGTCGACGTTAAATGGGATCGGGCTACACGCCGTAGCAGTTATGTGCATTGCATTGCATTTGTATTTGTTGGATTACTCCGTGGTAGTTGTATGGAATTATTGTTGCTAGTTCGTAGGAGATTCGGACTGTAGTGTAGCTTCATTTTGTGGTATTTTGTGGATTTCTTACTGTCGGCTACATGTATATATTTGTTACTCACTGAGTACTTAGTACTCACCCCTACTCCCTGCACCTTTTGTGTGCAGACTCAGGTACACAGGAGCAGTAGACGGACATCTCCGGCGTTTACATTGTCACATCGAGTTGCTGAGGTAGCTGCCTACGTTCGCAGAGCCTAGCTTCTCCTCTCATTCCAGTTGTTATTGTATATTTTGTATTCGGACTTGAGTACTTCTATATCGTACTCTCTATTTCCTATTGGGTTTTGTTAGAGGCTCTAGACTTGTGACTCCGGATCTTTGGGAGTGTCAGTATTTTGTTCAGTATTATTATTATTGGAGTTCTTAAACTCATATATTCTTCTTGGGTTGTCCATTTGGGATGGACATCTATGTGTTAATTGAATTGTTAGTCTGGCTGGCCTAGCTTGATTGTTGGGCGCCATCACGACCGGATTTGGGTCGTGACAGAAAGTATAACGGGGGACAGGATTGAACAATAAAACAAAGTAGAGGGATATATCAGGACCTTTTCCGTTTAAAAAATTTTGTTTCAACATCCATTTCTTTATGTGATTCTGATTTCCTGCCCTCATTGAAACTCGACTATATTTTTCAGAAAGGTCCTTTTACTTGACCTTTTTCATGCTTCTGATACTCTCTCTCTCTCTCTCTCTCTCTCTCTCTCTCTCTCTCTCTCTCTCTCTCTCTCTCTTCTCTATTACTAAGTTGGTGAAATTGACCTATGTGACTACTATGTTTCGATAGTTCACTATCTACTAACTTGTGATTGTTATTGCATGATGCTTCTCTTTGTTATAAGTTCAGCCTCGCATGCCTAATATTTATGCACTCTTTTCCTTATGTAATTTTGATTGCACTCGTGTGTTAAGTAATTGATTCTTTCCTTGTTTTACTAATTTCCCTATTTCTTGGATGGATTTGAAAATTTCCCTTTAGGCTTTCAATTCTCCTATTCTAAGCTTGGTTTATTCATAGGAATCCATGTTATTCTCTCCAAATCAGTAATTTTGAGTCCTTGACTCCTTGATTTACTATGTGCTGATTTTCTCCATATTCTGTAAATTTATTGTGTTTCTTACCTTATTTGGTTAACCGAGTATTTCAAAGATTCTTCATTAGTTATTCCCTTAATTAAATCTCTATGTACGTACCCCTAATTGTCTATTATGCATATGATGCTCTACTTGATTTCTTTCCTTAAATATTTTCCGCCCATTACCGTTTAATTTTAACTCCTTAATTAAAGGAAGTCTTTGATACTAATTTTTTATTTTTAATTAGTACATAGTTCCTTAATTACTACTAAACTATAATTCTTGCCTTATTTTCTACCTGTTTTCAAACTATAAATACCTTGCTCTTTCATTAGCACACACTCGAACACCCTGAATTCTAAAATAACTTACACTTAAAACATTCTCTCCTGCTTACTACTTCTACTGTGACCTATTTAGCTGACAGAAAGCCAAAGCTATATTTCAAAATCCTTCTACCTTGCCTTTACTGTATTTTGCTTCTTTGAACTGGTATGTTCTGATTAAAATTTTAGCATCACAACAACATGTTTACTTAATACTTTTGCCTTCTTGGTTGTCTACTGCTTGTGTTTAATCCAGTACTTTGTTCTAGCATGCTGTAATTTCGTTCTTCCTATTCTGAATCTATGTATTAAGTATCCTAAACCCCTACCCTAATGTGTTTGATAGTGATGGTTTGTTTAAGGTATGACAGTATTGAGCATTGTTGTCCATGACTCAAAGATGATTCCCCTGGGATAATAACCTTTATGTATTCTCTAGTATTGTGTGTTCGGGTGGGCTTATGGGCATACCGGCGTCTTCTATTGTTGTATATGCCCAAAGTTGACCCTTGCCTAAGTACATAGGCCCTTTGCAATTTCCCAACCCCTGAACCCCTTTTTGTATGAAATTATCAACTTGTTTATGGCTATTTCCTAGCACCTCTTTCCCTCTCCTTTATCCCCTCAGAACTTTGTTTCTTCACTTGCACTCTCTCTTAGTCTTAAGTTCTGCAACCCTCTTATGAGCCTTGCCTTGGGACCCATGAGCTCCATCTGAACTTGGACACTTGAGGGCTGGCACTTCCACACTGCACTTGTCCCTATTCTAGTGATACAATTTGGGTGTGAGCACTGTCCGTAGTCCAATTGAGTCTCTTAGGGAACTCTGACACACTTAAATTGGAGAAAGGCTTTGGATCAATGGTCTTTGAGTTGGTCTATCTCATAACTCAGAGAGGAAGTCAAGAATCAGGCTTCCTCTGGTTGTACTTTTCTTTGTGCCTTTTCTGATGTAATTTATTATTCTAGTTTGTAATAAGTTGTAATAAATATTTGGTGATGGCTAGTAAAAAGGGTGGGTAGCTATGCATGCAAGGGTAGAAATCATGCATGTATGGTGTTTTGATTTCTGCATATTCAAACTTCACCTAGAAATCATGCCTATAGGGTGTTTTAACTTCTGCATATTCAAATTTCACCTATAAACCATACCAATAGGGTGTTTCAACTTCTGCATATTTAAAATTCACCTAGAAGCCATGCCTATAGGAATATTTTAATTCTGCACAATTCAAACTTTATTTAGATACCATGTCTATAAGGTTTAAATCAAGTTTCTGCATTTAGATACCATGTCTATAAGGTTTAAAACAAGTTTTTGTATTTAGATACCATGTTTATAATCAGTAATGCATAGAAATCATGCCTATAGGGATCCTCGAGCAATACTAATTCGTTTTAATTCACAGCCAATGTTAGATATAAAATCAATAATAGTAGATGCTATAACGTGCAGAACATATAACTAACTTATTTAATTTTTGTACATTCTGCATCTCTTTTAATAATCTATGTCCCTCACTTAACGAGTTTAACAAGTATGCATATAGGACTTCAAATAATTCATTTCGAGCCTTACTATCTCATCACCTTCTAAAATCAGTAGATATCATGCCTATAAGACCCCATCTAAAAACTTAGGCAAGACTTAGAGTAATAACTGTAAACTGAAGTTGTTTCCATTAATCATTACAACCAGCAGGCAGGCTTGATTCGGGCTTCTTATTTGAGTTATGTAGTAAACCAATATGCCTCAATATTTAAAATCCCTCACCTTTGGTATTTTTAATCAGTCCTAAAAAGTATGTGCAAGTCATGCTAATTATATTCTTTTTTTTTTATTTAAGGAGGTATATATAAGCCTTTGTTTGTTTATATGCTTTCCCCCAAAATATGCAACATATGTTTTGTATGTCGCCTTAGAGTTTTTTTACCTTTAAAACTTCAAATAAGCTTAATATCTCTCCCTTTTTAGGATTAGTAGTTGCCTCTGGGACTGATATGAGTGCGACATTAGTTATGAACCGGGGAGTGTGAGCTATTATTGCAAAATAATAGAAAAAATCATAACGATGGTATAACCGGAACCGCTAAGGTCATGTACGATAAATGACTCGACGGATAGGAATACTTACGTCTCAAATTCCACCTCTCGGGGAATCCGACGGGGTTAGATACCAGGTGCTTCATTTTGATGAAGAAATACTTATGCCAATAGCCACGGATAGCCCGATCATCGGTCTTCATGACCAACCCCTTCGAGCCACGATTCTTTAGATGCAGCATGGTACCCCTCAAGTAGCCGGCACTGAATAACTGCAATAGGTGGTGGACAGAAACATCTAACCCAGCCAGTTCCGCATACGTAGACATCAGCCTACATACCTTTAGGGTGTACGGAGTGAGTTGGGTGGGACACATGTTGTAGAAACGGCAGAGCTCTTCCGCTAATGGAAAAATGGAAAGGCCATAGCCGATTAAAAAAGGATATTCGTAAAACGCGCAGTACCTTGGTCTGTGGGCATTCATGAAGTCCACTCCCGCTAAAACCATCTCTATGTGAGCGGGTATATCGAACGACGCACGAAGATTATCTAAATCATCGTGTGTTAACTCAGATTTCTCCTAAGGTTGCTCGGGAGAATCCCATTGGAAGTTCCTTCTAATGAGAAGTTGCTTCGGGAGAACATTGTCCATAGTAAGAGGGGTGAGATCCTCCTATCTCTCTCCCTTATCGCCGCCAGATAGAGGCGGTACGTCAGATGATTTATTATTACGAGCCCCCAGAGTGTTATCCTGTTTAGGTTTTGTCATGGTTTCCATTTAAGGAGCGATGTACGACACAACCACAAGTGTACTTTCAGGGAAGCAGTGGGTTTTTTGTAGAAAGGAAGTGTTTTCTTAAAACAATTGAAAACTATTTGCAAATGATCTAAATCTAGATTAAGTTAAACCCTTTCCTTATTTATAGGGTTGGGTGGCGTTGAATCGAAGAGGCAAGGCCTAAATAGGCGCGGGAAACCTAGCATCAGAACACCTTTTGTACTTCCTCAAGAATATGCGTAATGATGACACATGTATATGATGACATCATTTTAGGGAAGGGATTGCGCGCCAATATATCAACAGATTCAAATTATCACCCCTTCACGTCGTCGTCCCCGAACATGGTCAAATTTTCCCAGAACAAGGTTCATAGTTCCGTCCATCGGAGACGCACTTCATTATGTCACTGACGAACAGGGGGCTAACTATATGGGGTCAAATTCTGCCCACTATGGTAGTAACGACCCATGACTAAGCAATAGTCGAAACGAGGGTACGACCTAAGAATGCCGGGGTGAAATGTGCCTTTAGGTTTCGTCGTCTACTCGAAAGCACATGACCTATCTCTGTATTATTTTATTATTTTATTATTTCAAGGGGGTTCACCTGTTATATAAAGGAGGATCCCAATATTGTAAAGCCATCCGATCTCTTCTAAGACAAGCTTTTTCTTTCTCTCTCTCTCTCTCTCTCTCTCTGTCTCTGTCTCTATCTCTTCCTCTCTTGAATATTCAATATATCAAAAGCAATAAGAAATATAATACACATTTCTAGGTCTCATTATCTTCGATTACGATTTACCTTTGATTTATTTTGGTTGTATTTACTTGCAAAGTAATTATTATCTTTCGAGTCAAATCGAATAGCTTCTCTTCATATATAGCAAGTTCAACCTTCAATTGTTATATGTTTGGGTCATTAACCACATATAATCGTTCTCTAATACTTGCCCATAAGTATTTAGCTAATTCCATATGTGATATGATTTAAAACAGAGTGCGTTCGTGTTAAATTCTGTGATAAACACTAATTCAGCATGTGTGTGAGATTGATCGAGAGAGTAAAAGTGAGAATTGGAACAGAGGAAATGAGCTGTAACAGAGTTGCAGAAGAAAAAATGATTTCTCTTTTACATTTACAATATGAGATACAAGTATTTATATATAGTTGACTAACCATGGTTTACTCTAACTAACAATTAACTACATTTAAGTTATCAACTAACTATGGTTGAGTGAACCAACTAACTAAGTACCATGTGTACTGGCACTATGTAGAAAACCACAAAACTATCAATTGCCAAGCATCAGAATTAGTAATCACTCAGAGGTGAAGAAACTTGCAGGAAATGTTAAGATATGACCAAATTTATAAAAATCTATGCAAGAGTATTACATGACTAGTAATCTAGAAAGCAAGAACAAAATGGATTAGATTGACAGTTTCTCGATGACACTAATATCATGTTTTACAGTTAGAAAAATAAGTTTGCAAATGTCTACCTATTGTTGGCATTCTGAAAGAAGGGACAATATGTCAATAACTAGTCTCAAGCTTCAATGATTTTTCTAATTTACCGGATTCTTATATTGGCATTCGTTTCCAATTATAGTTTTGCTTTTAAAATATGATTTATCAGCACATGTTCCTATTCAGCCATTCAACTTTCAAAGGCTCAAAATCCATAAGTTTTCTGTTTGTCTAAAATTGTTTTTTTTAATTAAAGATTCGGAAGAAAATAGGAAGAGGCTCAAAGTGAAAGTTAGGGATGTTCTAAATTTATCTGGTGAAGAACGTATCGTGCTTGAATTCGATTATCTGGACGAACCATTTGGAGAAGCACAAGGCCTTCTTGTTGGCTTTTGTGGAATTTTAGCAACTGACTGCTCCTTAATTCCAATTCACTTTGAGAAATGGCCAGATTTACCTATATCATACTTTGACCATGTATTTGATCGAATTGTAAAGGTATAAGCTCTAATTCTTTTTGCTACATGTCTATTTTATTGTTGGACTTTTCCATGTAACATATAAGCTAACCAATGTTTTATTCTTGAAGAAACGGTTTTGTTTTAAGACAGCCGAGTCAGTTGCACGGCGTTATGTTTATAATTCTATTTGGAAAAAGTGGAGCGCGAATAGACTAAACTTGTGGAGAGCATTCTATGATCCACTCAAAAGTAAAGCTCAGATTATGGAAAATATTCCGACTGGGATTCCACGGGATCAGTGGACTACATTTGTTGATTATCGTTTTAAAGAAACAACTATGGTATTTATTTAATTACTCCAACTTGTATGTTTGATTATATTTATTTATTTATGTGATTGACTTTCAAGTATTTTTTTTAAAGGAAATGTGCAGAAGGAATACTGAAATTCGAAAGAAACAAAAATTTACACATACAGGTGGCTCCAAGCCTAACTTTAGAAGAAAGGTTGAAATGGTAAACGATGTTAATTTATGTCATTTGACTTTATTAAGCTAATTTATGTAACTATTCCAGTTAAGTTATTTTGTTGGATATTTTATTTATAGATGGCCGGGACTGGACGAAGGCCTAGACGCGCACAAGTTTGTCTTGATACTCATAAGAAACAAGATGGAACATATGTGAATGAGGCGGCAAAGAAGATATGTGTAAGTTTCTGTACACTCTCTGTACATGTTTACATAAATGTTTCTGAAGACTCTCTGTATATGTTTACACTCTTTTGTTAAAGTCCAGATTCTTAAGTCTTGCTATAGTTGCTATAGATTGACTATTAGTATTGTGACTATTGTCCATTGCTTCTCCATCACCAAAAATGACAAGTCCTCTTTGAGTTGAAGAATTGGCTAATAACATTTCCTTAGCTAGTTTTAGAAATTCCAATACATGGATTCTGCTAATAACAAGAATGCCTCCCCATGTGCAATGCAATGTAATGCTGGCAAAAAAGGCCAAAAAGAATAACTAGCCAAAACATAAAGCATCATATCCAACATAGTAGCTGCATCAGGATTCAAAACTCAAAAGAAAAGAATTAAAGTATAAAAGGCATGAATATATATATATCGACAAATAGTAAACTTAAGAATCTTGTCCTGTGAAAAAGGACACATCCAATACTGCTAGTGGAAAAAAGAATAAAAAGTAGGACAAAACTTACCAGCTATTAATGAATACTTTATCTTGTAGTAAAGCCAAAAGTGGCCCTATGGATGCACCATCTTCATCTCTAACAAAAAATTTTCCCACTGCTGACAAACCATACACTCTTTTCGATCCACCATTTTCTTCCTCAACAATGGAACAAGTAAACAACGAATAACTAGCCAAAACATAAAGCATCCTATCCAACATAGTAGCTGCATCAGGATTTATTTCTGGCAAATTCAACATAAAAGTAGGTCATGTGTTGCTTTTATGTCTGGTAATTGATAGTGAAAACAGTGATCAAAAGTATAAAAGTTCCTCTTCTAGGTTAGTCAATGCATCTAAGAAGCATCGCTCGTGATGGTTTGAGTGACAGAAATGGATTAAATGTTTATTGGTTGAAATGTTTTTTGTGGTTACACAGAGCTTTCTGTTTTGGTACTTTATACTATTAAGCAAAGAAGTAACTTGAAAGGATAAGTGGTAAGATCACAAAACAAACTAGAAAACTGATGTTGCAATACCAAGTACTATCCACAACAACAGGTTTATGATCGTACGATAATCTGAAAACTGTGAAATTGGCATACAGTGTTCTGAGGCAGTAAACTGTTAGGTGTCTAGACTCTCTGGATTGTTTATTCTTGCTCTGAAATGATAAACAAAAGAATTCACACACTATTATAAGTGAAATGGCACTATTTGTTGATACTCCTGAAATAGCAGGACTCCATAAATTTCCAAAAGAGATCTCTTTTTTGCTTGTCTTAGTGTGCATTTAGTTACTTATTGATGTTGTGACAAACAATATGTAGGAAAAAATTGAGCTTGATTTGAGCCAAAGTACGGTGGATGAGTCTGAAGTTTCCCCGAATGATGCTGTTGGTAAAGTGCTAGGAAAAGAGCACTCTGGAAGGGTAAGGTGTTTAGGATTAGGAGCTGTCCCCAGTAAAATTTTTAAACATGCAAGACCTCATTATTGTGGTATGAATGCTTCAAGTAGTGATGCTTCATGTTTGAATCATTGCCAAGAGAACTACGATAATTGTTGAATGCTCACAACCAAAGTCAAGAGAACTATAATAAATTGTTGAATGCTCACAACCAAAGTCAAGAGAACTACAAAGAAATAGCGAATTCGAACAGACAAATGATGAATGCTTTCAAGGCATATATGATAATGAAAGAAGGGACAATACCAGAATAATTTGCGGGGTTCTTTGCTTCTCCTCCTACAACGGTAAATAAACTTGTGATCTTTTTTTTTCAACTGATATTTCTTGTTTCTAGGATTATAGTTATATTTGTACTGCTCAAGAAATAACTCAAGTTATAATTAGCATTCAAAAGATCTTATTTTTTATTTTTTTTTGCAGCCCACAGATGCAGCTAGTGGATCCCTATCACCCATAGGTGCAAGAAGATCATCTGATGGCAGTAATCCAAGTGACAACAATTGATGTTCTTTATAATTCAATTAGATAATTAATTATGACAATGTAATTATGTGATTGGAGCGGATGTTAGAATGGCTAGGATGAATGTTTTATGTTAAAATTTAGTTTGGTGCTACTGTATGCAGCTATAAACATTGCTAAATCTGCTTTGAGCATTTTTTGTAGCCCTGTCATTTATATATGAAAGTAATACTTTTGTGATGCTAAATATGTTGATATTTTTAATAAGTGTTGATAAATATTATATTTTTTGGTTAGATTATGGTGTGGACAGATTTATTAGTAGATAATATTCAAAATTCAATATTTGTATAAAAGCAGTAAAATAAATTAATATGGTTAACGGATTGCGTGTGTTTGGACTACCGCAACTTGTAATTTTGTTTTGTTTTTTATAATTTAATAATCAATTTACGTGGGTTAAACTGCAGCAAAATAACTGCTGCTAATTAATTGCGGCAGTCGTGGCAGCGGTCGCCATATAACTCCAGTAAATTGATTGCAGTGAACCTTCTTGCAGCAGTTTTGTGAACCGCTGCAACAACAAATTACGGGAGTTGCCAACTGCCGCAATTTATAAATATAACTGCCGCAATTTGATCCATTTTTTGTAGTGAGGGGCTCACCAAAACGGACAGTGGAAGATGAAGGATGCTACTGCCGATGAGCTGAAGTACCTGCTACTGATCCACCTACAATCATAACACGAATGTAGCGTCCCCGGCAAAAGGGACGTCAGTACATTGGAATTGTACTGGTATGTATGGAAAAGCTTTGTCCCAAGTAAACTCAAGCCATTAAACAAGTAAATCACGATGATAAGACAACCAACGATTGCACCAAGAAATAATAAATCCAACCAATCATGTGCCCACATTTACTTAGTTCTCAGCCCAAAGTACAATTAAAGGTCAACAAGGAAGGCAACAACCAAACATACATGGAAAACACAATCAAGTCAAACAAAGGGGCAATCAGTGCTCTACAGATTGCAAACTCTCCTGCTGTCTCCTTTCACAAATTCACATCAATGATTTTTATATCAATTTCAATGGCGATTTCAATCGCTTTCCACCCTTATTACCTCGGTCACCCTTATCATCCCAACCCACACCTTATTACTTCGTGTTGCGGCACGCAACTCGACCCACCGTACAATTTCAAATCACAACAATCACAAATAGCAAACAAGAGCACTACACAAGATTACAAACAAGGGAAATAAGTGAATCACAAATTAGTTCATGCTTTCAAATACTTTTCAAGCCGGTATCACAACCAAGTTACAATGTTTCCATATCCGAGAGTACCCATACCATTATGTTCAATAATTTATCACAATTTGAGTTATTTCATTAGTTTCCTACAAGAAGCCAAGTATGCCATCATTAAAATCGTCCTCAATTTCCTTACCAAATCCGACCTCCTTTTTCATCTTTCGGTTCTCATCCCATACCACACAACACATAGTTCAAATCAATTAAATACCCATCAACTAAATCAAAGATTTACACAACAATTTTCAAATTATCACATGCCAAATAAATTGTACACACATGGCGATTTTACAAAGATCAAAGTTAGCCATACATACCTGGAGTCGAATTTACTTCCTTCAATCTCTTACTTTAAGTTCACCCAAGTTATTCTATGTTGCCAACTTCCGTTTTTGCAAACTCTTACTTCTACCCACTTCTTTTTACTAAATTTCAAGTTCAAATAGCATGCATGAGTGGTAAATTCTATTTTCAAAAGCTAAAGCATGAAAATCTTTCTTTCCCTTTTTAAAACTGAAAACCAAAGAAAGTGGTTAGGGTTTTTAACTTTAGAAATTTGGGGAAGATGACACTCGCCCTAGGATCTTCCGGACCAAACGATTAGAAACAATCTTTGAAGATGGTTATATTTCTCTCTCTAGAATCCCTCTTTCCTCTCTCTAGTTTTACTAAGAAAATATGAGAAAATGAAGGTTTGAGGTGTTTTGTTAAAGAAGGAGTCGGGTTAAAATTTTATAAAAATCTGGGGCGAGTCAAATCTGCGATCGCATCTGCAATCGCAGAATCAACATGCAGTCCGCATAATGGACCGCATAATTGCCCCCAAAATACCTACTCTGTTACGATATGCGACCAGAATGCGGTCCGCATTATTCGTGTTCTGCGGTCGCAAAATGCACCGCAAAATTGACACTCAAAAATTCTCAAGAAATTATGCGATGGATCTGCGGTCCGCATTTCTGTTATGCGATCGCATATTGGATCGCATTTTTAACATAAATTTTAGAAAATGCGGTCCGCATTCGTGTTCTGTGGTCGCAAAATGCACCACAAAATTGACACTCAAAAATTCTCAAGAAATTATGTGATGGATCTGCGGTCCGCATTTTTGTTATGTGATCGCATATTGGACCGCATTTTCAACACAAATTTTGGAAAACATTCTGTTAAACTCTGTGGTAGGAATGCGGTCCGCATAGCAGATCTGCGACCACATTCTTGACCGCATAATCGATATTTTCTGGAAAGTTTTATTCTTTCAATTTTTAAAGCTTAAATCACTACCAAGGGTCCGAACCGCGCCCATTACACTACGGGCTACTAGGTTTTAAGCATAAAAATTTTACGGAGCCTTACAACTAGCCCTTATACCCATGTACCCACTTACTAACTACGTATTTTAGCAGAAATTTCGAAATTATTGATGAGGGTACAATTCTTTGAAGACCTAGTAACTTCAATTGACAATCTTCAAGAATTTTAGGCAAGGATCTAGATAGCACTTGATGAAGATTAATCCCTCTCTCTCTCTATTTGTGAAAATAATGGAAAAAATTATCTATTTGGGGTGTTTTTAATGGGATGAGGTCTGTTTTAAAAATTAAAAAATAGGAGCTCGACTCAGATCTGCGATCGCAAATGCGACCGCAAAGTTGACATGCGGTCCGCAGAATGGACCGCAAAAATGCTCCCCAAACTGAACACACTGTCTGGGTATGCAGTAGAAATCCACATACCCGTTCTGCGGTCGCATAATGCACCGCAGAACGACCTCTTACAAAATCCAAAGGGAATTATGTGACAACTATGCGGCCCGCATATCAATTACGCGATCGCATAATTGACCTTAAATTGACCAACACATTGTTTCACTCTGCGGAGATTATGCGATCCACACAGCTGTTATGCGACCACATTATCGATCATAAAACCGCATTTTTCTGGAAAAATATTATTTCTTGACTTTTTAATGCATAGATCATTCCATAGGGGTCAAATTTACACATTTCTAACTCATATTCCTAATTTGGCACTACGAGCTTTCGGGTTTAGTGTAAAAATCTTTCACATGCCTCACACTCTGATACCATATTAAATTCTGTGATAAACACTAATTTAGTGTGTGTGAGATTGATCAATAGAGTAGAATTAGAACAGAGGAAATGAGGTGTAACAGAGTTGCAGAAGAAAAAATAATTTCTCTCTTACATTTACAATATGAGATACAAATATTTATATACAATTAACTAACCATGGTTTAATCTAAACTAACAATTATCTACAGTTAATTTATCAACTAACTATGGTTGAATGAACCAACTAACTTAGTACCATGTGTACTGACACTATCTTGTACAGTTTGATTGTGTTTGGTATCTCGGACATCAACAACGAGTTGATAGTCCACCAATCTTCAATATCTAGAGATTGCTAATTAGGTCTCCTGATTGTCCCGTCTATATAAACCTAGACTTTTTTCTCGCCCTCGCATGGCGGTCCTCAGGGACAAAGCGCTTTTATAGTAGTTCGTCTTTCAGTTTCACTTGCATTATCAATATTTCAGGTTTGTCATTCGATGTTATATCATAAAGAGAGATTATTGTGACGACCCAAAGGGTCATCACTTATTTTATTAATTATTTCGGGCTCCTGAGGCTTTGAAAACCTCATTTTATGTTTCCTCGATTTACGTGCACGATCCGGGCATGTGGCCGGAAAGTTTTTATGTTGAAATATATGAAACAATGTGAGAAATTTGAAGAATTTTGATATTAATATTGATATGGTTGACTTCGGTCAACATTTTTGGTAAACGGACCCGGACACGAGATTGGATGGTCCCGAAAGGTCCGTAGGAAAATATGGGACTTGGACATGCGTCCGGGGTCGAATTCTGAGGCCTAGAGCCCAAGTTATGAATTTTTCTGTGAAATTGTTATTGATGTAATTGTTAAAGGAAAATGAATTAATTGACCTTGGTATCGGGCTCGTATTTTGGTTCCGACGCCCGGTACAAGTCTTAAATATTATATATGTGCTTTCTGCAAAGTTTGGTGACATTCGGAAGTCGTTTGATATGTTTTGGACCTTGAGTTCCAAGTTTGAAAGTTTTGAAAACCAAAAGTATGAAAATCATGAACTTGAGGCTTGATTTGATGAAAACGATGTGATATTGGCGATGTGATCGCACGAACAAGTTCGTAATGTGTTTTTGATGTTGTGTACATGTTTGGTTTGGAGCCCGGGGGCTCGGGTAAAGATTTGATAGGCCGTTGGTTCAATTTTTGAATTTTTGCACTGCTGGTTTTTCACACAGCTGTTGGCTTCGCAATTGCAAAGCATTTCTCGCAATTGCGAAGGTGACAGATCAAGGCAGGGTTCGCAAATGCGAACCCTTGATCGCAAATGCGAAGGGCGTCCAGGACGGCTTGGGTTCGCAAATGCGAACATAACCTCGCAAATGCGAGGCCTTCATTGTTAAGTCATGCTTCACAAATGCGAAGCCTTCTTCGCAAATGCGAAGGTCCCTAGAGGCCAGCCTTGTTCGCAAATGCGAATATTATGTCGCAAATGCGAACCTCCCAGTATGCCTTGGCTTCGCAAATGCGAACAAGAGTTCGCAAATGCGAACTTCCCATCCTTAGCTTATTTTTCAAACTCCAGAAAATTGGTCGGGGTTCGCAATTGCGAACCCATGTTCGCAAATGCGAACACAGAGAAATTGCGAACCCATGTTCGCAAATGCGAACACAGAGACCTGTAAATCACGATTTCCAGCTTCATTTTCACATTTCACAACCCAAAAACACCCATTGGCGATTTTTCACGAACTCCCTCTTCCTCAAAACAATTGTAAGTCACTTTTTACTTAATTCTTTTAATTCCTAACAACATTAAACATGTTTTTCAATAGAAATCAAAGGTTTTCATGGTAGAATTTCTTGTTTTTAGTAGAATATAGGGTTTTCATGAATTGGGAAATTGGACCTCGAATTGAGGTCCGATTTTGAAACAAATCATATACTTGAACTCGTGGGGGATGGGTAACCGGATTTTGGTCCGAACCCCGAGTTCCGACCATGTGGGCCCGGGGTCGAAATTCACTATTCCGGCAGAATGTTGTAAAAGTTGTAATTGTCCTTATGAATTAGTTTGTTGAGTAGTATTGATGATATTAAATCAATTGTGTATAGATACGATTGGATTGGAGCCAAATTTGAAAGGAAAAGGCATTGCCACGGATTGAATTGTTCGTAAACATTCGAGGTAAGTGTTTGTTCTATCCTAGCTTAAGGGAATAGGATTATGTGCTATGTGTTATGTGATCGAGTGCGGTGTATGGGCTGTGGTGACGAGCATCCATATACTGGTGTCTAGCATGACCGTGAGTCGTTGTTTATACTTGTTGTGAGACATATTTGAAGATAAATTGTTGAACCCTTGCCGGGTTGTAGAATTGTTATTGTTCTCCCTTGTCGGGACTTGTTGTGAAGATGGTTATGGATTGCCCTTGTTGGGACGGTTTATGATTTACTGTTTCATTCTTTGCCCTTAACTGTGATTGTTATTTGGGTGAGGAAGAGTGATAATGCACGAAGGGTGATGTCGTGCCTTGATTTATTATTTATGCACGAAGGTTAATGTCGTGCCTTGATTTATTATTTATGCACGAAGGTTAATGCCGTGCCTTGATTTATTATTTATGCACGAAGGTTAATGCCGTGCCTTGATTTATTATTTATGCACGAAGGTTAATGCCGTGCCTTGATTTATTATTTATGCACGAAGGTTAATGCCGTGCCATGTTTTATTGATTATGCACGAAGGTTAATGCCGTGCCATGTTATTTACTATGCACGAAGGATCATGCCGTGCCTCGTTATTAAACCATGTACGAAGGATCATGCCGTACCATGGATGTGAGGATGAGAGTAAAAGTACGAAGGGTGATGCCGTACACTTTATTTGCTTATTTGGTGAGGATGAGAGTAAAAGTACGAAGGGTGATGCCATACATTTTATTTGCTTATTTGGTGAGGATGAGAGTAAAAGCACGAAGGGTGATGCCGTGCAACTACTTGCTATTCCTTGGCTTGATATTACTTGTTTTTCCATTATATTTTGTTTTCCCTTGTTGACTTATTAACTGTTGTTAATTGTTGAGTTCATTTGAGGTATTCCTTATTGTATTATTACTTGGTTATTTCTCGTTATTTTTTGTATACATATATATGGAACTGCACAGGTTTATGTGGGTGTCTGGTCCTAGGCTTGTCACTACTTCGCCGGGATAGGCCAGGCACTTACCAGCACATGGGGTCGGTTGTGCTGATACTACACTTCTGTGCGTTTTTGCACAGGTCCAGGTTTCGATCAGGAGCAGCAGCAGTAAATCGTTTGCGTGGGAATTGATTATATTTGAGACCGAGGTAGCTTGTAGACGTCCGCAGGCCCGGCGTCTCTCCCTTTACTTATATTACTAGATGTAGTCTCTTTGTTCCGAGACAAACAGATTATGTTATTTTCTTTCAGACTTTTATGTGTAGTATTCAGTATTAGTTCGTGAGTTGGTGACTCCACGTCTTGGGTAGAGGATTTCAGTATGATTTTACCTTGAAACTGGTTATTTCTATTTCGATAAAGTCTTTCACACTTATTTAATTAAAGTTATGGTTTTGTTGATAAATTAATTATGAAATATTATTAAAAACGGGATAGTATGAATACAGTGGCTTGCCTAGCTACTACGAGTAGGCGCCATCACGATCCCGATATTGGGGGAAAATCCGGGTCGTAACAATTATATTTCTCGGGTTTGCTCCATCACTAGCACTGCTCTTGCTTGGATCTACTTCCCTTACTATTGTTCTCCGGCCATGAGTATGATGGTCTAAGGCCGTGGCTCCAATGCACGCTTCTTCCATTGATATTGGAGAACATATAGATTACAATAAATTCTAGTTTACTAGTTTAATACAAACACTAAATATTTACATAGCCTCCTATTCTGCGACTCGCATATTCATATTAGTTTTGCGATTCGCAGACTTCCTCGTAAATTGCTGTATATATTGGCATGTTTTAGACAATTGTACGATTATTCTGCAGCATAATTTTGTCGTTTGCAGAATGCGCTGCATAATACTTACCACTTCCAGAGACAATGAGAATATCAAAATCAGCACCATCATCTTCACCAAGGTAAAAAAACATAGTATCGAGTATATTTTCTTTCAGCTTTTCTATTTTCTTGTATTAAAATTGCGTTGAAGAATGAAACGTAACTGAGAACCAAAAACATAATTACATCATTGAAGGTGTCTCAATTACTAAAACCACCCTAGGTAAACACACTAGAAAGTCCTCTAACCTCGCAAAAACCAAAAAGTTGAAAATTATTTGTTCGTAAACAATATCAACATTTTAAAGAATTTTTAGAAATCGACAATCTTGAATTTCAACTTTTGGCATTTTACTTTGCAACAAAACTAGTATGGATCATGCTTTCTCACTTGTCAGCAAACTGGCTTCATCACCTTTTGGCTCCAAGCATTTGAACGACGGCATTTTGATTGCCATTTTTACACTGCGTGAAGTGAACCCCTCTTCGATATCAACCATTATTTTCGGTGACTTCAACGATGGACCCCTATTAAAGAATGGCGATACAATCTTTCTTCCTTCTTCATTTCCGGTTCTGTACCCTCTTCTACTGCTACCAAATCTTGATAAAGTGACTGCGCAACTCTTTGTCCGGTTCAACAATGCCCCGTTCATTACCTCTTTCCTAACATTCTCCGGTAATCTAAGAGTATGCTGGTCTAAATTCTCCCCTGCTATCACCAATGTGTGGCCGGTCGAGAATGATCTTAACCTGCTCATTGTCCTTGGTCTCTTTATAGAAAGCGACCTTTGCGGCCGCTTTGGCACGTTGATACTCAAATTTGGCGTAACATTACATGTCTTCTCTTGTTGTACCATCAATTTTTCATCAGTCTCTATTTGTATTGACACTTCGTTATTTCTTTCCTTCCCGACACCTTTTATGTACTCTATTTTAGTGCTGCCATGTCTTGGTAAAGTGACTGCACAACTCTTTGTCCGGTTTAGTAGTGCCCGGTTCATTACCTCTTTTCTAACATTCTCTGATAATCTGAGAGTGTACCTGTCCAAATTATCCCCCGGTACCACTAATGAATGGCCAGTCGAGTGTGACCTAAACTTGTTCAATATCTTTGGTCTTTTTACAGAAAACGATCTTGGTGGCTGGTTCGGCACGTCGAAACTCAATCGCTTAACACTAGAGGGATCCTCTTGCTGTTTTATATTTTCATCACTCCCTATTTGTATTGAAACTTCCTTATTTTGCTGTATATTCTCTGTCTCTTCTTGATCAATGCTTAGTACCTCATGAGCTTTAACCGGAGGTTCATCAGGTTGAGGAATACTAAGGTCAGCTCGACAAACAGGACAAGTGACGTGAGACTTGAGCCAAGCACCAATGCATTCAGGGTGGAACACGTGATCACACTTTGGAATCAACCGCAGCGTTTCGTCATCTTCAAACTCGTTCAAGCATACTGCGCACTCCAAACCATCCTTGCCAATATGATGATCCTTCACTTCAGCGTATGCAAAGGTGGGGAAAGTCTCGATGACTGAATTGTCGAGTCCACGTGTTGCAGCAGGACGGCGGCGCGTGGAAAGTGTTTGAAGGATGCTGTTACCAGTAGTGGAGATGCGGTAGCGAATGTAAATAGAGAAAAGTGCAATGAAAAACAAGGCAGCTATGAGAACCACTATGATAATAGCCATTGATGGGCTGATACTTGGACGTGGGTACCTGACTCGATTCTCGGGATTTGATGGTAGCGCTGCCGCATTTGGAATCATAGAACATGATAATACCAACAAGATGAGAAGATAAATGGGAAGTGAAACGAATCCATCATGAGCTTTCACCATGGTTCATATAATGCAATTAAATCCCTCTGTTTTTTGGCGATGTAATGAATACTGCGGGTTTGAAGGGTGGAAAAGTTGTAGTATTTAAATTGGAGGAAAAGAAAGAGAGAAGGGAGAGTTTAGCTTCTATTCGATTAAAGGTTTTCATAAATTATTATAGGGATAAAACTGGGTGCTGATCAATACCGATATGTTCTAAACTGTACCTACTTTTGGTCATAGATGGGTTGCTTCAACGTGGGGTTGGAGGAATTTAATAAGGTTAGTAGTTTGCTTTTTTGCTTTCATTATTTGGACGGAATATATATTTCGGAGAAGGGCCTAAAATGCCCCTCAACTATCAGATTTGATTTAAAAATGCCCCTCATCCACCTATCGGGCCAAATATGCCCTATGTTAATGTTTTTGACTCACAAATGCCCTTTAAGTTAACGGAAGGACACGTGTCATCCTCTTATTGGTGCATTCTAAATATTTCATAATTAATTAAAAAGACACATTATTCATACCTGAAAAATAAATAAAATTTTTCTAAAATACTTACAAAAGTTTTTTACTAAAATAAGATTTTTTTTTCCAGTTTTTAACTTTTGTAAGTATTTTAGAAAATTTTTATTTATTTTTCAGGTATGAATAATGTGTCTTTTTAATTAATTATGAAATATTTAGAATGCACCAATAAAAGGATGACACGTGTCCTTCCGTTAACTCAAAGGGCATTTGTGAGCCAAAAACATTAACAGAAGGACATATTTGGCCCAATAGGTGGATGGGGGGCATTTTTAGACCAAACCTAATAGTTGAAGGGCATTTTAGGCCCTTTTCCGTATATATTTTGGTTTAAAACACGTTCACTTAAGATTATGGGTGAGGTTCAATTCTATTGTTTACTTTTATAAAATGTGTACCAACCCAAATTTTTTTTCTTAACGGTTCAATTTTTTATTTAACTGTTTGGTATACTAAACATATTACTTTTCCAAATTATTGCAATTGATTCGATTCCTTTTTATTAGTATCTATTCATGATTGGTTCGATTGACTTCTAATATATTTATTTCATTTTTTGAAAATTAATTTTGTGTACGCTCCCTAAATTTTTCGTTATGTTTTAATTAGTTGACTCTATTTTTAACAATGTCCAAATTAATTAGTATATAATATGAAGTGAGAAATAATTGTATTGTATTGTATATCATTGTATCAGATTGTATTGTATAGTATTGTTTGAAAAATACAATAATTGAATAAATTGTATTGTTTGTCGTCGTTTCATGATGTCTCGCACTACAATATAAAGAATAAACTTACTATATTACTAAGAAAAAATAGTATTGTGAATAGAATTGTTATATAAAAAAGAAGGGTAAAAGATAAAATGTGATTGTTTAATAAAAAGGGGGGTAAGATGAGAGAAAAAAGCAAGGTAACGACACCACTATGCCAAATTCGTTATTCCATAAAGTGGCACTTTTCGTTATTACGTAACAACAAATTTAACTATATAATACAATAAAATTTTACTAATAATCAAAACAAACATTATATTTAAAGTAACAACACAATTGAGAAATTGGTCGTAGTCAAAGAATAATTTTGTGGGAAATATTAATGTATAGGTGTCGGAAGTTACTGAAAGCGTTGATGATCAAACTCACTAAGGATAAAGATTGATTATTTGGCTGATTTTACTTTTGGTAGAAGGTATGCTTATGGTGGTGGTTATGGTGATAGTGAAGGAAGACGAGGTGGTAGAAAAAGAAAACAAAAGATAATGGAGAAGAAAAAACAAAGAAAATGGCACTATTATAATGTAGAGAGAAGGATTGAATTTTGCTGGTGGTAGCTAGTGAACACGGTAGTGTGGTGGCGAAGTGACACTAATGCGATATTTGGTAATAGAAAGACAAGAAAAGAAAAAAGGAAAATGATATGTAAAAGAAAATTGTGCTCACAAATTTTTACCTATTATATATATAAAAAATAAAAAATAAAAGATAATTAATATTTAATAAAAAAATACTAATAAAAATAAACTCTTAATATTTAGTTATGTCTTACACTCTCGACGACACATGGGCTTAAACATAGTCAGGGAGGTCATAGGTCCTCGTAAAGATAAAATGGGTCGTTTGGAAGGGTGTATAAGAATAATGCTGAATATGGTGTATTAGTAATGCTGATATTAGTTATGCTTGTATTAGTTATGCTGGTATTAGTTATGCTGACATATTTCTTATTCATTGTTTGGTTTGCTGTATTAAAGTATTGCACAATTTCTAAACAAAATTAGTTTTTACGAAAATGCCCTCAAAACTAGTCCACGCTCTAACTTTTTAAAAGAAAATATGTTGAGAAATACTTTTATATAAAAAAAATTTTAAATTATTTTATTTGTCTAGCTATATTATAAAATAAAATTAAATATTTATTTATAAAAAAGAAAATATGCTAAGTAGTTATTTATTTGCTAGGGCTATAATTTTATTTCTTACTATTTGAATTATTTTGAACTTGCATTAATATACTAACTAGCATATTTTGATCAAGCATAAATTTTGAAGGATAATTTTGTCCATGCATGCATTAAAACCCATTGCATTGCTAATACCATTATTTTCTATACATTAGTTATGCATAGGCTAATACCAAATAGGATGTATAACTAATGCTTGTATAACTAATGTATAAGTTCAATACCAAACAATGTTTATTAATACACAAAGCTAATGCATTAGCTTATCTAATGCATCCTACTAAACGACCCTAAAAAGTGCATCTGAAAAGGTCATTCAATGTCGAAAGTATTTGCACGCAAACAGGTACAATTGAATTGTTACATAATTTATAGACACATAGATTAAATTGATCTGATAAGCTAAAATAATAAATAGCAAAGAGAGTAAATAAGAAGAAAGGAAGAGAAGACAAGACTAGGCTTCAAATTGATCTCTCTGGAGCCAAGAATAATGTGAAAATCTTAATAATTAGGTAACATAATGTCACGACCAGGATTTTCCCCCAACATCGGGATCGTGATGGCGCCTACTCGTGGTAGCTAGGCAAGCCACTGTATTCATATTATCCCGTTTTTAATAAAATTTCATAATTAATTTATCAACAAACCATAACTTTAATTAAATAAATGCGGAAGACTTTATCGAAATAGTATTAAGCAATTTCAAGGTAAAACCATACTGAAATCCTCTACCCAAGACGTGGAGTCACCAACTCACGAACTACTACCGAATACTACACATAAAAGTCTGAAAGAAATATAACATAATCTGTTTGTCTCGGAACAAAGAGACTACAGCTAATAACATAAGTAAAGGGAGAGACGCCGGGCCTGCGGACGTCTGCAAGCTACCTCGGTCTCAAATATGATCAACTCCCACGCAAAAGATTTACTGTTGCTGCTCCTGATCGTAACCTGGACCTGTGCAAAAACGCACAGAAGTGTAGTATCAGCACAACCGACCCCATGTGCTTGGTAAGTGCCTGGCCTATCCCGGCGAAGTAGTGACAAGCCTAGGACCAGACACCCACATAAACCTGTGCAGTTCAATATATATATGTATACCACAGAATAACGAGAAATAACCAAGTAATAACACAATAAGGAATATCTCAAAAGAACTCAACAATTAACAACAGTTAATAAGTTCACAAGGAAGACAAAGTATAATGGAAACACAAGTAATATCAAGTCAAGGAATAACAAGTAGTTGCACGGCATCACCCTTCGTGCTTTTACTCTCATCCTCACCAAATAAGCAAATAAAGTACACGGCATCACCCTTTATGCCTTTACTCTCATCCTCACATCCATAGTACGGCATGATCCTTCGTACATGGTTCAATAACAAGGCACGACATGATCCTTCGTGCATAATCAATAAAATATGGCACGGCATTAACCTTCGTGCATAATCAATAACAAGGCACGGCATTAACCTTCGTGCATAAATAATAAATCAAGGCACGACATTACCCTTCGTGCATTATCACTCTTCCTCACCCAAATAACAATCACAGTTAAGGGCAAAGAATGAAACAGTAATTCATAAACCGTCCCAACAAGGGCAATCAATAATCATCTTCACAACAAGTCCCGACAAGGAAGAACAATAACAATTCTACAACCCGACAAGGGTTCAACAATTTATCTTCAAATATGTCTCATAACAAGTATAAACAACGACTCACGGTCATGCTAGACGTCAGTGTATGGATGCTCGTCACCACAGCCCATACACCGCACTCAATCACATAACACATAGCACATAATCCTATTCCCTCAAGCTATGATAGAACAAACACTTACCTCGAATGTTTATGAACAATTCAATCAGTGGCAATGCCTTTTCCTTTCAAATTTGGCTCCAAACCAATCGTATCTATACACAATTGATTTAATATCATCAATACTACTCAACGAACTAATTCATAAAGCCAATTACAACTTTTACAATATTTTGCCCGGAATAGTGAATTTCGACCCCGGGCCCACATGGTCGGAACTCGGGGTTCGGACAAAAATCCGGTTACCCATCCCACCACGAGTTCAAGTATATGATTTGTTTCAAAATCGGACCTCAATTCGAGGTCCAATTTCCCAATTTATGAAAAACCCTATATTCTACCAAAAACAAGAAATTCTACCATGAAAACCTTTGATTTCTATTGAAAAACATGTTTAATGATGTTAGGAATTGAAAGAATTAAGTAAAAAGTGACTTACAATTGTTTTGAAGAAGAGGAAGTCCGTGAAGAATCGCAAATGGGTGTTTTTGGGTTGTGAAATGTGAAGAATGAAGCTGGAAATCGTGATTTACAGGTCTCTGTGTTCGCAATTGCGAACCCCGACCAATTTCTGGAGTTTGAAAAATAAGCTAAGACTGGGAAGTTCGCATTTGCGAACACATGCAGAATATTGGGGAGTTCGCATTTGCGAACACAGGCAGGATATGGGGATGTTCGCATTTGCAAACTATTGTTCGCATTTGCGAACACAGGCAGGATATGGGGATGTTCGCATTTGCGAACTATTATTCGCATTTGCGAACAAGGCTGGGCATGAGGGGACTTCGCATTTGCGATCATGGGTTCGCATTTGCGAACCCTGCCTTGATCTGCCACCTTCGCAATTGCGAGAAATGCTTCGCAATTGCAAAGCCAACAGCTGGGTGAAAAACCAGCAGTGCAAAAATTCAGAATTTAATCCAACGGCCTATCAAATCTTTACCCGAGCCCCTCGGGCTCCAAATCAAACATGTACACAACATCAAAAACACATTATGAACTTGTTCGTGCGATCACTTCGCCAATAACACATCGTTTTCGTCAAATCAAGCCTCAAGTTCATGATTTTCATACTTTTGGTTTTCAAAACCTTCAAACTTGGAACTCAAGGTCCAAAACATATCAAACGACATCCGAATGTCACCAAACTTTGCAGAAAGCACATATATAATATTTAAGACTTGTACCGGGCGTCGGAAACAAAATACGAGCCCGATACCAAGGTCAATTAATTCATTTTCCTTTAATAATTACATCAAAAACAATTTCACGGAAAAATTCATAACTTGGGCTCTAGGCCTCGGAATTCGACTCCGGACGCATGTCCAAGTCCCATATTTTCCTACGGACCTTTCGGGACCAGCAAATCTCGGGTCCGGATCCGTTTACCAAAAATGTTGACCGAAGTCAACCATATCAACATTAATATCATTTTTATCCACATTTCTCATAGAATTCATATTTTCTATCATAAAATCTTTCCGGTTACATGCTCGGATCGTGCACGTAAATCGAGGCAACATAGAATGAGGTTTTCAAGGCCTCGGAAGCTCGAAATGATTAATAAAATAAGTGATGACCCTTTGGGTCGTCACAATCTCCACCTCTAAAACAACCGTTCGTCCTCGAACGGACAAAAGAAAGAAGTACTCGAGTCATGGAATAAATGAGGATATTGGCTCGGCATGTCAGATTCGGACTCCTAGGTCGATGCCTCAGGAAGCTGTCCCCTCCACTAAACTCGCACAGAAGGATAACTCTTCGACCTCAACCGTCGAACCTGCCGGTCTAGAATGGCCACCGGCTCCTCCTCGTAAGATAGATCATTGTCCAATTGGACAGTACTGAAGTCTAACACATGTGTGGGATCGCCGTGGTATCTCCGAAGCATAGATACATGAAAAACCGGATGCACGGCTGATAAGCTAGGCGGCAAAGCTAATCTGTAAGCCACCCCTCCCACTCTGTCTAGAATCTCAAATGGACCAATATACCTAGGGCTGAGCTTGCCCTTCTTCCCAAACCTCATCACGCCCTTCATAGGCGACACCCGGAGCAATACTCGTTCACCAACCATGAAATCTACATCTTGAACCTTACGATCCGCATAAGTCTTCTGTCTGGACTGAGCTGAACGCAATCTCTCCTGAATAGTCTTGACCTTATCCAAGGCCTCCTGAACTAAGTCTGTACCCAACAACCGAGCCTCTCCCGGTTCAAACCATCCAACTGGTGATCGACATCGCCTACCATACAACGCCTCATACGGAGCCATCTGGATGCTAGACTGGTAGCTGTTGTTGTAGGCAAACTCTTCTAATGGCAGAAACTAGTCCCACGAGCCTCCGAAATCAATAACACAGGCTCGAAGCATGTCCTCTTGAATCTGAATAGTCCTCTCGGACTGGCCATCCGTTTGAGGATGAAATGCTGTACTCAACTGAACCTGGGTGCCTAACTCCTGCTGGACCACTCTCCAGAACCGCGAGGTAAACTCTGTACCCCGATCAGAGATAATAGATACTGGCACCCCATAAAGACGAACAATCTCCCTAATGTAAACCTCCGCTAACCTCTCCGACGAGTAGGAGACGGATACTGGAATAAAGTGTGCTGACTTGGTCAGCCTATCAACAATGACCCAAATAGCATCAAATTTCCTCCGAGTCAAAGGAAGTCCAGTAACGAAGTCCATAGTGATCCGCTCCTATTTCCACTCGGGAATTTCAATCCTCTAGAATACACCACCAGGTCTCTGGTGCTCATATTTCACCTGCCTGACAATTTAGACACCGAGCGACATACGCAACGATATCTTTCTTCATTCTGCGCCACCAATAGTGCTGCCGCAAGTCCTGGTACATCTTCGCGGCGCCCGGGTGAATAGAATACCGCGAACTTATGGGCCTCCGCTAAGATCAACTCTCGAATCCCTTCGACATTGGGCACACAAACTCGACCCTGCAATTTTAATACCCCATCATCATCTAGATTTACCTGTGTGGCACCTCCCCGCTGTACTGTATCTCTCAACTCACGCAAATGAGGATCATCAAATTGCCTCTCACGGATACGCTCTAATAAAGAAGAACGAGCGATCGTGCAGGCTAACACCCTGCTAGGCTCAGAAATGTCTAATCTCACGAACCGGTTGGCTAAGGCCTGGACATCTAGAGCTAATGGTCTCTTACTGACCGGAATGTATGCAAGACTACCCATGCTGGTAGACTTTCTACTCAATGCATCGGCCACCACATTGGCCTTACCTGGGTGATATAAGATAGTAACATCATAGTCTTTTAGCAACTCTAACCATCTCCGCTGTCGTAGATTCCACTCCGTTTGCTTGAACAAGTACTGTAGGCTTTTGTGATCAATGTACACCTCACATGTCACACCATATAGATAATGCCTCCGGATCTTTAAGGCATGAACCATTGCTGCCAACTGAAGATCATGAACTGGATAATTATTCTCATGTATTTTTAACTGCCTCGAAGCATAAGCGATAACCTTACCATCCTACATCGATACCGCTCCAAGTCTTGTACGAGATGAGTCACAATAAACTGTGTAAGGCCCTGCACCCGTAGGTAGTATCAACACTGGTGCGGTGGTCAAGGCCGTCTTGAGCTTCTGAAAGCTCGCCTCACACTCCTCTGACCACTGAGACTGGACACCCTTCTGGGTCAACCTGGTCATCGGGGCTGCAATAGAAGAAAACCCCTCTACAAAACGACGGTAGTAACCTGCTAATCCCAAGAAACTCCGGATCTCAATCACTGAAGCTGGTCGAGGCCAATTCTGGACTGCCTCAATCTTCTTTGGGTCTACCTGAATACCTTCCACCGATACAATGTGACCCAGAAATGCTACCAAACTCAACCAGAACTCACATTTAGAAAATTTGGCATATAGCTGGTTATATTTTAGAGTCTGAAGAACCACTCTGAGGTGCTGCTCGTGCTCTTCCTGGCTGCGGGAGTATACCAGGATGTCATCTATAAAGACTATAAAAAGGAATAAGTATAAGGCCTAAACACCCTGTTCATCAAGTCTATAAATGCCAGTGGGGCATTAGTCAAGCCGAAGAATATCAGTAGAAACTTATAATGGCCATATCTAGTACGAAAGGCAATCTTTAGAACATTCGAGTCCCAAATCATCAACTGATGATACCCCGATCTCAAGTCGATCTTAGAGAGCACCCTAGCACCCTGCAACTGGTCAAACAAATCATCAATTCTCGGCAGTGGATACTTATTCTTTATTGTCACTTTGTTTAATTGCGGTAATCAATACATATCCGCATCGAGCCATCTTTCTTCTTTACAAATAATACAGGTGCTCCCCAGGGGGAAACACTGGGCCTGATAAAGCCTTTCTCAAGAAGGTCTTGCAACTGATCTTTTAACTCTTTTAACTCCGACGGGGCCATACGATAGGGTGGAATAGAGATGGGTCGAGTTCCCGGTGCCAGATCAATACAGAAATCAATGTCCCTGTCGGGTGGCATGCCCGGCAGGTCTGAAGGAAAAACCTCAGGAAACTCCCGTACAATAGGGACTAACTCAATGGAAGGAACCTCTGCACTGGAATCACGAACATAAGCCAGATAAGCTAGACACCCCTTCTCGACCATGCGTCGAGCCTTAACATAGGAAATAACAGTGCGAACGGAGTGGCTTGAGGTACCTTTCCACTCTAGTCGGGGTGATTCTGGCAAGGCCAAGGTCACGGTCTTAGCATGACAATCTAGAATAACATGGTATGGGGACAACCAGTCCATCCCCAATATGACATCAAAATCCACCATATCCAAAAGCAACAGATCAACACGGGTCTCAAGACCCCCGAATATAACTACGCACGAACGATGCACCCGGTCGACTACAATGGAGTCACCCACCGGTGTAGACACATAAACTGGAATATCCAGAGCATAGCTGGGCACAGCCAAATACGGTGCAAAGTAGGAAGACACGTATGAATATGTAGATCCAGGGTCAAATAATACTGAAGCACCTCTGCCACACACAAGAATGGTACCTGTAATCACGGCATCTGATGCCTCTGCCTCTGGCCTGGCTGGTAAAGCATAGAATCGGGGATCCTGCACCTCCCCTCTGAGCTGCGTCTCTAGGACGACCATCAACTGGCTGACCTCTACCTCTGGCTGAATGGTCTCCACCTCTACGGTCTCGACCTCCACCTCTATAATCTCTACCCCCGCCTCTGGCTGGCTGGGCAGGCTGAGGGTCAGCTGGGGCCTGAATCATAGGACGAGGACCCCGCTGCCGAGAGTTGCCCGTTGCTCGAGGGCAGTTCCTGATAAAATGACCTGGGTCACCACAACCGTAACAACTCTTAGACTAATAGGGCTGTTGTCCCTGACGACCTGAATGGCCTCCACGAACACTCTGAAGAGGCTGAGCATTAATAGGAGGCTGATCTGAATAATGCCCACGAAACCCACGATCACCTGGTCCACCCTGCGAAGCCTGAAGGGCGGAATGGAAAGGCCTGGAAGACTGGCCTCTGTCAAAAGATTCTCTGCCACCGGAAGAAGAACCACTAAACCTGGCTGAATGATGAGGCCTCTTGTCTGAAGAATAACCACCTCTCCGAGCAAGTGCCATCTCAACTCTTCGTGCTGCATTAGATGCCTCCTGAAATGATATGTCACTCCCCACGCCCATAGCCATCTGAAGTCTAATTGGCTGATTAAGCCCATCTATAAACCTGCGGACCCTCTCCCGCTCTGTGGGAAGTATCACCACTGCATGACGAGCCAAATCGACAAATCTCGTCTCATACTGAGTGACCGTCATAGTGCCCTGATGGAGGCGCTCAAACTGCCTCCGAAGTGCATCCCGCTGAGTAGCAGGGAGAAACTTCTCCAGAAATAGCTCTGCAAACTGATCCCATGATAAAGCTGGGGACCCTGCTGGTCGAGTCAAGCAATAATCTCTCCACCAAGTCTTGGCGGATCCTGAAAGCCTGAATGTACAGAAGTCGACTCCATTTGTCTCCACGATCCCCATAGTCTTGAGAATCTCACGGCAGCCGAATAAGAAGTCCCGAGGATCCTCGCTGATGTGGCACCGCCGAAAGTAGTGGTAAACAGCTTGGAGAACCGATCAAGTCTCCATAAAGAATCAGAAGTCATGGCCGCTCCATCTCTGGCATGAGCCGTGGTACCTGACTGAGTGGCCACAACTGGCTGAACCACTAGTGCCTGAGGCTGAGGAGCTACTGGCTCCGGAGTACGAGGAATAGGAGTCTGGGCCCTTCCTCCAGCCTGAGAAGTGGCTGGTGCAACTGATAATAAGCCCGCTCTGGCAATGCTGTCCATAAACCCCGCTTTTCTGACCAAAGCCTCCCGAAGATCCGGGGTAAATAAAGCCTCTCCTGGGACCTGAGCTGGGCCCACTGGAGCTACTGGGACTGGAACCTCCTCGTCAATCTCAATATGAGGCTGCACCTCTAGAGTAGCTGCCGGGGGCTGAGCTCTACCCCTACCACGGCCTCTGATACGGCCTCGGCCCCTGCCCCTCACGGGAGCTGCCTGGGGCTCGGGCTGCTAGTCGGCGGACGAAGAAGCGCGTGTCCTCACCATCTGCGAAAGGACATAATAGAATTTCAATCAGTAATTTGAGGAACCGGTCGCACGACAAGAAAGGACAAATGAGAGACTCTTTTCTAACTCAATAGACTGGAGGACAAGTACAGACGTCTCCGTACCTACCTCTCAAACTCTACTAAGCTTGTTCGTGAGTGGTGAGACCTATCTAACCTAGAGCTATGATACCAACTTGTCACGACCCGGATTTTTCCCCAACATCGGGATCGTGATGACGCCTACTCGTGGTAGCTAGGCAAGCCACTGTATTCATACTATCCTGTTTTTAATAAAATTTCATAATTAATTTATCAACAAACCATAACTTTAATTAAATAAATGCGGAAGACTTTATCGAAATAGTATTAAACAGTTTCAAGGTAAAACCATACTGAAATCCTCTACCCAAGATGTGGAGTCACCAACTCACGAACTACTACTAAATTCTACACATAAAAGTCTGAAAGAAATATAACATAATTCTGTTTGTCTCGAAACAAAGAGACTACAGCTAGTAACATAAGTAAAGAGAGAGACGCCGGGCATGCGGACGTCTGCAAGCTACCTCAGTCTCAAATATGATCAACTCCCACGCAAAAGATTTACTGCTGCTGCTCCTGATCGTAACCTGGACCTGTGCAAAAACGCACAGAAGTGTAGTATCAACACAACCGACCCATGTGTTGGTAAGTGCCTGGCCTATCCCGGCGAAGTAGTGACAAGCCTAGGACCAGACACCCACATAAACCTGTGCAATTCAATATATATGTATACCACAGAATAACGAGAAATAACCAAGTAATAACACAATAAGGAATATCTCAAAAGAACTCAACAATTAACAACAGTTAATAAGTTCACAAGGAAGACAAAGTATAATGGAAACACAAGTAATATCAAGTCAAGGAATAACAAGTAGTTGCACGGCATCACCCTTCGTGCTTTTACTCTCATACTCACCAAATAAGCAAATAAAGTACACGGCATCACCCTCCGTGCCTTTACTCTCATCCTCACATTCATAGTACGGCATGATCCTTCGTACATGGTTCAATAACAAGGCACGGCATGATCTTTCGTGCATAATCAATAAAATATGGCACGGCATTAACCTTCGTGCATAATCAATAACAAGGCACGGCATTAACCTTCGTGCATAAATAATAAAACATGGCACGGCATCACCCTTCGTGCATTATCACTCTTCCTCACCCAAATAACAATCACGGTTAAGGGCAAAGAAAGAAACAGTAATTCATAAACCGTCCCAACAAGGGCAATCAATAATCATCTTCACAATAAGTCCTGACAAGGAAGAACAATAACAATTCTACAACCCGACAAGGGTGGTTCAACAATTTATCTTCAAATATGTCTCATAACAAGTATAAACAACGACTCACGGTCATGCTAGACGCCAGTGTATGGATGCTCGTCACCACAGCCCATACACCGCACTCAATCACATAACACATAGCACATAATCCTATTCCCTCAAGCTAGGATAGAACAAACACTTACCTCGAATGTTTATGAACAATTCAATCCGTGGCAATGCCTTTTCCTTTCAAATTTGGCTCCAAACCAATCGTATCTATACACAATTGATTTAATATCATCAATACTACTCAACGAACTAATTCATAAAGCCAATTACAACTTTTACAACATTCTGCCCGGAATAGTGAATTTCGACCCCGGGCCCACATGGTCGGAACTCGGGGTTCGGACCAAAATCCGGTTACCCATCCCCCCACGAGTTCAAGTATATGATTTGTTTCAAAATCGGACCTCGATTCGAGGTCCAATTTCCCAATTTATGAAAAACCCTATATTCTACCAAAAACAAGAAATTCTACCATGAAAACCTTTGATTTCTATTGAAAAACATGTTTAATGATGTTAGGAATTGAAAGAATTAAGTAAAAAGTGACTTACAATTGTTTTGAAGAAGAGGAAGTCCGTGAAGAATCGCAAATGGGTGTTTTTGGGTTGTGAAATGTGAAGAATGAAGCTGGAAAACGTGATTTACAGGTCTCTGTGTTCGCATTTGCGAACATGGATTCGCAATTGCGAACCCCGACCAATTTCTGAAGTTTGAAAAATAAGCTAAGGCTGGGAAGTTCGCATTTGCGAACTTTTGTTCGCATTTGCGTACTTTTGTTCGCATTTGCGTACTTTTGTTCGCATTTGCGAACACAGGCAGAATATTGGGAAGTTCGCATTTGCGAACAATTGTTCGCATTTGTTCGCATTTGCGAACACAGGCAGGATATGGGGATGTTCGCATTTCCGAACTATTGTTCGCATTTGCGAACACAGGCAGGATATGGGGATGTTCGCATTTGCGAACAAGGCTGGGCATGAGGGGACTTCGCATTTGCGACCATGGGTTCGCATTTGCGAACCCTGGCTTGATCTGCCACCTTCGCAATTGCGAGAAATGCTTCGCAATTGCGAAGCCAATAGCTAGGTGAAAAACCAGCAGTGCAAAAATTCAGAATTTAATCCAACGGCCTATCAAATCTTTACCCGAGCCCTCTGGGCTCCAAACCAAACATGTACACAACATCAAAAACATATTATGAACTTGTTCGTGCGATCACATCGCCAATAACACATCGTTTTCGTCAAATCAAGCCTCAACTTCATGATTTTCATACTTTTGGTTTTCAAAACCTTCAAACTTGGAACTCAAGGTCCAAAACATATCAAACGACATCCGAATGTCACCAAACTTTGCAGAAAGCACATATATAATATTTAAGACTTGTACCGGGTGTCGGAAGCAAAATACGAGCCCGATACCAAAGTCAATTAATTCATTTTCCTTTAACAATTACATCAAAAATAATTTCACAGAAATATTTAGAACTTGGGCTCTAGGCCTCAGAATTCAACTCCGGACGCATGTCCAAGTCTCATATTTTCCTACGGACCTTTCGGGACCAACAAATCTCGGGTCCGGATCCGTTTACCAAAAATGTTGACCGAAGTCAACCATATCAATATTAATATCATTATTATCCACATTTCTCATAGAATTCATATTTTCTATCACAAAATCTTTCCGGCTACATGCTCGGATCGTGCACGTAAATCGAGGCAACATAGAATGAGGTTTTCAAGGCCTCAGAAGCTCGAAATGATTAATAAAATAAGTGATGACCCTTTGGGTCGTCACACATAAAGCTTTATAAAATGAGAGAATAGTTTCAGCTCTTTTCATACAAGTATTCTGTATCCTTCAATGAATATAAATTTCACTATTTATAGCTAAATGAGGGGAGACAAGATCCTCAAATCATGCTCCTAATTAAAGTGAGTAAGAAACTCTCTTGATAATTGCATAATATCTGAAAATAAATGTTAGGATTTTCTGCAACAATTGCTCCTTTAATACTGTTGTCTTCAACCGGTACCTTACTTTCAAATTTTATTCCCCGACCTTGATGCCTTCGGAACTTATGTAATATCAGTCATATGCATGTAACTGGTTTTAGCCATTTACTAACTCATCTCTTACATGTCTTTATTGCCATGTGTCTATTCGAGAAATATCTACATGTAACCAGTAAATTTTACCCAATACAGATGCCCCCTACTTTCTGGTGACTCATCTTGATGTGACCAAAAAGTAGATAAGACCTTCTCTTTTCTTGCCAGGAAAGTTCTTGAACGATTTCTAATACTTTGGAGGACGCATGTTTCTTTTTTTTTTAATGGACATAAGATGTGTTGTCTCGATGTTCGACGAATAATTTTACTAGTTACGTAGGTAATGATGAATTTATACTAATACGCCTATAATCTTCTCCCCTTTATTCCAATTTCATCTTTTACTTTTACAAGGTTTCTTCTCTGAGACTTCTTACTTCTCTATAACTCTCCTTTTAATACTAAAATATTCTAACTTGTATTTCTTATCACCATGTCTTCTGTTATTTTTTTCTCTGATAACACATTTTTTATCGCCAAACAACATGACCTTATCTTGGCTTCTTCATCCACCGTAACCGGGGATTGCATCAGTGGTGGTCTTTCCAAGACTAACAAGTTTAAGAAGCCTGACACTGGACCTCCCACAACAAACACAAGCAAACTTTCTCAATTGTCTCTAAAAAAATACCTTAATTTCTAAAAAGAATCATTTGACCCTGTTGATAATATAAATAGAGTTGCTGGTGAATATCATTTGCCTATTCGCGCGACCAGTATTCCTATTGTAAAGAAGTATTGTAACTGGAAAAATATTGAAATTTTAGCCAATTGTGAAGTGGAAAGAGTTACTTTCAGCAAACCAGGATATATTTCTGTTTACACGTCCTTGGATAATTAACTGAGCTATTTGGATCAACCAACACACGCTTAATTTTAAAATCTAAATTATCTAAAGATATTTCCAGAGAACATTGTATGGTAAAATAAGGCCATCGACATCTTCATCGATGAAGGTGATTTCATCATCCTCTGACGCTTTTCGAATCCTCTTGCCATGAGTGACAGATATCTTCATTTTTTTACAGTTGAGAATGTCACCCTATTCACTTCAACCCCTCCAAAAAGTATGTTTATTGTAAGATGGGGAGACCCTGTTGGCCTTATGGATTCTGATGTATCTGGAGTCTTACCATAAATGTGCTTAGCTCGATTACTTAAGAACTCTCTAAGATGGTTGTTTTTTTAGCAACATTGCTACCTCTTGAAGAAGATGTTGGCAGTCCCGAGTCCCTTGACCATGTGTACAATAGAATTCACACCGCAATTTAGGATCTCTTTGAGTGGAGTTCGATCCAATTGGTTTTTGGAACCTTTCTTCCTTTATATTCCTCATGGATGAAACCAAATGCACCAAGCTAATATTAAAATTCTACTCCTATAATCGGAGATATCTTGGATCCCGATACCCCGATGGCTCTATCTTGCAAGGCTCTACTTTTTTGTCCATGATCAATCCTTCTGTCCATTCCGAGTCTTCCCAACAACTGAAATCCTCTAAGTCCACGCCCCTAACTTGACCTAGTATCAGACATTTTGTTTGATACATATTATTGGAAATGATTCTTGGATGGTCTCCGGTCTGCTTTAAGATCACTCTTGAACTTTTATGGACTTCGATCATGATTTTGACTCTTTAAAGACCCATGTGGTTGCTTAAAATTTCAATAGATTCTCCTTGAAATTTCTTGAGGCATCAAAACTTAAGGGACTGAGAACCTTGGTAAATGCTTCTATTGCCCGTTTATTCAGTACCAGTGAAAGCAACGTTCTCTCCTTTTAGAACCGGATCTTGAACTCTCTCAACAACTATGAGTCTCCTAGGGCGATTCAGAATATATTCGCCTTACTAGTTTGAACTTTCCTCGCCCTAGAGTGCACTTTGATGAATGAATCTGCAAACATTTTAAAAGAAACAATTAAGTGTTCAGATAAAAGAGAATATCATGTTAAAGCCCATTTTGTTAGGGTTTCTCCAACTTTCTTTAGCTACACTGATTCGATCTCATGTGGAGCCAAATGAAGTACATTCATAGCTGTTGTGTAGCTTGTCATGTATTCCAGTGGATTCAATGTTTCATCATATTTTGGGATATCTGACATGTTAAATCTATTTGGGATAAACTCATGTGCCGCACTAAGCTTGAACCACAACTGAATATACTTCTTTAGGTCTGGACCCTTCAAGACCGGAGGTGCCTCAGGATGTGATCCATCTAAGCGTGAAACTCCTTGGCATTATGATCCATTCGAGCATTCATTTCTTTAATAAATCTCATGAGTTCAGTCTTGAAAGGATCAACTGTGTTGTTTTTGTTCCCGGATCCACTGCCTGTACTGCCTACTTGGTTGTTATTCAATCTGAACTCCTCCTTTGAAGCGATGTTACTGGTTCTTGGTGCTATCTGATTTGTAGGCACGCTTAGAGGAGCTCGAACTCCACCATTGGAATTACTAAAGCAACCAAAAGTGTTTGTTGGAGCTTAGTCATTATTCGATCATGTCTCAAGAGATGATTCATGATTTCCCTTTGTTGTACTTCAAAACTTTCACGGTATTGGCAATGTTTTCATCATCCATATCATTAGGGGTAGGACTCCTTGATCGCCGAGTACTTCATTTTACCTGGTTAGAAGTTGACTCATTCCCATAGATACATGTTTCACTTGTTGAATCATCATGTTGATCACAATCCACATGCTTGTTGTCATTGTTTGTTCCAACATTGAGTGAATTATTGACATCATTGGGTGCCATAGTTGTTCTTTACTTACAATAGAAAAACTTAAAATTACGTTTGTAATAGATGAGCACATTAAAATAATACCACAATTGTCTAAGCCCCACGATGGACAATAAACTGTTTATCCTTAAATTGGTGTAATTGAATTTATAACGTGATTTATAAACACGTGGATTAAATTGATCCGATAAGATAAAATAACAATGAGAAAAGAGGGTAAAATATGGATAATTATATAGAAGACAAGCATGAGCTTCGAATTGATCTCTCAGGAGCAGAACAATGTGAAAATCTTAATAACAGTAAAATAAAGCTTTATAGAATAAGTGAGTAGTATGAGCCTTTTCCATACTTAAGTATTTTTTGTCCTTTAATGAGTACAAATTTTACTATTTATAGTTAAATTAGGAGAGACAAGATCCTCAAATCATGCTTATTTAAGGAGAGTAAAACCCTTCTTGACTGTTCATTTAATGCTACATTCTTCAATCGGTACCTTATTTTCAAATTCTCTTCCCAGCCTTGATGACTTCAGAACTTATGTAATGTAATGCTGGTCATATATGCTTATAATTGGTGTTAGCTATTTGCTGACTCGTCTTTTATCGGTCTTCATAACCACGTGTCTATTCGAAAAGCATTCACGTGCAATATGTGAATCAGACTATGTACTCAGTTACAATTCTCAGTCTTTATAATACTTAATAGATAATATAATAAGAATACATGTGAAACTAATGCAAATAATGGAAGTACTTGAAAACGTAGGTGCTGGCAAATGAGAACAGCCTCTTTGGAATATAATCATTAAGTCAATAACTATGTGCTAATAAGTCCAAACTCAGCCCCACCAGTACTGAAGGAAGGTGGACTATAGTACTCTTTTTTAGTAAGATAAGTTTTTATTTTTATTATAATAAGAATACATGTGAAAAATGTAAAGTTATCTTCTGAAAGAATTTGATTCCGTGACCCATAAAATAATATAAATAATCTTCGGAATAGGACCAAATATTATATTTCGTTTATTACTCAGTCTTATCTACTTCACACCAGTGTCATCCATCAAAATTCCATACTTATTTACCTTTCTTTTAATGACATGTGTCATCGTATGAGTAAAAGAACCAATCAAGCAACAAAAAGAACTTTTGCCGTGCTGGCTATGATTTGTCTTTAATAATCATTGCAGATACTGATTTGTAAAGATTCGATACTCGGGTTCTCCCAAGTATGTTTCTTGCTAAAGCTTTTCAAATTTTATTTTGGTGTTTCTTAACTTTGACAGACTTGAAAAAGCATTATCTCGTAGAAATGTTCTGTATATTTGTCCTTTCTTAGCGTATTTTAATATATAAAGACTTTGTTTTTCTCTCTTTTCGATTAATAAATCTTTCTCAGAATACGGAGTGTGAATTAAATCCATATTTGAATTGAAATTGAGATACGGATGCAAGTTCTTTCCTTCTGAATCTGAATCAGATAGATTCATATATGAAAGAGGTTGACAATAAGTTCTTTCAAGATTGACTATTTGCCCCTCCTTTAGAGGTGTTTCAGAAATATTTGCGATCGAGTAAATAGCTCTACGAACGAATGGATCGGATCGACTTGGAAATGAAAGATTGGTACAAGTTATACTAGATAAATCTCTTAGATTTCTTTCTTTCATTAAATAAGAAAATAAATGGAATAAATATTTTGTAAGATTTTAGATTTATGTTAAAAATTAATAGTATTTAGTATTATGACTAAAAGTGCAGCACTTTATTTAAGTTAATGGACTATTAGTGCTCCATGTAAAAGAATATGTATGACTTTGAGTCTAAAGCCAAATATAATATATGATTTTAGGCTTTTTCTCCAAGTTATATATTTCGTCACTCTTTTGTAGAAAAAATTAACTAATAATTTTATTTTTGAATTTGTAAAAGGTAAGTCAATCTATGGAGAAACGTCGATTGGGCAAGAGTGAATTTCTCCCAAAAGTTTTTACCAAAATTGAACTCTCTTAGAAATTTACAACAAGATGATAAGCTCATTCTTTAACACAAGGGTTCTTGAAACTTGGATTGAGCAACTTATTTGACCAATTATGTTCCTGGACATTTATGGACCCGAAACAATTGTAAAAATTAAAGGGGCCAATTATAGCAGATCGTAACATACATGAAATTCAATAATGGAAAAAGATAATGGAGACATGTGTAGAGATAACATGGGATGTTTAGTGATCTTTATTCGTGATGATGGGTTGATCTGCCTCTCCGTGAAGAGGTTCAGATCTTTACAATCATGTTTTCCAGGATCTACTGTCACCCTGTCTTGTTGAAGGTGATTCTCACTCTGCTTTGTACTCTATATTTCTTAGAGCCCCCATGGGGAGAGAGTGGAACCCTTTTCTGATAATTGCTTCGGTATTTATAGGTCTTTACTGAGATAGTTGACTTTCCTTGGGGATCGAGTCCGTGTCGTGGAATTGTTGTGGGCGTACCCACGGGGCGTCGTCTCCGCAAAACGAGCTTTAGGTGGCTATGGGCGGCCGCTTGTGGTCGAGGGCGGCCTTATCACTTACGGCGTCTACGCCAGATGGGGGCGGCCTCGATATTTTGCTGTCTTTATTTGGGCCAAGGGAGGTGATCGACATGTTATTTATAGGTTGATCTTTAAGAGGTCTAGTTATAGCTTATACAGATAGTCCCTCCGCTTATCGCGGTTACTTCAAGACGGACCGGGATGAGCGGATATGACAGCTTGGCGTCATTTCCTTTCGATTGAGGGTATGACGACCTCCTGGGGCGCCTTGTCGTCAGATGGGGATTTCTGAAAGTGTCCCCACCTTATGGGAGCTCGGCCGATATGGCGCCACATGGAGTACTTGTAATGACGGCTCGTGTTCCGGCGTGCACCCCCCGATTTCGATCGTGGGAGCGGCGGTTTTGATGAAAGTTGAACCGTTTCTGATGGTTGAGATTCGCATTAAATGGCGCCTGTCAATTCCCGAGGTTTCGATTCGATTTTTCTTTATAAGAAGGCATGATATGTCAGACATTTCTCCGTTCTTCGCTCTGTTGATCGTTTTCCTCTCTAGCAAGCTCTCAAGAAACCTTGCTTTTTGTGGCACAGTTGCTCCCAGTTCTTATTCTCACTTCCCAGTTCTTCTTCCAATCCTAGCCAGTGACCCAAGAAAAATGGCTGGCCTCCCTTCTCGTGATGGTCTTGCAGTGGTGCTACCCTCAGAGTACCCCGTGATCGAGCGGTTGTCCCCCGTGCTTCCGGAGGTTGACCGGGATGATGTTGAAAGGATTCCCTCAGTTGACGATATACTCCCTTGGGCGGGGAGTTTGGTGGTGGATTTCACCATGAATGGTGGTGCTGAGTCTGTTGACGAGGCCCCGCTGATGGGGGAGGTGATCATGGCCCAACTGCGTGCGTAGGGACTCATTCCTCCCCATGCTGACATTTTATTAGACCGGTCCGGTGACATGGTGCACACAGACCGTCCGGGGTTCTGTGTGCTCTATTCTTTCCCGCTCAGGTTGGGGTTCAGGATGCCCCTTCCCAATTTACTGGCCGACTTCTGCCGATACTACAGCGTCTGTCCGGGGCAGCTTACCCCATCTGTATATAAGCTTATGGCCATGATGCTCAAGCTCTCGGAGTTGGACGACAGGTTGGTTACTCTCTAGCACGTTCTTTCTCTTTTCGCTCCCTAGCGGACTCGGGGGAGCATGATTCAGATGGTCTCTCGGGGGTGGCAAGGATTAGTGACGGCCTTAGACGACAAGGTGGAGCCTCGCCAATATGAACAGTTTTTCTACGTCCAGACCAGTCATTTGGTGGCATCTTTCTTGGGCTTTCCGGAGGCCTGGAACCATAGCCGTGAGTCTTCCTGTTACCCCCCCCCCCTCTTTCCCTATTTTTTTTATTGTACTTTATTCTTGATTTTCGAGTGACGGCCATTTTTTTTTGGTCGTTTCCGCAGCTGACAGGTCGCCCCCGCCTCTATTCACCGGCCTGCGCGGGTGGTTAGAAGTTGTCCTTCCACATACCGAAGGAATTCGCTCGTGGGCGTCCTTCTCGAGGAGATACGACAATAGTCTGGTCGTAGGTGAGTTATTTCTTTGTCAACGGGGCGTACCCATCCTTTGGCCGTAGCGATAATTCAGTACTGACTTATCTTTCATTCTTGCAGGGCGGGTAACCCGCGGCAGGGCCCCTCTTCCTGTATTCTGGCGACATGGGGCGATCGCCAGGTTCTTTACCCCTGCGGCCACTCGAGCTCCCAGGGCCGTATCCGTTGATTCTGTAGTCGCCCCTTCGCCCGCTCGCCCAAGGCTTGAGGGCGGGAGTATGTCGGGGGTTGTGCGCTCCCGAGAGCCGTCTCCTTCTCGGGATGAAGAGGAGAAGCCTCTGATCAGACGGCGAACCGTTCCGCCCCCTGCTACTCCGGCGGTGCAGCCGGCTACCAATGATGAGGTAGCCGTGATTCCTCCGCCGCCTTATGAGGCGAGTGAGATTGTAGAGTTGGTACGGACCCCAATGGGTGCCCGGGATGAGTTGGGGGCTCGGGAAGAGCGGGAAGGAAGTGACGCCCCTACTACCCAGTCTGCCACTCATAGGTTCGAGGCAGGCGAGCCTTCGAGGGTGGTTGTTGACCTTGGGGATTCTAGTACCCCATCGACAGGGGCGGCGGCGGCAGGAGAGGGATCTCTGTCCGGATCTGACTTGGATTCTGACGACGTTCGCATGTTCCATGACGGAATTAGGCGAGCGACCATCCATCCGGACGGGAGGCCGCGGGTGATAGAGATTCCCGCCGATGAAAACTTATTGCTGAGGGATGCTTCCCTGGTGCCGCTGCTGGGCCCGTTTTGTTCTTCTGTGGAGAACCAGTCGCTGAGGGAGGTGGCGGACGTTAGTTTAATGAATGAGGTGGCAACGTTGGGTGTGAAGGTATGCGTTCCGAACTGGTTGTTTTCTCGTAAAGTCCTTTCGCTCTTCACGTTTCCATTCATGACTCTCTTGCCTTTATATGTGTTTTGTTTCGTAGGCTTTTTTACTGCAGGTAGAGTGTTTGTGTCGGACCAATGTCCGAGTCGGGGTTCTTCTTCGGGTTCTTGAGAGGTGCCTCCATTTGCGGCTAAAATGCAGGGAGCTCGAGGAGCGCCTGAGAGTTGACCCGCGCAACCAGGAGTTGGTCGGGGAGCTAGCGCAAGCAGAGCTACAAAGGGATCAGACGCGTCAGGCGAATGATGAGCTAGAGGCCGCGATGAGGGCGTCCTTGGAGAGCGAGCGCCAGTGTTTGGCCAAGGTGACAGCGGTTACCTCGGAGTGGAGCGGGAAGGTTGCCGCTGCGGAGGGGGAGTCGGCCGACTTGAGGCGTAGGCTGTTCGAGACCACTGCCAGAGTGACTGAGCTTGAAGGAATTATCCAAGCCCATGACTCTCAGTTATCGACGATAAGGACCGCTGCCGCCTCTAGGGAGAACAGCCTCGAGGAGCAGATCCGGGCATTGGAGGGTAATGCTCAGGAGGCCGCGGGGCAAATAGCGCTTCTTGAGCAGGAGAACCCGCGTGTTCAGGAGCAATCCGTGAGTTTGGGTAGTTCTCGTGAAGCTTGGGTCTTCGCCGAAGCGTAGCGAGATAAATACAAGCATTTGTTTGAAGCTGGCCTGATCACCGAAGGGGCCTTTGAGCAGGCGCGTCAGAAGCACGGGAAGCTCGCGAGGAATGCGGTTTTGATGCCGCAACGCCCGACAGTGATGATATCCTTGGAGGGATCGGGGTTGGAGCTAATGACATTAGAGGTACAACAGGAGCTGGTGGGAGCGGGGCCGGGGCCAAAGCGGATGGTGATGGTGCCCATGCAGGCGGTGCGGAGGACGGAGCGGCGGTGGCCGGTGATGATGGAATCGGGGCCGACGGCATTGCCGGCAACCCCAAGTTGATTGATGACTAGTCGATTTTTTTGTTCTTTTCTTCATTTTTCTTGGTTGCCGTGTGTGGCCATTTTTTATTTGTTTTATTATTTATTGTTAGTGTTGGACGTTTGTTGCTTCAGGGCGGACATGCATTGCTCGTATCCGTCTATTTTAAATTGGAATGGGGGAGGGTTCCTCCCCCCTCTGTTTTTTTTACCTTTCTGCTCATTCTTTGTTTGCTATGCCGGTGCGATCACTGGTTGTCGCGGGTCGAGGGCTTTCGGCATGAGGTTCACTTCGACCGTCGTCGATTCTTTACTGGCGAAGGCTCGCAGCCTGAGTTCCACTTCAGCCGTAATCTAACTTTTGGTCAATTTTTGGCGTCGAGGGCTCGTAGCACGAACTTTAACTTCGACCATTATTGAATTTATTTTGGCGAAGGCACATGGCCTGAGTCCCAGTTCAATTGTAATTGAACTTCGATTGATTTTAGCGTTGAGGGATCGTAGCCCGGACTTTAACTTCAACTATTGTTGAATTTATTTTGGCGAAGGCACATGGCCTGAGTCCCAGTTCAATCGTAATTGAACTTCGATTGATTTTGGCGTTGAGGGCTCGTAGCCCGGACTTTAACTTCAACTATTGTTGAATTTATTTTGGCGAAGGCTCAAGGCCTGAGTCCCAGTTCGATCGTAATTGAACTTTGATTGGTTTTGGCATCGAGGGCTCGTAGCCCGAACCTTAACTTCAACAATTGTTGAATTTATTTTGGCGAAGGCTCATGGCCTGAGTCCCAGTTCAATCGTAATTGAACTTTGATTGGTTTTGGCGTCGAGGGCTCGTAGCCCGAACCTTAACTTTAACTATTATTGAATTTATTTTGGCGAAGGCTCATGGCCTGAGTCCCAGTTCAATCGTAACTGAACTTTGATTGGTTTTGGCGTCGAGGGCTCGTAGCCTGAACCTTAACTTCAACTATTGTTGAATTTATTTTGGCGAAGGCTCATGGCCTGAGTCCCAGTTGAATCGTAATTGAACTTTGATTGGTTTTGGCGTCGAGGGCTCGTAGCCCGAACCTTAACTTCAACTATTGTTGAATTTATTTTGGCGAAGGCTCATGGCCTGAGTCCCAGTTCAATCGTAATTGAACTTTGATTGGTTTTGGCGTCGAGGGCTCGTAGCCCGAACCTTAACTTCAACTATTGTTGGATTTATTTTGGCGAAGGCTCATGGCCCGAGTCCCAGTTAAATCGTAATTGAACTTTGATTGGTTTTGGCGTCGAGGGCTCGTAGCCCGAACCTTAACTTTAACTATTGTTGAATTCATTTTGGCGAAAGCTCATGGCCTAAGTCCCAGTTCAATTGTAATTGAACTTCGATTGATTTTGGCGTTGAGGGCTCATAGCCCGTACTTTAACTTCAACTATTGTTGAATTTATTTTGGCGATAGCTCATGGCCCGAGTCTCAGTTCAATCATAATTGAACTTTGATTGGTTTTGGCGTCGAGGGCTCGTAGCCCGAACCTTAACTTCAACTATTGTTGAATTTATTTTGGCGAAGGCTTATGGCCTGAGTCCCAATTCAATCGTAATTGAACTTCGATTGATTTTGGCGTTGAGGACCCGTTGCCCGGACTTTAACTTCAACTATTGTTGAATTTATTTTGGCGAAGGCTCATGGCCTGAGTCCCAGTTCGATCGTAATTGAACTTTGATTGGTTTTGGCGTCGAGGGCTCGTAGCCCGAACCTCAACTTCAACTATTGTTGAATTTATTTTGGCGAAGGCTCATGGCCTGAGTCCCGGTTCAATCGTAATTGAACTTTGATTGGTTTTGGCGTCGAGGGCTCGTAGCCCGAACCTTAACTTCAACTATTGTTGAATTTATTTTGGCGAAGGCTCATGGCCTGAGTCTCAGTTCAATCGTAATTGAACTTTGATTGGTTTTGTAGCCCTTCGTTCGTTGTTTTCCCTTTGTTTCTTACTTCAAGAAAAGCTACACGATCTTGCTATGAAATTCCCACAGACGGCGCCAAATTGTTTGACCAATTATATTCCTGGAGATTTATGGACCCGAAATAATTGTAAAAATTAAAGGGGCTAATCATAGCAGATCGTAACATACATGAAATTCAATAATGGAAAAAGATAATGGAGACATGTGTAGAGATAACAGGGGATGTTTAGTGATCTTTATTCATGATGATGGGTTGATCTGCCTCTCCGTGAAGAGGTTCAGATCTTTACAATCATGTTTTCCGGGATCTACTGTTACCCTGTCTTGTTGAAGGTGATTCTCACTCTGCTTTGTACTCTATATTTCTTAGAGCCCCCATGGGGAGAGAGTGGAACCCTTTTTCTGATAATTGCTTTGGTATTTATAGGTCTTTACTGAGATAGCTGACTTTCCTTGGGGATCGAGTCCGTGTCGTGGAATTGTTGTGGGCGCACCCACGGAGCGCCGTCTCCGCAAAAAGAGCTTTAGGCGGCTATGGGCGGCCGCTTGTGGTCGAGGGCGGCCTTATCGCTTACGGCGTCTACGCCAGATGGGTGCGGCCTCGATATTTTGCTGCCTTTATTTGGGCCAAGGGAGGTGATCGACATGTTATTTATAGGTTGATCTTTAAGAGGTCGAGTTATAGCTTATACACAACTCCAGCTGGATTTAATTTGTTCCCGGAGTTGGCTACCGGTAATCAAGCTCCGTCACCGGAAAATCAATCTTAGTTGCATGGGAACAATCAGAATAATAACAATTTGAATAATCTGAATGAACTTTCTCCCACCACACAACACTGAATTTTCATGGAGACCTTGATTTTGAAGGTGGGGTGATGTAGAAGTACAAAACCGGATTAGAGTTTTAAGTGGGAGTAGAGGGTCCGACAGGTTACGGGTAACCTGAACAGGGATGTGTTTTTTTAGCGAGAAATTTAAAAATAGCTAGATTTACCATTAGTCGTTGAAAAATAGTCAAGTTTTAAAAGTCATCGAAATTTAGGCACTTTTTATGTAAAGAGAAATCTAAGCGAAAACACTGTTCAAAATCCGGAAAATACGCCCGCAAATTTTACGGGAGTTCCAGTATAAGTATGCTACTCCCGCAAATTTTACGGGAGTTACAGGATAACTATGCTGGAACTCCCGCAAATTTTACGAGAGTTCAAGCATAATCATGCTGGAACTTTCGCATATTTTACGGGAGTTTCAGCAAGTATAAATATCCAGTATATATACTGGAGTTTGGAGCACTGGTGCTCAAGCCTCCCGCAAATTTTGCAGGTCAGTAAAGTATACCGATCCAGCATAATATGCTGGAGTTCGTATACAAATGCACCAGAGCTCCCGTAAATTATACGGGACTGGTCTCTATTGCAGTAAATAGTAGCTATTTTTCATAACTTCATAAATAGTGGCTATTTCTTAATAGCCAACCGTAAAAATAACCGTGCCACGCGATTTTGACGTTTTTTTTGTTGTTGGGTTGGGTCTTCACTTACACATTGACACATATTAAATAAGGGTAATATACAACTTTTGATGATAGAAAGACAGTGGTACATGTAAACGGAAAGTATAACGGAAAATATAATTGAACAGTAAACGAAATTAAAAGAGTGTATTTGGTCTTTTTTCAAATAATCTAAGTACTTGAATAACTACATAAAGATTTATAGCTTATTTTAGATTATAATTTTCAAAAGTATTCATTTCTTTCTTAAATTTCGTATTTAGTGAAACACCATCACAAAATTGTGATGGCTTAAGTAATTTCTATTGCTCAATCCATTTCATTTTATATAATAACTTTCAATTGGACACAATATTTGGAATTAAAAGAGAATCATTTGATACATATCAAAATTCAAAAGTACCCCTAGTACGTATTTGTGCTTTTAAATATGCCACAACTTATTGTAGCTATCTGAACAAGTCATAAGAATAAATATAAAGTTTAAAGTAAAAAAATAATAATAAAAGGTGTAATCTTTTTATTTTTTTAAACATATTAAAAAGGAATTCGTATCATATAAATTCAAAATAGAGGGATTAATATCCTAGTTCTATAGAAAGTGCCAGTCATAGACTATCTTCTTGTAACAATAGTGGTAAGTGAAAAAATATAAAATGTTTAATTGCATGGTTACCTAATATCTTGTCATGTTAGTTAAATTTGTCGCGTTCTTGTTTAAAAAATAATTCAGAGCTTGCACCTTATTTAAAAAGTTTATCACCTTTAAATAAACAAGTAACATGTTTTTATGCCTGATAATTGAATTGCTGGGAACTTAATTTAAACACAAATCTTAACTTATTCACGGTTGCATGGAGACTTCCTTTCAGACATCCAAATGTGATTTGATTCCTTTAGACCAAGTCAAGTCAAAGATTGAAGCATGAAACCAAGATTCATGACGATCATAGACCACCCTTGCTGACAAATAGGAGACTTTTAAAGTCTTTATTTAAGTTTCAAAGACTCAAGTCTAAAGAAATAAGTAGGAGGTACACTTTTATAATTAATATTAATAGCACATATTTTGACAACTCCAAAAAAATTCTTATTTACCCAACACCTTCTCCCCTTCCGTCCTATCCTTCTCAGCTGTCATGACCCCAAAATTCCACTTGAGACGGTCATAACGACACCAAATCTCTAAGACTAGATAATTCCAATATACAAAAAAACTAAAAGAAATAATAATTTAAAATATTAAATAAAGCTGATAAGTCTCATGATAACATCAATACTAATAACAATCACAATATCTCCAAAATCCGGTGAAACTGAGTAATAAGCGCTATGGATAATTAATGTACTAGTAATCTTTAATTACAACTCTTTGAGATAAACAGTAGTAAGGCAATAGAAGAGGGTTACTCCTATGCCTGCGAACGTCAAGCAAGTATACCTTCAAGTCTCCGATGTAACTGGGTCCATCATTGAAGTTCGGTAAGAGCAGATGTATTTGGATCTGCACAAAAATGTGCAGAAGCATAGCATAAGTACACCACAATGGTACCTAGTAAATATCAAGCCTAACCTCTATAGAGCAGTGATGAGGCCAGGTCAAGACGCCTACTATGAGAAAGAAATTCTTTACAGAACTATGACCGACCATCATATTAGCAAATAAACGTATTCCTAAGCTTAATGCTCGAAAACAATAAGGGATTAGCTTAAGGAGTACTAAAAAGGGTGCTAATAATAGTGGGACTCCTGCAGGTTATAATCTTCATAGAGTATAACATAATCTAATAACGAAAAGTAAAGAAATATATAACAATAGAACAATATGGTGATATAAGGCTGACAACGAGGATTAGAGCAATAAGGGACAACAAAGAGTGAGTATAAGATAAGAACAATAAGAGATCAAGAACCATAAAAGTACAATGTAGAAACAAAGGAAGGAAAGACAATTATCATTCAAATAAATAACTCTTTTCACATAGAGTGTTCAACAAGAATCACAACTGAGGTACCACACCTCTTTTTCACAGTTCACATATCATAATCACAAATTTTCTTATGTCGTCTCGTGAGCCTTACATTTATATTTTTAAAAATACTTTTTTCTAAAATAGCTACACGTGCTTTAGCCACATTATCTTACCGTGTGACTTCAAGTAATTCCCTTACTAGAAACACACGTATAAATCAAACCATGTCTCGCAACATGTACATCAACCCCTATCCTTATACTGCCGCATGAAGATCAACATCACAACATAGTAATCAACTCATACCACATATGTGCATATGGCACAACTTTTCCAAATTAACAATGCCAGTGTTATGTAACGATCTGGCCGGTCATTTTGAGAATTAGATCCCCGATCCCCTATTAACTGCTTCCCCCGTATCTATTTATGCTATTGTGAATTGCTGGGAGGTTTCATTTTGGTTTTTGAAATGTTTCGGGATAATTAGTACCTAAATGGAAGCTTAAGCTCTTAGAATTTGGACCTGTCACGACCCAAAATTCGCTAGTCGTGATGACACATAACCCAACATGCTAGGTAAGTTAACTAATAATTGTCTAATTTCAATAATAGTGATAAGACAATCAAACAAAGAAATTTTCTGAATCTTAAAACTTTTCCAAGGACTGGTAGTACAAATCATGAGCTTCCAAGAATAGAAGTTACAACCCGTCGATGCATAGCTTCTACCGAGCACTCGCATACATATACGAATGTGTGAAAGGAATTCAATGAGTTACATTTCAAGTTGAATCAATGTCACACGATAAGGAAAGAAAGATGGGATGTATATCCTAAATGTCCTGTAGTCTCTCAAAGATTGGTATAGACGTCATCATATGATCCGCAAAACTCTACTAGACACTTGCTCATGACTTGTAAAACCTATGAACCCAGAGCTCTAATACCAATCTGTCACGATCTAAAATCCGCTAGTCAGGATGGCACCTAACCCAACCTGCTAGATAAGCCAACTAATAACTATCTTTCAACAATAGTGATAAGCAATCAAACAAAGATATTTTATGACTCTTAAACCTTTCCCAAGGACTGGTAGTACAAATTATGAGCTTCTAAAAATAGAATTTACAAAATTGATATGAAGTAAATACATCTTCTGTTTGAAAAGTACATAAATATAGTTTTCACAAAACTAAGGCTACCATGAACAAGAGGCAGCTACAAGAGGAACGCAAGTACATATTTCCAACAACCATCGAGCACAGCAACAACAACAGCCAACATCTATACGCAATGTGCAGAAGTGTAGTATTAGTACAACCGACCCCATGTACCGAGTAAGTAAGAAAACTAACCTTAGGCTAAAAGTAGTGATGACCTAGAACATAGGTCCGGTCCAACACCAATAATTAATAGTTGTGCATAACAACGTAGAGCATATAAATAAGAAAGTAACTAACCGATAAAAATGCTCAGCTTTTTCACAATTTTCAGAAAATATTTCCACTTTTCAAGAATATCAGTGAAGACTTAAATCCTTTAACAAAATTATCATAAATATGAGATAATTTGAAAATTGCAAATTTTTTCAAAAATCCTTTCCATAATAAATTATATGTTTTGTTTCTTTTAAGATAGCAAGTGTGAAATACCTCTCTATACCAACATATCAATGTGTGTAAGAAGTCATGAATGACGTGATACCGAACAACATGAGGAAAAATGCATCTCTATTCTTGTATGTCAATTTTTGCATGTCAGTACCATGTATCTCAGAGATGAATCATGTACTCACACTCTCAAAGTACTCAATCTCACTGTCTCACACTTTTTACTAATCATGCTCAACCACTCGGTATTGATATGGCCCATATGTCCTAGGGAAATCCACCCAGAATATATACAACACTAACTATAAGTCACCTACTACTGAGGGAAAAGGGCAGTCCAACCCTGTGGAGAAATTCATCTCCAGGTATCAAGTACATCGAACAAATCCATGTCCAGGGAAATTCATTCCTCAATAATATCATCTGCGCTCACTAGGGGTGTTTACAGATTCCAGAGGGCTCCTACATCCCAAGCGCTATCATAATCATCAATATAATCGCTACTTCGTGTACCCTGATCCTATAATAGCCACTCATAAACATGCTCTGAGCCTCTCTCAGTCATTAGTCTCTCCAGTCTCATCACGGGCTCAAAGTATCATGAAACTAGCACGACAACAATGATATGATATATCAATACACAACAACTTAGACTGAGATAAGATATGAATGCATGAATATGAGTGAGTACGAAATTTCAATGAAATGAGTGAGATAATAGTAAGAAGTGACCACTATGGGTCCTAACAATATCGACATAAGGCCTAAATATGATAGCTAGCGTGAATCACAGTTTAGTTACTTAATCATATGGTGAAAACATATATATCAACAAAATAGGGTCACTAAACAGTGCCATGAAAACAAAGGAGTCATAATTCAATGAGTGTAGGCCCACATGCCCATTACCTAGCATGTGTGTCACCTTATAATCAATCGTATAGCACATAACTTGGGATGTCATACCCTCAACACTAAGTTCAGAAGAGTTACTTACCTCGAACAAGCCAATTCCAATGCCGAGCAAGCGATAATTCAGAAATATCATCACATGCGTTCTCACCCCTGAACAACTCAAAACTAACTGAAAACAACTCAATATATCAAGCAATGCTAAAGTAACCAATCCCAATCAAAAAAGGTTGAATCTTTAATCAAAAGCCCAAAATCGGCCAAAAAGCGCAACTCGGGCCCGCACCTAGGAACCCAACAAAACTTATAAAATTCGACAACTCATTTAATTACGAGTCCAACCATAATAATTTCACTCAAATTCGACTCTGAATCGATGTTCAAACCTCAAAATTTCACTTTGTGATATTTTAGACAAAACCCCCAAAATTTCACTTTTAAATCATTGATGTTCTAAACGTCAATACCACACAGGGGGGGGTGATTTGTGTGGTACCTAATTTTTGCTCTAGAAGAACCTGGTTCTTCTAAGTGTTGTAACTACAGCAGTTTGCGGAATAATAAATGCTGAAAGTAAAGTACACATATATTTTTATGTGAAAAACACGTGGCTCAAAAGGTGAAAAAATCACGACCTACTACTCAGTAGGATTTTCCCAAACTCCACTAAAATTACTAAGCCAAAAACTACATTTACAAAGACTCTTTTTAAACCTAAGGATTAACTCTAATCTCAGTGTGGCACACAGCCTCAACTGTTGCGACACATTCAAGTTAACTCTAACTTGAATACTCAATGCACCTAATATAATTGCTTCTATAAAAGCTGAAGGTACAATATGAAAACTTACTAAAATTAAACTAAACTTTGAATAAACACAATGATGAAACTGGTTCTTCTATCTTAGTTCATGTAGCTTCAGATGTGCACACTTGTATCTCGCATATATTGCTTGCAAAAAAAACTTGATTCCTTTTTTCTCTCAAATATTCTTTACTTTTGCTTATGTGCATTATCTGTAAAAGAGAACAACTTAGTTATTTAATATATTAGCAGTTAGAGTTTGATCAAGACTCTATCGCTTATCCCTTTGTCGATTTCTATCCTTAACTACTACAAACTCTCATCCTTATCATGGCTTAGGATTGTGTTCTCTTATTTTAAGAAGACTATTCCCCTTAGAACTCAATGCAACCTTTTTGATCATGTTTAGAAGATATTTGTTGCATACGCCTCAGTACATATCTTCCTCACATGCCTTCCATGTGCGGTGCTTATGACTAACTATGTTTCTCATGACGGACCAGGTCTTTCTCCTGATGTTTATTTGTCAATCTTCAAAACTTCAACTAAACTTGGCCAACAAATTCCCCCTTTTTGATGATGACAAACTCTGTGCTTTTAGTGATCATAGAACCCGTGAATCTTAGCTGAAATATCAACACTTTGAATTTTTTTAGAACACCAGATTTTAAGTTAGGTCATAAACATCACTTGTTCAGATAAAACATTTTAAGCACAATATCTTCCCCCTTTTGGCATCACCGAAAAGTTGCATAATTAAGGTGAACTCAGTAATCTAATAAGTACTCATGGCCACTGGGGCAACTGCAAGTGAACACATGCTTTAGTTAACTCAACTCAAAAAAATAACTATAAATATCAAAATTAACAAAAACAAGATAAGATGCATTCGTTAATTAGCAAGTAGTTCCTACAAAGCAGTCTACAAAAAGAAAAATAGAATTATTGAACTATGAGCAAAACAAATAAAGAAACATCTAAAACACCCAAACTGGGTCACTGAGGGATCTTGACTGGTGCACACTAGGATAAAATAGCTAAGGCTTATAAGAGCTAGAGGGTTGGGTTTGTAGCAGTTTCAACATTTGTTTGAGCATTCCTTCATTTTTCTCCTTTTCTCTTGCAAGTTCAGCTCTCAACCCATTTGTTTCTCCCTCCAATTCAGCAACTCTTGCCTGAAGCCTTGCTATTTCAGCATCCTTTGCTCCAACCTCTTAAACTAAGGCTCTGAACTTGCTATTCACATGAGTTTTTGCTGATGAGCCAGGTTCAACTGGAGCTGTGTTGAACAGATAGTCACAAGCTTGAAGTGTCTTGCTACCAAAATGTTCTTTGCTCGATGCCGTTTCCCACTTTTTCAGGGGAACATTTAATCTTTCAAGCACAGTTGTCAAGATAAATCCATAGGGAATGTCATGAGCTTTTGATCCATTTAACACCCTCTTAAGTAGTTTCACAATGAAGGCAGGCCAGTTGATTTGCTTTCCATCATTCAGTCATTGCATAAGCACCAGATCCATATAATTTGCTGTATGTATCCTTTCCTGTCTGGGCAGGAGACATTTGTTGACAAATTCGAAGAGCACTTTGTGATTTGGCCTCATTTCATTTTTCTGAACAGCCCTGTCCTCATGCACCTCTTCCTCTGATGTGGTGTCATTAAAATTTCTAGTAATCTGAAGATCAGTAGGCAGTCCATCTAGGCAAGGCCACCTCTGCCTTATATAGCCATCATATCCCTAACTAGGGATGCCTAAAATCTTGCCCAGCTTCACTTCACTAAACTTCACCTTGACACCCATCACCTTGCTAGTCACTACCCCATTTTTCACTGTTCCATTGGCCATAACGTCAACAAGCTCAGTCCTAGCCAACTTTCCATCCATCTGATGAACCATATTCTTCCAGACTTGAGCTTCTAAAACAGACAGAAGCTTTATTATCCCTGGCTCCTCCAGGTCCCTGAGCAATCTTCACTTCAAAATATTTCTTTTGCCAAACATGGCATGTCTGTCCAGTTCTTTTTCAGATTCTTCTTCTTCTTCCTCACTTCTCCACTCATCATCTTCTTCGGTAGTTTTGACTTGCTTTCCTTTTCCAGTTGACCTTGTTCTTTTGGCAAGAGTAGATTCAACAGGTACTGATTTGGTAGACTTTTTGACAGAAGTCCTGATTCCCTTGGACTTTGCTACTGGAATTTTCACAGTGGGACTATCATCTAGATGGACCCGTTCCATCTCTTGTTCTTCTTCCTCAACAACAGTCTATGAACTTTGACCAATTTTTTCTTTCACCTTTTCTTTCTTCTTTTTCTTGATTTCCTCCAAGGCCCTTTTTAATTCCCCTTCACTCTCTCTAACTCTGCTTCTTGTAGCTCTAATCCTGACAGTAGACTGGTTGGTGATTTCTTTCTTTTTTTGGTTGGTTTTGCTGCAACAGGGGGTTTTTTGTGATGAGGCTTTTCGTTTCTTTGGGTCATAACTTGCCCCCACTTTCTTTAGTAAGTCAGCCAAACTTTCTTCATCAGATGAACCAGGTTCATCTTGCACTTTGCTCAGATTTATTAACCCCTCAGCTGCCTCCCCTGACCCACTTCCCCTTGACTTTGATACTCCTTCTCCCTCGTTCCCACAAATGGCTAAGATCTCTTTCTTCCTTTTCTTTCAATTTTCATACTCACCCCCACCTATATATCTAGCAGCCCCTATCAGAACAAATATACTTTCCTCTCTCTATACCACATCTGAAAAGACATAATATGTATCAACTTCCCTTTGAGTTTCCTTGAGTTTTGGTCTGTTCAGAAGACCCTGGTTCATCACTTTTACTTGTGGTGATGGAATCATCAGTTTCTGAACTCGAGTTGGACTCAGTTACAGGGCTTGCTTTCTTTTGACTTGATTGAAGTTTTTCATTCAAGGTTTTCCTCAAAGAACCGATTGCTACAGTTTTTCTTGCCAGCATTTCTGGCGACGAAATCTAGGTTTAGGATTTTCAGTAGGTGGTGTGGAAGATGAGGTGTTGGGTGAAACGGGGTAATGGAGTGCCTGAGTTATCTTGTGGATTTGTCATTTTGAGAGAATTTCCCTAAGTGAATTTTTCGTGGTGTGGAAGCTATGGAAAGTTACAAACATGAAAGAGAGAGAGTTCATGTATCTTTGAGGAATTGATAATTGAAGAGTGTTTTGGGGGTTTTAAAGAAGGAGATAATTGCTCAGATTTTGCAGCCTTTTCAGTAGTCACATAGAAGTCTAATCAAATTAGAGTTTCGGTCTCCTTAGATATTAAATTTAATTGCTAGGATTTAAGTAAGGTTTCCGTTATGTTTAGACTTCTAGTTTCAATGAAATTGGTTCAATAAGCTCAACGGATATTATTTTGGACTTTTGGTATATCTAGAATTCTTGCTCATAATTGATAATTAAAATTTTCTAATTGTGCAAAGAATAGAAACATACCTGAACTTTTCATGAGCATCCTTTGATGAACCAGGTTCTTCAAGTGACACTTCTCTTGATTATGCCTTGTATGACAAAATAGAAATTTTGTAAGAGTTTAATAAATTTATAAACACATGTCACAAGAGTATACTATTTACATTATGAGATTGAGTAGAGATTAGTCTAATATTCACACAGATTAAGAACTCCTAACCAAAAATAAAACCAATTTTTTTTCATTCATTTTTTCCTGTGCTTTCTGAACTGGTTCTTTTAGGTGATCTTAATCATCCCTAACTCCAACCTATTCCTTTCAAAATTTACTACTTAAAGCCTTGGTGAAGATGTCAGCTATTTGCTTATCAACTGCACAGAATTCTATGGAAATTAGCCCTTTCTCATATTGTCTATCAAGAAATGATGTCTGACATCTATATGCTTAGTTCTTTTGTGATGAACCGGGTTCTTTGTCATGCTTATAGCACTAGTGTTGTCACAGAATATTGGTATGCATCCTACTTCTATACCAAAGTCTACTAATTGTTGCTTGATCCACAGAAGTTGAGCACAACAAGAAGCAGCAGCTACATACTCAGCCTCAGCAGTAGATAATGCTACTGAATTATGTTTCTTGATGGCCCATGATACAAGACATGAACCAAGAAAATGAGCCATACCTGAAGTGCTTTTTCTAATCACTAGAAAACCTGCATAGTCAGCATCAGCATATCCTACTAGATCAAAGTTACTACCTTTAGGATACCATAGACATAATTCAGTGGTCCCTTTCAAGTATCTCAATATTCTTTTAACAATAGTAAAATGGGACTCTTTAGGATTAGCCTGAAAATGTGTACAAAGTCCTACACTGAAAATAATGTCAGGTCTACTTGTAGTAAAATACAAGAGTGAGCCAATCATACCCTTATACGACTTTTGATCAACTGATGAACCAGGTTCATCAGCATCTAATTTAGTGGCAGTTGCAATAGGTGTATCTATTTCTTTAGAGTCTTCCATTTTAAACTTCTTGATTAGTTCCTTTGTATATTTCTGTTGATGAATCATGATTCCATTTGAGCTTTGTTTTATCTATAGGCCTAAGAAAAAAATTAGTTCAAAACCACCATACTCATTTCAAATTCACTGCCCATTAGTTTTGCAAATTCCTTGCTCAACTTATCTGTGGTGGCCCCAAATATGATATCATCAACTAGCATCATTACATATCTTTTACCACCTCTGCTCATGGCTCTCATTGTACCACAAAGATCCATATGAACCAGTTCCAACGTATTGAAAGTACTTACCATTTTCTTAGGTTTAAAGGATGATCTTACCTGCTTCCCCCTTGCACATGCCTCACAAACCTTGTCTTCCTTGAAATTGATATTAGGTAGCCCTATTACCAAGTCCTTGGAGACTAATTTGTTTAATTGATTTAGACTGGCATGACCGAGTCTTTTGTGCCAACGGAGGGGATTATTAATTACCACACTTAAGCAGGTGAGTTCATTTTTAGAGAGAGTTGACAAATATACAATGTAAATATTGGTAACTCTCCTTCCTTGCAAAAAAATATTGTCAATAGTAAGGCTAATCACAAAACATTTTGTGGAAGTGAAGGCCACAATGTTACCTCTGTCACACAGTTGTGACACACTTATCAGGCTATACTTTAAGCCATCTATCAAATAGACATTCTCAATGGAATGAGAGTCTGTTTTTCCTACCTTTCCAACACCAATGATCTCACCTTTCTTTCCATTTCCAAAGGAGACATTACCTCCTTTTAGGTTCTCAAGTGAAAGGAACTGGTTTGTTACCAGTGATATGTTTTGAGCAGCCACTATCCATGTACCATATTTGGCTACTTCCTTTCAGTTGATCCTGCAAAAGAAATCATGGGTTAGTCTTAAGAACCCAAACTAGTTTGGGTCCCTTTCTATGGGCAAAGGGATAAATCAAATTTTTCTTTGCCCAACTAGGTAGTTTGTGCTTTTCTTTAACAAAAGCTTTGTTCTTTTGACCAGCCTTTTCTCTAGCATTACATTCATTTTTGTAATGGCCAGTCTTACCACAGTATGTGCAAATCTTATTCTTAGGAAGTGTGAAATACTTGTTTTTGGGATCCCATTTTGGAGCTTGAGTCCCAAATCCAAGTCCTCTCTTATTGCTATTATGATGTTCTTGTAGCCAAGAGAGTGCATCAGAAGCCTTGTTCCATTTGCATGTTCTATCTAATTCATGCTTCACCTTTCCTAAATCTTCTTTTAAGACTTTAATCAACTCATCTTTCTTGTACATTTCATCTTTAATTTTTCCTATATTTTTTTCTAAGATGAGAGATTATTGATTAGCCATTTTCTTACCTGTCCCTAATTTTAGTTTAATGTTTTCATATCCGAGTTCCAGATTCTTATTTTCAAGTTGATGAACCTGGTTCTTCAACTCAGTACTTATGTTGTCACTCTTATCAGCCCTAGACTCAAGTCTTTTACATTTTTCTTCTAGGATAACACATTCTTTAGACATAATATCTTTCTCACTGTTTAATATTTCAGACTCATCTATGAAGTCCATCATCAAATCAACCAGTTTTTCTTTGGATACAATTTTTATCTTTTCTTTAAGGTGTAGGATACTTACCTCATGTTCATCTTCTGATTCTCTAGTAGCCATAAGAACTTACTCATCTTCAGCTTCATTTTAAGAGTCCCCATCTGATGTTACTTCCTATGCAGCAACCATGGCTTTAGTTGATCCCTTATTCCTTTTTGGTTGAACATGTTCCTTCTTCCTGTTTCTTCTTTCAGCTCTTTCTTTCTTCCATTCAATCTGCCATTGCGGATAATTTTTGATGTGGTGATCAGTCTTCCCACACTTGTAACAACCTTCATTGGTTTGTTTCTCTGGAGCTCTGGATTTGCTGAATGTTGTTCCTTTTGAAGTACCCTTTCCTCTCATAAGGAATTTCTTGAAATCTCTGGTTATCATAGCCATCTCATCATCTTCAAGATCTGATCCTTCTGAAATTCTGAGAGCCATACTTCTTTCATTCTTTGGAGCATCCATTTTCATTGTTTGCCTTCTTAGTTTATAGGCAGTGATATTTCTAATTAGTTCATCTAACTTTAGAGTAGCAATGTTCTTTGATTAACAAATAACAATGATTTTGCTTTCCTAGGAGATTGGCAGAACCCTAGTTAGGATTTTCTCCACCTTGTCTTCTTCAAGGATAATCCTTCCAAGAGACCCAAGTTCATTTGTCAGTATAGTGAACCTGGTATACATTTCTTGAATAGTTTCTTATTCTTTCATGGTAATGTTTTCATATTGAGAATACAGTAGAGTTCCTCTTGACCTCTTTACCTGAGGTGTTCCTTTATAAGCCACTTGTAGAGTGTCCCATGTCTCCTTGACAGTAGCACAGCCTTGAATCCTGCTGTACTCATCGGGACCCAGTCCACAAACCAACCATTTCTTGGCTTTTGCATTTTTCTCCCATTCCCTTAGATCCTCAGCAGTACAATCTACCCTTGTCTTTGGAACATCTACTCCTTCAACATTCTTCTTGGTTGTAGCTAAAGGACCATCAGTGATGATATCCCAAAGCTCATAATCTTCTCCTATGATATGGTCCCTCATTCTGTTTTTCCACCAGGAGTAGTAGAGGTCGTTGAAGAGAGGAGGCCTAGTAGTGGATTGCCCTTCCCAGTTCCTAGGTGGTGCACTCATGTTGATCTTTCCTAAGGTGTTAACCGCTTCAAGGATAACCCGCTCTAATACCAATTGATTTTCTAAACATCAATACTACACGGGGGGGGGGGGGTGTGATTTGTGTGGTACCTAATTTTCGCGCTAAAAGAACCTGGTTCTTCTAAGCGTTCTAACTACAACAGTTTGCGGAATAATAAATGCTGAAAGTAAATCACATAGATATTTTTACGTGGAAAACACCTGGCTCAAAAGGTAAAAAAACCACGACCTACTACTCAGTAGGATTTTCCCAAACTCCACTAAAATCACTGAGCGAAAAAAGACTCTTTGTATACCTAAGGATTAACTCTAATACTAGTGTGGCACATAGCCTCAACTGTTGCGACACTTTCAAGTTAACTCTAACTTGAATACTCACTTCACCTAATACAATTACTTCTATAAAAGTTGAAGGTACAATATGAAAACCTACTACAATTGAACTAATTTTAAATAAACACAATAATAAAACTGGTTCTTCTATCTTAGTTCATGTAGCTTCAGATGTGCACACTTGTATCTCGCATATATTGCTTGCAAAACAAACTTGATTCCTTTTGGCTCTCAGATATGCTTTACTTCTACTTATGTGCATTACTTGTAAAAGAGAACAACTTAGTTATTTAATAGATTAGCAGTTAGAGTTTGATCAAGACTCTCTCGCTTATCCCTTTGTCGATTTCAATCCTTAACTACTACAAATTCTCATCATTATCATGGCTTACAATTGTGTTCTCTTATCTTAAGAAGACTATTCCCCTTAGAACTCAATACAACCTTTTCGATCATGTTCAGAAGATATTTGTTGTATACGTCTCAGTACATATCTTCCTCACGTGCCTTCCATGTGCGGTGGTTATGACTAACAGTGTTTCTCATGATGGACCAGGTCCTTCTCCTAATGTTCATTTGTCAATCTTCAAAACTTCAGCTAAACTTGGCCAACAATCACCAATCAAATGCTAAAAACGAAGATGGATTCATTAAATATAATCAATATCAAGTATAAAACACTTACCCCAATCCATATGGTGAAAATTACCTCCAACAATTGTCCAACTCCGAGCTCCCCAACTCAAAATATGACCAAATGAACAAACCTTCGATATTAAGTACTTTTGTCTAGATGTTTTTCCTCGTTTTGCATGCAAAATGATCCCAAAACTTTCTTTTTATGCCTTCAATGGATTATTTGTGAAATTTCAGTAAATATAGGCTTTTGAATCACTCCATTTAACGTTATAATGACGGAGATGTGTTGGTTTCAATATTTAGAAATAGTGCAAATTTTTAAATACGAAGTCAGTGGCAATTTTATAATTAATCTGAAAAATCTGCAACCCAATTCTAAGTAAAATAACCAAAAAATCCCCATCGATGTCCAAATTTTAAAGTTCATTTTTACTACAGATCCGTAATTACGATGCAGATCAAATGATTCAACAAAAATAGAGATCAGAGCTCATTTGTTCAATATGGGACCACTTATGCTTGAAGAAACGACGCCGAAACATAAGAAAAATGAGCGCACCACAACCCAATTCTATCCAAAACTCACCCAAGCCTCTCGGAACCCCGTAAGAACATACCAACAAGTTCCATAACATAAGAAGGACTTATTTGAGGTATCATATCATGCATAATAACATCATAATGCTGGAGCATATCTCAAATCAAACTTAATGAACTTTCAAACTTTTGACTTCCAAAAACTAGCACCGAAATATATCAAATCAACTCGGAATGAACTCAAATTTTGCAAAAATGTCCTAATACATCCTACGGAGATACTTATGCCCCCAAACTATGGAGCAAAGTGCAAATGCTCAAAACGACCATTTAAGTTATTATATAATCGTAGTCGGAACATTGTGAAGATGGCTACGAAATAGAATTTCATTAATTCCGTTAGCCCATTTGGGTGATTTTTTAGGGGCATGTCTCGATTGTGTTTTTGAGGTCCCTATCTCATTTAGGATCAAAATGCAAAAGTTGAATTTTGGGTATTTTGGGGCGGTAGTGGAATTTTTTATATCGAGGTCAGAATCCAATTCCAGAAGTTAGTGTAGGTCTGTAGTGTTGAGTATGACTTGTGTACAAAATTTGAGGTCAATAACATATGGCTTGATGGGTTTCGGCCTCGGTTATAAAAACTTGAAATTTCAAGTTCATTAAGTTTAGATTGGAGGTTGATTTGTGTCTTTTAGAATTGTTTATGTGGTTTGAGGGCTCGACTAAGTTCATTTGGTGTTTTAGGATTGGTTGGTATGGTTGCTTAAGGTCCCGGGGGCCTCATGTATGTTTCAGATGCTCAACGGATGGAAATTGGACTTAGGCCAAATTGTTGAGTTGCCAGTTCCCAATGCTTTTGCACTTGCGGAGGGGACATCGCAAGTGCGGATTCACAAGTGCAGCAGTGAGGGCGCATAAAGGAGAAGCTCTTAGGCTGCTTAGTGAGAAGAAGGAGGGCAACTTGTTACATTGGTGATGTGAAACATACAAGAGCTCGAATTATGAGAGTTATTTGATGGAGCAGTTAACTTTATGCATCCCAAGCTTTGCTTTCTTTGGCCTTTTTAGGTTAACGCCCTTCTCTATCGTATCAGCTGCAAAAAAAGATGGAGGCCGTAGAGCACCTCAAGGGAGATATTGATCGCATCAGAAACGCTTGTGGAGAGCTAATGGCTCAGGTGCAAGCTCATTCTTTAGAGGAGGCAAGTGCCTTGGCCAAGGTAGGGCGGAGCTAAGCCGAGCCAACGCTGATCAGGAGATGGCGGTCCGTATAAAGGATGCTGCAAATGCTCAGGCTGAGCTGAAGTGAGCCCTCGATCGGGAAAAAAGGATTGAGGAATATGTCTGTTGCAGATCCCAAAGCGAAGCACTCGAGGAGATTGGTGCGAGGGGCTTTATTCTTTCTGATGAATTGGACAAAGAAAATGTAGAAGAGCGTGACGCACGGTCATTTTTTGCCATGGGGCGTGGAGTGAATCGGCTGGAGCTCTTCGGAATAGATCATAGATTGTGTCGATCTGTTGCTTTATTTGTGATATATATAGAACATGTCTATTTATGGAGGGTGTGTCTATCCTCCCTTTTCCTCTGTGTGCATGAAATGAGAAGATACTTTGAAGCCTTACTTTTTCTGCATATCCTTTTATTATCGTTCCCGACCAGATTAGTTTCAATGTTTGGTGGGATCCTCACAGGTCCGGGACAGACCGGGCCAACCCGTTGCTCCTAGGAGTGTTTCTTGATGTGAGCGAGCGTTGCGATCCCTTCGCCTTCTTCGGCCGTTTAGATCCAGTCTCCGAGTCGCTTTGTGAGTCAAGCTGTTACGGTCATTTAAGCTCTTCCCCATTCGTATGGTCGGGTGACAGTGGCTTACTTTGCTTTAGGCTGAAATGAACTTATAAGTGGATGACCCCGGGGTTTACTCGGCTAGCAATTGTGGCATTTGTGTCGTGCCCTTAGGCATGCTGTAGCTTTGTACTTATTGTGGGTCCAGTCTCCGAATCTCTTTGCGGTTCGAGCTTTAATTAATCCTTAAGCTATCAGTTTTGGCTGGCGACAAAAAATATACGTGTTATGGAAACCTTCTGAAAATCTTTCTCTAATTGACTTAGGGTGAGATTTTTTTCTATTAAAATTTCAAAAGTTGGAAAATAAAATTCATGCATTACAGGGTGGTCCTTAGTTTGTTCTAAATCATTTTCTATCTGTTCTCCAATGGGAACCTAAGTTTAAGGCTTCTGAGACAAAATTAACAACATATGTTGGTTAGACGTTTACCCAAATTACTTACAGAGTTATGATTATCAAATTCTACAAAAGTTAGGCTAGAAAATAGGTAAGTTATTATCAGTGGACATTTGCACTTCTTCAACTACAAGAGGACAATATTCTAGATTATACGTGGAAGTAATATTAGATCTGCCTTTAAAGACACACTTATACATTGGTAATCATAAACAAATTATCCTCTATGAAGGATTAAATTTACTTTGTATTAAGTGTGGTCACATGGGTCATAATCAAAGGACTTGCAACTACTTTGTAAATGAAGATTCTTCCACAGAAATATCGCACAAGGATCATCCCATGGATGTTATTAACTCCAATTCCAATACATCTATACGACTAATGGAGCATGGAAACTTGTTCAATTCCCAAAAAAAACCCATCCTTAGAAGATCTACTTACATGAATAATTCATTGTCAGTAATACCTCCAGTGGAGACAAGGGTGGTATGTCAGTCAGGCAAGCAAAGAGTGATTAACCCTAATAATTTTCCGTTTACTAAGTTAACTTTAACTCCTTTAAAATAATACTAATACTCCTGGTTCTAAGCTACCCTACTCCCATAACCCCGTGTTAACATAGATGATACACCTGATAATGATGCCTCTTTATTAAACCCAATACCTAATAATTTACAACTATCAAAGACCACTCAAGTGCCTAAGCACTCGGTCCAATCAAGACAATATTCAAAACCTACTATTCCTCAAACATCCTTACTATCCGTGCAACTAGACATGACAACACTTCTCGTATGCAAAGCATGCCCCAATACCTAACCACACCCTTTTCATCTACACACGAAAAACATTCACAAAACCTTGCAGACCCTCTACTTCCTCCTTAAATATCGGAATCCCTCCATCACTTCAAGCTATTGTTGCTATGAAAATAGGAAATAATGAGTCCTCTACTACTCTCCTCCAGTCCAATACTCCATCTTCTTGTCAATGTCTTCAACTGCCATCCACAACCATTGACATTGCTCCATCTCCAATTCATAAACCACATATAGTCTCTACCACCTTGACTCCTCCACTATCAGAATCTCTTATTGTAGATAATGTTTCCCTTCAACTTCCTCAGTCATCTAAGACAACTAAGAGCTCAAACAAGGAAGAACACTCAACACCTTCAATACATTCCTAACTCTCCCTCTCACCCTCCACCTCATCTGATAATGGAGCCCAATACGATAATCTACACGGCTCAAACACCACATGCACCAACACTACTAGCATCTTGGCTAGAGGCAGGTTTGCACAATCATGCACTGATATTCACATTGGAAGTAAATCACTAAGAGGTGACGATCCTAATCAATCAACCAAGGAATTTAGCACAAATAATGGCGGAAATGCAATTGGGGACGAACCTTTATGCTTATTTCCATTGGTGTATAATGCAGGCACCCGACCTTGAACCATACCAACCTCTACCCCTATCCACTTAAGTTTAGGATCATACAAATCTCCATCTAAATCTCCTACACATGCCATATTATCCTTTAACTACTCCAAACACCCCTTGGATCCAACCCTACTAGGATCCTCAACCTCAAACACCTCTTTTGAGACCAGTAAACCCCCTCCCCCCACCACCAATACTACCATATCCTCCCCCATCTCTACAACATCATAATCAACTAGAACAAGATGGGCATGATGTGAATTTTCAGGCAGAGTTAGATGCAGCCATCATATATAACAGAGAGATACGCCCAATCAATGCATGTCTGGATGGCATAAAAGTCTTTGTCCAAAAGGAAGAGTTCGAAAGAAAGATGTTCATAAGGTGCCCACAAAATCTGCTTTCAACCTCATTCCGCTTGAGGCAAAAAACAAATGAAGTGGTGGGAAAATATGCGATGTTATTTCTTCCTACATTAAGGCTTTGTCTAGGAGAGTCCAGTAACGATCAAATGAATCCCATTTAAGCCATATGAATTTCATCATTTGAAACTGTAGGGGTGCTCAATCAGTTGAGTTTCACAGGAATTTTAGGTCCTTAATATATTATAATCGACCTACTTTGGTGGTTCTTTTGGAGACACACTGCCGATCCCATTAGATTTTGAAGGATGATTTTGAGTTCACCTGTAAGATTAAGGTATCTGTTGTGGGGCACTCAGGAGGGATTGTTATTCTATGGAATGCAACTCTTGTAAATATGGAGTAGGTGGGCACATCTACCCTAAAGATCCATTACCATGTTCAGGTTCTCCCATTACCTTTTACTTTCTTATTTTGGTGCTATTTATGCAAGTAATGACGTTGCATCTAGACCAGTATTATGGGATAACATTAGGTGTATATTTGATAATTATAAAGGGCTTTGGCTGTTAGGAGGGGATTTCAATAAAATATTACATGCCGTAGATAAATTTGGTTGTTTGCCTATAAATAATGCTAGAGCTAATAGATTATTAGACTGTTTTAATTACTGCCTGTTAAATGATTTAGGATATAAGGGTGGTCGTTACACTTGTACAAATGGTAGACATAACAGTGGTAATATCTTAGAACGTATCGATCGGGTGTTAGCTAATTATGGGTGGATAGCTAATTATTCTGATGCTTTGGTAACATAGCTTCCCCGAACTCATTCTGATCATTTCCCTATTAAGATTGAGTTACAACACTGTTCTATGCCTAGGAAAAAAATCTTTAGGCTAGAATCTATATGGACTACCCATCCTACCTTCTGCGCAGTAATAGAATAAGTTTGGTCGGATAAACTTTACTTGATTCCTGCTATTAATCAATTTGTTGAATATATACAAGTGTGGAATCAAAATACTTTTGGTAACATTTTTAAGCGTAAACATAAATTACTGGCAAGAATATGTGGGATTCAAACCTCTATTCACTATCCAACTAGTCTATTTCTACAAGACTTGGAAAAATCTTTAATTTTGGAATTTAATCACATTCTCCAGCTTGAGGAGGAATTCTGGAAGTTAAAATCAAGAATAAATTAATTAAATAATGGCAATTCTAACACCAAATTATTCCACCTAACAACTTTAAACCGATGCAGGCATAATCATATAACTGCTCTTCAAGACATAAGAGGAAATTGGATTACTGGCCCTCAAAACATTTGAGATGATATTACTCAATACTATAGTCATCTCTTTACTACTCAAAAATGCAATTCTATAAATTTCTCTTTCCTACACCCTTTTAATATATTAACATCAACTAAGAAATCTAGTTTAACAACTCCTACACAAGATTATGAAATTCTAAATGCCATGAATTCGTTTCAACCCCCTTAAGGCACCTAGCTCAGGCGGATTTCATCCTTTATTTTATCAAAAATATTGATATAGCATAGGGACTTCTGTCAAATATTTTTGTCATAAGGTTTTCTTGGACCACCAAATTGATTCTACTATAAATACGATCTTTATTTGCTTAATTCCTAAAAATAAGAATGCATCTACTATATCACAATTCCGACCTATAAGCCTTTGTAATACAATCTATAAGATTATTATAAAAGTTATTGTTAATAGAATAAAACTAGTTCTGGAACATCTTATCCATCCTACTCAATCTGATTTTTAGAAAAAATAGACGAGTAGCTGATAATGCTATTATTGTACAAGCAATTATATCTAGGTTCCATAGAATGAAGGGTAAAACTTTTAATATTATGCTTAAGCTGGATCTTGAAAAGGCTTTTGATAAGCTGGAATGGTCTTTCATTTACAATACATTACAAAATCTAAAATTTCCTCCAACTTTTGTTAAATTAACAATGTCTTGAATTACCACTACTACTACAACTATTCTAATAAATGGTACACCTACATGAGGTATTAGATAGGTGATACTCTATCACCTTATACTTTTATTTTATGTTTAGAGATGATGTCAAGGAAAATAAACTCTGAAGTTGGTTATAATATTTAGCATCCCATTTCAATAGGTAGAAGCGAACCTCAATTATGTCATATATTCTTCGTGGATGATATTATTTTGATCTAAAAAATTACACCTATATCATGTCAGCTCATAATTAACACCATCAATCAATTTACTCACCATTCTGGACAAATTATTAACTTCAGAAATCTAGGATTTTCTCTCCATAAATTATGATACTAATATGAAGGTTTTAATACAACACATTTTTCACATAAGTGAGGGCAAATTAAAGTTTTAAAAAGTATATAGGGTTTCCTATTTTCGCGGCCACTAAAGGAGGTTATCAATTTTTAATTGACAATTTAAAATCTAAGATAGCAGGTTGAAAAATATACTTTTTAACCAAAGCCGGTAGGCAAACCCTAATAAGATAAACTTTGAACAACCTTCCCAACTACCTAATGCAGTATATCACCCTGTCTTCGTATATTATTTTCTCCCTTAATAAATACTAATAGAATTTTCTTTGGGGAACTACTCGTTAAAGAAAAAAATTACATCTGATCAAATGATCCAGGTTACACAACCTTTAGAGCAAGAGGGACTAGACATCCAAAATCTTAGTATTAAAAATCAAGCTTTGCATTCTAGTCTTGCTTGGAGGCTTTTTCAAAACCCTACTCAGCTGTGGGCAAAAATATTAATACACAATTATTTAAGGCCTTCTAAATTAAGTAAAACGAATGTTTCAAGAACTTGGTTAAACATTCTTAAGGGTTGGTCCAATTGTAGATTATGTTATAAATGGAACCTGACTAATGGTAAACATGTAAATTTCTGGACTGAACCGTGGATAGCTCACAATTTTCTGTTTCTTAATTATATATGTGGACCCCTACCTAAAGGGGAGGATTGCGAAAGAGTGTCTGATTACTATTTTAATCATAAGGGGAACATACATCAATTGCCTTTTGTATTACCTCCTTCCTTAGAACTTGCAGTCACTGATATTTATATACTAATGGGTGCCCATCAATTATGATCAATTTTATTGGGCAATTACACTAGATGGTTATTCTCTGTTAAATCTATGTGTTATACTCTCGCAAATGAACTTAATAATCCCTTAACAAATGAGTTCATAAACTACAAATGGATCTGGAAACTTAGAATACCACCCAACCTTTTTTTTCTTTTTATGGTTAATATGTCATGAAAGGCTTCATACAGCTGCATGTTTACATAAGTTACAAATTATAAATTCATCTTTGTGTTCGCAATGTCACTTGGTCCCTGAGACTATACATAATATTTTCATGGAATGTCGTAATGCTACTGCACTTTGGGCTGCTCTTAAGGTAAATACTACTTATATGGTGGGTCCAACACCCTTTAATCGTACATCTTGGTGGCACAGTTTCATATTTAAATAATTTTTGCCGTCCTTTTAACCGCATTCCCTTTTTCATACTATTACCTTTTACATTATGGCAGTTATGGTCTATCAGAAATAAAAACTACTTTGATCATCAACGTCTTAAATCGAGTGTGCCTTTACTATATAAGCAGGTTGCTGAATTTTATTACCTCACAAATCATACAAAAAGTAATACTTCACTATTGTCTCTCTATATCAAATGGAATCCATCAGATGGCCAGTTTTTTAAGTTAAATATAGACGGTTCAACATCTATCACTCAAAATAAATATTAGTGGGTGTTTTCGAAATCAACAGTGCAAATGGATTATAGGTTTTGCAAGATGAGCACAACATGGCTCCAGTGTTCACACAAAATTGTTGGTACTTATCATGTGGCTAAAATTAGGCACCAACTCACACCACTGATCATCGAAACAGATGCAACTGCAATACATGGTATGCTTATTACACCTATTATAAAATATACTAATTTAATCAATGATTGCAGGTTATTACTCCATCAGCTGGATGATCCATAAATGCAAAGCATCTTGAGAGAACAAAACTATGTTGTAGATTGTCTAGCTAAGTGTGGAGCAGCACATATGGAGGCTAGTTATATACTTTTTCCAAGTCCTCCTACTTTGGTCACACCCTTTTACCAGCATGATCAGGAAGGAATGCTACGAAGAAGACGACTTAAATCAAGCTCTATGTTAATTACTAGTAGTACTAGTAGTGGTAATGTTTTTAGTAGTAATAGTGATATAGTAACTAATCTACGTTTTGTATATGTTCCTCGTTCCCATAAGGGGGACATATTAGCTAGTTCTAGTTCTTCTCAACTGATGCTATGCATCCTACAAACTCTTATGTACATGTTTAATTATTTATAATATGCTTATCTTTTCGACAATAACAAGAAAAAAGATATTTATAGGATAAAGGTACAAGTTTTTGCACTCTCACACAATAAATCAAATGTGGGTAAAAAAGTTTTTAATGACATATCATACAAATCTATATATTATATAAAAGAGGGAATAGAAAAGGTGACTTGGCACTTCTCTTTGGCCAAGAATACTATTTATCTTTTTTTTCCTTTTTTTTGCATTTTCCTTTTTATTCTTTTCATTTAAATTGTTTAATAATTGAAAATTAATTATTAGTTTTAATAATTGCACCAGAGTTCACTTATCTTAATTCTTAATAAACACATTCATTACGATTATTAATACAATTATTACCCTTTTAATTACAATTACTCAATTTATGTTACATTTTCTTTTCCTGTTATTTAATGTAAGTTACTATTGGTACTTTGGTTACTCTATAAATACTTAAGCGCATCTTCTCCTTTGCATCACTTTGGTTTCTTCTTCTTCTTCATATAACATCCTTCTCTTTTTCATTCATTCTTTGCACGTTAGTGTTTTTCTTTTTCGTCGTTTTCTTCTCATTGTTGGTGTTAACATATCGTGTTATTTATGGGCAATATATATATATATATATATATATATATATATATATATTAAAATGCTATTTTTTATTTATTTAGGAAATGATTGTAATATATTTTACATTAAATTTTGATTATTGTTCTATTATTTAATGGCATTTTGACATTTTTAAAGAGACATCTCGCAATTTTCTTCAAATCTATTATGCTTCTCTGGGTGGTATACTGCTATGTATCCTTAAGGGTATTTTTCTGTGCTACTCTCTATTAGTTTATAAGATAATTGTGTTGTAATGTCGAAAGAGATTATCAAGAGAGAGAGAGATTTTGGGATTATTATAAGATTGGTTGAAAAAATGATAACTAATTTGATTATTCAAGAAAGGATAATAATTTCTCATTCGGTGGAAGGTTTGAACATGAGAAAGAAAAGGAAAGAAGAAAAAAATAGAAGAAAAAAATAACGCTTGAGAGATATTCGAGCATTTAGTTATGTGTTTTATTAGCATCTGATTTTTATAAATTAAAAAAGAGATATTGTGAAAGAAGAGGAAGATAGATAATTATAATTAAGATTATTCAAGAAGTGACTGTTGGATCTCTTTTTATCACATAATTATGAACATTATGAGGAAAAGTCAATCAAAAGGGAAATAATTGAGTTTCGTAATTTTTTATAAGATAAGCAGAAATAGATATGGAAATTGAATTAATTATTTTAGGGAAGGATAGTAGTAGTTTCTAAAATAAATATGATAGAGAAAATAAAGAATAAAATTTAAAAAACTTAAAAAGGTAAAGAAATGAAAAAGGGAGTGAAAAAGGGTGGAAACCACTTTGAATGAATATATATAAGGAAATCATAGGATGACATGATAAAAATTTATCAAGATGAAAAAATAAGAAAAAAACATAAGATACGGAAGGGCTAATAAAGAGAAAAAATGACAGAAAGGAAATTTTAAAAAAAATATCAAAGAGGTAATGAGAATATGATCAAATGAAAAATTTTGTTTTTGCTTTTCATTTATAAAATCATGAGAATTGAAGCTTTAAACAATATTTACTAGAAATCTTAATAATATAATTAAGATGGAAGGGTTATTTTTAAGTGTCGGCAACTGTCGTTTTAAAACTAGAATAGTATAGAATTTGGAGACAAAGAAGTAGATCAAGAATTTTTAACTTAACTATTTAAACTGATATAATAACATGATTGTATCAATAGCTTTACTTTTAATTCAGGTATTTACGAAGGAACATATCACTAATTTAACCGTGCGAAGCGCGGACCAATTTACTAGTTTATATAATAATATAATAATTAACATATCATTCAAAGACTACTTATGCAAATTTTAAGCGTGCAACTAAAGAATGTACTACTAGTATGGACGGGAATTACATGTATTATACCCTTAACCGTTGAAATGTCTCTCCTCGGTGTCCCACATTATCTACACACTAGCATAAGCAGCAATGTGTGCATCCCATCACATCTCCACTCTCGCATGGCCATCGCCATGTCCACACTCCTATCCTTCTCTTTCCACTCACCAAAACCTCCGCAAAAACCCAATTCGGAACCCATCATCTCCACCAAACCTATCTCTCTTTCCAGAAGACTAGTGTTCCTCTCTGGTTCTTCTACTTCCTTCTGCCTTTTCCTCTCTCCAATATCCTCTGCTGAGACGAAATCCTCGTCATCCTTCCTTTCAGGCATTTCTAATACTAAATCTTGGTTCCAGTTTTACGGTGATGGTTTCTCCATTCGTGTCCCACCTCAATTTGAGGACCTCACCGAGCCTGAGGTATGCTCCTTTTTGTGTGTTGTTTCATTTTTTAAGAAGTATTTAACTTGAAAAACTAATACTTCATCCGTTTTATTATGTCCATTTCAATTTATGTGAACTCATTTGACTTGACACATATTTTAAGAAAAGAGGTAAGACGTTTGAACTTGTGGGATAAAATAAGATACATATATTTTGTGTGACTATAAATTATTGCATAAAGGTAAATTATTTCCAAATAAGGAAAAGTTAATTTTTTTTGGCACGGACCAAAAAGGAAATAAGTTCACATAAATTAAAACGTAGGGAGTAATACAAATAATTATACACTATCATTTTGTTTAGAACCAAGTTATGTACAAAAATTAATAATGTATGGATTATAATGCACTGATTGTTATATGCAGTGATTAATTTTTGGGTAAAGGGTCAAATGTACTTTTCTACTTTTGGATATTGTTTATATTTAAACTCCATTATATATGTACTATCTCGAAATTTATCCCTATCGTTACACTATCTAGTCACATTTACCCTACCATCAACATACTTATAAAAATTACCCCTTATTCTGTCAAGTGACTGTGACCCAAAATCTCCCAAATCATTTTAATTAAGTCACTCTTTTTTATCCAGTATTTTCAAAATAATTAGCATTTACTTGCTTTCTTAATTGAAAAAAAATTAGAGAAAGAAATATTAAAATAATACAATAGTTAGTAACAACAACAACAACAAGTACCCAGTATAGTCCCACAAGGTGGGGTCTGGGGAGGGTAATATGTAGACAAGCCTTACCCCTACCCAAAAGGGTAGAGAGGTTGTTTCCAATCGGCCCTCGGCTTAGAGAAGGGAAGAGAAAGCAACAACAAAAACAAAAACAAAAACAAAAGAGCATTAGTAATTCCGGCAGAATATCGCATAAATAGTTATCTAAACATAAGAATTATACATAAAATGGCATGCAATAATATCAAACAGTAGCTACCATAAATAACTACCATAAGGGGGACACAATCCAATGCACGAATCATCTATAAGTCGCCCTGACAAGCCTCACCCAACCCCGGGAAAGGAGTACAAAAAATTCTAGGAGCCCCTATCATACAACCCTGATACTAGACCTCCAGACTTTTCTATCAAGGGCCGTGTCCTCGGAAATATGCATCCTAGCCATGTCATGCCTAATCACCTCTCCCCAATACCTCTTAGGCCTCCCTCTGCCTCTCCTCACGCCGACCACCGCCAGTCGCTCACAACTTCTCACCGGGGCATCAGGACTTCTCCTCCGCACATGCCCGAACCACCTGCGCCTCGCTTCACGCATCTTCTCATCCACCGGGGCCACCCCCACCTTCTCTCGAATAACTTCGTTCTTAATCTTATCTAACTTGGTGAGTCCACACATCCACCTGATCATCCTCATCTCCGCAACCTTCATTCTCTGAACATGAGAGTTCTTCACCGGCCAGCACTCCGCCCCATACAACATGGCAGGTCTAACCACAACTCTATAAAATTTTCCCTTGAGTTTCAGTGGCACTTTCTTGTCACACGGGACTCCTGATGCAAGCCTCCACTTCGACCATCCCGCTCCTATACGATGAGTGACATCCCCGTCAATCTCTCCGTCCCCCTGAATCACCGACCCAAGATATCTGAAACTGTCCCTCTTAGCGATGACCTGAGCTCCAATCATTACGTCCCTGCCTACTTCGCTCGGCTCGGCGCTAAACTTGCATTCCAGGTATTCAGTCTTAGATCTGCTTATTTTGAAACCCTTAGACTCGAGAGTCTGTCTCCATACTTCTAGCCTCTCATTCACACCGACCCTCGTCTCGTCTATCAATACTATGTCATTAGCAAATAGCATGCACCAAGGCACATCCCCTTGAATATGTCGGGTTATAGCATCCATCACCAAGGCAAACAAGAGAGGGCTAAGCGCCGATCCTTGATGGAGCCCCATAACCACCGGGAAATGGTCTGAGTCACCGCCTACCGTCCTAACCCTAGTCTTAGCTCCATCGTACATGTCCTTGATTACTCTGATGTAGGCTTCCGGCACGCTCTTCGCCTCCAGGCACCTCCATAGCACCTCCCTTGGGACCTTGTCATACGCCTTCTCCAAGTCGATAAACACCATGTGCATGTCCTTTTCTTATCCCTGAACTGTTCCACCAATCTCCTGACAAGGTGGATAGCTTCTGTAGTGGAGCGACCCGGCATGAAACCAAACTAGTTCACCGATATAAATGTCATGTCCCTCACCCTCGCCTCGATCACCCGCTCCCATACCTTCATGGTGTGACTTATTAATTTGATATCCCTATAGTTGTTGCAACACTGGATATCCCCTTTGTTTTTGTACAAGGGCACCACCGTACTTCACCTCAACTCCTCCGACATCCTTTTAGTCCTATAGATCGCATTGAACAACCTGGAGAGCCACTCCACTCCTGACCTACCCATGCATTTCCAGAACTCCACCGGGATCTCGTCAGGCCCGGTCGCTCGGCCCCTACTCATCCTTCGCAAAACGCCTATGACCTCCTCCATCCTAATGCGCCTGGAGTACCCAAGGTCTCTATGGTGCTCTGAATGCCCCAGCTCCCCAAGCTCTATGTTTCGATCCCCCTCCTCGTTAAGTAGATCTCGAAAGTACGCCTGCCACCTCTGCTTGACTTGAGACTCACCCATCAGAACTCTACCATCCTCGTCCTTGATGCACCGGACTTGGTCTAGATCCGGCGCCTTCCCCTCCCTTACTTTAGCTAACTGGAATAACTTCCTGTCCCCGTCTCTCTCCCCTAATTCCTCGTACATGCGACCAAACGCCGCGTTTTTAGCTTCCGTAACCGCCGGCTTTGCTTCCTTCCTCGCCGCCTTGTAGGTCTCCCTGTTCACTCTCCTTTCATCCTCGTTAGTGCTCCCTGCCAACTTAGCAAACGCCGCCTTCTTTACCTCCACTTTTTCTTGGACTACATCGTTCCACCACCAGTCACCCTGATGTCTGCCTGAATAGCCCTTGGCTACCCCTAGCATATCCCGTGCTACCTCCCTAACCAAGTTCGCCGTCTCCGACCACATTGCGTCCGCTTCCCCAGAACTTTTCCAAGCTCCACCATCAACTAACCTCCTCTCAAACCCATTTTTTACTAATACAATAGTTAGTAAAAAAGTAGTAAATTGAAGAATCTAAACTAGGTAGCTTGTTTGAATTGCAAAAGTATTTACAACACCCCAACTTTAATGAATTTGTTGCACCAAAGGTATGGGAGACTTTGCAAGTATTAGTTATAGGAGTTGAAGTTCCTTGGAGATTTTACATTGTCGAATTCAACTTTGCTTTAATCAAATGGCTACGCATTGTGCACTCTTAAGTTAGTCGATCGTACTCTATACTAATTAGACAATAACAAAATATATTTGAGTATACATGTACATACATGATGTACTGCATATATTGCACATTAAATAGACCCACTAAATTCTACAGTGTGTATATGGTTGAAAAATAAATGAAATTGTAAATCAATTCCAAACCCATTATCACAAGAAGAGAAATGGGTGAAACGATAATTAAAAATATCCATAAATAATTTGTATAGTCTAGTACCTTTATCATTCACATCGATAGTAATTTCTGAAAATAGTGGAGCAAGAAGAACAAGAATGATTTAAATAAAAGAAAATTGGAAGATTTTGAATTACCTAACAAATCAAGGGATAACTTATAAAAGTTTGTTGATGACAGGGGTAATTTTGGCCGGATAGTATAACAGTGGTGGAAAATTTAGCTGGATAGTATAATAGAGGTTATACGTAGACAATATCCGAAAGTAGAGGGGTATATTTGGCCATTTTCCCTTAATTTTTTATTGTTATTAAAAGTTAGATATATACTGTATAATTTAAATACGTCAGGGGGTAGTTTTTCCAATTTAAATGCCTTTTTCATGTATAATTAATCATAGTATTGCTTATACCACATTGGACTTGGTATAAGTAATACAGGAATTGGTGTATAAGCTGTACATGTATGAATTATACTGGAATTGATAATTGCTACCAACATTGGATAAACAATGCATTTATTTAATTTTTACCATGAATATTTTTTCTGATGCATCTAATCGAACATGCCTTATTGTAACAACGCAGATATTGCTATTGATATAACTTAACCCAATGTAGTAGGTAATTCACCTTATTTTCAGGTTATCAACTCGTTCTTAATATAAACAATCATCTGTCTATGGTTTTTAAATGACTTGATAATGTAAAGATAGTTTTACAGTATCATCATGTGTAAGTTAAAACCATTGAAATTAAAGGGGAAGCATGTGTTAATTGGAAATTGGAAAATTCTTTTAGGCATTTCCTTATTTAAATCATGCTTTAGCAAGGTTTTAATAATTCTATGGTTCATTCTGATAAAGCTGAAAAAGATAATTGGAAGATGAGTAACTGAAAAAGAAAAAATAATACCATAAAGCAGTATTTACTGGTTCAAATATGTGTTCAACGAGAATGTGGTATTTGATCTATTTAACATGTCCCTTCGTAGCATAGAAATTTGATAAACTAGAAAAAAGATTGATAAAATGTCTGCATAGTAGAATCAAGGATGTATTTACCAAAGAGAAAGAACAAACTGATCAAGAATGTCTATCCACAAGCTTCTGGTTATATTCAAAGTACTTCAATGAGAAGGTATGTTTTGTTTTAAAATTCTGAAAGGTTTGGTCTCTAAGAGTTTAAGCTGCTTTTTCCAGGATTATAATGCTGGCCTATCACTATATGGAGATAAGGCTAAGCCGAAAAAATTTGCAGCACGTTTTGCTTCTTCTGACAGGTACATTTTCGGATCTCCAACTATTGTCTGCTACTTGCCTTATCCCTGTTATTGTTGGAATCATTTTTCAAAACTTTATGGTTGCAGTAAATTTGTTTTACTGTAATATTCCACACATAATCATACTTTACAGTAAGCCTTGAATGTAAAACATCATCTCTTCATATTTAAATGTTATTTGGCATAAATTCCACCAGACTACTTGCTGATACCGATTCACTTACATACAGCCATGCTTGAGTTGAACACTTCGATATAATTGTGATGCTTGTATGCCATGAATGAGTTGCGTTCTCTATCTATCTCATTTCATTACTGTCTAGATTTCTACATTAACTGCATCTTAATTCTCTTAGCAATGGTTATGACATCCTAAATTGGAGGAGCTATTCCACAAAGCAGTCACGAAAGATGTGTGCTTTTCTTTTCATAAAGCAAGTAGGATGCATGCTTCTCCATAGAAGTCGGTGTGCTTTGTTTTGGAAAAAAAATCTTTGGCATCTCTCTCTATTTGCAGCATTCAGGATTCTCCTGTAACTACTGTTTGATTAGGGACTCTTTGCTGTGCTTGGGATCTCCTCCTTTGGTTCTCATCTGCTTTTCTTAGTCTGCCAATATATTCTCTCTCTCTTTTTTTTTTTTTTTTTGTGCGTGTATTCTGGAAACTGCAAAAACCTGGCGGGGCAGGCAAAGGCTTCCAAATCTGCCGCAGTCTGCCTCGCTGCCATCCCAAGACACTTGTAAAGGGATTTTAGGTCATTGCAACATTATCGGATTAAGAGACTTACACATAAACATCCAATGCATCTCTTAAGCCCTGTTACTGAATAGCACAAGTATTTCCTCATTAGCTCTTCATCTGGAATTTTCATTTAGGCTGATGAGATCAGCTTAGCTGTCTGAATAGCCTTTATTTTTTACAGAAAAAGAAGAGAAGATGAGATTTTGGGTGTATTTTGTTTGACTAGTCCCTCAAGATTTTGGGATTTAATAGTTTCTACATAGAGTCCAAATTAGGATACATGCATAATTAATCTTCATACTTGATAAAGAATAATATATTCCTATCTAACCTGTAATTGCAGAGGGATATCCCATCCGATTCTTCATAAAAATTTGTTTGACTATTCCCTCAAGAATGATAGATTTCTCCCCCCCCCTCCCTGATTTGATGATTGTTTAATGTACAATTGTCATAAATATTTGATATAATTACCTCAAACCCAATGAGTAATCGCAGAAGGATAAATACTACCCACTGGTCACACTAAAACAATGATCTTAACAAATAAAAATTGAATTTAGAATACAGATTACGGATTACATAGCCATGGTTAAGTGATAAATAAGTGTATGAAAGACAAACATCTTGCATTTTTTGGTTTTGGTGTAAACACCGGGTGCAAGTAAATTTTTACCATCACAGAAGTCAAGTGGATATGCTCCTAAAGTAAAAATAACTCTTTAATTTGTAAAGAAAGTAATGCAGTTCAAAATAGAGACTTAAATGCCCATGAAAAAATAGATAAGAAAACTTTTCCGGGATGGAAATTGAAAATTAAGTGTTCAGACGAAGGATTTGATATTCAAACTGAAAAAGGAGAAGAAACTTTTGAAATGGTTTACTATATTATTCCCTCAAGGTTTGGGGGTTTATATAGTTTAAGCTCTAAATTATGAAAACGTACATTAATAAAATCTTCCTACTTAATACTAATAGTATAAGTTGTAATTACAGAAGTATCGTCTCTATATTGTCACAGATTCTTATTGTAATTGTATAGATTGATATAGTTTTATAGATCCTTCATCCTTTACAAAATTTTACAAATTCTTAGACATTTTCATCAATGTTGCTCTGCCTCTCAAAGGGTATTCCTTGTAATACTATTTTCTTTAGGTCTCTTCTTCCATGTACCGCATTATCTTTTCCTCCCAGCAATCTTTAAGGAAAAAAATAATCTAATGAATAATCTTTGCTCTCTTCAACAACCTCTCTTCAGTTGTATTATTTAATACTTTTTATTATTGTTGGATTATGTGATATACAGATCCGAAGTTTTAAGTGTTGTGATTCGCCCATCTAATCAGCTGAAAATCACCTTCTTAGAGGTTCGTAAAAGGCAATACTGGTGCTTAATTCAATCTCTATCCTGTGAATGTTTGTAACATAGTTTTTCCATGAGATTTGTTATTACGCTGTCAGTATCTGTAGCAACTCCCCGATCCTCTTCATGAAATTAGCTCTTATGTTGTACGTATATGTAGCAACATTCTGATCGTGTCCTATTGTATTAACTTTAACAGGCCAAAGATATTACAGATTTAGGTTCACTTAAGGAGGCAGCTAAAATATTTGTTCCAGGTATTGTTGTAAATGGCCATCACATTCACCTGTTTTGCAAGTTTGCTCTTTAATGAATCATATTTCTTAATTACTGATTATCAGTATGGCAGCTGGTGCAACACTCTTTTCCGGCCGCTCAATTAAAATTAAAGAAGATGAAGGTTTCAGGTATATTCATACTAAAACATGTTTATGCTTAGTATTTTGATTTTCTATCAGAGGAATGGCAATGATTGGATGGCTGAACTCTTACAATATTTTACCAGTCAAAGTAACCATTTTCTGATCAAGAGATTTCCCACCGAAAATATGCTTTGAAGACGATCTCTCCTCTCTTTGAGTTTTCTTTTAACTCACTGCAAAACTTCTTGCATCAACATGAAAGTATGATACCTTCTCTCCCTGTAACACAAAATGATGGAGATACTTCCCACTGTTAGCTCTTATTTCAGGAATCATTGGTTTATTTATTTCAGTAGCACTGGTTTATGTATTTCAGGACATACTATTTCTATGAGTTTTCTAGAGATGAACAACATGTTGCATTAGTGGCTGCTGTTAACAGTGGAAAGGTATCTTGTTCCATCTTGTTTTATAAGGGCTCTTGTATTTTTCTATAGTTTCATCAAGATTTGTAGCCCTGTTTGGCCTAGCTTTTTTTTGACCAAAAGTGCTTGTTTGTAAATTAAGGTGTTTGGCCAAGCTTTTAGAAGGAAAAAAATGTTTTTGAGTAGAAGTAGAAACAAAAATAAATAGCTTTTCCTTGGAAGTAGTTTTTCTAAAAGCACTTTTGAGAAAGATACACTTAAAACACTTTTTAAAAGCTTGGACAAACTTTTCAACATAAGTTGATTGTAGAAGCTTGACCGAACAAGCTATTAGTCTCCTTTAAAAGCTGTGTTATTGTACCCTATGTTCTGGATATCGGACTAGGATTCACCAATCCAATCAATTTTCAAAAGACCTAAGTTGGTTATGCCCGCGCACTACTTGGAATTGGAGCCTCCACTTGGACCAAAAGTTAAATAGGCATATTTTCCTTAATATTTGTTTAAGCGCAAATTTACTTTTGCAGGCTTATATTGCTGGTGCCACTGCTCCCGAGAGCAATTGGAATGACGATGGTTTGAAGCTCCGATCTGCTGCTGTATCACTGATAGTCCTATAAGCAGAATACCATAATTTAGCAGGTTCTATTTCGACCAATGTTTTCCTATGTAATGCCATACAAGTACTGTTGGTCAGAGTTTTCTTACCTAGTTCATTTGTTCTCAGGCAAGAGTTGAGAGTGTGTATCATCCATTCTGGATTCAATATTCAAAAAGCGAAGTTCCTGCTACTTTGCAAAGCGAAGCGTTATAGCCTCAACTAAAGTAGACTGGAGATCAAGACTCTGCACTGTGTTTAAGCCATAATGAAATTGCACGGATTCTCCTAATATTTCATGACAGATGATCATAGATTCTCGTAATTTGTTTTTGGGTTTCTTTTTTTTTTTTTTTGGGGTGGGGGGAGGATAGTACTTTCGTTCTGTTTTTTATTTTTGTTGTATTCTTTCGTTGCTTCTAAAGGATTCGATTCTATCGGAGCCGAGATTAGTTAATAGGCTTCTCAGTTTGCCTGACTGCTTGTTTTACTCACAATTTCTTTTTCCCCCTTCATTTGGCGTTCTTTGCATAATTGTATAACCTTTTGTTTAGAAAGTGAACAAATGACAATTGATAACATAAAAAGAGAGAAAATAAATAATTTGTTATGTTTATTTATGGAACCTTTCCATGTTTGTATACTGTTAACATTGGGCCCATCCGATTTCACTGATTAATCGAGATCAGGGGGACATGTCAAGGATCGAGACCAAACGGGATAGACATCGAGCAAGACCGAAGATAACATAATAACGGACAAGCTAGATATTCATGACTCGTTGAGAATCATGGCGGAAATTCCGAAACATATCAAATCAAGAATGGTTATTTACCTAATCATGGGATTTCTTTTTGTATTTAGAGTTATACCATATTCCTCTACTATATAAAGAGGGTTTTAACCATTTGTGATGATCTTACATTCATGCATATCAAAGCAATATATCACACTTCTATCTCATGTAAGCTCTGTTGTCCAGTTCTTACTTTCAATAGCTTGTTTAGTTTGTTCGAGGACAATTAGCTCAAGGGCCATAATTGTTCATCACATTGGTTTGCTTTGTTTTATTGTTAATTCCTAGCATTAACTCTTATATTTGCCATTTTGTGCCAAGTGAAATCACATATCCTTAAAATCACTTATAAGTTTATTTGTTATCCGATTTTAAGGGTAAACAATTTAGCGCCCACCGTGGGGCTAAGGATAATGATGATTGCCACGTACAATTTTCGTAACACACATTATTTTACGATTGTTCTTTGAAATGTCTTTGACTTCAAAATCAACATGTCAAACTCCCAAGTAGCACCCCCACACACAGACAATGGCCTTGGTCTTCATGGCGAGAATGAAAACATACCCGCCCCACGAAACGAATTACTCCAGTTAACCTTGACGGAGCTCCGGTTGTGGACCCAATCAATGTCAGCTCCCATATTGCCATTAATGGAAATTCGGGCATCGACCCTGAAAATAGCGTCCGTAGAGACGCTCGAACATCCGATCATAACGCACAGAGCGGCGAAAAATGCGGAAATAGCCTTCGAGTGATATTCGAGATGTTGCATACTCAACAAGCTGCAATAGCAGAACTCTAAAATCAGAATCATGCACCAAGTAGGATCGAACTCGAACCATCATAAGAAGTTGTTCATAGAGCCGTATTGGTGCCAAAGAAATCGAATGAAGGAGAATCGGAGACTAATCCCGCTATCGTAAAAATGCTCGAGGAACTGACGAACCAAATCAATACATGAGAAAATAAGATCGAGTAAAATGATAAGAAGGTGGAAACGTATAATTCCAGGGTCGATCAAATCCCGCAGGCACCACCGGTATTCAAAGGACTTGATTCCACAAAGTTTGTCCAAAAACCTTTCCCCCCGAGTACTACTCCGAAGCCAATCCTAAATAAGTTCCGTATGCTTGAGATTCTGAAGTATAACGGGACAACAGATCCAAACAAACACGTCACCTCATATACGTGCGCCATTAAGGGAAATGACTTGGAAGATGACAAGATTGAATCCGTGTTGCTGAAGAAATTTGGAGAAACTCTGTCGAAGTGTGCTATGAGATAGTATCTTAACTTACCACCAAATATGCAAGTACCATGGCACCCATGGCCATAAAATAGAAGAATGCAGACAACTACCAGAGGAAGTAGCCTGGTTGTTCAACAAGGGGAACCTTAGAGAATTCTTAAGTGATCGGTCCAAGAACCACTTCAAAAACAAAGATTCAAATAGACAGAACGAGTAAGAAGAGACACAACACATGATTTTCATGATCATTGGAGGTTTTGATATTCCTCAAGGATCGGTATTCAAATGCACCAAGGTGACAATCACAAGAGAAAATCAGACTCGGGACTACTTACTGGAAGAGACCTTGTCTTTCAACGATGAGGATGTAGAAGGGATCGAACAACCTCACAATGATGCACTAGTAATATCTATCCTTTTGAATAAAATTCAAGTTAAACGTGTGTTTATTGATCCATGTAGCTCGGCCAACATCATCCGATCATGGGTCATAGAGCAACTCGGCCTACAAGATCAAATTGTGCCCTCAGCTCGAGTACTTAAGGGCTTCAACATAGCAAATGAAACCACAACGGGAAAATTATTTTTCCAGTAAATGTGGTTGGGACCATACAAGAAACAAAGTTCCATGTGATCTAAGGTGACATGAGGTACAATGGACTGCTCGGAAGTCCTTGGATCCATAATATGAGGACAATTCCCATGACACTTCATCAAGTCCTGAAGTTTCAAACATCAGAAGGAGTCAAAATAGTGTACAGTGAACAACACGCCGCCAAAGAAATGTTTTCGATCGACGAAGTGATACCGGTATCAGCAGTTTCATCAACAAATGGAACGGAGTCGAAGGGAAAGAAGGAAGTCAAATAGCAACCACAGTTACCGACCTCGGCCTAATCGAAGGGGCAGGAAACATTCTATGATGATGATTATATGATACCTCGAACATTCATAATCCCTGATGATTCAAACGCAATGAAATCAACAGTCGGAGAGTTGAAACAAATCATGTTGATCGAGCATTTTCCCGATTGAAAGGTATTCCTGGGCATGAGCTTAACTCCCGAACTCAAGAACAAACTTATTCAATTCCTTTTAGATATCATAGATTATTTTTCTTGGTCCCATCTCGATATGATAGGGATCCTACCAGAGATCACCACCCATCAACTAAGCTTGGACCCGATGCTTCGCCAAGTAAAGCAAAAGAGAAGACCCCAGTCCGAGGTTAAGCATACATTCATCAAGGACGAGGTAACCAAACATCTCAAAATAGGGTCCATTCAAGAAGTAAAATATTCGAATGGTTAGAAAACATAGTGGTAGTCTCTAAGGATGAAAATAAACTTAGAATGTGCATAGACTATAAGGATTTGAACAAGGCCTTCCCTAAGGATTCTTTTCCTTTGCCGAACATCGATCGCATGATCGATGCCACGGCCAGCCACGAGAATTTTAGTTTTCTTGATGCATACTTCGGGTACAATCAAATACAGATGAACCCGAAGGATCAGGAAAAGACTTCGTTTATTACCAAATATCACACCTACCATTATAACATAATGTCGTTCGGACTAAAAAATGCCGGTATAACTTATCAACGCCTGGTAAATCGAATGTTCGAAGAACAAATAGGGAAATCTATAGAAGTTTATATGGATGACATGCTAGTCAAGCCCCTGCGAGCACAGGACCATTAAAATATTTCTAGGAGAACTTTTGATATACTAAGGAGGTACAACATGAAACTTAACCCAGAAAAGTGCAAATTCGGGGTTTGCTCAGGCAAGTTTCTCAGCTTCATGGTGTCCAATCGGGGAATCGAGATCAACCCCGATAAAGTTAAAGTTGTCGTGGATATCAAAGTTGTGGATAATATGAAGTTCGCGCAGAGGCTGGCCAGGCGCATAGTCGCCCTAGGCAATTCATTTCGAGGTCCTCAGACATGAGTCATCGATTCTTCTTACTGCTGCGGAAGAATAATTTTGCCTGGACCCCGGAATGTCAATAGGCCTTGGAGGAACTAAAGTGGTACTTATCGAGCTCACTGTTACTTCATACCTAAAAAATGGATAAACAACTTTACTTGTACTTGGCAATCTCGGAGATAGCGGTAATTGGGGTCCTAGTCCGAGAAGAACAAGGTACGCAATTCCCTGTTTACTATGTCACTCGGAACTTAGGTGAGGCTGAAACTAGGTATCCTCACTTAGAGAAATTTGCGCTTGCTTTAATAAGTTCCTCTAGGAAATTAAAACCTTATTTTCAATGTCACCCAATATGTATTGTAATTACCTATCCCCTTCGAAATATTTTGTATAAACCCGAACTTTCGGGGTGATTGGCCAAATGAGTCGTGGAACTCAGCGGGTACGATATTAAGTACCAACCCCAAACATCATCAAGTATCAAATCTTGGTAGACTTCGTGGTTGACTTCATGCCGGCCCTCTTACCCGAGGTCGAAAAGGAACAGTTAATAACGGGTACATTATTGGGTATGGACCCTCTTTCCGGACGGAGCTTCTGTGACGACCCGGCCCGTCGTCATGGGAATTATCACCCCGTTATGTTGTAATTTCATGTTTTATGCTTTTATATCAGTGTTAGAGTCTATCGGGTGAGTTAGGAGTGAATTGGATTGAAAATGAGGCAAATAGCCTTTTAGAAGGAAGCTTGAATATAGAAAGTCAACCTAGAGTTGACTATTTAGTTAGAGTACTCGGAATCGGATTCTGATGATTTGGTTAGTTCGGGAGGTGATTTTTGACTTAGGGGAGCAATCGGAATTGAATTTGGAGCTTCGGTGTAGAAATGGGCTTGAATTGGCTAATGTTGAATTTTGGCGAAATCCGAACGGTAGGTGAGATTTTGATTTGGGCATCGGAATGGAATTCCGACAATTCCTGTAGCTTCGTTATGTGATTTTGGATATGTCCGCAAAATTTCAGGTCATTCGGACGTCGTTTGGTTGGGTTTTTGATCGAATGTTAGTTTCGGAAGTTTTGAAGAAACTTAGGCTTGAATCCGTGTGAAATTGGTGATTTTGATGTTTAGGATGGTGTTTTTATGCTTGGAACAAGTTCGTATCGTGTTTTAGAGTATGTTGGTGGTTTTCGTTGGGGTCCCGGGGCCTAGGGGTGAATCCGGACCATCATCCGGCATTCTTGGAACATGGTGAGTCTGCTGTAAATTGCAGATCACTGGGCACATTTTAAGCCTTTGCGTTCGCGAGGGCAAGGCCCGCATTCGCGTAGGCTGGGCATCTTGGTCATCGCGTTCGCGAGGGGGAGTCACGCGTTCGTGAAAGAGGAAGTTGGAAAGCATCGCGTTCGCGTGGAATAAGGCCGCGATCGCGAAGGAGGAATAGGAGAATCCACGCGTTCGCATGAGAGCCTACGCGTTCGCGTAGAGGAAAAGTTCGGAGGCTGGGGAGTTGACCTTTGCGGACGCGTGAATGTGTGTCGCGTTCGCGATGAAGGAAATGAGCAAGGCATTGCGTTCGCGTAGGGTGCATCGCGAAAGCGTAAGACAAAAATGGCTGGCAGTGAAATTAAAAATCAGAACTGGTCAGTCGCGGGTTTAACACCCAAAACCTCCATTTTTGAGTTCCAAGAGAAGGTATTGACGGGGAATTTGCTGGGAAATCATCGAGGTTTCGTTGGAGGTAAGTTTTGTGGCTTAATTACATCATTTTAACATGAAATCCTTGGTTAATTTTCTGTAAATGGAAGATTAAAGGTGGGTTTGAGCCCTAGGCCTAAATTGAAGAAAAACACTGATTTGAGTGGGCAAATGGAGTCCGATTTCGGTAAATTTTATATGCCTAGACTCGTATCCAGATGTGGATTCCGAATATGTGACTTTTTTAATTTTTTGATAAGCGTACCGAAAGTCGGGTTTTGGCAACTTTGCCATTTTTGGTGTAAATCGAATTGTATTGATTGGGTGTCATCCCATTGGCCTAATTTGTTGTATTTCTACTGTATTTGATCAGATTCTACACGAGCGGAGCTTGATTCTCGTGGCAAGGGCATTGTGGAGTAGTCGTCGCGCTGTATTGAGGTGAGTAATAGATGTGGGTGATGACCAGTGGGTTCGAAATCCCGGTATACCACTTTGTGACACTGTATAGCGGCGAGACACGCACTCTCTTGTGAGTGCGGGGTCGATTGTGAATTGGGGACTATAGCTTAGTCCGATCTGTTGTTACTGTGTTATGATATTAGGCTATTCTTGAGCCGTCGAACATCCTTCTCGGATGGTTGCATACTACATTGTGATATTGGCTACTCTTGAGCCGTTAAACCTCATTCTCGGATGGTCGAGCATATTTATGGGCTGTGAGCTAGCTATTGGATCCCGCGAGGATCGTTATCATTGTCTTGTGATATTGACATGCTAGTTTACTACCAGTCCGTAACTATTTACCGTTATCATGTTATTTCCAATCTCTGAAACTTGATAGTACTGTTTTCAACTGAAAAATGATAAAAGAGTTTCAAAACTATTTTGAGCCGTGAGGCTGTAATTGCATATTAGTTGACTGGTAGTGGGTCGGGCTGCGCGCCGTAGCGGTATATATGTTGGATCGGACTGCACGCCGTAGTAATATTGTGCTTGGGCTGTAGGAGCCCCTCCGGAGTCTGAACCCCCACAGTGAGCACGTGTACCCAACTTGAATCGAGCTACGCGCCGTAGCGGTCATATCATGCATTGCATTGCATTTAGCTACATTTGATAGCTGTTATACTGTTTTGCTGGTACTTGTTGGTACAGGTACGGTCGATATTGATTCTGTGACAAGGTATTTGATTACAGCTTTACATAGTGCTTTATTGCGGTTTTCTTATCTGCGCTGTCTTACCCCTGTTTATTACCACTGAGTCTGGCAGTACTCATTTTACTCCCTGCACCTTGTGTGCAGATCTAGGTACCTCTCAGCAGTGATCCGGTAGTTGTTCGAGGCGATATCTGTGGGATATTCGAGGTAGCTGCAGAGTCCGCAGGACCCGATATTCCTTCTTACTGTCTTTTGATTTTGCATTGCTGTTCCTTTCCGCACTTGGTATCTTGTAAACTATTATTATACTATGTTCATTAGAGGCTCATGACTCTTGACCCTTCGGTCTATGGGAGTTGGCACGTGTTGGGACTTGGTTCCCTATTTCTAATATATCTATCATTGTTGAATTATTCTGTTAAGCTTAAATTGGATAAAGTGAGCTTATAGCTCCGTGATTGTTATTAATTGGTCAGGGTGGCCTAGCAGTGTGTTGGGCGCCATCACGACCGGATTTGGGGTCGTGACAAGTTGGTATCAGAGCCTAGGTTTACTAGGCCTCATGAGTCTTGAGCCGGTTGGTAGAGTCTTGTGGATCGGTACGGGGATGCCTGTACTTATCCTCGGGAGGCTGCGAACCTTTAGGAAACACTTCACTTTTCTTGAACTCTGTCGTGCGATCTTGTTGTTCCGAGAACTGAACTTCTATATTCTATTCTCTCGCAGATGGCGAGAACGCGAGCATCGGGACGAGGTGGACGACCTCCATTGCCACCTGTTAGAGGCCGTGGGCGCGGTCGTGCTAGAGGTAGAGGTAGGGCGGCTGAGGCAGTGCCAGCTGACCCGCCCGTTGTACCTGTTCAGGAGCAGCCCCCAGTGGTTGACGCTCCAGCAGCCCCAGTTCAGGGCCAAACTGTATCTATTGTTGTTCCTGGTCTTCAGAAGACTCTTGCTCAGATATTATCGGTGTGTTCCGTTTTGGCTCAGGTAGTTTCAGTTACCGCTACTGTAGCGACATCTCAGACAGGGGGTGGTCAGTAGACCCCTGCAGCTCGCACACCTGAGCAGGTTGTTCAGGGACTTCAGACGCCAGAGGCGGTCCCCGCTCAGGTGGTTGCACCGGTTATTCCTCCAGCTGCACCAGGCTCCAGAGCATATGGTTCAGGTTATGCCCGACGACGAGCAGCGTCGTCTTGAGAGATTTGGTAGACTTCAGCCACCCCATTTCAGTGGCATTGAGGGCGAGGATTCCCAGGGTTTCTTGGACAAGTGTCAGAGGATGTTGCGGACGGCTGGTATTCTTGAGTCCAGCGGAGTTTCATTTACTACCTTTCAGTTCACTAGTCCCGCATTTTATTGGTGGGAAGAGTTTGAGAGGCGTAGGCCTGCAGGAGCAGCACCTCTCACATGGCAGCAGTTCTCTACTCTCTTTTCAGAGAAATATGTACCTCAGTCTCGTCGCGAGGAGCTACGTCGCCAGTTCGAGTGGTTGGTTCAGGGCGATATGTCTGTGACCCAGTATGAGCTTAGATTCACACAGTTGGCTAGGCATGCCACATGGATGATCCCTACTGATAGGGAAAGGATTAGGAGGTTCATTGATGGCCTCAACTACTCCATCCGCATTCTTATGACCGGAGAGAGAGTTCTATCGTCATCATTTGAGCAGGTTGTGGACATGGCGGGAGGCCAAGAGGCCTCGTGGTTCTGGTAGATTCAGTGGTGCTCCATCTAGAGGGCATTTTCAGCAGGGCATAGGTCGCTCATCAAGACCTTCCCATCCAGGCCGCCCTGAGCAGAGCGGAGCTTCTTCTGGTCGTGGTCAACAGGGATTCCAGCAGGGTCAGTCATCACTTAGTGCCCTCCCAGCCCAGAGTGCAGCACCTACTTCTTCAGCCCAGGGTTCTTCTGCGGCGAGGGGTTCCCTTCAGTACCCTTCTCCGGCACCGGGTGCATGTTATGAGTGTGGTGAGTTTGGTCACATGAGGAGACAGTGCCCTCGACTCCATAGGGACAGGACTCAGCAGAGGGATCAGCCCTCCTCTTCAGAACCATCTAAGGCTAGTAGAGGTGGAGGTCAGTCTTCTCGTGGTCGCCCCAGAGGCGAGGAGAGATCTGGTGGAGGTCAAGCACGATTCTATGCACTTCCTGACAGGCGTGATAGAGTTGCCTCCGATGCGGTGATTACAGGTATCATTTCTGTCTGTCACAGAGATGCCTCTGTTCTATTTGATCCAGGGTCCACATATTCTTACGTGTCCTCTTATTTTGCACGTCATTTGGGTGCGACTCGGGGTAGTCTTGATTTACCTGTTCATGTATCCACCCCCATGGGTGATACGATTGTTGTGGATCATGTCTATAGATCCTGTGTTATATCTATTAGGGGTCTGGAGACCCAAGCAGATTTGTTATTATTGGGGATGGTGGACTTTGATGTTATATTGGGTATGGACTGGTTGTCTCCGTACCATGCTATATTGGACTATCATGCTAAGACAGTTACGTTGGCCATTCCTGGTATTTCTCAGATTGAGTGGCGGGGTTCGGCCGATTTCGTCCCTAGCCGTGTCATTTCGTTCTTAAAAGCTCAGAAGATGGTTGAAAAAGGGCGTTTATCGTACTTAGCTTTTGTGAGAGATGTGGGAGTTGAGTCTCCTAACATTGATTCTGTACCTATTGTGAGGGACTATCCAGATGTATTCCCCTCAGACCTGCCGGGCATGCTGCCGGACAGGGATATTGATTTTGGCATTGACTTGGTGCCGGGCACTCAGCCCATATCCATTCCTCCTTACCGGATGGCACCAGCTGAGTTGAAAGAACTGAAAGAGCAGCTTCAAGAGCTTCTGGATAAGGGTTTCATCTGTCCTAGTGTGTCCCAGTGGGGTGCGCCGGTGTTATTTGTTAAAAAGAAAGATGGTTCCATGCGAATGTGTATTGATTATAGGCAATTGAACAAAGTGACAGTGAAGAACAAGTACCCTCTACCGCGCATAGATGATTTGTTTGATCGGTTACAGGGTGCGAGGGTGTTTTCTAAGATCGATCTTCGTTCAGGCTATCATCAGCTGAAGATCAGGGACTCGGATATTATGAAGACTGCATTCAGGACCCGATATGGTCACTATGAGTTTCTTGTAATGTCTTTTGGGCTGACCAACGCCCAACAACATTTATGCATCTGATGAACAGTGCGTGCACGCCCTATTTGGATTCATTTGTGATTGTGTTCATTGATGACATTCTAGTCTACTCCCGTAGTCAGGAGGAGCATGCTCAGCATTTGAGTATTGTGTTGCAGAGATTGAGGGAGGAGAAGCTATATGCTAAATTCTCCAAGTGCGAGTTTTGGCTCGAGTCCGTAGCATTTATGGGACATGTGGTGTCTCGTGATGGTATTCAGGTTGATCCGAAGAAGATAGAGGCGGTGCAGAGTTGGCCTAGACCGTCCTCAGCTACAGAGATTAGGAGTTTTCTTGGCTTGGCGGGATATTATCGCCGGTTTGTTCGGGGATTTTCATCCATTGCTTCTTCATTGACTAAATTGACCCAGAAGGGTGCACCATTCGTGTGGTCGGATGAGTGCGAGGAGAGCTTTCAGAAGCTCAAGACAGCTTTGACCACAGCTTCAGTGTTAGTATTGCCATTAGCTTTAGGTTCATATACTATTTACTGTGATTCTTCGAGAGTGGGGATAGGTTGTATGTTGATGCAGGAAGGTAAGGTGATTGCTTATGCTTCTCGGCAGTTGAAGACACATGAGAAGAACTATCCTGTTCATGATTTGGAGCTAGCCGCCATTGTTCATGCCTTGAAAATTTGGAGGCACTATTTGTACGGCGTGTCTTGTGAGGTGTATACCGACCATCGTAGTCTCCAGCACTTGTTCAAACAGAAAGACCTTAATTTGAGACAGCGGAGATGGCTTGAGTCGCTTAAGGATTATGACATCACTATTTTATATCATCCGGGAAAGGCCAATGTAGTGGCCGATGCTTTGAGCCGGAAGGCGGTCAGTATGGGGAGCTTGGCATATATTCCAGCCGAGGAGAGGCCATTTGCTTATGATGTTCAGGTGCTAGCCAATCGGCTAGTGATGTTAGATATTTCGGATCCCAGCCGGGTATTGGCTTGTGTTGTATCTCGTCATCTCTATATGATCGTATTCGTTAGCGCCAGTATGATGATCCATATTTGGCAGTCCTTAGGGACAGAGTTCAGCATGATGATGCTAGAGATGTCACCATTGATAGTGACGGCATATTGAGGATGTAGGTCCAGATATGTGTGCCCAATGTTGATGGCATTCGTGAGTTGATTCTGGACGAGGCCCATAGCTCGCGGTATTCCATCCATCCAGGAGCCACGAAGATGTATAAAGATTTGAAACAGTACTATTGATGGAGAAATATGAAGATGGACATTGTCAGACATGTATCACGGTGCCTTAACTGTCAGCAGGTAAAGTACGAGCATCAGAGGCCCGGTGGTGTATTTCAGCGCATTGATATTCCTGAGTGGAAATGGGAGAGGATCACTATGGATTTTGTTACTGGACTCCCTCGGACTGCGAGGAAGTTTGATTCTGTTTGGGTGATTGTGGATAGGCTGACCAAGTCAGCTCACTTCATTCCAGTTAGTACTACCTACTCATCGGAACGGTTGGCAACGATCTTTATTCGGGAGATTGTCCGGTTGCATGGAGTCCTAGTGTCTATCATATCCGACAGGGGTACTCAGTTCACATCTCAGTTTTGGAGAGCATTTCAGTGAGAAATAGGTACGTGGGTTGGGTTGAGCACCGCATTTCACCCCTAGACAGACGGGCAGTCTGAGCGCACTATTCAGATCATGGAGGATATGTTGCGAGCATGTGTGATTGACTTTGGTGGTTCGTGGGATGAGTTCTTACCACTTGCTGAGTTTGCCTACAACAACAGTTATCAGTCGAGTATTCAGATGGCCCCGTATGAGGCATTGTATGGCAGACGGTGTAGATCCCCCGTGGGATGGTTTGAGCCTGGTGAGGATAGATTGATAGGGACTGAGTTAGTTCGGGATGCTTTGGATAGAGCAAAGTTGATCCAGGAGAGACTTCGTACAGCACAGTCTTGCCAGAAGAGTTATGCGGACCGTAGATTTCGAGAGTTGTCTTTCATGGTTGGTGACATAGTATTGTTGAAGGTTTCGCCCATGAAGGGTGTCATGAGGTTCGGGAAGAAGGGGAAGTTGAGTCCCAGGTACATTGGTCCTTCTGAGATACTCAGGAGAGTTGGAGAGGTTTCGTATGAGTTGGCCTTGCCGCCCAGCTTATCCAGCGTTCATCCAGTATTCCATGTGTCTATGCTCTGGGAGAACAATGGAGATCCGTCTCATGTATTAGACTTCGGTACCATTCAGCTTGATGATGATCTATCCTATGATGTGGAGCCTATTGCTATTTTGGGTCGTCGGGTGAGAAAATTGAGGTCTAAGGAGATTGCATCAGTTAAGGTTTAGTGGAGAGGTCGACCCGTGGAGGAGGCCACTTGGGAGATCGAGCGGGAGATGCGGAGCAGATATCCTCACTTGTTTGAGACTTCAGGTATGTTTCCTGACCCGCTCGAGGATGAGCGTTTACTTAAGAGGGGGAGAATGTGACGACCCGGCCCGTCGTTACTGGAATTACCATTCCGTTATGTTGTAATTTCATGTTTTATGCTTTTATATCAGTGTTAGAGTCTATCGGGTGAGTTATGAGTGAATTGGATTGAAAATGAGGCATATAGCCTTTTTGAAGGAAACATGAATATGGAAAGTCAACCTGGAGTTGACTATTTGGTTAGAGGGCTCGGAATTGGATTCTGATGATTCGGTTAGTTCCGGGAGGTGATTTGTGACTTAGGGGAGCGATCGGAACTGAATTTGGAGGTCCGATGTAGAAATAGGCTTGAATTGGCTAAGGTTGAATTTTGGCGAAATCTGAATGGTGTCACACCTCCCTTTTTTACCGCACATAACGTATAAATGTAAATGTGCCACCGTTTAATACTACACCCCGAGAAGGAATATAATAATAATCAATGAAGGAGTTTTTCCACTTAAAGGACAGTCGGAACGGGATCAATTTATTTAATTTTTCGAGTCGCCACTTGGAAAAATAATGGTGTCCCAAGTCACCGGTTTAATCCCGAACCGAGGAAATTTATGACTCCGTAATACAGTCTGCGAAACTAGAAACCTGGATAAGGAATTTTGTTAACTCGGGAGAAGGTGTTAGGCACTCCCGGAATTCCGTGGTTTTAGCACGGTCGCTCAACTGCTCTTTTTGCTTTTATCTGATTTCTTTTTATATTTTAACTAGATGCTTTTAATGTTCCGCCTTTTAATTTTAGAAGAATTGCGACGTCACGAAAACACATTTCGAGTCATACCGCAACCAGTACGCCTATGACTTTCGGTGTATTTCAGCTTTGCCGAGATTTGGATTTGAGTCGCACCGAGTGCACACTCGTTCAATGGAAGGTATATTAAAATTGTGCCCTAAAATAGTCTATCGGCTTTCAATTGTTTTGGGTAAGACTATGGAATTAGCTAGTAGTCTTTCCGAGTCTAATTGTATTAAAACATTACTAAATGGGGGCCCCGCTTGTTTAAAGTCGGGCGAGGCTCATCCCAAGTTAATTTTAAAGTTCAATCCTAAGAAGTATATACTATGCTTTTCTAATCGTGTTTTTTCCCTTAACCGATTTTTACACTAAGTATTCCAGGCCCATCGGGTTTTGATATTTAATGGGGGCCTGGTCTCTTCATTCGATTAACCGGATCAGCATTGGGCCAGCCCGGGCCTTAAAGCCCAGGCAGTCTTCAAGCTTGCACTTGACCACTTCGACAGAGTTCATGACGCAGTTTAAGCCCGTTTTTATATAACAGATTCAGACTATATTGAAATAACCAAAAGCTGAAACGTAAACAAAACAATGATGTAAAATAGAATGAATTCAAAATGTTTTATTCATTAAAAGAGAAATCAGTATACAATCTATCAACAAATCATGAATCAATTATCTACTATACCCCGGACTAGAGTTAAAAGACTCTTTTATGATCTCGACTTTTATTAATAAATTGATACTAACATCTACATTAGCTACTAGTTGAAAATTCTAAGGAAGAACAATTCGATTATATATGCTGCTTGAAGAACAATTAAGTTAATTACCTATTGATCATCTAAGGCTAAAGGGAATCATGCATAGGTTTGTACAATCACACTACTAGTTTTACTGAATCAATCCTATTAGATATTACAGGTGAGGTTGATGCATTATTTAACTCTTTCCTCCCCAAATTACTCAGATTCTAACTTAGATCCACAAAATTAACTAGCTATACGAGTGATGACTTTATAAATCAGTTTTTCAAATACACAAACCTAATATCTAATCCAACTGTCTTCACGACTTAAGCATTACTAAACCATTGATTTTACTAAGATTTAAATCATACTTACGTTTATGTACAGATTCAAGCCAGTGTAGTTAACTATGTGAGTTCATTTTTATGAAGAAGCTTACTATGAATAATTAGCGATTTTTGTAGAAAAGTGATATGCTAATTTATGTTTTAGGAGTTTTTACCTAATTAAACTAAGTGATAAGCTACTGCTACTATACTACTACTATTATACTACCTACTCTATCACTAAGCTATTGCATCGTTTGTTTGATTTTTGTTTTTCAGCTACTACATACTACAACAATAAACAAATTACAATTATAAACTATAAACTATAGAACAACATGAATTTAAACTGGATCTCCATTTTTATTTCATCAGGAACGTCAATACAACATCATTCATAAGAGAAGTGTACCTGGTTTTGAAAGGAATGGAAGATGGAAAATCAACAGGGCGGTGAAAATACAGCAACAACAACAGTAACAACCAGCAGTAGCTTCAACACCTCAATCCCGAAAATTCCAGCAATACGGAGAGAAAAATGCAAAAAAAAACCAGTAAAAAATAGAAAAGGAAAATATATTCCAGATTTTCTCTTTGTTTTGTCTTTCTAGCTTTGAACTCTTTTCAATTCTCAAAAGAAACTCTCATAAATTGAATTTTTTGCCGTGTATACTTCTGTGTCCAGAGTGTATATCGAGTGTATACCACAGCAGGGAATTTTTTTATTTTTTTGTCTCTTCCTATTTTTCCTCTCTTTTTTCCACCCCCTTTTTCATAAATCCTCTCTTCTATTTATAGGCAAGAATTTCGAAAATTTTCAGATTTTTTATTAAAAAGAAAATATTTTTTTAATTTAAAGAAAACCCACTAATCCATGTTTTCCTCTCCTTGTTTTCTTCCTTGATTTCCTTGCTCCCCACTACTTTATGTCATGTAATTATGATTATTTTTTGTTAAAAAAATCTGAAATTTTCTTCTTGGGCCAAGGGGTTTTGGGTTGGGTAAGGTTTCTTAGGATTGGGCTTGTAACTTAATTTGCAAGATGGCCCAATCCAATTTTTTTCTATTTTGTTCTTCTCCATTATTCAACTTCCTAATTAATAAAGCCCAAAATACTAAGATTAATTTATAAAAACTAAAATTATCTTGAAATACTAATCTCATAATAATAATTGTCACCTAATTTTAAATGGTAATTAAAATACAATCACACAATTTGGACATTAAAGGCTAAAATGCAAAAGATGCCTATTTTTGTGATTTTCATTTTTGTAAGATAAAATTAATTATTCCTAATTGTAGAATTAAATCCTAAATGCAAATGCGATATATATATATATATATATATATATATATATATATATATATATATATATATATATATATATTGTCATTATTTTTTAAAAAATGACACTAAATTCACAACAATTGCAAACAACACAAAACTCTTTTATTTTGAATTTTTGGGAGTAATTCTCATATAGGGCAAAAATCACGTGCTCACAGCTGCCTCTCTTTGCGCGTTAACACGAAGAGTTTCTGTGCAAAGACAAGTGAGCGGATACGAGCGATTTTTGCCCGTTTGAGCACTCCGTGAGAAGCATTTTATTTTCAAAATTTTGACCGAACCTTTGCTTCAAGAGGTTTCCTACATATCCCTGGCTAAAAGGGAATCAGGTCAATGTAGTTCGGAAAATTTTGGTAGCTGGGACTACCAATGAAACTGCGATTTTTTGCTGTTACTGTTGCTGCTGTTGCGGTTATTGCTTGTTGACCTCCTTATTACACCGGGGGGAATGTAAAATGAAGAAGTTATTCTAAGCTATGATTCTACAATTACAATTATTCCTATCCTAGCTTTTGTTTGCTTCTCCTTGTCTCTTCTTCTTTGATTTTTTTGAGATGCTCACTCTCCCTTTTTTGTTGATTTTCTTTCTTGTTTTCCTCTTCTTCTTTTTTTTTGATTTTCAATGGTACTTCTTGCCCTCGAGCTGAACCTGCTCAAAACAAAACAACAAACTACTTTTTTCTTTTCTGCCCCAGTGTGGGCTTTTAGCTATATAAACCATGATGTGCAGAAATATATTCCCGTATTTGAAGGTGGGCACCTAACAAAATTTAAACGTGCAATGCGATGTAGAAAAGTATTCCCGTATTCGAAGGTGGGCACCTAACAGAAATTAAACGTGCAATGCGATGCAGAAAAGTATTCCCGTATTCGAAGGTGGGCACCTAACAAAAATTAAACGTGCAATGCGATGCAGAAAATTATTCCCGTATTTGAAGGTGGGCACCTAACAGAATTTAGACGTGCAATGCGATGCAGAAAAGTATTCCCGTATTCGAAGGTGGGCACCTAACAGAATTTAAACGTGCAATGCGATGCAGAAAAATATTCCCGTATTTGAAGGTGGGCACCTAACAGGAAATTAAACGTGCAATGCGAATGCAGAAAAGTATTCCCGTATTTGAAGGTGGGCGCCTAACAGAAATTAAACGTGCAATGCGAATGCGGAAAATATTCCCGTATTAGAAGGTGGGCGCCTAACAGAATTTAAACGTGCAATGCGATGCAGAAAAGTATTCCCGTATTTGAAGGTGGGCGCCTAACGGAATTTAAACGTGCAATGCGATGCAGAAAAGTATTCCCGTATTTGAAGGTGGGCGCCTAACATAAATTAAACGTGCAATGCGAATGCAGAAAATATTCCCGTATTAGAAGGTGGGCGCCTAACAGAATTTAAACGTGCAATGCGAATGGAGAAAATATTCCCGTATTTGAAGGTGGGCGCCTAACAGAATTTAAACGTGCAATGCGATGCAGAAAATATTCCCGTATTTGAAGGTGGGCGCCTAACGGAAATTAAACGTGCAATGCGATGCAGAAAATATTCCCGTATTTGAAGGTGGGCGCCTAACGGAAATTAAACGTGCAATGCGAATGCAGAAAATATTCCCGTATTTGAAGGTGGGCGCCTAACAGAATTTAAACGTGCAATGCGAATGCAGAAAATATTCCCGTATTTGAAGGTGGGCCTCTAACAGAATTTAAACGTGCAATGCGATGCAGAAAATATTCCCGTATTTGAAGGTGGGCGCCTAATAGAAATTAAACGTGCAATGCGATGCAGAAAACATTCCCGTATTTGAAGGTGGGCGCCTAACAGAAATTAAACGTGCAATGCGATGCAGAAAATATTCCCGTATTTGAAGGTGGGCGCCTAACAGAATTTAAACGTGCAATGCGAATGCAGAAAAATATTCCCGTATTAGAAGGTGGGCACCTAACAGAATTTAAACGTGCAATGCGATGCAGAAAATATTCCCGTATTAGAAGGTGGGCACCTAACAGAATTTAAACGTGCAATGCGATGCAGAAAATATTCCCGTATTAGAAGGTGGGCGCCTAACAGAATTTAAACGTGCAATGCGATGCAGAAAAGTATTCCCTCAGCCTGAGGACTGGGGAGCAGATTTTAAAAGATGTTACCTTCCTCTTTTTGGTATTTTTTTTTTTTTCTTACCAACTTATCTCTTGCCTGTGAATTTTCTCCACTTATTCGGCAGACTTTCTCTTTTTGGTATTTTAAATTTTCCACATTGGTCACATTCACTTTAAAGTGATTAGTGACAGTTTGTTCTTGCATGAAACAAAATTTATTAGATATAAACTGCTGGCAACTGGCATCTGCCGTCCCCACTTCTTATTGCTTCCTTTGTTTTTGCTTTTTCATGTTGCATGGCTTTTGACTTCTCGTCCCTTGCATACTCTTTTTGTATTTTTCTCATTTCTCCATTTTTGTTTTGTTTTCTTTTTTCTTTGGCCATGTTTGCCAAGCTTCTTTATTCCCTTCCCCAATCTTCTTTCCTTTCTGATCCAGTGTTGTTTCAACTTCCGTTATCAGGAGCCGGTAGTTAGCTCTCAAAAAGGTAAACAATGAAATGCAGAAAATGAAAGAAAAGTAAGGGTGTTTTGGAGAGATGACAGAACTTATCCGGGTATTTGCTGGCTGATTCCGCTGACCATGCCATGTATTTAAACTCTGACCCAGTTCGTTCCAATCATTATTCTGACTCTGAATTGCCTTTGACCCAAACCGATACTGTTTTTCGTTGCTTTTCTCTTTTCTGGTAGTTCTCACGATCGCCCTATGGTGCCTCGAAAGGTTTTCACCAATAAGACTCTCTCATTTTATTTCTCTCAACCTCACAATCGCCTCACAGTGCCGGCTAAGGTTTTCACTGATGAGACTCTCTCATTTTTTTTCATTGTTTCTCATTTTTCCTTTTTGTATTTTGTTTTCCGTACCACGGGGATTATCCGATGCTTCGCTCCTCCTTCGTTGTATTTGTTATCATTTCAAAATTGATCAGAAGGTCTTTCTTTGGACTGCAACGTGGCTTTTGGGTGAGTTAAGAAAGAAAGATATAAAGGCTCAAAATTTCAACGAGGGTTAAAAATATTTACAACTCTCGGAATTATTAAACATAACTTCTGCCCCAGTTTCAATATGTGGGGAATTTTTGGATTTTTTCCTTTATTGTGACTGAACCTCAGAGAGGCTGCCTACGTACCCTTTCGGGATCAAGTCAGACGTAGTTCATCCAACTTTATAAGTTAGATCTTTTTCTCTTTTTTTTTCATCATTTTTTTTCATCATTTTTTCATTTTCATTTTTTTTTTCATTTTTCCATCATTTCATTTTTCATTCTGGCAATTTCGATCTTATTGCACTAGAGCGATTCCGAGAGAGGGATATGAAAGAATTCATTCATTAAGGCTCAAAGGGGTTATCAATGGATAAAGTGTTTGGATAGAGAATAAAATGCCTTCGTCATTTCAATTCCAAAATCACAACAAAATACAAAACATACAATTGAAAAGGAATCATACATAGTATCTTTTGACCGCATCTGAATTGATAGCAGTCTCTACGCACTTTCCTTCAACATCCGTTAAATATAATGCTCCATTGGACAACACCCGTGATACCACGAACGGTCCCTGCCAATTCGGCGCAAACTTGCCTTTTGCCTCTGCCCAATGTGGTAAAATACGCATCGCAACCAAAATGAGCCTATGCCTATTGGAAGTTGTTGGCTCTATCGGACCAATAACATCTATGCCCCTGTTTCAAAGCAAAGAAAAATATGTTAGTTTAAATGCGGTGGTTGGTTGTGGCCTTGAACTTTGATGGCGACCGCTTTCCACCCGAGCGCCTTGCTTGCTCACCGACTATCCATTTTCACTTCTTCTTTGTTCAAAATCAAACTCTCTTTAGGTATGTATATTGTTCCTTTCTTGACGGATCCCATAAACTTCGATCTCGATTCCTTTGATGACTCCACTTGACAGCCTTTGGTCTTCCTCTTGTTAGAAGACATACCCCTTCTCTGTTCGAACCCCGTACTTCCATTTGCTATATTTTCCCTGAGTTGGCACCTTGCCGACCCTTGTGTCTTGCATGATCCTCATTGCACATGTTGCTCTTGTGGGCTTAAATCACCGGCCTTGTCATTCCCTGACCTACGATGATTGTCGTGTTGGCTAAATCCCATCTTGTGCAATTGGAAAGCTTGGTGGCAAATTTTGAAATCATTTCTATACTTGTTATGACCTGACTGACTCGATAAGAAGGAGAACAAAGTGTGAAGAATAAAGAGAAAGGAAAATACAATTCCTAACAAGAAACCTACAGACGAATGACCCAACGGATTTTGAATACCGACTCTAGCGACCTTGACACGCACTTTTGGCCTTCTCCGTATAGCAAAGTTGATGTTCAACTCTTGTTGCAAAGTTCTGCTGTGAAACCGGTCTTTACTACTTCATTTTTTTTGATCCGATCCTTAGTCGACTTGCAGCGCCCGTAGGGTTTTCGCCAACAAGCCTCTCTCATTTGATCTTCCTTTCTTTCAACTCACCGTCGCCTTACGGTGCCCGTGCGGGTTTTCACCGATACGACTCTCTCATTTTGACTTCTCTCATCTTGGAGTCTCGTGGTGGTTTGAGTTCTTCACTCTTCTTTGTTCGGACTGGAGTGTTGCCCCCTGATGTGATTGACCTTTGTTCGCTTGACTCGGCATTTCTTGAAGATTGATCGGAAGGTCTCCATTTGGACCGTAATGCAGGCTTTTGGATGGGGTTTAGAAAAAAAGGATATAAAGGCTCAAAATATTTCATCGTGGGTTAAAATTACAACTTTCGGAATCTTATTTATTCAACAACCATAACTTCTGCCCCAGTTTCCTTCTTGGGGGATTTTTGGATTTTTCATTTATTGTGACTGAACCTCAGTGAGGCTGCCTACGTACCCTTTCGGGATCAAGTCAGACGTAGTTCAGACTACGTTATTAATTAATGAATTTCTTTTGACTTTTCCCGGTTTTTTTCTTTTCTTTTCCTTTTTCTTTTCTTTTCTCCTCTTTTTCTCTTTTTTTCTTTTCTGTATTTTTTTGTTTCTCGCTTAATCCTCAATTTTTGTTGTTGATTCCGAAAGAGGGATATGAAAGAAAATATAATAAGGCTCGAAGGGATAACAATGGACGAAGTGTTTGGATAGCCGAATAAAATGCCTTCGTCATTCCAATCTTCAAAGCCTACCAAGTACAAACTATCTTTCGACCAAATCACATATTTGCCTTCTGTTTTTGACGATTCTCAATGCCATTGGGCAACAATTCCGATACCACAGATGGTTCCTTTAGTCTTGGGGGTACTTTTTCCTTTGGCTTTAAACCGATGAAGCATGATGCATTTCCAAGGCATTTCTTTATGTTACGCTTTCCCCAATGTTCACTTGATTCCAGTTTCACAGTATTTTTTATTTTTTCGAGTATCATTACATCTTCAATATTGTTTCATTGACTTTTAAAAACCAGGCTTAGAATTATGTGCATGTCATGTTACTAAAGTCAGTATGAGAAGAAATACAAAGTGATCAGAAATGGAATGACTAGGAATGATGGGAAACAGAGAGTTGTATTAACTGACGGGTTGAACAAAACGAACAGACTAGACTAGAATTACAAACCTAGACAGCACTAAACAAATTTATTACTAAACAAAGCAAAGTGGAAAGATAGAAGGGTTTTGACTCTCAAGACAACGTCCGGATTACAACCTTGACCCGGGCAAAAGAGATGACACCAAAATATACAAAACTCCAAGAGACGGAGCGCCTTCCCAATTGACAAGCATGGCATCCTAGCCACTGAATTCTGCATTAAGATCGCTTTCTATTTCAATGTTCTCGGCTTCCAAAGAAAAATCTCCTCACCCTCGTCATCGGGCATCGTCCCCACAAAATGCGCAACGCCACATACAGGTAGAGGATTCTGTGTAATGTTTGGGGTTTCGGGAGTCTGTACTTCAATTCTCCTCTCATCGATAAGATCTTGAATGGAATTCTTCAATTGCCAACACTTTTCAGTATCATGACCCAATGTTCCCGAACAATATTCACATCTGACAGAAGAATCAAGATTTTTCGGGGGTGGGTTTGGAACTTTTGGTGCGATTGGTCTTAACATCCCCAACTCTTTCAACCTATGATAAAGGCTGGTATATGATTCTCCGATAGGGGTGAAAGCCTTTTTCCGCTTCAGCAACCTCTCCTCCCTAAACGCCTTGTTTGGCCTGAAACCTGACCTAGGGGGTTTCCGGTATGTTTGTGCGGGTCGGTAGGCTTTTTGTGGAATTGGGTACATGGAAGGTGAAGTACGATTTTGGGTGCCTCCGGGAGAGTAGTAGGGTTGGGAAAGCATGGCTGGGGGACGAGTAATTGAGCTACTCGAGTGGCTAGAAAGGCTGCGATAGGCAGGTATATTTGGCATCGGGTTCAGTGTAAGGACCGGGTCCGTGAAACTAGGTGGTGGCGGGGGTGGTGCTTTTCCATTCATCCATGCCCGATACATTTCAACCACGTGTTGTCTTAATATTTTGACTTCTTCTACTAACATGTGGTTCCGTTCAACCAGCTGTTGTCGGGAACCGGTACCAACCCACTCGGTCTTGAGATTCTCTGCCATTTCTTGCATGTTTTTCATCCGTTGTTCTAATCTCTTCAATCTTTGGGCCATTTCTTCCTGCACATTCTCTCGGGTAAGCTTCTCAACGTTTGCAGGAAGGTCAAACGAGTATGAGTGGTACTCGGGAGAGTGGTACTGTTCTTGCTGTCTAGCAGATTGTGACTCGTGAGAAGGCTGTCCTTGGCCATTGGCCCATGCTTGACGCATTTGGGTCATTTGTTGGTTCAATGCTCTGTTTTCTTCATCCATAGTAGACCCTTGTTGAATTTTCTGACCCTGAGTCTCTTGGGCACCCGTAACAGCTTCGACGCCGGTTATCATTTTCCTTGGATCTTGCTTTCCAATTTACCACAACCAACCACCTCGACTATCTGGATTAACAAAACGAAACCACCGGGTTAGCGTTAAGGTATTCCATTTATTGATTTCCTTTGTTTTTTTTTCTTTCTCTTTTTTTTTCATTTTTTTTTTTTTTTTTGGTTATGGACATGGTCGAATCCTATGTGGATTGCCTACGTATCATGACCCCGCATGAATCAGACCGAGCGTAGTTCTGGCAAATTAATGCAAGAAATAAAGAGATGTTTATTTGATTTTTTTTTATGATTTTTTTTTTCTTTGAAGGAAAATTATAGAAGCCGACTCCAGCTACAAACTTGTGTAGGAGATTTCTACAAGAATAAGAACATTTTTGGTGTCAATTATGACTATTTCTACAAAATTGGTCACATAATGGCTTATTTGACAAAATGACTATTTTTGCAAAATTTATTTAAGAAAGATAAACTAGAATTTTTTTATCCTGTGGCTCATGGGGCATCGTTCGGCATCACCATAAACCAACACAGGACTATTTTTCAAAAATTGGCCATGTAATGGCTTATTTAGACAAAGTGGCTCTTTTTGCAAAATTTTTATTTAAGAAGATGCAAATTCAAAATTTTATCCTGGGACCTGTGGGGCATCGTTCAGCACCGACACAGGCCAACACCAGACTGAGGAAGTTAAAATACAAAAATGTGGCTATTTCAGCAAAACCGACCATGTAATGGCTTATTTGATAAAGTATTTATTTTTTGTCAAATTGATTGATGACTCAAACTTGATTTTGCGGATACGACCTTTTGATATTTCCGCGAGGGAATATTTCAAGGCTGTGCCCAAAAATTATTTACAAAAGACTCAAAGTGGCTATTCTTGCAAAAATAGCCTTCCGGCGTCCTTTTGCGGGACATTCGGCTTGTTTTAAACAAGAATAGCATCACTCGACTTATTTATAACAAAAATCAAAATTTGACATTTTTTGGTTATTTTTGCAAAAGGGGTGTGAACTCGGACTTGATTTTTGCGGCTATGGCCTTGCAACATTTCCACAAGGAATATTTCAAGGTTGTGCCCGCAAATTATTAAAAATATTTTAAAGTGGCTATTTTTGCAAAAACAGCCTTCCGGCGTCCTTTCGGAACATTCGGCTATTTTCAAAAACAGCGTCACTTCGATTTTATTGACAAAATTAAACACACATTTTTTTTTTGATTTTTTAAAAGGGGTGGTTGGACCCGATGAGGGTTGCCTACGTATCCCACCTAATGGCGAGAATCAAACCTGCGTAGTTCGGTCAGATTATTTGACCAATTATTTCAACAAAAACTGTTCCACCTTTTTTTTTTCAAATTTTCAAATTTTTCGGATACCTATTTCCTATAGATCTTATTTTTCTCTCTTCTTTTTTTTTCTTTTCAACAATTTTTCTATCCTCGGGATTTCCGCCGGTCCGCATAACGATCAAGGACAATAAAATACAACACATAACATGCTCGGTCTTTTTCAATACCGGGTCACCTGTCCTAGACGGACCCAACCCCTGTGTTGAGTCCCCTAAGTCAAATATGATGCAAATAATCGTCCTAGACCTATGTTCAAAAATCTTACGGTTTCATAGAGTGGTAGACCGTGTACCCGAGCGGACAACTCGAATCGAGGAGGGGGCTACGTACCGGTGACCCGCGGAGTCAATCGGCTTTGTAACTTATCCGGCCTCTGTTTTCTTAATTTAAGGTGACTTTAACAGAAAGGGGAGTCTCAACCAGTAAGCACATCCCGGAGGTGAAGAGAGAAAGGTTTTCGGCACAATTTTATATACAATCCATATAATATCAAAGCGATAAAGCACATAGCATGTTGTTCAAATCATATAACAAAGTCAAACAAAAACGCGAACGTCAATTCTAAAAAGCTCGAGTTCTTAAACCCTGAAACCGAAGTTCGGGGTTGGGTTCCCCAGCAGAGTCGCCAGAGCTGTCACACCTCCTTTTTTTTTACCGCACATAACGTATAAATGTAAATGTGCCACTGTTTAATACTACACCCCGAGAAGGAATATAATAATAATCAGTGAAGGAGTTTTTCCACTTAAAGGACAGTCGGAACGGGATCAATTTATTTAATTTTTCAGAGTCGCCACTTGGAAAAATAATGGTGTCCCAAGTCACCGGTTTAATCCCGAACCGAGGAAATTTATGACTCTGTAATACAGTCTGCGAAACTAGAAACCTGAATAAGGAATTCTGTTAACCCGGGAGAAGGTGTTAGGCACTCCCGAATTCCGTGGTTTTAGCACGGTCGCTCAACTGCTCTTTTTGCTTTTATCTGATTTCTTTTTATATTTTAACTAGATGCTTTTAATGTTCCGCCTTTTAATTTTAGAAGAATTGCGACGTCACGAAAACACATTTCGAGTCATACCGCAACCAGTACGCCTATGACTTTCGGTGTATTTCAGCTTTGCCGAGATTTGGATTTTGAGTCGCACCAAGTGCACACTCGTTCAATGGAAGGTATATTAAAATTGTGCCCTAAAATAGTCTATCGGCTTTCAATTGTTTTGGGTAAGACTATGGAATTAGCTAGTAGTCTTTCCGAGTCTAATTGTATTAAAACATTACTAAATGGGGGCCCCGCTTGTTTAAAGTCGGGCGAGGCTCATCCCAAGTTAATTTTAAAGTTCAATCCTAAGAAGTATATACTATGCTTTTCTAATCGTGTTTTTTCCCTTAACCGATTCTTACACTAAGTATTCCAGGCCCATCGGGTTTTGATATTTAATGGGGGCCTGGTCTCTTCATTCGATTAACCGGATCAGCATTGGGCCAGCCCAGGCCTTAAAGCCCAGGCAGTCTTCAAGCTTGCACTTGACCACTTCGACAGAGTTCATGACGCAGTTTAAGCCCGTTTTTATATAACAGATTCAGACTATATTGAAATAACCAAAAGCTGAAACGTAAACAAAACAATGATGTAAAATAGAATGAATTCAAAATGTTTTATTCATTAAAAGAGAAATCAGTATACAATCTATCAACAAATCATGAATCAATTATCTACTATACCCCGGACTAGAGTTAAAAGACTCTTTTATGATCTCGACTTTTATTGATAAATTGATACTAACATCTACATTAGCTACTAGTTGAAAATTCTAAGGAAGAACAATTCGATTATATATGCTGCTTGAAGAACAGTTAAGTTAATTACCTATTGATCATCTAAGGCTAAAGGGAATCATGCATAGGTTTGTACAATCACACTACTAGTTTTACTGAATCAATCCTATTAGATATTACAGGTGAGGTTGATGCATTATTTAACTCTTTCCTCCCCAAATTACTCAGATTCTAACTTAGATCCACAAAATTAACTAGCTATACGAGTGATGACTTTATAAATCAGTTTTTCAAATACACAAACCTAATATCTAATCCAACTGTCTTCACGACTTAAGCATTACTAAACCATTGATTTTACTAAGATTTAAATCATACTTACGTTTATGTACAGATTCAAGCCAGTGTAGTTAACTATGTGAGTTCATTTTTATGAAGAAGCTTACTATGAATAATTAGCGATTTTTGTAGAAAAGTGATATGCTAATTTATGTTTTAGGAGTTTTTACCTAATTAAACTAAGTGATAAGCTATTGCTACTATACTACTACTATTATACTACCTACTCTATCACTAAGCTATTGCATCGTTTGTTTGATTTTTGTTTTTCAGCTACTACATACTACAACAATAAACAAATTACAATTATAAACTATAAACTATAGAACAACATGAATTTAAACTGGATCTCCATTTTTATTTCATCAGGAACGTCAATACAGCATCATTCATAAGAGAAGTGTACCTGGTTTTGAAAGGAATGGAAGATGGAAAATCAACAGGGCGGTGAAAATACAGCAACAACAACAGTAACAACCAGCAGTAGCTTCAACACCTCAATCCCGAAAATTCCAGCAATACGGAGAGAAAAATGCGAAAAAAAACCAGTAAAAATAGAAAAGGAAAATATATTCCAGATTTTCTCTTTGTTTTGTCTTTCTAGCTTTGAACTCTTTTCAATTCTCAAAAGAAACTCTCATAAATTGAATTTTTTGCCGTGTATACTTCTGTGTCCAGAGTGTATATCGAGTGTATACCACAGCAGGGAATTTTTTTATTTTTTTTTCTCTTCCTATTTTTCCTCTCTTTTTTCCACCCCCTTTTTCATAAATCCTCTCTTCTATTTATAGGCAAGAATTTCGAAAATTTTCAGATTTTTTATTAAAAAGAAAATATTTTTTTAATTTAAAGAAAACCCACTAATCCATGTTTTCCTCTCCTTGTTTTCTTCCTTGATTTCCTTGCTCCCCACTACTTTATGTCATGTAATTATGATTATTTTTTGCTAAAAAAATCTGAAATTTTCTTCTTGGGCCAAGGGGTTTTGGGTTGGGTAAGGTTTCTTAGGATTGGGCTTGTAACTTAATTTGCAAGATGGCCCAATCCAATTTTTTTCTATTTTGTTCTTCTCCATTATTCAACTTCCTAATTAATAAAGCCCAAAATACTAAGATTAATTTATAAAAACTAAAATTATCTTGAAATACTAATCTCATAATAATAATTGTCACCTAATTTTAAATGGTAATTAAAATACAATCACACAATTTGGACATTAAAGGCTAAAATGCAAAAGATGCCTATTTTTGTGATTTTCATTTTTGTAAGATAAAATTAATTATTCCTAATTGTAGAATTAAATCCTAAATGCAAATGCGATATATATATATATATATATATATATATATATATATATATATATATATATATAGATATATATATATATATATATATATATATATATATATATATATATATTGTCATTATTTTTTAAAAATGACACTAAATTCACAACAATTGCAAACAACACAAAACTCTTTTATTTTGAATTTTTGGGAGTAATTCTCATATAGGGCAAAAATCACGTGCTCACAAATGGTAGGTGAGATTTTGATCTGGGGGTCGGAATAGAATTCCGACAATTCCTGTAGCTTCGTTATGTGATTTTGGATATGTCCACAAAATTTCAGGTCATTCGGACGTCGTTTGGTCAGGTTTTTGATCGAATGTTAGTTTCGGAAGTTTTGAAGAAACTTAGGCTTGAATCCGTGTGTAATTGGTGATTGTGATGTTTAGGATGGTGTTTTTATGCTTGGAACAAGTTCATATCGTATTTTGGACTATGTTGGTGGTTTTCGCTGGGGTCCCGGGGGCCTCGGGGTGAATCCGGACCATCATCCGGCATTTTTGGAACATGGTGAGTCTGCTGTAAATTGCAGATCACTAGGCACATTTTAAGCTTTCGCGTTCGCGAGGGCAAGGCCCGCGTTCGCGTAGGCTGGGCATCTTGGTCATCACGTTCGCGAGGGGGAGTCACGCGTTCGCGAAAGAGGAAGTTGGAACGCATCGCGTTCGCGTGGAATAAGTCCGCGATCGCGAAGGATGAATATGCGAATCCACGCGTTCGCGTGAGAGCCTACGCGTTCGCGTAGAGGAAAAGTCCGGAGGCTGGGGAGTTGACCTTCGCGGACGCATAAATGTGTGTCGCGTTCGCGATGAAGGAAATGAGCAAGGCATTGCGTTCGCGTAGGGTGCATCGCGAACGCGTAAGACAAAAATGGCTAGCAGTGAAATTAAAAACCAGAACTGGTCAGTCGCGGGTTTAACACCCAAAACCTCCATTTTTGAGTTCCAAGAGAAGGTATTGATGGGAGATTTGCTGGGAAATCATCGGGGTTTCATTGGACGTAAGTTTTGTGGCTTAATTACATCATTTTAACATGAAATCCTTGGTTAATTTTCTGTAAATGGAATATTAAAGGTGGGTTTGAGCCCTAGGCCTAAAATTGAAGAAAACACTGATTTGAGTGGGCAAATGGAGTCCGATTTCGGTAAATTTTATATGCCTAGACTCGTATCGAGATGAGGATTTCGAATATGTGACTTTTGTAATTCTTCGACAACCGTACCGAAAGTCAGATTTTGGCAACTTTGCCATTTTTGGTGTAAATCGAATTGTATTGATTGGGTGTCGTCCCATTGGCCTAATTTGTTGTATTTCTACTGTATTTGATCATATTCTACGCGAGCAGAGCTTGATTCTCATGGAAAGGGCATTGCGGAGTAGTCGTCGCGCTGTATTGAGGTGAGTAATAGATGTGGGTGATGACCAGCGGGTTTGAAACCACGGTATACCACTCTATGTCGCTGTATAGTGGCGAGACACGCACTCTCTTGTGAGTGCGGGGTCGATTGTGAATTGGGGACTATAGCTTAGTCCAACCTGTTGTTACTGTGTTATGATATTAGGCTATTCTTGAGCCGTCGAACCTCCTTCTCGGATGGTTGCATACTACATTGTGATATTGGCTACTCTTGAGCCGTTAGACCTCTTTCTCGGATGGTCGAGCATATTTATGCGTTGTGAGCCAGCTATTGGATCCTGTGAGGATTGTTATCATTGTCTTGTGATATTTACATGTTAGTTTACTACCAGTCCGTAACTATTTACTGTTATCATGTTATTTCCAATCTCTAGAACTTGATAGTACTATTTTCAACTGAAAAATGATAAAAGAGTTTCAAAACTATTTTGAGCCGCGAGGTTGTAATTGCATATTAGTTGACTGGTAGTGGGTCGGGCTGCGCGCCGCAGCGGTATATATGTTGGATCGGACTGTACGCTGTAGTAATATTGTGCTTGGGCTGTAGGAGCCCCTTCGGAGTCTGAACCCCCACAGTGAGCACGGGTACCCAAATTGGATCGGGTTACGCGTCGTAGCTGTCATATCATGCATTGCATTGCATTTAGCTACATCTGATAGTTGTTATACTGTTTTGCTGTTACTTGTTGGTACAGGTACAGTCGATATTGATTCTATGACAGGGTATTTGATTATAGCTTTACATAGTGCTTTATTGCGGATTTCTTATCTACGCTGTCTTACCCCTGTTTATTACCACTGAGTCTGGCAGTACTCATTTTACTCCCTGCACCTTGTGTGCAGATCCAGGTACCTCTCAGCAGTGATCCGGTAGTTGTTCGAGGCGACATCTGTGGGATATTCGAGGTAGCTGCAGAGTCCGCAGGACCCGATATTCCTTCTTACTGTCTTTTGATTTTGCATTGCTGTTCCTTTCTGCACTTGGTATCTTGTAAACTATTATTATACTATGTTCATTAGAGGCTCATGACTCTTCACCCTTCGGTCTATGGGAGTTGTCACGTGTTGGGACTTGGTTCTCTGTTTTTAATATATCTATCACTTTTGAATTATTCTGTTAAGCTTAAATTGGATAAAGTGAGCTTATAGCTCCGTGATTGTTATTAATTGGCCAGGCTGGCCTAGCAGTGTGCTGGGCGCCATCACGACCGGATTTGGGGTTGTGACAGCTTCGAACGTGAAAGGGTCCGGGCTGGGCATCATTCTAAAGCCACCCACGGGTAACATAATTAGACAATCTATCAAAACTTCAAAGTTAACTAACAATGAGGATGAGTATGAGGCCATGATTGTATGTCTCGAGTTGTTTAAAAGTTTGGGAGCAGAGGTCATCGAGGCCAAATGTGATTCCTTACTTGTGGTAAACCAATCAATAGAACTTTTGAAGTATGAGAAGATCATATGCATAGGTACTTGGACAAGCTACTGGTAACTTTACATCGATTTAAGGAGTGAGCCTTACAACAAATACCCCGAGAGTAGAACGACAAGGACGATGCCTTTGCAACTTGGGGTCATCGGTCGAAGATGACAAGCTTAACTTGGGGACTTTCGTATAACTCCCGAGATTAATAATCTAAGAAGGCCACAGCAAAATAAACTCTACAAGTTTGACTTGGGATTGGAGAAACAAGTACATTGAATACTTAAAAAATGGGAAGCTCCCGTCAGATCCAAAGGAGTCAAGGTCTCTACGCACGAAGGCAGTACGGTTCATTTTGGCCAAAGATAGAACGTTATTGAAAAGGATGTTCGATGGTCCACTGAAGATATGTTTGGACCAGGAGACACCGACTATGTCCTAGGAGAGACTCATGAAAGTACTTGTAGAAACCATTCCGATTCTGAATCACTAGTTCACAAAGTCATTAGAGTAAAGTACTATAGGGCTGATATGGAAAATGATACAAAAGAGTTCGTTCGAAAGTGCGATAAATGTCAAAGGTATTCAACAACGATTCACTAGCCCTGTGATCAGCTCCATTTGGTCTTATCCTCATGGCCATTCATAAAATGGGGAATGGATATTGCCAGCCCTCTACCATCGGCCTTGGTAAAGCTCAATTTATTTTTTTGTGATTGTTTATTTTTTAAGTGGGTTGAAGCACAGGCTTTCGAGAAAGTTGTGAGCACGTGATTTTTACCCTATATATGAGTTATTCCCATAAAATTTAAATTAAATAATTTTGAATTATGATTACAATTTTTGCGAAGTTTGTGTTAATTGTTTTCCTATTATTTGTGCATGTTAAGTCTTATAAAAATACAAAAAATATGCATCTAGGATTTTTATTTCATTTTTTCAGTATTAATTAGGTATTGTTTTGTTTTAGAACAAAATTAAAGAAAATTACAAAAAATAGTCTTTGCATTTATCTTTGATTATAAATAATTTTAGGAGTAAATTAGGCTTTGCTTTAGTTATACAAAATCAGAAAAATATATTAAAAATACAAGAATGAAAATATATATAAATACAAGAGTGAAAATGAAGAGTTTAAAATCAAGAAAACAAAGACAAAAGAAAATGTTTTGGGCCAAACACCCCAAGCCCAATCCAAATCAAATGACCTTGCCCAAAACTCTCTGCCCAAGCCCAATAAAAAAACCCAATCCGTCGCCCCACTAAGGCCCCAAACGACGTCATTTGAGGAGGCTCGTATCTCAGCTATTGAATCATTTCCATCCAAATAGTTGGGAATTAATTAGCCCATTAATACGTATATCTTCATTAAACCTAAGCCAAACGCCCCTTTGGTCTAACTCACAATCTCCTTGAACCCTAACGCAGCCTCTTCCTATCTTTCATTCTTACCGGTGATTGACAGTGAATGTCTGAGTAACACCAAAAGCTTCGTGTCCTTTCCTTCATAACATGTCCATTGTTGGTTTCACTCAACAATTACCAGAACTCCTCAAATGTTCATAACCCTAGCCGCCGCCTTAGTTTCCTTCGATGACGGCGCGCTTCAAATCACCTCCAAGATATCATCCACGCGACTGTCGTCCTCTCTCCAACCCAAGCACATCATTATTTGTTCTAAGAGCTCACCAAGTCGACTTGTTCGAAGTTTAAAAGTGAAGACGGAGACGTTGGGATTCATGCAAGCCACCATTTATCTCTTCCTTTAGGTATTTTCTTGTTTTTTCTTCTATCTCTACTCATTCTTTGTTTCTTTTCCGTTTCAATTGATTATTTTCCTTTTGTTTCTTCACTGGACCTTTCGTCCTTTTTATTTGTTTTTTGTTTGTTTTGTTATGAAACTGCGATTAGTATAAAGTTAATACTGATTACCCTTTTTAGTTTTCTATAAGTTCGTACTGTTTGATTCGGATTGATAGCTTTAAGTTCAGACTGTTTGATTGAAGTATCTTGTATTGGAATAATTTTTCTGTTTTGGGAAAGAGTTCATTAGGCTCGACGCTATTTGTGGTTGTTTGTTTAAAGTTTGGGAAAGTTCGGGCCACGGTATTTTCTAGGTAACACTAGACCCATTTAGGAATTCAATTCAGGTTATGGCCTAATTAATTGATAAGTCGAATTTTTAAATTTCAGAATCCGATAATTGTTTAATTGTGATTAGTGGATTTTGTGATAATTTTATATTTTGATTAGTTGGATTGAATTAATGTTCTGCAATTTGGATTCTATAATTGATAAGTCAATTGATTAGATTAATTTTGTGTTTCTGTTTGGATTAATTGGTATTAACTAGTGTTAATTCTAGTTTTGGTATTTTTTCTTATTCTGGTAATTAACACTTAGGGTTTGATTGGTTATAGCTGATTAATAGTTAGTTAATTTCAGTTTTTCATTAAAATTCAGAATAATTTCAATAATGATTAAACCCGAAGTTCAAGGGGCTGCGGGTTAATTAGGGTAAATTCAATTAATTTTCAGGGGTCTTTTGGGGATATTAAAAGGGTTAATAGATTTGGTAAAATCTGAGAGGAAGCGGGGCATAATTAGAAATATAGAAAATGGTGTAGGGGTAATAAATATAGAGAAGTAGGGGTATAATTGGGAAGGAAATTGGTATAAATATAATAAATATAGAGGATTAAGGGTAGTTTGGGCAGTAAAAAAGGTAATTCAGTGAATATTAAAGAGAAGTGAGGATATAACGGGAATTATAAGGGATAAAGAACATGGTGGATGCAACTAGAACTTCTAGAATGGGTTCTAGTGCAAATTTTAATAAAGTAAATGTAGTAATATAGTAATCAAGTTAAAAATAAAGGACTGTTAGATAAAATATGATTTCAAACTTTCCTCCAAATCTAAAATCTATAAATACGCAATTTTGGCCTTCATTCATAAGCTTTTTGAATCCTAGAAATGCCCCAAAAAATACCTGCTAAGTTTCAGATCTGAAATAACACTTTTAGATCATGCTTTTCTCTTTTGCATTTTTAATTCGTATAAAAAAGCCAAAAACAATCCAAATACTATATTGTTACATTAGTCTCAAATTCGAATTTGGAATCAAGGAATTAGTGAAGTAAATCAAGGCAAATTTCGGAGCTCATTCATCTCTTTCAGCTAGTCTCACATTCATTTGAGGGCTAATCGTTATGTTAGGCTTATTAAGATCGTGCCAAAGCCCATATGAGTGCATAATACAAAGTTCATAACTCAAAAGAGCTACCCTGTTAACATAACGATTGGTCATATAATAAATAACTAAGGTTTCTTCTTTACTAAAGAAAATAAAGAATAATATGATTTGGGGAAAATATTAAGTGAAAAGGAGAAAAAAGAAAAAAAATATAAAGAAAAATAAATGAGAAAAAAGGATAAAATAAAATAAAAGAAACAGTGAAATAAATTTAAATAAAAAGGAGAAAAACAGAATTACCTGGAAAAGCTATGGATAGAAAAGATAATTAGTTTGATTGGTAGAAATGTAAATGAGTAGGGAAGGGTAATTAGTTTGATTTTTGTAGTTATAATTTACACAAATGTTCCTAAAAAGTCTTAACTTACCAACCTATTGTCATTGCTTATAGACTTACTAAATTAGCAAAACACATATAAAAATTGAAAAGCAAAATAAATAAAGTTCTTTCTCTTAAAGAATCACATGCAAAAATTAACTTCCATATTTTTAAGTGTGATTAGCAACATTAGATGCAAGACGGAAAGAAAATTTTATGGATGAGGTAGTAAATAAGGTGATAAACTATAAAAAATAAATATACAATATTCAAAAAATCTAAGCAAAAAAGGAACATTTTCAATGGGTATAGTTGAAATTCAACCTCCAGTTCCAACCGAGAGGTTGTGAGTTCGAATCTCCTCAAGTGCAAGTGGAAGTTCTTGGGGGGAAGGATGCCGAAGGTCTATTTGAAAACAACCTCCCTACCCTAAGGTATGGGTAAGGTCTGCATACACACTACCCTTCCCATACCCTATTAAGTGGGATTATACTGAGTTGTTGTTGTTGTTGTTTTTATTGTTGTTATTGTTGTTGTATAGTTGAATTTCATTGAAAACATATAGATAAGTCAATATACAAAATTTCAAGAAGATTGGACATGATTTTTGGACTGATTTTGTATCAAAATTCGTAATTAAATCGAGTTCAAAAAATTCTTTTGCACACATATATCAAATATGTATCTCATACACAAGTATGCATGGATATACATGTGATATATAATTGATACAAATATGATACATAATTGATACAAATATGATACATAAATGATACACGATGTGATACATATATCATTTCTTTCAATGTTCAGTTTTTAAATTCTCAATACAAATCGCCTCAAAACTTCACCAAATCATCCTAAAACTGAAATTCAAGCTCCATAAAATGTACCAAGTCCAGTCTAATAACAATCACTCAAAAAAATTGATAATTTTTTGGGCTACAAATAGCTAATTGGCTAATATTATTAATATTTGATTAATATTAATAGTATTTTTTAAATTGGCCAATTTTTATATTTAGCTACTTATAAATGGACATAACTTTGTAGTTTCCCGTTTTAATTCTTTCCCAAAGCATGCATTTGGAAGCTCAATCGCGGGGCCAGTGATTTAAAACCTGCATATTATTGGGCAATTTATGTTATTCAATTGTATGGACCATGTCCTCTTAGGACTTATAATTGTCAAAATAAACGTAGTTATCAGTATTATATAACCGTTTTACAAACGTATCTAACTTTGATGCCACTATTCCCTTATGTTGCCTAAGATTCATCCTTTGAGAGAATGATTAGAATTAACTCTTTGATTGTATTGTTTATTAAAATTTAATTGACAAGGAGATTTATTGTCGGCACTTGCATGGAAAGAAGCCATATCAGAAACAAAATGAATAGTATGAATGATTTGTTTTTGTTTTTCATCTTGTAAAAGAATGTTATAGACATTATCAAGTAAAGATAGTAGATTTATGAGCAGGACGTTACTCCTAACATTAACATATGTATCGTTCAACCTCATTAGAAATTGATGCACCATAATCTCTTCTTCTTCCTGCTCCAGACTAGGCTTTGCAACACAATTATAATTTTTTGCATGATTGGAAGACATGAAAGTTAGTTTATTCCAAAGCCTCTTTAACTTGATAAAATAAGATACTATATTAAGAGCGCCTTGACATGTAAAAGACAACTCCCTCTTAATTTCGAATTTTTTAGTTACATTAACTGTTTCATACCTAGTATTTAATTGCCTCCAAATATTCTAAGCAATCTCTGAATATTGAACACTTTTCTGCGATCTCAGGAGACATGGAGCTTGTCAATCAGAAAATTACCATGTTGTTCACCTTATCCCAATATTTGCACTTAGGTGAATTAATAGGAGGCATAAAGAGAGTTCTATCGATAAAAGCTATTTTGTTTCTAGCTGAAAGAGACATGATAATGCTTCTTTTTCAACCTCAATCCAGTATCGGAGAAAGGAACACCAATTAGTGATGTACCAAGTAGTGGCGAAGCCAGAAATATTTTTAAGGGTGTTCAAACTTGAAAGAACCAAAAAAAAAAAATTTCAACAAAAGCTGTTTAATATATATTTTATACATCTAAAATTAATATTTTACTTACACACACAATATAATTTTTCGTAATATTTGGGTGAAGGGTGGTCAGTTGACCACCCTTTCTAACAGGTGGCTTCGCCCCTGGTACCAAGGACATCACTAGGATGAAGGAACAGAGGACTTGAAGCACGAATAGTAAATTCAGACTCATTACTAATAGTATCAGTCATTTTTGTGAATTAATACCATCAATATATTTCAACCGTTACTAATATATTCTATGTTGCAAAAGTATATTTTAAACTGTTAATAATATATTATTTTGGTATACTATATGTTAGAATAAGGTGTTTGATGGTAATTAATATAGAAATAAAATAAATAAATAAATAAATAAATGCACTATATCAGTTATCTTTTTTATTAATATAGTAAAAAAATAAATAGTAAATAAGAGCCAAAAGGTGTAAAATATACAATGAAAAAATGGGAAGAGAAAATACGCATAATATTTTAAGTTTTTCTAATAACTGAACTAGAGAAGAAAAAAAAGACAAAAGGAATATTATACATGCTATTTACAAAAGCGTGAATGAATATTTATTATATTAATTTTATTTTATAGAGAAACAAATAGAGAAAGGGAGAAAAGGAGAAGAATAAAATAAAATATTAAGTGAATAAAATTGGATTATGGAGAAAAAAAGAAATAAAACAAAAATGAGTGAAAGAAATTAGAAAAAGAACAGAAATAAAGCAAATGAACAAAAAGGAAAATACATACTATATATATATATATAAAGAAACTAGACAAAATTGAGTATTGAATGAGATAATGGTAAAGAAAATAAAGAACAATATGATTTGGGGAAAAAGTAACAGAAAACGAAAAAAAAAAGAAATAAAGATAAAAAAAAGAGAAAAAAAGAAAGAAAAATAATAAAAGAATCAGTAAAATAAAGAGAATTACCCACAAAAGCTACAATGGATAAAACACATCATTAGTTTTGTAGTTATTTTTTTGACAAAGTCTCACTTTATATCCATTAATTCTAAACTATTACCCTTTAATACTCAGGCCCTAACTATTTACTATTCCTACCCATGCGTGACGACCCGACCCGACCCGTCGTCTCAAGAGTTACCGCCCTGTTTTCCTCATTTTCAGCGTATTTATGCTTCATTATCTGTAGCTTGTGTAATCACGTTGATTTGGAATGGTTTTGATAAGAAATGAGACACTTAGTCTCTTTTAAGAATGCTTAAGTTGGAAAAGTCAACCGAACGTTGACTTATGAGTTAGAGGGCTCGGATGTGAATTCCGATGGTTCTGTTAGCTCCGGAAGGTATTTCGTGACTTAGCAGCGTGATCGGAAGTGGTTTTGGAGGTCCGGTGTAGAATTAGGCTTAAATTGGCAAAGTTAGTATTTTGTTCTGGTTGATAGGTGAGATATTGATCCAGTAGTCAGAATGAAATTCTGAGAGTTGTTGTAGCTTCGTTAGGTGATTTGGGATGTGTGTGAAAAATTTCAGGTCATTCGGACATGGTTTAGTTGGGTTTTTGATCGAATGCGTGTTTTGGAGGTTTTAAAAGAACTTAGGTTAGAATTTGATATAATTTGATGGTTTTGGCGTTATTTGAGGCATTTTATTGATTGGAATAAGTTCGTATGATGTTTTAGGAGATGTTGGTATTTTTGGTTGAGGTCCCGGGGGCCTTGGGTATGTTTCGGATACCCAACGCGTCATTTTTGGAAAATTTTGAATTGTTATATGTTGATATCTACTTTTTTTCTTTGCGAACGCGAGGGGTGTCTCGCAAACGTGAAGAGGAAAAATGAGGGGCTGTGAGATTGGCCTTTGCGAAAGCGAAGGGGAAGACACGAATGCAAAGGAGCAGGACAAGGTGCTACGCAAACGCGGGAGGGCAACCGCGAACGTGTAGAAGGGATTTGGGCCTGGAGTCGTTTGGCCTACGTGAACACGAGACCTAGGCTGCGAACGCGAAGGGCCCAGTGTTTAGCCTACGCGAACGCGAGGCCTAGGAAGCGAACATGAAGGGTCAGAGGAGTTGGGCTTCGCGAACGCGATGCGTGGGACGCGAACGTGAAGGGCCTAGGGAAGAACGCGACGCCTACGCCGCGAACGCGATGAAGAATAGACTTGGGCAGAATTGTTAATTTTTGAAAATGGGATTGTGTTCCCATTTTTCATGTTTGCGATTTGGGGCTCGGATAGGGCGATTTTTGGACAGATATTTATAGAGAACAAAAGAGTAAGTGTCCTTTACTCAATTTTGGTTATATTACTCGAATCTATTGCAAGTTTTATTGTTAATTGGTGAATTTAAGGGAGAAAAACTTAAAAATCCTCTTGGATATAGAGGATTTGAAGGTCGAAACGATATGGAAAATTTTTAAATTTGGTATGGTTAGACTCGTAGGGAGATAAGGAACACGTTAAGGTAAAAAAATTTGAATTTCGAGATGTAGGCCTCGGGTTTTCGCTAATCGTGAATCTTGATATGCTTCGATTCTTTCGAATGAGCTATATTCCCATAACATATTGTGACGTATTTGTTCTGTTTTTTGATAGATACGACGCACTTGGAGATCAATTGGAAGGGCAAAGGCGCCGTGAATTAAATAAATAGCCGGTTGAGGTTAGTAATAGATGTTAATATTGTGTTGAGGGTTTGAAACCCCGAATGTGCACATCATAGTGCTATATTGAGGTGACTAGCATGCCGGATAATGGGCGTGCAGATTGTGACTTGGTCCATACCGCTTATTAAAAATACTACCTAATTGCTTGGAGTTGAATTGATATCCTAATAAAAGGGATTAATTATCATAATTGGGTTTGGTTCCAACTGCTTGAATCCTTTAGGGATTTTTTTACTGGTTTCTTACCATGTGTACAGAAAATTGAACTCAGTCTTAGTATTTGATACTTTTTTGCAAACTCAGCCATTTTTTTCAAAACTTGGAACTTAAATAATATTTCTAATGAAGTTTGGGCTGAATATTTTATTTGCTATTGTGCCGAGAGGCTTATGTGATTTCGGACCGAGTATGGGATCGGGCTGCGTGCCCGCAGCAGCATTATATTGATATTGATATGAGGCCAAGGGCCTAGATTAGATGCCACAAGATGGCTTGATATTGTGCTTGGGCTGTAGGAGCTCCTCTGGAGTCTGTACATACCCCTAGTGAGTGCCGTCGACGTTAAATGATTGGAGCCGGCTGCACGCTGCAGCGAGTACTAGAGAGTACATGTTTATGTGTCGTGTTGCATATTTGACTATCATTATTTATTTCTCTGGTGTAGCGTTACTAATTTCATTGGTTATTTAAATTGTTGTTAGCTGGTAAACTATTGTGATTATAGCTTATCTTGTGCTTATTTAGGATTTCTTACTCTCAGTCTTTATTTATGTTTATTACTCTCTGGGTTGGAAGTACTCACTTTACTCCCTGCACCTCATGTGCAGATACAGGTGCACCTACTGAGGCTGAGTGAGATTATCTCCGTCGAGCATCGTATCCGGGAGCATTAAGGTAGCTGCATGGCATTCGCAGTCCTGATCTCCCCGTCTTTCCTATTTGTTTTTGTGACGACCCGGCCCATCGTCACGGAAATTACCACCCCGTTACTTTGCATTTATATGTTTTATGCTTTTATATCAGTGTTAGAGTCTATTGGGTGAGTTAAGAGTGATTTTGGTTGGGAATGAGGCAAATAGCCTTTTTGAGGGAAGCTTGAATATGGAAAGTCAACCCGGAGTTAACTATTTAGTTAGAGTGCTCGGAATCGGATTTTGATGATTTGGTTAGTTCCGGGAGGTGATTTGTGACTTAGGGGAGCGATCAGAATTGAATTTGGAGGCCCGGTGTAGAAATAGGCTTGAATTGGATAAGGTTGAATTTTGGTGAAATACGAACGGTAGGTGAGATTTTGATCCGGGAGTCGGAATGGGATTCCGACAATTTTTGTAGCTTCGTCATGTGATTTTGGATATGTATGCAAATTTTCAGGTTATTCGGACGTCGTTTGGTCGGATTTTTGATTGAATGTTAGTTTCGGAAGTTTGAGTTGAATCCTAGGCTTGAATTCGCTATAATTCTATGATTTTTGTGTTTAAGGACTTGTTTTTATGATTGGAACAAGTTCGTATCGTGTTTTAGAGTATGTTGGTGGTTTTTGTTGGGGTCCCAGGGGCCTCGGGGTGAATTCGGACCACCATCCGGGCATTTTGAGACTTTGGAAATCTGCAGAAAATTGCAGAAACTGTGCAGGGAATTTAGCCTTCGCATTCGCGAGGCTTGAGCCCGTTCGCGTAGGCAGGATCAACTTGAGCTTCGCGATCGCGTTTTGGATGTCGCGTTCGCGTAGGAGGAGTTTGGGATGCATCGCGATCGCGTCCTTGAGGTCGCTTTCACGTAGGGTTAATTCTAGCGGCTGAGGAAGTTGGTCATCGCGAACGCGTGGTGCCGTGTTGAGTTCGCGAAGGGTTAGCCGGGCAGTGCATCGCGGACGCATGGAGTATCACGCGAACGCATAGGGTATTGGTCAGGCAGTGAATTTAATTACAGAACACAGACCAGTCGCGGGTTTAGACATAAAACCTGCATTTTTGAGTTCTAGAGAGAGAAACTCACGTGTGATCGCTGGGAATTAATCGGGTATTCGTCGGAGGTAAGTTTTATGGCCTAATTATAGTATTTTATCAAGAAATCTTTGGGTATTTCTCTGTTAATGGAAGATTAAAGGGGGATTTTAGCCCTAGGCCTAAATTAAGGAAAATCACTGATTTGAGTGGGCAAATGGAGTCCGATTTTGGTAAATTTTATATGCCTAGACTCGTGTTGAGATGAGGGTTCCGAATATGTGACTTTTGTAATTTTTCGAGAAGCGTACCGAAAGTCGGGTTTTGGCAACTTTGTAGTTTTTGGTGTAAATTGAATTGTTTTGACTGGGTATCATCCCATTGGCCTATTTTGATGTATTTCCACTATATTTGATCAGATTCTATGCTTGCGGAGCTTGATTCTCGTGGCAAGGGCATCGCGGATTAGTCGTCGAGCCGAATTGAGGTGAGTAATGGATGTGGGTGATGACCAGCAGGTTCGAAACCCCAGTATACCACTTTGTTACGTTGTATAGCGGCGAGACACGTACTCTCTAGTGAGTGCGGGGTCGATTGTGATTAGGGACTATGGCTTAGTCCGACCTGTTGATATTATCTTGTGATATTGGCTATTCTTGAGCCAGTGAACCTCCTTCTCGGATGGTTGTGTACATTTATGGGTTATGAGCCAGTTGTTGGGCTCCTGCGAGGATCGTTATCATTATTTTATGTGATATTGACATGCTAGTGTTACTACCAGTCCGGAGCTATTATCGTTATTATGATTTTCCAATCTCTGGAACTTTGACATACTGTTTTCAACTGAAAAAAAAGATAAAAGAGTTTTCAAAACTACTTTTGAGCCTGCGAGGCTGCATTTGCATATTAGTTGACTGGTAATGGATCGGGCTGCGCGCCGCAGTGTATTCATGATATTGTGCTTGGGCTGTAGGAGTCCTTCCGGAGTCTGAACCCCCACAGTGAGCACGGGTACCCAAATTGGATCGGGCTACGCGCCGTAGCGGTCATTTCATGCATTGCATTGCATTTAGCTACATCTGATAGCTGTTATACTATGTTGTTGATATTTGTTGGTACAGTTACTATTGATATTGAGACTGTTACAGGGTATTTGATTACAGCTTTACATAGTGCTATATTGTGATTTCTTATCTACATTGTCTTACCCTTGTTCATTACCACTAAGTCTGGAAGTACTCACTTTACTCCCTGCACCTTGTGTGCAAATCCAGGTACGTCTCAACAGTCCTGATCCGATAGCCGTTCAGAGGCATTTCTGCAGGATAGTCAAGGTAGCTGCTGCGTCCGTAGGACTTGACACCCCTTCCAGCTGTCTTTTCATTTCTTATTGCTATTTCTTTCCGCACTGAGTATGGTTGTAGACACTATTGCATTGTTATTCCCTTTAGAGGCTCTAGACTTTTGACCCCTCGGTCTTTAGGGAGTTGTTACTATTAGGGATTTGATCCCCGTATTGGTATTTCTATCACTATTGGCTTATTTCTGTTATGCCTAAATTGGATAAAGTGAGTTCTTAACTCCGTGAGTATTGTTAATTGGTCGGGCTGGCCTAGCAGTGTGCTTGGCGCCATCACGATCGGGTTTGGGGTCGTGACAAGTTGGTATCAGAGCCTAGGTTTACTAGGCCTCATGAGTCTTGAGCCGGTTGGTAGAGTCTTGTGGATCGGTACGGGGACGCCTGTACTTATCCTCAGGAGGCTGCAAACCTTTAGGAAACACTTCACATTTCTTGAACTCTGTCGTGCGATCTTGTTGTTCTAAGAACTGAACTTCTATATTCTATTCTCTCACAGATGGCGAGAACTCGAGCATCAGGACGAGGTGGACGACCTCCATTGCCACCCGCTAGAGGCCGTGGGCACGGTTGTGGTAGAGTTAGAGGTAGGGCAGCTGAGGCAGTGCCAGCTGACCCGCCCGTTGTACCTGTTCAGATTGCTATTTCTGGTCTTCAGGAGACTCTGGCCCAGATATTATCAGTGTGTTCCGATTTGGATCAGGTAGTATCAGCTACCGCTACTACAGCAATATCTCAGACAGGGGATGGACAGCAGACCCCTGCAGCTCGCACACCTGAGCAGGTGGTTCGGGGACTTCAGACGCTAGAGGCGGTCCTCGCTCAGGTGGTTGCACCAGTTATTCCTCTAGCTGCACCAGCTCCATAGTATATGGTTCAGGTTATGCCCGACAATGAGCAGTGTCGTCTAAAGAGATTTGGTAGACTCCAGCCACCCCATTTCAGTGGCGTTGAGGACGAGGATGTCCAGGGTTTCTTAGATAAGTGTTAGAGGATGCTACGTACAGCTGGTATTCTTGAGTCCAGCGGAGTCTCCTTCACTACTTTTCAGTTTACTGGTCCTGCATTTCATTGGTGGGAGGCGTTTGAGAGGCGTAGGCCTGCAGGAGCAGCACCTCTCACATGACAGCAGTTCTCTACTCTCTTTCTAGAGAAGTATGTACCTCGGTCCCGTCGCGAGGAGCTTCATCGCCAGTTTGAGTGGTTGGTTCAGGGCGACATGTCAGTGACCCAGTATGAGCTTAGATTCACACAGTTGGCTAGGCATTCTATTCGTATCTTGATGACTAGAGAGAGAGTATTAGCAGCATCTTTCGAGCAGGTTGTTGATATGGCACGCTCTATTGAGGCAGATCATCGTTGTGTGCAAGAGGAGAGGGAGGCCAAGTGGCCTTGAGGTTCCGGCATCTTTAGTGGTGCTTCATCAAGGGGGAAGTTTCATCAGGGCAGAGGTCGTTTATCTGGACCTTCTCAGTCAGGTCGCCCAGAGCATAGTGGAGCTTCTTCTAGCTGTGGCCTTCAGGGTTTCTAGCAGGGCCAGTCTTCACTCAGTGCCCTCCAAACTCAGAGTTCAACACCTACTTCTTTGGCCCAGGGTTCCTCTGCGGCGATAGTTTCTCTTCAGTCCCCTTCTCCAGTGCCAGGAAGTTGTTTTGAGTGTGGCGAGTTTGGCCACATTAGGAGGCAGTGCCCTCGACTTCCGTAGGGATAGGGCTCAGCAGAGGGATCAGCCCTCCTCTTCAGCACCATCTCAGGCTAGTAGAGGTGGAGGTCAGTCTTCTCGTAGTCGCCCTAGAGGCGAGGAGCGATCCAGTGGAGGCCAGGCATGATTCTTTGCACTTTCTGACATGCGTGATGCAGTTGCCTCCGATGCAGTGTTTACAGGTATCATATCTGTCTGTCACAGAGATGCCTCTATTCTATTTGATCCAGGGTCCACATATTCATATACATCTTCTTATTTTGCACATCATTTGGGTGCGACTCGTGGTAGTCTTGATTTACCTGTTCATGTATCAACTCCCGTGGGTGATACGATTGTTGTAGATTATCTCAATAGAACCTGTGTTATTTCTATTGGGGGTTTGGAGACCCAGGCAGATCCATTATTGTTAGGGATGGTTGACTTTGATGTGATATTGGGTATGGACTGGTTGTCTCCTTACCATGCTATATTGGACTGTCATGCTAAGACAGTTACGTTGGCTATTCCTGGTATTTCTCAGATTGAGTGGCGGGGTTCGACTGATTTCGTCCTTAGCCGTGTCATTTCATTATTAAAGGCTCAAAGAATGGTTGCAAAGGGGTTTTTGTCGTATCTAGCATTTGTGAGAGATGTGGGAGGTGAGTCTCCTAGCATTAATTCTGTACCTGTTGTAAAGGATTTTCCAGATGTTTTTCCCTCAGACCTACCGGGCATGCCGCCGGACAAGGATATTGATTTTGGCATTGACTTGGTGCCGGGCACTCAGTCCATTTCCATTCCTCCTTATCGGATGGCACCAACTGAGTTGAAGGAATTGAAAGAACAACTTTAGGAGCTTTTGGATAAAGGATTCATTCTCCCTAGTGTGTCCACGTGGGGTGCACCGATATTATTTGTTAAGAAGAAAGATGGTTCCATGCGGATGTGTATTGATTATAGACAATTGAATAAGGTAACAGTGAAGAAAAAGTACCCTCTACCATGCATTGATGATTTGTTTGATCAGTTACATGGTGCGAGAGTGTTTTCTAAGATTGATCTTCGTTCAGGCTATCATCAGCTGAAGATCAGGGACTCTGATATTATGAAGACTGCATTCAGGACCAGATGTGGCCACTATGAGTTCCTTGTGATGCCTTTTGGGCTGACCAATGCCCCAGCAGCGTTCATGCATCTGATGAACAGTCTGTTCAGGCCCTATTTGGATTCATTTGTGATCGTGTTCATTGATGACATTCTAGTCTACTCCCGTAGTCAGGAGGAGCATGCTCAGCATTTGAGCATTGTGTTGCAGAGATTGAGGGAGGGGAAGCTGTATGCTCCAAGTGCGAGTTTTGGCTCGAGTCAGTAGCATTTCTGGGTCATGTGGTGTCTCGCGATGGTATTCAGGTTGATCCGAAGAAGATAGAGGCGGTGTAGAGTTGGCCTAGACCATCCTCAGCTACAACGATTAGGAGCTTTCTTGGCTTGGCGGGATATTATCGCCGGTTTATTCAGGGATTTTCATCCATTGCTTCTTCTTTGACTAAATTGACTCTGAAGTGTGGTCGGACGAGTGCGAGGAGAGCTTTCAGAAGCTGAAGACAGCTTTGACCACAACTCCAGTGTTAGTCTTGCCATCAGTTTTAAGTTCATATACCGTATATTGTGATGCCTCAAGAGTGGGGATAGGTTGTGTATTGATGCATGAGGGTAGAGTTATTTCTTATGCTTCTCGGCAGTTGAAGCCACATGAGAAGAACTACCCTGTTCATGATTTGGAGCTAGCTTCCATAGTTCATGCCTTGAAGATTTGGAGGCACTATTTGTACGGCGTGTCCTGTGAGGTGTATACCGATCATCGTAGTCTCCAGCACTTGTTCAAACAGAAGGATCTTAATTTGAGACAGCGGATATGGCTTGAGTTGCTCAAGGATTATGACATTACTATTTTATATCATCCGGGAAAGGCCAATGTGGTGGCCGATGCTTTGAGCCGGAAGGCGGTCAGTATGGGGAGCTTGGCATATATTCCAGCTGAGGAGAGACCATTTGCTTATGATGTTCAGGTGCTAGCCAATCAGCTAGTGAGGTTAGATATTTCGGAGCCCAGCCGGGTATTGGCTTGTGTTGTATCTCGGTCATCTCTATATGATCGTATTCGTAGTGCCAGTATGATGATCCACATTTGGTTGTCCTTAGGGACACAGTTCAGCATGATGATGCTAGAGATGTCACCATTGATATTGACGGCGTATTGAGGATGCAGGGCCGGATATGTGTGCCCAATGTTGATGGCCGTCGTGAGTTGATTCTGGAGGAGGCCCATAGCTCGTGGTATTCTATTCATCTAGGAGCCGCGAAGATGTATCAAGACTTGAAACAACATTATTGGTGGAGAAAGATGAAGATGGACATTGTTAGACATGTAACACGGTGCCTCAACTGTCACCAGGTTAAGTACGAGCATTAGAGGCCCGGTGGCGTACTTCAGCACATTGATATTCCCGAGTGGAAGTGGGAAAGGATCACTATGGACTTTGTTACTGGAGTACCTCAGACAGTGAGGAAGTTTGATTCTGTTTGGGTGATGTGGATAGGCTGACCAAGTCAGCTCACTTCATTCCTGTGTGTAACACGTACTCCTCGGAGCGGTTGGCTGAGATTTTCATTCGGGAGATCGTTAGATTGCACGGAGTCCCAATTTCCATTATATCAGATAGAGGTACTCAGTTTACTTCAAGTTCTAGAGGACATTTCAGCGGGAGTTGGACTCTCAGGTTGAGTTGAGTACTTCATTCCATCCTCAGACGGACAGACATTCCGAGCGTACTATTCAGATCGTGGAGGATATGTCGAGAGCTTGTGTTATTGACTTTGGTGGTTCGTGGGTTGATTACTTGCCTCTCGCAGAGTTTGCCTATAACAACAGCTACCAATCCAGTATTTAGATGGCGCCGTATAAGGCTTTATATGGGAGACGGTGTAGATCTCCAGTTGGTTTGTTTGAGCCCGGTGAGGCAAGGTTGTTGGGGACAGAGTTAGTCCAGGATGCTTTGGATAGGGTGAAGGTCATTCAGGAGAGACTTCGCACAGCTCAGTCGCGCTAGAAGAGTTATGCGGAAAAGAAGGTTCGGGATGTGTCTTATTCTATGGGCGAGAAAGTCTTACTGAAGGTTTCGCCGATGAAGGGCGTCATGAGATTTGGGAAGAAAGGAAAGCTCAGTCCGAGATTTATTGGCCCTTTTGAGATCCCCAGGAGGATTGGAGAGGTGGCGTATATGCTTGCTTTGCCACCCAGTCTATCAGGAGTTCATCCAATGTTTTACGTGTCCATGCTCCGGAAGTATGTTGGCGACCCATCGCAAGTGTTGGACTTTAGCACTATTCAGCTTGATGATGACTTGACCTATGATGTAGAGCCTATAACTATATTGGGTCGCCAGGTGAGAAGATTGAGGTCCAAGGATATTGCATCAGATAAGGTTCAGTGGAGAGGTCGACCCATGGAGGAGGCCACTTAGGAGATCAAGCGGGAGATGCGGAGCAGATATCCTCACTTGTTTGAGTCTTCAGGTATGTTTCTAGACCCGCTCGAGGACGAGCATTTGAATAAGTGGGAATAATATGACGACACGGCCCGTCGTCACGGGAATTACCACCCCGCTACTTTGCATTTACATTTTTTATGCTTTTATATCAGTGTCAGAGTCTATCGGGCGAGTTAGGAATGATTCTGGTAGGAAATGAGGCATATAGCCTTTTCTAGGGAACCTTGAATATGGAAAGTCAACCTGGAGTTCACTATTTAGTTAGAGTGCTTGGAATCGGATTCTGATGATTTGGTTAGTTCCGGGAGGTGATTTGTGACTTAGGGGAGCGATCGGAATTGAATTTGGAGGTCCGGTGTAGAAAGAGGCTTGAATTGGCTAAGGTTGAATTTTGGCAAAATCCGAACAGTAGGTGAGATTTTGATCTGGGGGTCGGAATGGAATTCCGACAATTTTTGTAATTTCTTCATGTGATTTTGGATATGTCTGCAAATTTTCAGGTCATTCGGACGTCGTTTAGTCGGGGTTTTGATTGAATGTTAATTTCGAAAGTTTGAGTTGAATCCTAGGCTTGAATCCGCTATAATTCGATGATTTATGTGTTTAAGGACGTGTTTTTATGATAGTAACAAGTTCGTATCGTGTTTTGGAGTATGTTGGTGGTTTTCGTTGGTGTCCCGGGGGCCTCGGGGTGAATTCAGACCACCATCCGGGCATTTTGAGACTTTGGAAATCTGCAGAAAATTGCAGAAACTGTGCAGGGAATTTAGCCTTCGCATTCGCGAGGCTTGAGCTGCGTTCGCGTAGGCAGGATCAAGTTGAGCTTCGCGATCACGTTCTGGATGTCGCGTTCGCGTAGGAGGAGTTTGGGATGCATCGCGATCGGGTCCCTGAGGTCGCGTTCGCATAGGGTTAATTATGGCGGCTGAGGAGGTTGGTCATCGCGAACACATGGTGCCGTGTCGCGTTCGCGAAGGGTTAGTCGGGTAGTGCATCGCAGACGTGTGGAGTATCACGCGAACGGGTAGGGTAACTTGGTCAGGCAGTGAATTTAATTACAGAACACAGACCAGTCGCGGGTTTAGACATAAAACCTCCATTTTTGAGTTCTAGAGAGAGAAAATCACGGGAGATTGCTGGGAATTCATCAGGTATTCGCCGGAGGTAAGTTTTATGGCCTAATTACGGTATTTTATCATGAAATCTTTGGGTATTTCTCTGTAAATGGAAGATTAAAGGGGGATTTTAGTCCTAGGCCTAAATTATGAAAAATCACTCATTTGAGTGGGCAAATGGAGTACGATTTTGGTAAATTTTATATGCCTACACTCGTGTTGAGACGAGGGTTCCGAATGTGTGACTTTCGTAATTTTTCGAGAAGCGTACCTAAAGTCGAGCTTTGGCAACTTTGTAGTTTTTGGTGTAAATTGAATTGTTTTGACTGGGTATCATCCTATTGGCCTATTTTTATGTATTTCCACTATATTTGATCAGATTCTACGCCTGCGGAGCTTGATTCTTGTGGCAAGGGCATCGCGGATTGGTCGTCGAGCCGAATTGAGCTGAGTAATGGATGTGGGTGATGACCAGCGGGTTCGAAACCCCGGTATACCACTTTGTGACGCTGTATAGCAGCGAGACACGTACTCTCTTGCGAGTGCGGGGTCGATTGTGATTGGGGACTATGGCTTAGTCCGACCTGTTGATATTATATTATGATATTGGCTATTCTTGAGCCGGTGAACCTCCTTCTCGGATGGTAGTGTACATTTGTGGGATGTGAGCTAGTTGTTGGGATCCTGTGAGGATCGTTATCATTATTTTGTGATATTGACATGCTAGTTCTACTACCAGTCCGGAGCTATTACTGTTATTATGATTTTCCAATCTCTGGAACTTTGACATACTATTTTCAACTGAAAAATAATAAAAGTGTTTTCAAAGCTACTTTCGAGCCTGCGAGGCTGTATTTGCATATTAGCTGACTGGTAGTGTATCGGGCTGCGCACCACAGCGTATTCATGATATTGTGCTTGGACTGTTGGAGCCTCTCCGGAGTCTGAACCCCCACAGTGAGCACGGGTATCCAAATTGGATCGGGCTACGTGTCGTAGCGATCATTTCACGCATTGCATTGCATTTAGCTACATCTGATAGATGTTATACAGTGTTGTTGATATTTGTTGGTACATTTACTATTGATATGAGACTGTTACAGGGTATTTGATTACAGCTTTACATAGTGCCATATTGTGATTTCTTACCTACGCTTTCTTACCCTTGTTAATTACCACTGAGTCTGGAAGTACTCACTTTACTCCCTGCACATTATGTGCAGATCCATGTGCGTCTCAGCAGTCCTGATCCGGTAGCCGTTCAGAGGCATTTCTGCGGGATAGTCAAGGTAGCTGCTGCATCCGCAGGACCTGACACCCCTTCCAGCTATCTTTTCATTTCGTATTGCTATTTCATTCCGCACTGAGTATGATTGTAGACACTATTGCATTGTTATTCCCTTTAGAGGCTCTAGACTTTTGACCCCTCGGTCTTTGGGGAGTTGTTACTATTAGGGACTTGATCCCCGTGTTGGTATTTCTATCACTATTGGCTTATTTCTGTTATCCCTAAATTGGATAAAATGAGTTCTTAACTCTGTGAATATTGTTAATTGGTCGGGCTGGCCTAGCAGTGTGTTGGGCGCCATCACGATCGGGTTTGGGGTCGTGACAGTTTTATTCTGCATTTTTTTAGAACAATATGTAATAGGTTGACACTCGTGTATTAGAGGCTCAGACTTGTGACACTTGATCATTCGGGATATGTAGTAGTATTTCCATTCGGGTTTTCCACATGTTTAACTAAATTTTAGATTTTCAATGTTATGACTTAGTAATTATTTGGGTAATTGAATCATGATTTATGTAAAAAGGGTTAAGGTTGGTAAATTGGACGGGCTTGCCTTGCAGAGTGTTGAGCGCCATCACGATCGGGATTTTGGGTCGTGACACCATGAAGCCCAAATTATTTATTCGGCATTCTTGACAACATGGTATCGTATTCTAGACAACATGGCATCTTTGTTATTATTGTTCTTGATTTCTTTTGCTAGGAAAAAGAATTCAATCATGGCTGTATATTTCAAGTATAAAAGTGCCAAAGATTATGATTCAATTCCAACTCTTGATCAATTTATTTCTGTTGGCAATTTGAAATAAAAAATATTTGAATCCAAGCTTTTTGGTAGGGGTAAAGATTTTGACCTTTTTATTACCAACGCTCAAACTAACGAAGATTATGTGGATAAATTCTGCTCCACTAACGAAAATGGCTAGTTTCAATTTTGCCCTACTTTTTCTTGATTGTTCTTTCCCTATCTCTTGCTATTGCCTTGGCCCTTAATTTAAGATTTTTATTTTTAATATTTCTTGTTTGATTCAATGTGGGCATTGTCAAATATTATTTATAGTATCTTATGAAAGTTTATACTGAAATTTGATAGCATTTGGAGCTGATTTAAGGTAATTGAGATCAAAATTTTAGTTGAAAATGCAAGAAGATCGAACACAGTTACAATATACCGCTATGGTATACAATTTACATTAGGAGTTTATAACAATACTGCAACCGTATACTATTATAATTTATAATATATTGCAATGATATATTGTAATAATCGAAGAAGAACACAGTTACCTAATAGTATACCGCTACAATATATAATATACTATATGAGTATATAGCTATACTGCAACAATATAATATTATAGTATACAATATATTATTATAGTATAATATAATAGTATGAAATATACCATAACAATATACTGTAATAGTATATAGTATGTTATAATAGTGTACTTATTACACGTACATTCACTTGCCTTTTACCTTTTAATTTGCTTTAAGCTTTTACCCAACATGAGGGGTTAATTGAAATGCAAAAAAAAAAAATCAAAAAAAAATTTTATAGTATGATATATGATGTAATGGTATACTCTTACAATTAGATCCTTTTAGAATTTTTTAAAATTTTTATTGACAACTGATATTTTTTCAGTTTATTAATTGATAAATTTTGTTTAGCTCTTTGCGTACAGTTGTATACCCTGTGGTATAACTTTATACAATATGGGTATCAAAGGTTAGTTAATATTCTTTGGTTGTATTAGTTACATTTAATTGGTACACAATTTGATTTTTCTTTAGTAATAGTACAAAAAAAATGATGAAACAGTAAACGCAATTAGATTATGAAGAGAAAAAGAATATTAAAAAAAGAAGTTAAATGAAATTAGAAAAGGAAAAAAAAAAGAAATCGAGAAAAAAGAAAAGGAGAGAAGAAGCATAGAAATTAAAAAGAGTTGAAGAATAAAGAAAATATCCCCCACAAAAACTACTATGGATAGTAAATGTAATTAGTTTATGGGTAAAAACATAAATGGATAGACAAAGATAAATAGTTTTATTTTTGTGGGTAACTGTATCAAAATCCTTTTTTATGGGAAATTACCAGCTATGTCCATTTATAGGTAGCTCATTACAAAAATTGGCCAATTGATAAAATATTACTAATATTAGCCAAATTAGTCAATTAACTATTTGTAACAAAAACATCAAAATTTTGCTTTGTTTTGAGTTGGTGTTATTAGAATAAATTTGGCACAACTTAAGCTGCTTGAATCTCAATTTTGGGACGATTTTGAGAAGTTTTGAGGTGGTTTGGTTTGAAAATTCGAAGTAAAAGCGGAACATGAAAAAAAATGATATGTGTATCACACTATGTATTATTTGTATATCACATATGTATCATATTTGTATCTATTGTGTATAACATGTATATCCATGTATATCTGCGTGTGAGATACATGCGTGATACATATTTGATACATGTGTCGCAGAAGACTTTTGAACTCGATTTAATTACGATTTTTGATACGAAGCCAGTTCAAATCACCTCAAATCTTCCTCAAATTTTGTATATTGAATTATCTATATATTTAAAATGAATTTCAACTATACCCATTGACAAAGTTCTTTTTTTTTTGTTTAGATTTTTAAAATATTGTATAGATTTTTATATTTTATCACGTTATGTATTACCTTGTCCATGAAATTTCCTCTCCGTCTTGTATCAATGTTGCTAATCACGCTGAAAAATATGGAAGTTAATTTTTGCATGTGATTCTTTGATAGTTTTTAAATTTTTGTTGGCTAGTTTTGGTAAGTCTATAACTAATGACTAAAGATTGGTAAGTTGAGATTTATTTGGAACATTTGTGTAAGTTTTCCTTTTTTTTTTTTTTTTATTCCCAAAGCATGCATTTGGAAGCTCAATCGCGGGGCCCAGTGCAAATTGGTATTTGAAACGTGCATATTATTGGGCAATTAATGTTATTCAATTGTATGGCCCGTGTGACAAATGATATTTTGTCATGTTGACACTGATACTTTCAACAAGAAATCAACCACGTGTAGTAGGGGCCGGTAATTTAGATTTTTAAATCATACAAGAGGAAAAGTAGATAAATTACCTACTCATAAATAGGACTATCAAAGTTTGTCCAGAAATCAAGTTATTCATCCTATCGCAATAACAATGGCAACTACTAATCACGGAAAGAAGCAGGTGATTGCAGTAATCGGAGCTGGTATAAGCGGCCTATTGGCCTGCAAATACAGCCTTTCCAAAGGTTTCGATCCCATAGTGTTTGAGTCTGAGCGTAGCATTGGAGGTGTGTGGACTAAGACCATTGAGAGTACAAAGTTGCAGACACCAAGACCTGTTTACCAGTTCTCTGATTTTCCATGGCCTGATTCTGTAACCGATATGTTCCCCGACCAACAAGCTGTGATGGACTACATTAAATTGTATGCTCGTCACTTCGACTTGCTCAGCCACATTCAGTTCAATAGCAAAGTGTTGAGCCTCGGCTATGAATCTGGTGACGACTCTGGTGGAGAATGGAATTTGTGGGGCGGCACTGGCGAGCCTTTTAACTCTAAGGGAAAATGGAACGTAACTGTACAGGACACTCAAACCCTCTCCACACAGGTAATTAATTAACCACCCCCGTATAGCAAATCCATTATTATGCCACTTTGTTACTCTTTCTTTTATCTCCTATTTTAAAATGTTCTCAGCCATTCGAGATTCGTGTAGTGTTTAGGGGGAGAAATTTTCGGGATAAGTGTTAGTGTGTCACTTGTGTTTTCCTCTTCGTGAGGTTGTTCTCTCGATATTTTGTACTCTCTTTTTATTATAGTGGATTGCTCATCTCCGTTGTGGACGTAGGTCAGTTGACCGAACCACGTTAAATGTTTGTGTCTCTTTTGGTAGATTTGTCTTGTGTTGTTGTAATTTATCGTCATTCAACGTTTGCTTTGCTAGTTTCCGCATGACACCTGACTTTTTTCGTTCCTAACAAATATCTGAGTCGACTCTGCTTGATATGTATCTCCATAAAGTTGATTTTTACAATCAAATGGAGGATAAGCTGGCATATATCTCATGGCTGCAGGTATACCAAGTTGATTTTGTAGTAGTTTGCGTGGGAAGATTCAGCCAAGTTCCAAACATTCCTGAATTTCCTCTAAACAAAGGTCCCGAAATTTTTGAGGGTAAAGTTATCCATTCAATGGATTATTCCAAAATGGACTCAACAAGTGCAACCAAGTTTGTCAAAGGAAAAAATGTAGCCGTAATTGGGTCCCAGAAATCAGGAATGGACATTGCCATGGAGTGCTCCACAGTTAATGGTAACTACTGCTATAGATACTTTAATTCCCTGGACGTCTTTATTGTTTGTTTGTAAATATCAGCTTAATTCTGTTTGCACTAATTTTGCAGGGATTGAACGTCCATGCACAGTTTTAACCAGGACACCGCATTGGAACGTTCCCGATTATTTTCCATGGGGATTCCCTTTGGCATATCTCTACCTAAATCGATTCTCCGAACTTATGGTGCATAAACCAGGCGAAGGCATTCTTCTAAGTCTCCTGGCCACAACTCTTTCACCTTTGGTAATTTTCTTCTTCCTGACTAATTAAACTTAATTATAAAAAGACTCAACTAACGATTAGTCATACTTTCTCGTTCACACTAATAATGCATCTGAAGACAAAGCCATATGTTGACTAGACATTTTTTTTATCCGAGATGAGCAAATTAGGGAACAAGTAGAGTTCGTTTCTGGTCGAGGACTGTAACCATATTTCTCGCTCAAACCTTAACCATTGTTGAGAAACTGGGCTCTATAATTATGCATAGTAAGGCTTATGCCTTAAGCCCCAAATTTGAGTGGCTCCATTTTTTAAAAATAATAGGTTTATTAGTACTTTTAATACAAATTAAAAGTAGAGTTTTTAATATACAAGAAGAATGAAAAAAAGCTCTTTAGATATATAAATTAAATAATAGTTTGACTAATTACTTAAAAATGAGTAAATGAATAACTTGCCCAACATTTCAATTGTTTACTACCTCTTCATTAGATAACGTACGTATCATAATTTTACTCTTAATTTGTCCAAATCTATCTTTATATTTCACAAATGACTACATATCTTATTTCTTTCTTTTTAATATTTTAATTACCTTCTTTCTCCAAAATTTCACTACTCACTCCAAGATTTGATTAATTCAAGTATTTAACTACTTTTAAACTTCCAATAGTTCTATACTTATATTGCTCTATAAAATCTTATCCAAGATCAAAAATATCTCAAGAAAGATTAAATGAGTTTGCTATACTATCAACTAAAACAGAATTATTTGAGAAAATCGATTATAAAAAGATTATTAACAACTTTATATCACAAAAAGTTAAAAGAATAGACTTCAAATAGAAATATATATCTTAAAATTGTTTGACTTTAGACCCCGCATGTGCTTGAGCCGCCCCTGACTCTATATATAAATATATATATTTCAGAATCTGACTAGCATTCTAAATTGGTAAGAACTTAGCTTGAATATGAAAAGGAAAGTTATTGAACTCCTCTAGCGCGTAAAATTCACTTGTTGCACAAGTAACCAACCACTGATCGTCCAAACTTACAAAATCTATATTATTATTTTGAATCAGAATGAAAAGAAAGTGAATATGTTTGCAAAAATATTCTTAATTAGTAAAACTTAAAAAAGAAATAAATTGAAAGATAAAAATAAAACCTCTATCTTAATTAATTGTAAGATAATAATATAGGTATTATAAAAAATGATAAATTTAAACATTAATATGAATAATAGAATAAAAGAATAAAAGTAAATAAAAAATTTTACTACAAGAAAAAAAATATATTTTTATTTATGATGTATTATAATGGAAGTAACGGACAAGAACGTGATAATTTTAAGTTATGGGTAATGCAATATGGACAAGAAATTATGGGTAATTTTAAGAGATTTGAGAAATTTTTTCTTTTTTATTAACATTTATTTAATGATTATATATAACTTTTATGTTAATATTTTAAAGTTATTTACACATAAATCAAATAACTCAAATTACAGGTTTGTGTCTACGCATCGCGCGGGTACTAATACTAGTATATACTAAAGCGGATAACTGATAGAGATGCTAATGGTAAGAATAGTACGGTCTAGCCAGTTTTCAGACTGGCCAATCAAAAATAGTCAGGGTTTACCAAGTGAATGAAAAATAGCCACTATTTTGCTACAATAGAGACCGGTCAAACATAATATACTAGAGTTCGGTGCACCTGTGTATGAACTTCCAGCATATTATGCTGGACCGATATACTTTGCTGGCTGGGTATAATATAATGGAGATTGGAGCACCGATGCTCCAGACTTCAGTATATTATGTTGGACCAATATATTATATTGTTACTCCAATATATTATGCTGGAGTATTTTTTCGAATTTTGTACGATTACGTGAAACAAGAAAAATAAATACAATTGCTGCTGAAACAACTCCGCAACATGTGTCGACAAAGTTACTACTCTTCCTTCTCAAGTTATTAGAAGTCGTCTTAAAGTTACTCCTCATAAGTTCAAAGTTACAATAGTATGATTTCTATTTTTTCTCTCACAATTTTTTTGAAAAATCTTTTTTACTTTTATTTTTATGGGACTACTCTCACAAAACTAACATGAAGTACTAAATTGATTGCACTCCTATTTTACAGAGGTGGGCCTTCTCAAAATTTGTAGAAAGTTATTTACAACACAAGCTCGGACTTGCAAAACATGGAATGGTGCCAGATCATAGTTTCTTAAACGAATTGAGTTCATGTTCAATTTCTATAGTGCCCGAGGGCTTTTACAACAGGGTTGAGGAAGGAAGTATCAAGCTAAAAAAAACAAAGAGCTTTGCATTCTCAAAAGAAGGTATCGTGCTCGAGGGTCAGGCTGAACCAATAAAATCCGACTTAGTCATACTCGCAACAGGCTTCAAGGGAATTGATAAGCTCAAACGTATATTTGAATCACCAAAATTCCAGGGCTTCATTGCAGGAAAATATGATTATGCAGTTCCTCTCTATAGGTGAGTATTAAATCTTTGTGTAGCGATGGGAATTATTTTGCATAGGTGAGTTATCTATGTGTATAACCTCATCATGTGTGAAAGTAATGTCATTAATTCCGTATGATTTTCAGGGAATGCATTCATCCCCAAATTCCACAACTGGCAATAATTGGATTCTCAGAAAGTATAGCAAATCTATACACCTCGGAAATGAGATGCCGATGGCTAGCAGAACTTTTTGATGGAGAATTTAAGCTACCTAACATCAAGGTAATGGAGAAAGACATAGCAGAATGGGATATATACAAGAAGAAATATTCATATTCCAAGAACTACAGGAGATCATGCATCGCTGCGTTGCATATTTGGTACAATGACCAACTATGTAGGGACATGGGCTGGAATCCTAAGAGGAAAAAGGGTCTTTTGGCTGAGTGGTTCGATCCTTATGGACCATTGGATTACGCCGGCTAACATATAGTATAAGAGTATCCTCTCCAAGTTTCAGAGAGGTCTTCTTTCATCTGTTTCTCACTTGTTTTTAAAATCACACTGTTAATAAAATTTTATTGTATCGTATCATTAGATTCGTCGTTAGGTAGCGAGGAAATGCCACTTAGAACAACCGATTTGGTGTGATCGCGTCGTTATCTTATTTTTTCTCTTATTTTATTCTTTCTTATTATTAAATAAGCCTTTTATATCTTTAATCATACATTTGTATGTAACTAGTTTCTCGGTACGTGCGTTGCACGTGTATGTCGAGTCATGTAATACATAGTCTTATTAAACAATATCAATATTATTAAAATAAAGTTTTGAGTAAATAAAACATGAAAGAATAAACAACAAGTTTACATAAATATTCAATATGGATTATGTGTAGTGATTTTTTTGTTGAGGTCAAAATAAACTTCCTGAAGGGAGGTTGAAAAAGAGAAAGGAAGGGGAGTCGTTCTCAGGTCTCATGTGCAAGCTGGAATCCAATTCTCTTGGTGCGCTTGACTTTCTTCAAAATTCTTTTTTAACCAAGTGTATAGAACGAACAAGCGCCAAAGAAGGGGTAAGATTTTTCCTAAAAGAAAGAATTGACCTCGAGCCTGTCCTACTCATTCTCTTTTTCCTGCTGAAGAAGATCCAGGGGATCGGTCCGAGATCGAAAGAGCCTTGGATCAACTTGAATTGGCCAAGATTAAAGAACAAAAAGATCACTTGGCCGGACAGATTAGCCCTCTGATTGAATTGGAGAAGGCACGGCTAGTTAGAAGATTGTGGCACCGCAACTTGGGTGAACTTCTCCGAGCCGAGCGAGATTGGAGACCGCCTTAATGATTGTTCGTAATGGGCCTACCATTTAACGTACATATGTCATGTAGTTTTTGTTTTGTATTTAATATTGTTTAAGCTACAAGTGTAAAAAATTAATTTTTTATTAGATATATGTAGTCTTTATACTTATTCACTTTTATAAGGTACAAACATGAAATAAAGCATAATTACATAATATGAGCACTTTTGACATATTAATAGGTACATAATTTTGTTAACTCTACTTCGATTCTTGAGATGACAAAGCAAAAATACTACTATAATTTAGACAGTTCAAGATAAACTCTTTACTTTCTTTTATGATTGACATTCTTCTTTGAAATAAATAATAATTTTAAACAATCTTAATAATTTTAACATCTTGCACGAACAATAATTTTTTTTGTTTTAGTTAGTATATTACAATAATTCAAAATAGTAAAAATGGAAGTAAATATTACTAATTATTTGACTGAGTAATTCAAGTAAATTATTAGATAATATAAACTAAATTTACAATTTATGCAATATTAAATGGAAAATTTCATATATCAACAATTGGGATTCCTACTTTTTAATTTTGTAACCCATATTTCAATTTACAACTAATTAACCCGAAAATAATAGGCTAAGATTCTATACCCAACTACAATAATTCTCAAAATTACTATTTAATTTTTAAAAAAGATTGCTCAAGCTTTTATGTTAATTTTCGAATCAGCAATTATAACTCAAATATTAGTTCAACAAACCAAATCCATTTAAATGGTGAAAATTAGATTTTAACAAGCTTAAATATGTGGGTTTAGGTTCTGAATTTGATTTTGTGAGAAATTTGGAGTGGGTGTTATTTAGAATTGTTAGAAATAGTATGAGGAGGTTGTATATAAAATCTAAAGTCATTTAATAGAGATTTGAACTGTTTTGAACAAGAATTGTAACTGAAAATCGTGGAAGAAGTTCGTCTACAGACGCTTGTATAAAGGTGTATAATAGTGTATAAGATGTGTTTATACACCCATATATACTATTATACAAGATTATACATAATTATACAATAACCTGACTGCGTCTTCTTCCTTGTATTTTTTTTAAAATTTAACTCAAATCTTGATCAAATCTACTCAAAATCACTTCAAATTGAAAGTTTGAACTCCTTATGATATTTCCAATCAATTAGAACAATATCCAACCTAAACAACTAACACACTCAAAAAATCTAATTTTCAAAAGCAAAGCTTTGAATAGCCTTCAATGGTAAACTTCTACTCTTCAATTTTCTTACATTGCAACGAGATGACACATGAGAGAAGCAATAATAGCAGAGGGCCCCTTGAAGCAGATGTAGAAGGAGTGAGAAGAAAAGAGAGTGAAAGCAATGTTTGTGAGAACACAAATTTAACTCTATAAATTTTGAATTTGTCAGTGCTTTCAAAATATTTACAATATGGGCTAGGTAGTGTAAAACTTAAAAACATGAGCTATTTTTCGTTACGGTGTGATGTCAAAGGTATTTTCTTGTAATTTTTTCATAGAAAGTTCATTCCAATTATAAACACCCAAACTTTGTAAAAGATAATTAAACTAAACTAAACAGTAACTCGTACCAAAAAAAACCTTCCCTATGTAGTTGTTCAGTAATTAATGATTACATCATCCATAGGGTATCCTTTTCAAAAACACTAATGATATGTATTAAACAAAATAAAGATTTAAAAACTTGAAAAAGAGAAAGAGATTATTGTATACTTAGACGAATAACTCTGTGCAACACCAAGGATATTGTACTATCAAAGAAAAAAATTAAATAGGCTTAATCACATTATATTCTCTAATTTCTTTAAAGAATTGACTACCACAGTATAGTTCACATAGATTACTACGATACGTATCTCGGTTTGTCTTGTATATAATCTCATAAATGAATATATAATCATATGTTTAGGGAAATCCCCAAACTAAATTATTCACATTTTTATCGTCAAGTATGAAGTTTAAAAATATATTATGTTTTTCACAAGACGACCTCAATATTTAACTTATCAAACTTTTAATTTATTTAAACCTAAATATCGCATATCACGATCTCAAAATTATTCCTAATTATATTGTGTATGCAAGAGACAGGAATATTATAAGATCATGACCACCTATTATTACATTTAATGTGCATACTGAATTTTGTAAAATATAACCCATTTTATGTTATTGTCATACCATTTCTATCTCTCAATACAACAAAATGAGAGGTAGCAAGATCCAAGATGTGACAATTGTTTGAGCCCGAAAAGTAATGTCAATTTGCATATCCAATACAGTGCATGCATTCATAAATTCTTGAACACATACCAAATAAAGGAAACAAAAAGTTATTTTAATAATTCATTATGGCAGATGTACATCTACATACTACACTTCCAACTCTATGTTGGAAAGTAAAATACAAAAAAAAAAAAAAAAAATTAGAGTTAACTTTTTATACCCCTCGAGAAATCTACTTCACTTTTTCCCCAAATCACTTGGCATTTGCTTTTGTGGAGTCTGTATGACAATTGATCATTTGTAAACATAAATTTTTTAATCATTTGTAAGCAAATATGCTTTTCCCAATAGAAAAAAAATTTAATCTTTGATTTTGGGAAGAGAAATCATGAAATTGCATATAAGTTGTGATTGTCATTAACTTCAAATAAGTCTTAAAGTTATTGTAACCAGTCCTATAAATATGTGTGGCGACCCGGCCAGTCGTCACGTGAGTCACCGTCCTGTTTCCCCCATATTGTATTTCTTTAAGTTTTAGTATTGGTATTTGAGTTGATCGTATGTAATTGAGTTGGTTTTGGTTGGAAATGAGGCACTTAGCCTCTTAGAAGAAAGCATGTTTTAGAAAAGTCAATCTGAAGTTGACAATATAGTTAGAGGACTCAGATGTGAATTCCGGTGGTTCAGTTAGCTTCAGGGGATGATTTATGACTTAGGAGTGTGATCGGAATCAAATTTGGAGGTCCGGTGTAGAAATAGACTTGAATTGGTGAAGTTTGAGTTTTGGCGAATTCCGGTGGGTAGGTGAGATATTGATTTGAGGGTCAGAATGGAATTCCAAGAGTTGCAGTAGGTTCGTTAGGTAATTTTAGATATGTCTGCAACATTGTGTGATCGGGTTTTTGATTGAATGCGCATTTCGGAAGTTTTGATAAAAACTAGGCTTGAACCTGATGTATTTTATTGGTTTTAACGTTGTTTGACGTATTTTGAGGATTGGATAAAGTTTCAATAAGGTTGTAGGATATGTTGGTAATTTTGGTTGAGGTCCCGGGAGCCTCGGGGTGATTTCGGATGGTTAAGCGGAAGTTGGAAGCATTTGGTTGCAGCAGATTTTTATGCCTTATGCTATTTTCGCATCTGCCGAAAAGGAGACGCTTAAGTTGTTCCGTAGATGCGGTGGGAGAGTCACAGAAGTGACCAAGAGGAGCCTAGGAGGTTTCCACATAAGCGGAAGGGTGAGCACATAAGCGGGTCCGGAGAAACAGAAAAAGTACCGCAGAAGCCGTAGTAGGGAAACCACAGAAGCGGATGTTTGATCGCATAAGCGATGCATGGGGAATTTAATGAAAATAGCATAAGCGGTCCATTGGCCACAGAAGCAGTCCTGTATAAGCGGTAGCGAGACCGCAGAAGCGAAAATTGCTGAAGGGTTTAATGAAACAGTGTTCGCGAATTTCAGAAGTTAAGAAAATATTTTAGACTTTGGGAAGAGGCGATTTTGGACGATTTGGAGAGGATTCGAAAGGGATTTCATCAGGTATGATATTTGGACTCGAATTATGTTATTATGGTGTAAAAACATGAATTAATCACGAAAATTCGAGGAATAAAATGGTAAAAATGGAGGTTAGGGCTTGAAACCTAAGGAGGTTTAAATTGATGATTTGAGGGGTCAAATGGAATCCAATTCTTGTGTATTTTATATGTACAGACTCGTGGTGAGACGAAGATTCTGAAGATGTAAATTTCGTAATTTATTGAGAAGTGGGCCCGGGGCTCGGATTTTGCCAACTTCGTATTTTTGGGTATTTTTTGAGTTTTTTTTTATTGGATTATGTTCCTTTAGCATATTATAATGAATTATTTGTGATTTTGATCAGATTCGGCACCTGATGAGGTTGATTCAAGATGGAAAGCTTAGCGAACTAGTCGCGTGACCGGTTCGATGTGAGTAATAGATGTAGATGATGACCTGAGAGTTTGAAACTCCGATATATCACACTGTGACACTATATTGAGGCGAGACACGTACTCTATTGTGAGTGAGGGATCGATTATCATTAGGGACTATGGCTTAGTCTGCCCGAGTGATGTTGTACGGTGATGTTGGCTAGAAATTAACTGGTAAACCTTCTACTTGGATGGTTATGGATATATTTGGGTTGTATACCGGTTATGTGGATCCCGTGGGGATTATTATCACTGTTTCCATGATATATAGCATGTTTTACGATATCAGTCCTGAGTTAAACATTGTCTCGAAATGGCTAGTAATACTCTAAGGTTTTAAACACCTAATTTATAATTACTGATAATTGGAACTAAAATGGTAAGTTTGACTGTGCCTGTGTGGCTTGCATGCATATAGATGGACTGATAGTGGATCGAGCTGCACGCCGCAGCATATGTTACGATGATATTGCGCTCAGACTGTATGAGCCCCTCCGGAGTCTGAACCCCCATAGTGAGCACGGGTACCCAAATGGATCGTGTTGCACGCCACAGCAGCCATGTGCATTGGCATTGCATTCATGCATTGATATCTATCTACTTTATTTGTCGCTACTTATTGTTATAACACTGTTAAATGTGTAGGAGTACTGTTTTAGCTTCACAATGTTGTATATTGGGATTTCATACTTTCAAGTCATTATACATGTCTATTACCACTGAGTTGGAAGTATTCACTTTACTCCCTGCACCATTTGTGCAGATACAGGTACTTCGGGAGATAGTTGAGCTTGTGCTGATCTTAGAGTTTGTTTGGAGTTGTCGAGGTAGCTGCCTGATGTCCGCAGGACCCGAATCCTCTCTTATCCCTTTTTATTTGTCTTTCCGCAGATTTTAGACTATCTATTATTGGAGTCTTACTACACTGTACTGTTAGAGGCTCTAGACTCATTACCCCCAGGTCTTTGAGAGTGTATTCACTATTATCTCGATATTCAACATATTTCTATCTTTAAATCAAAACTATTAGCTTATTGTTGATAATTATATTCAAATAATTTGTTTTGGAGCTTGATGCTCGAGTTGAGAGTGTAAGTGGTCGAGCTTGCCTAACAATTGTGTTGGGCGCCATCACGATTGGGATTGGGGTCGTGATAAGTTGGTATGAGAGCCTAGGTTACTAGGCCTCATGAGTCATGAGTCGATTAGTAGAGTCTCGCGGATCGGTACGGAGATGTTTGTATTTATCCTCGAGAGGCTACAGAACCTTTAGGAAATACTTCATATTCATGAACTCTTGTCGTGCGGCTTTGTTGTTCCGAGAACTAAACTTCCGTATTTTATTCTCTCGCAGATGGCGAGAATTCGTGCTATCGGATGTGGCGGACGACCATCATTGCCACCTGCTAAGGGCCCTAGACGTTGTCGTGGTCGTGGTCGCAGTCGAGGTAGAGCAGCAGGGGCAGTACCAGTTGACCCACTAGTTGCCCATATTCAGGACTAACCTCCAGCTGGAGATGCTCCAACATCACCCGTTCAGAATCGATAGTGCCCATTGTGATTCCTGGTCTTCAAGAGGCTTTAGCTCAGATCTTATCTGTAGAGGTATTTTCTTCAATTTCAGCACCTTTGACAAAATTGACTTAGAAGGGACCAAAGTTTCAATTGACTGATGCTTGTGAACGGAGTTTCTAGGCAATAAAGGACAAATTAACTTTAGCACCGATTCTAACGCTCCCAGAAGGGACCGATGGTTATGTAATCTATTGTGATGTTTCATGTGTTAGATTGTGTTGTGTGCTTATGCAGCATGGTAAGGTTGTAACTTATGCTTCTAGACAACTAAGAAAGCACGAGAGGAACTACCAGACCCACGATTAGAGTTAGCCATGGTGATTCATGCACTAAAGATGTGGAGGCATTACTTGTATGGTATTGATGTTATAGTCTATATGGATCATAAGAGCCCCCATTATATCTACAAGCAAGAGGAATTAAATTTACGTTAAAGGAGATGGTTGAAGCTACTTAAAGACTATGATGTTGATATTTTATACCATCGGGGAAAGAAAACATAGTAGTCAACGCCCTCAGCCGTAGATCTATGGATAACATGTCATATTTATAGCTAGAAAAGAGGAGAATAGCCCATGAGGTTCATCAGCTAGCTAGTCTTGGAATTCGTTTACTGGACGCGGGTGATATTTTACTATTCAGGATACGACAACATCCTCTTTAGTAACTGCAGTAAAGGAACGCCAATACGAGGATCATGTGTTAGTTCATTATAGGGACACCACCCCTCGGAAGGAGAAAAAACCATTTGAGGTTACAGAAGATGGGGCTCTCAGATATCGAGGACGATTATATGTCCCAAATATTGTAGGGCTGCATCAGTAGGTTATGGGAGAAACTCACTATTCTCATTATTCTATCCATCCAGGAGCGACAAAGATGTATCATGATATCAGGTAAGTATATAGGTGGGACAGAATGAAAAAGGATATAGCGGAGTTTGTTACTCAGTGACCTAAGTGTCAGCAACTTAAGATTGAGCATCAGAAACCCGATGGGTTATTACAGGCTATGGAGATTCCAACTTGGAAATGGAAAGTAATCAATATGGATTTCATCGTAGGCTTACCTCGTACCCAGTGTACGTTCGATGCGATATGGGTGATTGTTGATAGGCTTACAAAGTCAAGCCATTTCAGTCTGGTAGAACGACATATTCCTTAAAGGATTATGCAAGTCTTTACATTAAGGAGATAGTACGACTGCGTGGTGTCCCTATATCTATTATCTCGGATAGAGGAGCTCAATTTACAGCTAACTTCTGGAGGTCCTTCCAAAATAGATTGGGGACTCAACTAAGTCTTAGTATAGCATTTCTTCCCCAAACAGACGTACATGCTGAGCGTACAATTCAGACATTGTAGGATATGTTACGAGCATGTGTGATAGACTTCAAAGGTAGCTGGGATGATCATATGCCACTTACTGAGTTCGTATATAATCATAACTATCCTTCCAGTATTTAGATGGCTCTATATGAAACTTTTTACAAACGAAATTGTAGATTGCCTATAGGGTGGTTTGATGTTGGGGAAGCTACGTTAAGAGGACCAGAATCAGCACAACATGAAATCGAGAAAATTAAGCTTATACAGGAAAGGCTATTAGCAGCTCAAAGCTGTTAGAAGTCTTATGCGGATAATCGACGGCAAGACTAGGAATTTCAGGTTGACGATTGGGTATTCCTAAAGGTATCACCGATGAAAGGCGCTATGAGATTCGTAAAAAAAAGGAATCTTAGCCCTCAGTACATTGGACCATATAGGATCATACGCATGGAAGGCCAGGTAGCATATAAGTTAGAATAGCCCTCTGAATTGGAGTTTTTCCATCCGATTTTTCACGTATCTATGTTCCGGAAGTGCATTGGCAATCCTATCCGAGTGGTGCTCGCGGATGATGTACAGATTACAAAGAACTTATCATACGAGGAAATTTCAGTTGCCGTTCTAGACCGACAAATCCATAAGCTACGGAATAAGTAGGTAGCCTTCGTGAAAGTACTTTGGAGAAACAACTATGTGGAAGAAATTACTTGGGAGGCCGAAGAAGACAAGAAGTCTAGATACCTTTACTTTCCTCCTCCAGAGAAAGGTCTGACTGAGATGTCATAACCTCAAGGTACATGTACAGATTCTTGTGTTTGGTTACTATCATTGGCCGTGTGAGGCCATTGTTGTTATTGATGATTGTGGTCCTATATGGCATTGAATTCTTAAGCTTCCACAGGAAAAGTTGGTAGTAGTGTTGTTACAAAGACGACTCTGCCAAAGTTATATAGATCCCAGGGAATTAAATATTCGAGGACGAATGTTTCTAAGAGGGAGGGATGTTACCCTCTCGCGTTTTCGTACGTTAAGAGTTTCGTCTTCAGTTAATTAATGCAGACGCGGGGATGAGATTATCATGAGGTTACCATATTTACGCTATTTATAATAAGTGATAAGTAAGTGTCATGAAGGATAAAGAGTACACAAATTATAACAAATGAGTTTCGTCAAAAGTGGCCGATTTGGGATAAAATACGGGTCGAGCGATAATACCCGATAATATGGACTAGTACCATCCAAGGTACCATATGGACACAATAATAAGATGTATAGAGTATATTAAAAATAAGTAGTAAGTAATTTAAGACAATTTGTAATTTTGTGGTCAACTGGTTAATTACCTTATAACAGAATATTACATAATTATCTAATAAGTTAATAAAATTAAATATCTCACCCCTACCCCTCGTGGAAGCTAGCCATATTATCAAAAAATGACTAAGAGTCGTTCCTTGATTAGGTGTCACAAGGATATAAATTCCTTTCATTTTCAAGACTCTGCATTAAAAGACTTGTGAAAGAACGTTAGCCATCCATAACTCCTTCAAACTTTTCAATCTAAAAAAACACATTTTATGCTTTAATCAATGCGACTTCTGCAATTCCAACAAATTCCAGCGAGAATTTTAGAGTTTTAGCAACAGAGAAATTTTACGGTTCTAAAAAAGTACGGTGCAATTTTTTTCAAGATTATTATATGAATTTTTTTCTTACTCCAGTATATTAAGGATATTTCTTTTTTCTTTTTGGCATGATCCAAGTTACAGAAGAAACAAGCAAATACACAGTTTTTATAAACGACTCTATTCATAAAAATACTAGGAGTCTCTTTGTTCTTGATTCCTCATTTGACATATTATTATATCTTCTATTCACGGGTCTCAATACAATACGCAGTTGATAAAGTTTACCCAAAAAGAATATCGATTTTAATATATTTTCATGCAATTTATTTATTTACGCATGTACATTGGCCCATGTCCAGACGACGTTATACGCGTATTTATATGTATATGGAAAAAAAAGGTTACGGCATTATATACGCACCACCACTTCATCAATTGGTATTTGTTGTTGATGTTGCCCACAGTGGTCTAGACGATATGATGGGATGCCCTCAGTGGCTTGATGATATTATGAAAACTCATACTTATGCATGACACGACATTTATATGCACGTGCATGACATTATAAATGTTTTCAAAATTTACAAAGATATTCAGACTTATAGATGGATTTCTTTATTCCATGTTTTATCTATGTCTTTTATGTACTGATTTTCATATCTATATTTTTTGTACTGACGCCCTATTTCACGGGGCCTCCATTTCATGCCCGCACGTGCAGATAGGCAAGTCGATGGTCCCCCTTCTTAGGATCCTTGATCAGCGAGAGTTGGCATGCTCCACTTGATCTGGAGCTGCTTTTGATTTTGGTACGATATGTTTGTATATAGATGTATGGGTATGACGTAGCTCAGTCTCATCTTTGTACAGTTGTATTTCTATTAGACAATTATGGCCAGTTGGATAGTATGCATCTTTGTCGGCTCGTCCATTATGATCCGCATGTATATGTATATATGTCTTTTGGACAGGTTTTTCTTGCATGTGTTACTTTCGTAATTCAACAAATATTATTCATACTTATATCTTAGTCGCATGTTTAAGGGTGATGGACAATTAGGACTCTGGGCATGTCTATCGGTTTGGGTTAGAGACAGCTATCATAGGGTTTGTAGTAATATGAAGAGTTACTTGTATAAGTATTCTTTAATACTTTTCTGTCTTTAGATCCCATTCCATCTTGGAAATTGCAATAAAAGTTACTTGATATGTCAAATCAAATTGTTATAAGCGAACGCCTCTTTGTGGTTATACGTGAATGAGACATCTTTAGTTATTTATCTAATTAAAACTGATACACAATATATGAAATGTGTTCCTGTACAAATTGCTATCGTATTATTTGCAGTGTATAAACCTTTTGGAATTTCTTAAATTAGTGACAGAACATCTTACGTTAGACTCTCAAAGTCATTATTTTCGTTGTGTGTGTGTGTGGGTTTTTTTTTTGTTTGTCTCCACTTTACTTCAATGTGAATCTGTAGAAAATAATTATACCACTGTTTATATTGACTAACACATATATTCTTTAAGTTCTTCTCTGAATACTTTAATATTTAGAATACTAGTCTTATTCCCTATTATCCATATTCTTCTACTAGTTAATGTGACATATATTATCACATTGAATAATTGTACCCATTATTAGTATTTCTTTGGTTCTATTTCAAATATGATTGAACAAGGATAAATTCGAATTACTTCAAGTGGGGTTCTTGGAGTCTAGGAAGAAGACAACATAAAATGATGTATCATTGCAGGACTTACTTCTATATATAATTATTCAGACTCGAAGCCTGGAGTCATCATAAATGTCCTGAGAGCGATACAAAATGAGTAAAGGGAACAAAGTTGAGCAATGCGAAGGTAAGAAGAAATTTAAGGAGTTTAAAGAATTTAAAATGGTCCCTCGTGCTTCCACTCATTAACATGTAAACATTATTTGTTAAAAAGAGCTTAATTATCTAATTGCATAGAAATTATTGATTGGAAAGCGTTAGCTATTTTAACGGACTCTCTTCGAGAGTCTTGGGGTGAAGTTTTAAGTGATATTTACCCTGATATTTGGCCTAGTGCACCTTTTAGCGTATATGTGCAAGAGTTAGTTGTGACGACCCAAAGGGTCATCACTTGTTTTATTAATTATTCCGAGCTTTTGAGGTCTTGAAAACCTCATTTATAGTTGCCTCGATTTGAGTGCACAGTCCGGGCACAAAGCTGGAAAATTTTTATGTTGAAATATGTGAAATATGTGAAAAAGTTGAAGAATTTTGATATTAATATTGATATGGTTGACTTTGGTCAACATTTTTGGTAAACGGACCCGGATCCGTGATTTGATGGTCTCAGAAAATCCGTAGAAAAATATGGAACTTGGGCATATGCCCGGAATTGAAATCCGAGGTCTAGAACCCCGGTAAAAGAATTTTTCTGTTAAATTGTTTTCTGAAAATGTTTAAGGAAAATGAAACTGATTTTTTATTAAAAAGTACTGGTATCGGGCTCGTATTTTGGTTCCGACGCCCGGTACAGGTCATATATATTGGTTAAGCACTTCCTGTAAAGTTTGGTTGAAAACGGACGTCGTTTGACGTGTTTCGGCCTTAAATTGGAAAGTTTGGAAGTTATGAAATTTTGAAAGAATTCTTGAGATTTAAGGCTCAATTCCTTGATTTTGATGTTATTTTGGTGATTTGATCGCGCGAGCAAGTTCGTATGATGTTTTTGAGTCGGTGTACATACTTGGTTTGAATCCCCGAGGGCTCGAGTGAGTTTCGGATAGGTAACGGGATGGTTTGAACTTGAAAATTGCAGCAGAAACTCTGCAATTTTTGCACAGAGATTTTCTTCTATGCGATCGCATAGGTGTAGCTGCGATCGCATAGAGCAAAGATCAGAGGTCCCAAAAATCCTTCCGTGCGATCGCAATAGAGCCCATGCGATCGCATAACTTCCACTTTTCCTCCTATGCGATCGCATACTATCCTTCGCGATCGCATAGAGTAAGATTGAGGCCCAGAATTTCCTTCTATGCGATCGCGTACCATTCCCTGCGATCGCATAGAGTAATTTCAGTTCATCTATTTTCCTTCTATGCGATCGCATAGGACCTCCGCGATCGCATAGAGTAATTTTGTTGTCCCCATTTTTTCTTCTATGCGATCGCATCACAGGCCCTGCGATCGCATAGAGTAAATTTTCGCCCAGTGAATTAATACCCAAAATAGAACACCTACGGGATTTTATCCCATTTTCACAAAATCCTTTCTTCTCCACAGCTCTTAGGCGATCTTTGGGGCATTTCTTCATCAAAGTTCATTGGGTAAGTATTGCTTAACTCGTCTTCTTCATTTTTCATCAACATCAATCAAATTCTTAGGCCCAAACATGTGTAAATTGGTTGAAAAATTAGAGAAATGGGTATAGTTAGGGCTTTCAAAGAATTTGCGATCTAGACCTCGTTTTGGAGTCAAACTTAAGAACAAATTGTATATTTGAACTCATGGAAGATTGGGTGAACTTATTTTGGTTCGAAACTTGAGTTTCGATTATGTGGGCCCGGGGTCGATTTTTACTATTCTGCGCAGAATGTTGTAAAAATCATATTTAGCAATATGAACTAGTTTGTTAAGTAGAATTGATGATATGAAATCAATTGTGTATAGATACGGTTGGATTGGAGTCAAATTCGAAAGGAAAAGGCATTGCTACGGATTGAATCGTTCGTGAACTTTTGAGGTAAGTGTTTGTTCTATCCTAATTTGTAGGAATATGAATTTAGTTATGAATAAATTGTTGAATAAGAATTATTGGTGTTATACCGGTAATGAAGATAAATTGTTGAAATTATTATCAATTATTGGTTTAAAACCGGTAATTATAAATATTGTTGATATAGAGATTATTGGCTAAATGCCGGTAATATATATATATTTATGAATTGGGATCGTGTGGCGCGCCGACCACCTATATAATAAGAAATGGGATCGTGTGGTACGCCGACCACGAAGTGATTTAAATCTTGGCATTGGCCATAGTTGCCGGTAGCCTATTGATATATTTGGGAGCGGGTGGTACGCCTACCACAAGATATAATTATTGATATATTTGGGAGCGGGTGGTACGCCTAACACAAGATATAATTATGTGATAGTTGGGAGCTGGTGGTACGCCTACCACGAGATATGAAATGAAAGAGGAATTGAGACATGAAAGTAAGTTTTATTCTGTTGATTAGATTATTCTGGATATCGTGAGTTATTGACTGTTATTTCAGAGCAGAGTATTTCCTTATAAATGTATTGTATATATATGTATATTGCAACTGTACAGGTTTATGTGGGTGACCGGCCTTAGCCTTGTCACTAGTTCGCTGGGATAGGCCAGGCACTTACCAGCACATGGGGTCGGTTGTGCTGATACTACACTCTGCGCTCTTTTTGCGCAGATACATGTTACGGACAGCAGCAGCGCCAGTAGCGACTTGTGGATTTTTCGACTAGTGAGATTACGAGGTAGCCTTGCAGGCGTCCGCGGGACCCGTTGTCTCTTCTATCTATGCTTTTCATTCTGTTATCTCATGTAATCGAGATAAACAGCTTGTATTTTCTTTCAGACAATTATGTGTATTATTCTTAGAAGTTCGTGAGTATTGTGACACCGGTCTTGGGTAGTGTATCATGCTTGGGTGGTCTTTATCATATTTGACTAAGTTTTCCGCTAATTTTAATTATTCCGCTGTAATTTATATGTTTTTAATAATAAGAAATTGGTAATTAATGGAGATGTAATTAATATTTGGTTTGCCTAGCTTCCATTTAGTAGGCGCCATCATGACCCCGATGGTGGGAAATCCGGGTCGTGACAAGTTGGTATCAAAGCACTAGGTTGCACAGGTCTCACAACTCACGAACAACCTTAGTAGAGTCCGAAGGATCGGTACGGAGACGTCTGTATTTATCCTCCAGAGGCTACGGAGTTAGGAAAATATTCCGTTTATTCTTTCCAGTCGTGCGACTTGATCTTTTGAATGTTAATTGAACTTCTACTCTGTTCTTCCGCAGATGGTAAGGACACGTGCATCCTCATCTACCGACCAGCAGCCCGAGGTCCCAGCAGCGGCAGCTCCTGCTAGGGGTAGAGGCCGAGGTCGAGGTCGTCCTAGAGGACAAGGTAGGGGCAGAGCTCAGCCCCGAGCAGCAGCACGAGTGGCAGAACCTCATGTTCATATCGAGGAGGAAGTTCCAACCCCAGCAGCTCCAGTAGGCCCAGCTCAGGTCCCAGGAGGAGCTGTGTTTTCACCGGATCTACAGGATGCTTTGGTCTGTATAGCAGGTTTTATGGATCATATTACCAGAGCAGGCTTATTACCGGTGGCACCGGCCACTTCTCAGGCCGGAGGAGGTAATCAGACTCCTGCTACGCGCACTCCGGAGCCAGTGATTCCCCAGACTCAGGTTCCTGTAATTCAGCCAGTTGAGGTAGCTCGGCCTATTATTGCGACTCCGTCTAATGATGGTACAGCCATGTCTGCTGATGCGTTGTGGAGATTGGACAGGTTTACCAAGCTGTTCACTACCACATTCAGTGGTACTCCTTCGGAGGATCCACAGGATTTCCTATACAGCTGCCACGAAGTTCTCCGTACTATGGGTATTGTGGAGACTAATGGTGTGGATTTTGCTACTTTTCGGTTATCCTGGTTCCGCCAAGACTTGGTGGAGAGATTATTGTCTAACCAGGCCGGCGGGATCGTCATCTTTGACTTGGGAGCGGTTTGCAGAATTATTCTTGGAGAAGTTCCTTCCAGCAACTCAGCGGGAGGTTATGCGCAGACAATTTGAGCGTCTTCATTAGGGTTCTATGTCTGTCACACGGTACGAGACTAGGTTCGTGGACCTGGCTCGTCATGCTATTATCATACTTCCCACAGATCGGGAGAGAGTGAGGAGGTTTATTGATGGCTTGAATCGGCCAATTCGGCTACAGATGGCTATGGGGGCAGGAACTGAAATCACTTTTCAGGAGGCGGCTAATGCAGCCCGCCGGATCGAGATGGCTCTGTCACAGGGAGCGAGACATGGATCAGATAAGAAATCTCGTAATTCGGGTAGATTCAGTGGTACCTCGTCTGGAGATAGAGATTTTTATGATAGAGGCCATCCTCCTAGGCCTTATCGGTCAGCTCTTCAGGTTTCTCATGATGCTTCAGGTGATCGTAATTCTCAGCCACGCTACTCTGATCAGCAGCCTATCAGTGCACCACCACTTCGCCATTTTCAGCAGCCGAGGGCTTGTTTTACGTGCGGTGATCTTAGGCACATTGCAAGGTATTGCCCTCGAGCTTCTGACAGATCTCATCAGCAGGGTTCTCGTGCCATGATTCAGGCCCCAGTTCCCTCACAGCCTGCCCAGCCGGCTAGAGGCGGAGGTAGAGGACATAGAGGTGGAGGTAGAGGTCATAGAGGTGGAGCTCGGACCGATAGAGGTAGAGACCAGCCAGCAGCTGATCGTCCTAGAGATACTGCTCAGGGTGGTGGGGCACAGCCCCGATGTTATGCACTTCCCGCCAGACCAGAGGCTGAGTCTTCTGATGCCGTCATTACGGGTATTATTTTGGTTTGTGATAGAAAGGCATCAGCATTATTTGACCCCGGGTCTACATATTCGTATGTGTCTTCCTATTTTGCACCATACTTGATTCAGCCCAGTGATCCACTGAGTGTTCCTGTTCATGTGTCTACACCAGTAGGCGACTCTATTGTGGTTGATCGAGTTCATCGGTCATGTGTTATAGTAATTGAGGGTCTCGAGACCCGTGCTGATTTATTACTCCTAAATATGGTGGACTTTGATATTATACTAGGCATGGACTGGCTATCTCCGTATCATGCTATTTTAGATTGCCATGCCAAGGCTGTGACTTTAGCCTTGCCGAATTCGCCTCGTATAGAGTGGAAAGGAATTTCAGGTCATACTAGCCGTAATGTTATTTCTTATGTTAAAGCTCGGCGTATGGTTGGAAAGGGATGCTTGGCTTATTTGGCCTATGTCCGTGATTCTAGTGCTGAGGTTCCTTCTATTGACTCTGTGCCTGTGGTTCGCGAATTTCCTGAAGTATTTCCTTCAGACTTGCCAGGTATGCCGCCCGATAGGGATATTGATTTTTGCATTGACTTGGCTCTAGGCACTCAGTCCATTTCCATTCCCCCATACCGTATGGCTCCGCCAAAGTTAAAAGAATTGAAGGAACAGTTGCAGGATTTACTTGAAAAGGGTTTCATTAGACCCAGTGTTTCGCCGTGGGGTGCACCTGTATTATTTGTAAAGAAGAAAGATGGTTCGATGAGAATGTGCATTGACTATCGACAGTTAAACAAGGTGACTATCAAAAATAAATATCCACTTCAGCGAATTGATGATTTATTTGACCAGCTTCAGGGTGCCAAGGTATTTTCAAAGATAGATTTGAGATCTGGCTATCATCAGCTGAAGATTAGGGCATCTGATGTCCTAAGACAGCGTTCCGCACTCGGTATGGACATTATGAATTTCCGGTCATGTCTTTTGGGTTGACAAATGCTCCAGCAGCTTTTATGGAATTAATGAATCGGGTGTTCCAACCATATCTAGACTTGTTTGTAATAGTCTTCATTGATGACATATTAATATATTCCCGCAGTCAGGAGGAGCATGCGCAACATCTCAGAGTGGCCTTACAGACTCTGAGAGATAGCCGGCTATATGCAAAATTTTCAAAGTGTGAATTTTGGCTAAGTTCAGTTGCATTCCTGGGTCATATTGTGACGGCAGCAGGTATTCAGGTTGATCCGAAGAAAATTGAGGCAGTCAAGAGCTGGCCTAGACCGACATCAGCCACAGATATTCGGAGTTTCTTGGGGTTAGCGGGTTATTATCGCCGATTCGTAGAAGGATTTTCTTCTATTGCAAACCCACTAACCAGATTGACCCAGAAGGGTGTTCAATTTGAATGGTCCGATGAATGTGAGGCGAGCTTTCAAAAGCTCAAGACAATCTTGACCACGGCACCGGTATTGGTTTTACCCACAGGTACGGGACCTTATACTGTTTATTGTGATGCTTCCCGTATTGGGCTTGGTGCAGTGTTAATGCAGGATGGAAAGGTTATTGCCTATGCTTCGAGGCAGTTGAAAATTCATGAGAAGAACTATCCAGTGCATGATCTAGAATTGGCGGCGATTATTCACGCATTGAAGAGCTGGAGGCATTATTTGTATGGTGTAGCATGTGAAGTATACACCGATCATAAGAGTCTTCAGTATTTGTTTAAGCAAAAAGAGTTGAATATGAGGCAGAGAAGGTGGCTAGAGTTGCTAAAAGACTATGATGTTACTATTTTATATCACCCAGGTAAGGCCAATGTGGTGGCCGATGCATTGAGTAGAAAGTATGCCAGCATGGGTAGTCTTGCATATATTCCGGTCAGTCAGAGACCATTTGCTCTAGACGTCCAGGCATTAGCCAACCGGTTCGTGAGATTGGACATTTCTGAGCCTAGCAGGGTGTTAGCCTACACGGTCGCTCGTTCTTCTTTATTAGAGCGTATCCGTGAGAGGCAATTTGATGATCCTCATTTGCGTGAGTTGAGAGATACGGTACAGCGGGGAGGTGCCACACAGGTAAATCTAGATGATGATGGGATATTGAAATTGCTGGGTCGAGTTTGTGTGCCCAATGTCGAAGGGATTCGAGAGTTAATCTTATCGGAGGCCCACAGTTCGCGGTATTCTATTCACCCAGGCGCCACGAAGATGTACCAGGACTTACGGCAGCACTATTGGTGGCGCAGAATGAAGAAAGATATCGTTGCATATGTCGCTCGGTGTCTGAATTGTCAGCAGGTGAAATATGAGCACCAGAGACCTGGTGGTGTATTCCAGAGGATTGAAATTCCCGAGTGGAAATGGGAGCGGATCACTATGGACTTCGTTATTGGACTTCCTTTGACTCGAAGGAAATTTGATGCTATTTGGGTCATTGTTGATAGGCTGACCAAGTCAGCACACTTTATTCCAGTATCTGTCTCCTACTCGTCGGAGAGGTTAGCGGAGGTTTACATTAGGGAAATTGTTCGTCTCCGTGGAGTGCCGGTATCTATTATCTCCGATCGGGGTACGCGAGTTTACCTCGCAGTTCTGGAGAGCGGTCCAGCAGGAGTTAGGCACCCAGGTTTAGCTGAGTACAGCTTTTCATCCTCAAATAGATGGTCAGTCCGATAGGACTATTCAGATTCTAAAGGACATGCTTCAAGCCTGTGTTATTGATTTTGGAGGCTCGTGGGATCAGTTTCTGCCATTAGCAGTGTTCGCCTACAATTACAGCTACCTATCCAACATCCAGATAGCCCCGTATGAGGCATTGTATGGTAGGCGATGTCGATCTCCAATCGGATAGTTTGAGCCGGGAGAGGCTCAGTTGTTGGGTACAGACTTAGTTTGGGAGGCCTTGGATAAGGTCAAGACTATCTACGAGAGATTGCGTTCAGCCCAGTCCAGAGAGAAGACTTATGCGGATCGTAAGGTTCGAGATGTAGATTTCATGGTTGGCGAACGAGTATTGCTCCGAGTGTCGCCTATGAAGGGTGTGATGAGGTTCGGGAAGAAGGGCAAGTTCAGCCCTAGGTATATTGGTCCATTTGAGATTCTAGACAGAGTGGGAGGAGTGGCTTACACATTAGCTTTGCCGCCTAGCTTATCAGCCGTGCATCCAGTTTTTCATGTATCTATGCTTCGGAGATACCACGGCGATCCCACACATGTGTTAGACTTCAGTACTGTCCAATTGGACAAAGATCTGTCCTATGAGGAGGAGCCGGTAGCTATTCTAGATCGGCAGGTTCGACAGTTGAGGTCGAAGAGTTTTCCTTCTGTGCGAGTTTAGTGGAGGGGTCAGCCTCCTGAGGCATCGACCTGGGAGTCCGAGTCTATCATGCGGAGCCAATATCCTCATCTATTCCTTGACTCGGGTATTTCTTTCTTTTGTCCGTTCGAGGACGAACGGTTGTTTTAGAGGTGGAGATTGTGACGACCCAAAGGGTCATCACTTATTTTATTAATCATTTCGAGCTTTTGAGGTCTTGAAAACCTCATTTATAGTTGCCTCGATTTGCGTGCACCAGTCCGGGCACAAAGCTAGAAAATATTTATGTTGAAATATGTGAAATATGTGAAAAAGTTGAAGAATTTTGATATTAATATTGATATGGTTGACTTTGGTCAACATTTTTGGTAAACGGACCCGGACCCGTGATTTGACGGTCTCAGAAAATCCGTAGAAAAATATGGAACTTGGGCGTATGCCCGGAATTGAAATCCGAGGTCTAGAACCCCGGTAAAAGAATTTTTCCGTTAAATTGTTTTCTGAAAATGTTTAAGGAAAATGAAACTGATTTTTTATTAAAAAGTACTGGTATCGGGCTCGTATTTTGGTTCCGACGCCCGGTACGGGTCATATATATTGGTTAAGCGCTTCCTGTAAAGTTTGGTTGAAAACGGACGTCGTTTGACGTGTTTCGGCCTTAAATTGGAAAGTTTGGAAGTTATGAAATTTTGAAAGAATTCTTGAGATTTAAGGCTCAATTCCTTGATTTTGATGTTATTTTGGTGATTTGATCGCGCGAGCAAGTTCGTATGATGTTTTTGAGTCGGTGTACATACTTGGTTTGAATCCCCGAGGGCTCGGGTGAGTTTCGGATAGGTAACGGGATGGTTTGAACTTGAAAATTTCAGCAGAAACTCTGCAATTTTTGCACAGAGATTTTCTTCTATGCGATCGCATAGGTGTAGCTGCGATCGCATAGAGCAAAGATCAGAGGTCCCAAAAATCCTTCCGTGCGATCGCAATAGAGCCCATGCGATCGCATAACTTCCACTTTTCCTCCTATGCGATCGCATACTATCCTTCGCGATCGCATAGAGTAAGACCGAGGCCCAGAATTTCCTTCTATGCGATCGCGTACCATTCCCTGCGATCGCATAGAGTAATTTCAGTTCATCCATTTTCCTTCTATGCGATCGCATAGGACCTCCGCGATCGCATAGAGTAATTTTGCTGTCCCCATTTTTCTTCTATGCGATCGCATCACAGGCCCTGCGATCGCATAGAGTAAATTTTCGCCCAGTGAATTAATACCCAAAACAGAACACTTAAGGGATTTTATCCCATTTTCACAAAATCCTTTCTTCTCCACAACTCTTAGGCGATCTTTGGGGCATTTCTTCATCAAAGTTCATTGGGTAAGTATTGCTTAACTCGTCTTCTTCATTTTTCATCAACATCAATCAAATTCTTAGGCCTAAACATGTGTAAATTGGTTGAAAAATTAGAGAAATGGGTATAGTTAGGGCTTTCAAAGAATTTGCGATCTAGACCTCGTTTTGGAGTCAAACTTAAGAACAAATTGTATATTTGAACTCATGGAAGATTGGGTGAACTTATTTTGGTTCGAAACTTGAGTTTCGATTATGTGGGCCCGGGGTCGATTTTTACTATTCTGCGCAGAATGTTGTAAAAATCATATTTAGCAATATGAACTAGTTTGTTAAGTAGAATTGATGATATGAAATCAATTGTGTATAGATACGGTTGGATTGGAGTCAAATTCGAAAGGAAAAGGCATTGCTACGGATTGAATCGTTCGTGAACTTTCGAGGTAAGTGTTTGTTCTATCCTAGTTTGTAGGAATATGAATTTAGTTATGAATAAATTGTTGAATAAGAATTATTGGTGTTATACCGGTAATGAAGATAAATTGTTGAAATTATTATCAATTATTGGTTTAAAACCGGTAATTATAAATATTGTTAATATAGAGATTATTGGCTAAATGCCGGTAATATATATATATTTATGAATTGGGATCGTGTGGCGCGCTGACTACTTATATAATAAGAAATGGGATCGTGTGGTACGCCGACCACGAAGTGATTGAAATCTTGGCATTGGCCATAGTTGCCCGTAGCCTATTGATATATTTGGGAGCGGGTGGTACGCCTACCACAAGATATAATTATTGATATATTTGGGAGCGGGTGGTACGCCTACCACAAGATATAATTACTGTGATAGTTGGGAGCGGGTGGTACGCCTACCACGAGATATGAAATGAAAGAGGAATTGAGACATGAAAGTAAGTTTTATTCTGTTGATTAGATTATTCTGGATATCGTGAGTTATTGACTGTTATTTCAGAGCAGAGTATTTCCTTATAACTGTACTGTATATATATATATATTGCAACTGTACAGGTTTATGTGGGTGACTGGCCTTAGCCTTGTCACTAGTTCGCTGGGATAGGCCAGGCACTTACCAGCACATGGGGTCGGTTGTGCTGATACTACACTCTGCGCTCTTTTTGCGCAGATACAGGTTACGGACAGCAGCAGCGGCAGTAGCAACTTGTGGATTTTCAACTACTGAGACTACGAGGTAGCCTTGCAGGCGTTCGCAGGACCCGTTGTCTCTTCTATCTATGCTTTTCATTCTGTTATCTCATGTAATCGAGATAAACAGCTTGTATTTTCTTTCAGACAATTATGTGTATTATTCTTAGAAGTTCGTGAGTATTGTGACATCAGTCTTGGGTAGTGTATCATGCTTGGGTGGTCTTTATCATATTTGACTAAGTTTTCCGCTAATTTTAATTATTCCGCTGTAATTTATATGTTTTTAATAATAAGAAATTGGTAATTAATGGAGATATAATTAATATTTGGCTTGCCTAGCTTCCATTTAGTAGGCGCCATCATGACCCCGATGGTGGGAAATCCGGGTCGTGACATTAGTATTCATTTCGAATATTTATATCCTAGCAAACATGTAAATTATTATTATATGTTTTATTTTAATGAACTTTCATATATATTTTTTGTTGTTTTTCTCACTAGTTGGTTGTACTATCTATTACTTTGTTTCGTAATTGACTGAGACGTGAAATTAAGCGCATGCAACAACAACTACTATGACCCAATGAAATTTCACTAGTGGGATCTGGAGAGGCTAGTGTACGCGGACCTTAACACTTGAAATGAAGCACGTACTGAAAAGTAATTTTAATATTAATTAAAATATTTAAATATTGATGATGAAAAGCAATATAGTGACATTTCGATTCTATATTAAATATAGAATTAATATTATAATTAATTTTTTCTGGGTGTGTAATTACATACATAAATTGATTATATTCATGAGTTAAACTTGCAATATTAGCTCTAATAATAGACATGACATCGAAAAGTATCATTACTGACTTGAACAAGGATGACAAACTGAATGGTGAAAATTACAACATTTGGAGTCATAAGATGTAGTATGTACGCGAATATCAAGATGCTCTTAAAAGTATTAACCTTGTTATGAGTTACCCAGAGAGAGGTAACACTGCCCAACATAGGAGGGATCTGGAAAATTATAATATTAAAAAAAAAAAGATTTCACTACACGTAGAATATTGTAAGTTCAGTTGATGATGATCTCATCCATGAATATGAGAAATATTCTACAGCTCAAGCCACATGGGAACATTTAAGAGAGACATATGGTGGTACAACTGTTACTCGCCTTAGACAACTGAAAATCAAGTTTGATACCTACAAGAAGCGTCATGCTCACAATTTCATGCAACACTTAAGGGTGATTTCAAACATGACTGCTCAACTGAAAGGTGTTGGTCATGTTATGTCCGATAAGCAGGAAGTTTAGGCAGTGAGCCAGTCTCTTCCCAATAATTGAGAACGTTTGAAGGTTAACATGGCCCACAGTGACAATATCAAATTTTTGTTAATGTTGCCCGTCATGTAGAGCTCAAAGACTAGCGATTTGGTGATGTTAAAGCTGTAATTAGTGCCTTTGAGGCAGAATTAAGTGGTACAAAGAGTTCAAGCTTCAAGAGAAAGGAAAAGTGAAAAATAATAGAAAGGGTAAGGAGACCGGAGAAATATCCTCTAAGAAAAGAAACAAGCCAAATTCCAAGAAAAAAACGGTTCTACAAGAAGAAAGACAAGAGTAAGATGAAGTGCTACAATTGTCAAGTTCCAGGGCATTTTACACGTGAGTTCACTTAGCTGAAAAGGGTAGCATTTCAAAATGCATCTCTAAGTGCTATATGTGTTCTAGCATTATTTACACTGAATTTTATCCTGTGTGGATTGTAGAATCAAGGATTAACGACCATGTGAGCCGTGATAGAGAATCATTTATAGAGTTTTGTCGAGTTTCACTTGGATCAAGGCATATATATGTAAAAAATAATGCAAAGCTTGAAGTCAAAGGGATAGGCACTTGCATAATGGACATGTGTGGTGGCTAATCTTTGATATTGCATAGCGTCTTATATGTTCTTGAGATTCGACAAAACTTAGTCTCAATGTCTGTTCTTCTAGATTTAGATTTCAATTTTAACTTTTGTTGCAATGGTTACTCTAGACAATATTTTTTTGGTTGGACATCGTTATGATGGCTAATTCTTCTACGTATAACTATTATGTCGATCACTGGGTTATGGTATGCTATTCTAGTAATAATGGCGTTGATGCTATTAAATAGCATGCACGATTATGCCATATAGGACAGGATTAAATGAATAGATTGGATAAGAAAAGACATTTAGTTTCTTTCTCTAAAAATGAAATGTCAACTTGTGAAAATTATTTTGCTGAAAATATTATACCTAAATCATTTGGAAAGACTAAGAGAGATGATATTCCATTGTATTTAATATATTATAATATCTATGGTCCAATGAATATGAGGGCAACGTCTGATGCATTATATTTCATTACGTTTGTTGACGTTTTCATGCGCTTTGGTTATGTCTAAATGATTTCTCATAAATATGAAGCACTAGAATGCTTTAAGAAATTTGAATGAAGTTGAGAATAAATTAGACAAATGAATTAAGACCTTAAAAATCGATAAAGGGCATGAATATCTATCAAACAATTTGAACAATTGTGTAATGAAAGCTATCACTAGACAGTTAACTATTCTTTACACCTCAACAAAATTATGTAGCAGAAAAGAGGAATATTGTTTGAACAATTGTGTAATGAAAGCTATCACTAGACAGTTAACTATTCTTTACACCTCAACAAAATTATGTAGCAGAAAAGAGGAATATAACACTATTAGACATGATAAGGTCCATGATGGAGTAAGAAAATTTACCTATATCCTTTTGGGGAGGTGAGTTATTGGGTACAACCTACATATTGAACATAGTGCTTTCTCATTCGTTTCTTCCATTCCGTATGAGCTATAGTTTGGTCACAATGTAATGATTCGGCCGTCTCTTTTGAGTATTTAAGTCTCGTTTCCCTATTTTTGGCCTCCTTTATGTTAAATTGTGGTTATGTGACTTGCGGGAGTAGTTGGTTTTGGTTTCGGGTAAATTTCGGAGTGAAATGAAACACTTAGTCCAAAGTGAGAATCTTAAGTTGAAAGAGTTGATCGGAATTTGACTTTTATATAGATCACTCCGGTCGAGAGTTTTGATGGTTCTGATAAATCTATATGGTGATCTTGGACTTAGGAGTTTGTTTGAATATTTATTTGGAGGCCAGTAGGTCGTTTCGGCTTGAATTAGTGAAAGTTAAAAAATTGAAGGTTTGGAAGGTTGTGAAACTTGAACGAGAGTTGACTTTATTAATATTGGGGTAGGATTTTGATTTCAAAAGTTGGAATAGGTCGGTTGCGTCATTTATTGTGTGCCAAATTTGAGGTAAATCGGAGATGGTTTGGTACAAATCAGCGTTAGTTTTGGAAGTTGGTTGTTCATTGTTTCAATATGCTTGAATTGGGTGTGCGATTTATAAAATCAATACTGTTTGATGTGATTTTAGGAGTTGAGTAGGTTCATTATATGTTTTGGAACTTGTTGGTGTACTTGGACGGGCCCCAGGGACCCGGGTTTGAATCAAATTGAAATTGGGATCAAATGTGGACTTAGAAGATTGCTGAAGTCAGGTGTCATCGCACCTACGGTGGGAGTGGCCGCATGTTCAGTCACGCAGGTGCGAGGAAGTCGTTGTAGCTGTTAGATGGGGCTGGGTGAATTGAGTCCACAGGTGCGCAAGTGCACGTGCGAATTTCATTCTGCAGAAGCGGAGTATGGCCTGGTGACTTAAGACCGCATGTGCGGTCGTTGCTCGCAGAATCGAACGCGCGGAAGCGCCTCAAAGAAACGGAAGCACATATGCACTTGGTGGACCGCAAAAGGCAGTATTGTAAATAGGTAAAACTCACTTCTATAATACCTAAGTGCATACTTAATTTGTTAAATGAAAGAAAAAAATCATTCCTGCCAATTCGAACAACCTACCATTTTCACTTTGTTCTTTTTTGTTTTCAATGTTTAATCATAAGCTTCCACATAGGAAGAAACTCTTTTCTTTTTTGGTGCGGTTATATATACATTTTTTTTTTTGGATTTTATACATGATAAATTACTTGTAGCTACTTTTTAATTTACCAAAACTTTAAATGAACTCCTCATCCTGTTTGAAAAATATTTTTAACCTACTTGAAAATTTTATTTTCAGTTAGATAAACTGCATATGGCATTATTAAGATGACTTAGTAGTTGCTTACATAGCTGTTCTTTTTAACATAAGTGAGGTAACCAATCTAACCAAAAAGCAAAAACCTGTAGTTAATGCCAAGAGTAATAAATTTTATGGAACTCCAAATTCTATGCAAATATCCAGGAAAGACAATGCCAATATGACAGAAAAAATTTAGCAACTGATTAAAGAATGTGAGCTCTATGAATCATTATAATTTTTCTTGCTCCGTACTAACAAATTAGTAACACAACAACTCAGGTTCCCCACATAATGCTTTACATGGACATGATGCAAATATTTCAGTATTCCTCAGCAAGTTGTGACAGAGAAGTGTATGTTCCCATGATCGCGCTGACAATCCCCAATAAGACGATGGCTACACTGAGTATGATCTGCATTTGCCAAAACCATCAATTAATGAAGAAATAGCAATTGACCAAAAGACATTTGTTGTTAGTCAACTTTATATGTAATCGCAAGTAAACTCTAGCTAGTTGAATTTGCAATGGTGAACCACCTATTATTAGCTAATCTTGATTCTATTTAGAATCATCATAATATTATAACACAGACTCAGCTGTCCAAGAAGAGAAGCCAACTAGTATGATGTTGTAGTCATGGGAATAACCAAGTCAATGTATTGAAATGGATTGGGGCCTGCAAAGGAATTCTTTAAGACATAAGTGCCTCTGTGTTCGTGAAGATCTACCAGTATCCAATGAAGTGAAATCCGCTTCAGCATCGTCAACAGTCACGCAGAAGAAATTATGTGCCAAGTCTCTCAAAGAATTTACTAGTAATAGGAGTTTACAATTTTACAACAGCAGTTGACCCCAATGAACTTGCCACTAAGTTCTGCTTTCTACAATTCTACTCTGATGCCGCTATTGTAACTCAAGAAAAGAATTAACCCGAAGTAATCCACTTCTCTTAATTAGCAGTGGGATAAATTGAAAAGCTTCAAAGCATGAAAAAGCACGACCACACCTGAGCAATGATTACCTGATTATTTGTAGCCTTATTCCCCAAAATTTTCAGAAAGCACAAAGTTGGTATAATTACCGCCTGCATCATCAATCAAACACGTGATACAAATTGATCTCTCTCTAACAAAAGCATTCAAACATTTAAAAGTGTTTGTTTGTGTGTATATATGTGTGCGTGTGCGTGCCCGCGAGGGGGTGCGCTTGAGAGAGAATAGAGAGCGTGTGTGTTTGAGAGAGAGAAGGGTGTGTGTGCGCTTTGCCGTTTAGTAAGTGAGATCAATTACTGAAGCACCTCAAAAGTATCAATGTAGTTGAAAATATCGATGTCTCAGTTTATATTGTAATAGGATTTCATCATGATATAGTTCATAATGCATACATTGCATAAAAAAGGGAAAAGACATAAGTTGCACCATGCAATTGCCCCGACTCAGTTATACACTTAACTTTTATGAACGACCTAATACACCCCATCCTTGTCGGAAAACAATTCAATATCTCCATGAAAGATGATGTGGCAAAGAAAAAATTATCTTCACAAACGCGAGTGAAGAGCAAAAAACATTTTAAAAACTTATTAAATTATACACGTGTCAAATTTTATTGGACATCATGCACCTAATACACTTAATTAATTGTGGGCACTCTTTTCTTTTTCCTGTCGTTTCTCCGACTTTACTTCTCGCTCCTCCTTTTATTTTTCCACCACCAGAATCTCCATATTTGTAGATCCCTCCTCCCGTTTCCTTCAGTAATATGATATATACTCTAGGATAAATCACACCACCAGAACCTGCGTAGAAATAACTTTATGTCACCAGCAAAATTTTAGGCGTACTTGATGTTAGTGGAGAACAACGACGAGTAGGAGAAGAAGAGGAATAGGGAGCGGTATAAGAACGTTAAGAAGGTGGTGAAGTTAGTGTTAGGACCCGGTGGCACTAAACACTTCTTCACAGCGGGAAAAATAAATGACCAACGAAAAATAAATGACACAAAGAATTTAACGTGGTTCACCTAAAACGTTTAGGCTACGTCCACAAACCCAGCACCAACTTCCACTAAAACTTTTAGTAGGCTTACAAAGAGAGACTTCTCCAATAGTTTGGAGGTACAACAATTTCCCGAGCTCTACCCAAAATAGTGGCGCACACAAAAGTGTTTCCCGAAATACCCGACTAGTATTTTACTCACTATTTTGTCACTCCCCCTTTAGAAAAACTTCCTAAAGAAAAACAAACTCTCTCTTTCTCTCTAACTCTTATACTTGAGTTATTGAATGTTTTTGGTGTGTTTAAAACAATGAGATGAAGGGAGTATTTATAGTTTTGAGATAGGGACCAAAAGTGCAAATCTCACCTATCAAGAAGGATCAATTTGCAATATTCCCATCTTACCTACCATTTATTGATGTCATTGCTTACATCAATAAGCAAATTGGAGGAAGCTTCTAACAATTCTCCCCCTTCCGACTATTTGGAGAGTCTCCTATCCCTGCAGCTTCTCTGCAGAACTCAAATTTACCCTTTGGTAGAGTTTTGGTCAACATGTCTGATCCGTTTTCATCTGTATGGATCTTTTCAAGCCGCAACATCTTCTTCTCTAACACATCCCTGATCCAATTATATCTAACATCAATATGCTTGGATTTGGAATGGAATGAGGCATTCTTCGCAAGGTGGATAGCACTTTGACTATCACAAAATAGCTGATAACCGTCTTGCGAAAATCCAAGTTCGGTTAAGAACTTCTTCATCCACAGCATTTCTTTGCAAGCCTCCGTTGTTGCAATAAATTCAGCTTCAGTAGTTGATAATGCAACACATTTTTGCAACTTTGATTGCCATGACACAGCTCCCCCTGAAAAATTAATCAAGTATCCCGAAGTTGATTTTCTAGAATCAACATCTCCAGCCATATCTGCATCAGTATAGCCAACCAACACAGGGTTGTCTTCTCCAAAACACAAGCATAGTTTGGAGGTTCCTCGAAGATACCTGAGAATCCACTTAACAACATCCCAATGTTCCTTTCCTGGATTAGAAAGAAATCTACTTACCACTCCTACAGCGTGAGCGATATCTGGCCGTGTACAAACCATGGCATACATCAAACTTCCTATTGCTGAAGCATATGGAATTCGTTCCATCTTTCTTCTCTCATCATCTGTTGACGGGCTTTGCTTGGTGCTCAATCTAAAGTGGTTAGCAAGAGGACAGCTAACTGCTTTAGTTTTCTCCATGTTGAACCGTTGAAGTACCTTCCCGATGTACTTCTCCTGAGACAACCATAACTTCTTGGCTTCTCGGTCTCGCATAATCCTCATCCCAAGGATCTGTTTTGCTGGCCCCAAGTCTTTCATGGCGAAGAACTTGCTTAGCTGCTCTTTCAAGCTATTAATTCTGGAAACATTCCGGCCAACAATCAACATATCATCCACATAAAGCAATAGGATGATAAAATCATCGTCAGAAAACTTCTGAACGAACACACAATGGTCTGAAGTTGTCTTCTTGTAGCCGTGTTGCCCCATCACCGACTCGAACTTCTTGTACCACTGCCTTGATGCCTGTTTTAAGCCATAGAGGCTTTTCCTCAATCTACAAACGCAGTCCTCTTTCCCCTTTTGCTGGAAACCGTCTGGTTGCTCCATGTATATCTCCTCTTCCAAATCACCGTGTAGGAAGGCGGTTTTCACATCCATCTGCTCAACCTCCAGGTTGAGGCTTGCTACTAATCCCAGCACCGTGCGTATTGAGGTCATTTTCACAACCGGTGAGAATATTTCATCAAAGTCTATACCTTTCCTTTGATTGAAACCTTTGACGACCAATCTTGCTTTGAATCTCGGACGGGAACTGTTTTCATCATGCTTGATCTTGAACACCCATTTATTCTTCAAAGCTCTCTTGCCTTTCGGCAACTTCACCAGCTCAAACGTCTTGTTCTCATGCAAGGATTTCATCTCATCTTGCATGGCTTCTATCCACTTCTCCTTATTTTCATCATCAACAGCTTCTTCAAAACTGTCGGGTTCTCCCCCATCAGTGAGTAACACATACTCATGTGGAGAATATCTGGTAGACTGTTGCACAACTCTTCCAGATCTTGTGTGATAAGGAGGGTTGTTGAGGATTGTTGGTTGAGGTTGATCATCCTCGTTTGCATCATCATCACCATTATCCTCGTTACCTTCAGCATCTGCTGGTTCATCTTCATTTGGAAGATCAGGGGCTTCAGGTTGATTATCCCGAACATCGTCTCCAACTTGTCTCGGCACCATTGTTGGAGGCAACTCAAACTCAGCAGAATCATCGGTGGACTTCTCTACTTTGTCAATGTCTTCAATTGTTTGGTCCTCAACGAACACAACATCTCGACTCCTAACGAGCTTCTTCTGCACCGGATCATAGAACTTATAGCCAAGCATGTCTTGACCATAGCCGATGAATACACACTCCCTTGTCTTGACATCAAGTTTGCTCCTTTCATCCTTCGGAACATGGACATAGGCTTTGCAACCAAATACCCGCAATTGATCATAAGAGATATCTCTTCCTGACCAAATCTTTTCTGGAGCCTCGTACTGAAGAGGGACACAGGGTGAATGGTTTAGCACATAGGTTGCTGTAACTAGTGCTTCACCCCAGAAAGCCTTTGGTAACTTTGAATGAGAGAGTAAACATCCTGGTTCTCTCGATCAAGGTTCTGTTCATCCTCTCAGCCAAGCCATTCAACTGTGGAGTTTTAGGAGGTGTGAACCGATGTCGAATACCATGCTCTTTACAATAAGCATCAAATTGACCCTGGTATTCACCGCCATTGTCTGTCCGGATGCACTTCAACTTCTTACCGGTCTCTCTTTCCACCAAGGTCAGAAATTGTTTGAAAACTTGAAACACTTGATCCTTGGTCTTCAACGTGTATACCCATGTCTTTCGTGAATGATCATCAATAAAGGTCACGAAATATTGGGCACCACCGAGGGACTTCTTGAAAGGCCCGCATACATCTGAGTGTACCAGATCCAACACGTCTTGCTTTCTGGAAGGAGGGAATCTTTTGAAAGAAACTCTGTTTTGTTTCCCAGCTAAACAGTTAGCACACTTCTTCAACTGGATCTGGTTTAGAACTGGTAAGGCGTTCTTCTTCACCAAACGCGCCATTGACTTTTCACTCATGTGGCCAAGACGTCTATGCCACAACTTGGTATTGCTATCATTCTCCGCAACATTTATAACTTGTTGGGAGATGCTTGCTTGGGTCACGTACAACTTTGACTGCTTCGTGCCCCGCGCCACCACCAATGAGCCTTTCGTGAGCTTCCATTGGCCATTATGAAAGGTATTGCAATAACCTTCCTCATCAAGCTTGCCTACGGAGATCAGATTCAGGCGCATATCTGGAACATGCCTGACATCTCTTAAAAGTAGCTTCATCCCATTCATGGTCTCTAGGCAAACATCTCCTTTGCCTACAACTGTTGAGAAATTGGCATTTCCCATTTTTACACGACCGAAGTCTCCAGGTGTGTAAGATGAGAAGAGTTCTCTCCGTGGCATTGCATGAATGGTAGCTCCACTATCAATCACCCATGTCGTCTCTTGGGTTGTCAGATTGATAATGTCGTCATCGTAGACAATGTTAAACTCACCAAAGGAGTTCGCTTCATCATCACTGCTTTCTTCGGGTTTCTCCTTTTTGCCTTTGTTCTTCTTCTGGTCATTTTGGAACTGTCGACAAAATCTTTTGATATGGCCCTTCTTTTTGCAGTAATGGCACTCAACATGTGCAAATTTGTTGGATCTACCTCTGCTCTTATCTCTGTTACTCTGGCACTTGTTTTGACTTCTCCCCCTGGTCGTAACAGCCAACACCTCAGATGAAGAAGATGATCCTTGTGATCGGCGTCTCATTTCTTCATTTAGAATGCCACTCTTGATTGTCTCCATGTTTACCACACCGTTGGGTGCAGAATTGGTGATTGAAACCTTCAAGGTTTCCCATGACTCTGGGAGTGTTGCCAGCACCATAAGAGCAAGTACCTCGTCATCGAACTTTATGCCCATTCCCGACAACCGGTCGACAATCCCTTGTATTTCATTAAGGTGATCTGCCAGAGTTGTCCCTTCTACATATTTTACTTGCATTAATTTTGTCAAGTACAATAATTTGTTGTTACCTATTTTAGAGGCATACAACTCCTCGAGCTTGTTCCATAACGACCTTGCATGTGTCACACCAGAAATGTGGTTGTACACATTATCTTCAACAAATTGCCGTATGTAGTCGCACACTTGGTTGTGCTCAAATTCCCAGTCCTCGTCTGACTTGTCTTCAGGTTTCTGAGCACTGAACACCGGCAAGTGCATCTTCGTCACGAACAGGAGATCCTTCATCTTGTTTCTCCATAAGTGGTAATTTGTGCCGTTTAGGTTGACCATCTTGCTTGTCCTTGCCTCCATATTTCCGGCGGTGAATAGTAACCGTAGGTATGAATAGTGCCCGTATGGATGAATAGTACCCGTACGTATGAATAGTACCGTACGTATGAGTAGTATTCTAACCAAAGCTCCGATGGCACTAAACACTTCTTCACAGCGGGAAAAATAAAAATAAATGATCAACGAAAAATAAATGACACAAAGAATTTAACGTGGTTCACCTAAAACGTTTAGGCTACGTCCACAAACCCAACACCAACTTCCACTAAAACTTTTAGTAGGCTTACAAAAAGAGACTTCTCCAATAATTTGGAGGTACAACAATTTTTCGAGCTCTACCCAAAATAGTAGCGCACACAAAAGTGTTTCCCGAAAATACCCGACTAGTATTTTACTCACTATTTTGTCACTCCCCCTTTAGAAAAACTTCCTAAAGAAAAACAAACTCTCTCTTTCTCTATAACTCTTATACTTGAGTTATTGAATGTTTTGGTGTGTTTAAAACAATGAGATGAAGGGGGTATTTATAGTTTTGAGATAGGGACCAAAAGTGCAAATCTCACCTATCAAGAAGGATCAATTTGCAATATTCCCATCTTACCTACCATTTATTGATGTCATTGCTTACATCAATAAGCAAATTGGAGGAAGCTTCTAACAGTTAGGGGATACGATAGCCAAAACTGCAGCGTTCTGACGCATGTATGAAGAACGGGGGGCCAAAGGTGGGGACCAGAAGTTGTACATGCTATCCAAGGTGAGAGAAAAGAAGGCCCGCGACCTGAATCAAATTAAGTGCCAAAGACAAGGAAGACAAAGTATTGGTGGAAGAGACACTTCTTAAAAGACGCTCGCAGGCATACTTTAATAAGCTCGTGAATGAAGAAGAGGATACTAATATTGTGTTGGATGATTCCGAGCACTCGAGAGTCATCTAGCCTTTGGGTATTGTAGGTGTATTAATGTTGCGAAGGTTGAGGGGGCTATGCGTAAGATGGACAAGGGAAGAGCGACTGGGTAAGACAAAATCCCGGTGGAGTTTTGGAAGAACGCGGGCGGGACAAGCTTGGAGTGGCTTAGTAGGTTGTTTAACGTTATTTTTAGGATGAAGAAGATGCCCGAGGAATGAAGGCGCATCACGACGATTCCGCTGTACAACAATAAGGGTGATATCTAAAATTTCAACAACAATATATGTATCAAGTTGTTGAGCCATACCATGATAGTTTGGGAGATGTGGAGGAAATGAGGGTAAGGAGGAGTTTGTCTATCTTAGAACTAGTTCGGATTTATGCTGGGGCGATCGACTATGGAAGGTATTCACCTTGTAAGGAGATTGGTGGAACGGTAGAGAGGAAGAGGAACTTGCATATAGGGTTCATTGACCTAGAAAAAGCGTACGACAAAACCCCTAGGGAGGTTCTATAGAGATGCTTGAAGGCTAAAAGTGTTTCTGCAGCGTACACTAAGGTGATTAAGGAAATGTATGACGGAGCTAAGACCCGAGTGAGGATAGTGGAAGACACTCGGAACACTTTCCAATGATGGTGGATAGGGTTGCACCAGGGATTAGCCCTTAGCCCATTTTATTTGCCTTGGCGATAGATGTCCTGACGTGTCACATTCACAGGGGAGGTGTCATGGTGCATCTTATTTGCTGATGACATAGTATGATTGACGAGAAACAAGGCGATATTAACGTGACGCGAGAGGTATGGAGACAGACCCTAGAGTCAAAAGATTTCAAGTTGAGCAGGACCAAATAGAATATTAGGATTGCAAGTTCAGAGATGTGGCGTATGAGGCTGATGAAGACATGAGACATCCTGCAAGCTTCCATTTTCTCTAGTCAACCTCTTACCACATTCATATCTCTCATCTCAACCTCCTTTTTCTTGGTATTACAATGCCAAAAATCATTAACAATTAACTTGCAAACTAATTTATAAAGTTGGAATATTGGGGTGAAGGATGGTATTGAATGAAGGAAGCCTAGGGGAAGAGATTTTGACAACAAATATAACGAAGGAGACGAAAATTACAAAAGAGAGAATAAGAAAAAGGATTAAAAATAAGAAAAAGTAAAAAGGGGGGGGGGGTTCAAATTGAATCTAATATGGGCTACGTGGGGAAGACATAGGGAGAGTGCGCAACACCATCCACCATGCGACTCGTTGTGTATATCTCAAAGAGGTACTAATTCACTTCAGACAAGAATAAGGGGGTATTAGGTCGCTTTTAAAAGTTAAGCGTGGAACTGACTTTTTAGGACAATTGTAATGTGCAACTTAAGTCTTTTCCTTGAAAAATAATCATCAGCAACATAGCTTCTCATTTAAAATATAGCAAGATAACAAGCAACTCTAGAGAAACACTTGGACCAATGGGCATGTTCAGAAAGGAAGGTCATTTGAAATACAACTTATCCAAAGGGAAGTTAAATCTTAACAAATGCTTTAGAAGTATTAAACCACTCCAGCAGCGACGTTATCGCTTACATATATAGATGACGGACCAGTTCGCTAAAGAGAGAGAGAGTTAGAGATACATCCAAGTTTATATACAGGCAGTAATACTTACCATGAGTACACTAAAGAGAGAACCTATTAGAGCCATCACAATACCTGCATTTTGAGAAGGACGTTTCAGTATAATCTAGCCATAAAAAGATATAGTAGAACGGGTTAAAAATGAACTCAAAAGTTCTATACATGTTCCACACCAAACGTCACTCAGGAAACATACTCTAGTGGTATAACAGATACATTTAATAGGACAGATCCAATTTAGCTGCAATAGGGCAACTTCACGGAGGGAATTAAAAACTCCTAACTGCTTCATTTTTAGAAAAGCCATCATCATCAAAATTTTATATCAATTATTACTTCAGAAATAGCCCTGTACCAAATAAATAGTCAAATTTCAAATCTCAATATATTAATTCTCCATTGTATAAGGATACATAAACTAAGGCCGATAGAATTCAAAGAAAAGGAAACCAAAATGTGTTGAGGGGTACATTTGCAGGAACAACTTTAATAACAGGCCAGGGAGACCAATCTGAGTATAATCTAAAGGATTCATATTAGCTGCTGCATAAGAATATAATATGTAAAACAGTAAAAGAGTCTTCATAAGAAGCAATCTACCATAGTAAAGCATAGAAGATGGGAATAAAAGATTAAAGTGAAACCTTAAAACAACCCTAGGCCATTCAAGAAACCAAAGTTGATCTTTACTTTTAAGATTTCTCCTTTAAGTATCCTGCATTAGAGAATCATTTTATGATTCCTAGGAGTAATAGAATATGCACACAATATTCTGTTCCTTGATTGTATAAAGGGCATCCTAGTACACAAAGTCTCTCGTGTTCACGTAGTGTCTGGGGAAGTGCCGCACCCCAGGGGTGTGATGTAGATTGCCTATCATAACACAAGTGTTAATGGATGATTCCATGGTTCGAACCATTGACCTATAGGCCACATGGAGACAACTTTACCGCTGCTCGAAGACTTCCCTTTTGATTCATTGATTGTATATTGAGTGATATTTGGGTTCAAAGAAAATCAGAGTACGCTGTACTTTTTGATATAATAGGCAGAGATAAACTGGTCAACTACCACAAGCAGCACATAAGAAACCATGTGCACATATGTTTCAACAGGCAGCTAAACGAAACATAACAATTACAAAATTGATTACGGATAGTGCAGTCTGAATCAATGAAGAAGAAAGAAGATTAAACGGTTAAAATAACTTACCAAAAAAGGGAAGAAGAAATGCAACACAAAGTGTAGATATAACCAATGCTGTCCTTAGGGCAATGAAAAACCAGTAACTAGTAGCCAAGGCTGCAGGAAGCAACTCCTCAATACTTCTAGCTAACGGGTTCAGTAACAAGGAATATTTGTGAAAAGTTAAGGAACTACTAGAAATTGATAAGAACATTCACAACAATGGAAAAGCTTCTTAAAAGAAAACTTAATCTCATAAAAGGATATTTGGTAATTGGAGTTACTACCTGCAAATGAAATGAAATAAATTAAATATAAAATGATAATTGACAGCTCTAAGGGAGGAGAGCAAACAAAACTCACTGTCGTCCATAATGCAACATTAGAAACAAAAGCATGTTTTGGCAAATTCAGAGTAATCTGTGATTGCGTAGATTGACCAAACATAAGAAATCCCATGATTGCAGCACCACCGTATAAGAGAATACACAAAGTAAAGCTGCACAATACCCAAAACCAAACATTATACTGGCTGTGAAACAAAAAAAGTGATCAATAAAAATCATAAAGCCCTCTATACCACACAATGACTGCTGTTGTAAATTTGGTTTTGTCAGCCATGGATTGATAGATATTTGGGAAGACAGAGTGCCCTGAATAGCAATACCCATAGACACCTATTGCAAATGGAATACCACTCCAATTTACCACTGGAGCCGTCTGACGAAATCCAATTTGATCTACTGTCCCAAGTAAGAAAAGACATATGACCACTAGAGCTGTCGAAATGAGACCTCCGACTGCAAAAAGGGCAATGTAGTAAGTAATATTGATCTGATAAAGAACTAAAAATGGGTAGCAGCTGTAGAACTATTTGGAAACCTGAAAGGTAAGAGATCAATCGTAAATCTTTCAACCAAACTGTGGGCAGAATGATAAGAACACTAATGATTGCAAACAAGTGCATAGAGTCCAATCGAGAACCAAACAAGTTAATGTGTGCTCCAGGGTATAGCCGCGTGAGATTATCTCCATCAAGTATGATAAATTCTATACAAGAGGACTGCAAGTCAATAAAGACTTATTAGGAATTGAGCAATGTCAAACGAGAACAAACAATCTGCAAATCCAGCTGAGGAGTGCATCTCTTACATATAGCTCCATGTACAAAATAATCTGCACCAAACCAAGAAAACCAGGGTTAACATGCAGTAGTTCAGAAACCACCTTTTCATTATTGGAAATATATAATTCTTACTACACATATTTAATCCTTTCCAGTTCATTGACTTGTTTTATCTTTCTTTGTTTTTGTTCTTTCCCTTCCCTCTTATTTCAGTCACCTGAAATGACCAAGATTCTTTATGCCCTCAGATCATTAGTCGAAGCAATGTTATAGTTGCGGCTTCTGAGGACTTGTCAGGTGATTTTCTTAAAAAGCAAAGAAAAGGCATATTAATACAGGCTATAATTGCTGAGAGTACCAAACAGTTTGTCGGGCTAGTAAGCCACCATGTTTACATTAAATGAAAGAAAAGAGATATCATGGTCTTTGACATAGTAGTAAAATATCCCCCTAGCCCACTAGCATATAACTAGGTAATTAACTGTATATATCAAATGAAATAATACAAATAACCAAATATTTCCTTAGCCCACTAGCCTATAATTAGGTGCAAAGCTGAATATATGAACTTACAGATACTAGAATACGCCCATATTTTCCAAATGCAGCTTCTCCCATGTCCGGAAATGATGTAATTCCCTCTTTGCTTTCAAAGCAATATCGCATAAGACAAGCAGTATAACAACAGACTAATGCAAAAAGAACAAGCACTGCCATGCTTGCCCAACCTGCTTGTTTCACTGTATAAGGTGTAGAAAGAAGTCCAACTCCAGCCATGACATTTGTCCCTGTTACATAGCATCAGAAGCCCTTGAAATTCCATAAAATAAAAACAATTCAATTGAGCAAAGAATCACTGGAACGTAATCATGACCAAAAATTTAAAGAAGAAAACCACTATATTGATAGCAGGTGCTGCAAATGACGCAAAGGAATAGACCGTTCCCACTAAGTGTAAACTTTGTATTTCATTGATTTTGTTCTTGTTTCATTTCTCTTCATCTTTTAACCTTGTTCTATTGTTAACTATATATCCTCTCTAGAATTCTTCCCTGAGCCCAAATCATGATCAGAAATTGCAGATAGAATAACCATCCAGAAACAAAGGATTTTGCATTCCCAGAAGATTACAGTGATGATTCTAACCATTGAATATAGTTTGAACAAGGCTACATCCATGGCTAATTGGAAGTTCTCCGGTGATCATACGTGATGAAACCTTTTCTGGCCATGAAACTTGTGATCTCCAGGGCACATCAAGTTCACTTTTCTGGTGACTCTTCCCATCAATAGACAGCAAAGGGGTCTTTACACTCGAAACCAAGTTATTTTGACTAGAGATATCAGAAGTCGAATACTTAAAGCTGGCTACAGGCTGAAAGGATCCAAAGTTTGGTGATGCAGCAATTGTGTAAATATCCATAGACTCCCTGAAAAAAGAATTGGAAATGGAAAACAGAAGAGAATTAAGGCCCGGATAGTTTCGAACGAGTTGAATATAGATAAACATGTGCCTGTAATCCATCAATCATAAATTCTGCCTGTAATTGATGTCACCTGAAGTTACCATACGAATTCTAATTCTAGTACAAGCAGTAGCGCCATATGAGCGGAAACAAGGTTCATCCAGCAATAGCTTAACATAATAATCTAAATATATTGATCGTGGTTTTAGTCTGTTCTCTTTCACTTTTTCCAAATTTCATTTATACCTGGCAACATCCCAGAGCAATACAAAGATCAGAATCAATTTATCTTCAAATTTCCCACTGTATAAAACCTTAGCCTAAGCCAAACTTAAGAATGTCACAACCACTAGGAAACACCTTGGAGTGTTAACTCCAACTCATGCGACAACCCTACTCAGTAGCCTTTCTGCAATTCACTATGGTTGCACTGAAGTACTTCACAACAGTCCACGGCCATCAGCGATTTCTCAGTTCCAACAATACAAATATGAAATAGCTCATACATAAACATAGTGACAATAAGGAGGCATATACAATTGGAAAACTAACTTTTGTAAGCTATATAACATTTTGTAAATATGAATACTTGATCTTCTACCTTCCCATGGGAAAAAAATGGAATATAGCACATATCTTCTAATTAGTTGGAAATTCATAGAAAAAGTTCAATGTATACCTAAGCTAGTACAATTACATCATTTGTAAAAATCACCACAACATTGACAAGATATAAAAGCGTGAACTAACTAGTGGGGTAACTAATGAAAATAACATAAAAAATAGGACTAAACTTAAATGCTGAAACTTCATCCTGACTTGGCACCTCTTTAACACTTTAACACTATTGTACTACTTTGGGAGCTCACCACCATTTCGTTACATTCCATCCCCCTTATAGCAACCTTGTCCTCAAGGTTGGAATTGGTAACAGTGTGAAACCTGGTCTTCACCCCATGTAAAATAATCATCTGCTTCAAAATATTTGTCAAGTTATCAAAAGCTAGAAACACCAGTAGAAAGCCTTGGCCTCGCATCCTCGTTTCCATGTTACTATACATGCAACATATGGCCAAACAAACTTTTCTCAGCAATGTATCATTCTTATCACTCAGGACCTTCTCATGAATATTTTTACCCAAATGATCGTAAAAATCTATCAACCTGACTTATAACTTTTCCAACACCTTCTCTAATAGTCCATATACTTTCTTTCCAACCTCCTTAAAGGACAAAAATGTTTCACCAGTAAAATGCTTGCGAAAGACAATTGCAAATTCTTGCTCATGAAAGATCATTCTACTGTAAAATTCTTCCATAGCATATTTTACTCCAATTTGGACATAATCATAATGAGATCTATCATGTGTGTCCTGTGAATATCTCGAAATCCACAAAAATATGGTAAAAACAGTAGAGTAGTTAATACTCCAATAATGAACTCTACAGGAGTCATTACCGCCTTCACGTCCTTAACCACTGCACCAGTCAAATATAGAAGCATGAACAACCGCATAAATCTTCTAACATTCACTGCTCCAGTAAATATGCTACCAAAAGGATCAAACATCAATGTAGTTTCATTTCTCCTCTCAATAAGACCATAAGTAGAGGAGGTAGCCACCCCCTTGTCATTATTTGCCACGAAGATCATCTCTGATGCCTTCAACATTCCATTAACTAATACCAAAAGAAACCAAAGAACCACAATCAAAATAAATAACCAACCCACTCTGTGTCTGTCACACTGTAGTAAACTTAAGAGCCCAACTAACTGAATGACAAACACAACCATTATTATTTCATTGCTTCTATTTGGATGACCCACAATATCTATTATATAGTAGTTCCTTGGCACTGATAACATAGTATCTGGATTGTACCACCATGTCTCAGGTTTGTACCATAACCTTGAATAAAATGATTACCTTGACAGTAATGAAATCATCATCTCGCTCCATTCAATTTCAATGGACAACAACTGCATAACAGTAAATGAATTAGGAACATGGAAAAGTTCACCCACCAACTTCTTACACCATTGCTCAACCATGGAACTTCCTACTTCCTCCACTGATAATAAAGTCTCATATCTCAAATAGCTCAACAGTGATATGGATAATCCAATCAGACATTTGTGAGATGAACCACAATAAAGAGACACACAAGACCATATATGTAGTTCCTATTACAGCACAATGAGGGACGTGCCAGAAGAAGCTAAGAGCATTTGAGCCTTCAAATTGTTTACACGAAAGACAACTTCCAACGCCCATGTTTCTACAAATATTCTACTTGGCTGAGTATCTGTTACTCCACTATCATCAGTGATAAGCATCAATATCCTAAACTTCAGAAGAGGATAAAAGGTAAGTGCGCAACAGACCAATGAAGAAACATCATAGATTTCCTCATTTATCGGCTAGTATTCCCTTCTTTCGTAATATTTCTCCAAGACTTCAAATAAGTATTGATCCTTTTCTATCCACCTTTTCTTACTGCAATCCATAAGGGCTCTAACAAATACAATATTATTAGCCAACACCTTTGGCAGAGCGATTGTAGTTTCTGAACTATTTTCAGATCCCATAAACACAGTGGTAATGATATCTTTATCAAATACTTTGCTAACTGTTTGAAACTGACCGTCAGTGTAATGGCCAATTAGAAAGGCATCAGTTGTTACCCGCCCATTGCCCTCTCCAATTTTTTTTATAAAAAGCTGGCACATTGAAACAACTATAACAGCAGCGGAGGAACTATCAGCACCTCTAGAAAGCGGAAGCAGAAAACCATACGCACCACTTCGTAGATAATCCCATAACCAACAAGCAAGTCTCAACATCCTAGGAGCTATTACACCAGCTCCTGAATCTCCCAAAGCAGGAAAACCAACATCAGGAAGTTTGCACCTGATATCACCATTGAGAGCCATGAAACATTTTAATAGAATACTTCCCTTGAAATGTATTGCAAGAAAATTTGGTTGGCCTTCAGTGCATAGGGAACCAACAGATGATGTTCCACCCCCTCCTATCCAACCACAAATATCCACAAAACTTTCGGACCAGAAACAGCAGTTTGTCGGGCCCACTACAGCCATACGCTGTATATGCCCTTCAACTGATATAACTAATAAGTAGTGAATACTTAGTAAACCAGCTGAAAATAAATCACAAGTAGGAATATAAAATAGGGACAAGCTAGCAACTTTAAATTTGTAACTGTAATTGAAAGCACCGTGTTGTTTCATTGAAACTGGGCGAGACACAGAGTAGCTATATATACAGAAATTGATATAGTTCAGGAACATCTATATGGAAGAGTAGAGTGTTACTTACCTGACACTCTTTGGCCATTGTTGAGAAACAAAAGAAGAGGAACGAGAAGGCATCCCTTCTCCTTCTTCATGCTCCTCATCTTCTGTCATGTCTTCCTCTGTATTAATATTACCACCTTCAAGATTATCATCTGATTCTTCCCAGAAAAACTCATCTTCCTCGTTTTCCCCGTCTTTGTTCCGCGCCATTATTATTTGCGACTAGAAAAATAAAACTAATCAATCAGAAAACAACAAGAATCATAAGTCCAGTTAGAGAAAGTCTTTTATATATATATCCAAGAAAAGAAAAACATTTTATGAAATAGTACATAGAAACGACCAAGTGTTGAGGATTGATGGGTTGGAGGATTTCAAGGGTTTTCGGTGGCTGAGAAAGAGGAGGAATCACGAGAGGTGCTGAGGAAGAGACACATATACACCAATGTGCTGCTCCAGCTTAATCTGTGAAACTAATTAATATTAACCTTTTTTCTCTTACAAGTTTAATTGACACTTCCACTACAGTACTTGTTAGGGTGGCTAACCGCGAACCTTACCACAATTTTTATCCGTTCATGATCATCACGTGCCTATTCGATAATACTGCGAATTGGGACTGAGATTTGGTTATCATTACCAAATAAGACAACCAAATTACAATCACCAGTATTCACCTCCGCTTCTTGTATGGGTAAAAATTATCTTAGTAGCGTGATAAAAAATGTCCCACGTGGCAATTAAGATGATGGGACCCGTTACCGAGTTCGGAAGGTTCTAAGATTATGGTCATCAAAGGGTCAAGTATTCGAAAGGTAAAAGAATGAATTCTATATTATCCACAGATCATGGACTGGGGCGGACCTAGGAGGAAGGTAGAGGGGTCACCGGCACCTGTTAAGCTGGAAAAAAAATTTGTATGTATATGCATATGTAGGTTGTATACCTAGAGAAACGGTTATATATTTTATTAGACACCCTCAATCTCAAAAGCTTGTTTGGGACACTGGTCGCATTTGCAACTTAGAGTTGCGTGGGTACTAGAGTTCGCTTCCCAACTCCAACAGTTACTTTGATTTTACGTGAAGTATCTATAAGCCCATATTTTTTTTTTTTGGCTTTTTCCCTTTAGTTTCAGGTTCTTTTTTTTATTTTTTCTTTAGTTTCCACCCAAAACTCCCTTTCTTATGATAAAACTTCTTCCTAAAAAATCCCAAACTCTTCTCTATATTAGAAATTGAAGCTTAGCACTTATCATAATCATCAAAGTTTTAAGAGAGTTGCATGTCAAACTTTGTAGCTAATAATTCGCATGAATCATGACTATGACAAAAATAATAGTGCACTCGTCACCTTCAAATTCTGGGTCCGCCTCTTATCATGGATATCTATATTATGCCAAAAACGGAAGCCATTATCAAGGTTCCCGCTCCCCACTGCTTGATCCATTGGCGTGTTGGCTTGAAACTCGGAATGGTAGTTCTTTTTCAACCGCTATAAAAGCCGCTCAACACTCCAAATAAAGGGTATCGAAAATCAAAAGGAAACTCTCTCTCAAACATCATCTTGTGCAAGACTTTTCCTGACTAAGCCTTGTAAGTCAATCATACTTGCGATTGGAAACAGGCCAGGATTTGAAATAAAGAAGAATTTTCTCTGTTGCATTATTTTTTAACCTTTTTCGTTATTTCTTGTTTGTCTTTATTCATTATCTGCAACCATTTTGAATCAAACAAATTGTTAGTGTCCCTTGAAAAATACAAATTTAATTGTTTAATCTCAAAAACAGTTTTTGGGCAAATTGTTTAACACTAACTGTGTGCCCTTTGAAATTAAAAGTTTGATTCAGATCATCTATGTTGTCTACGGTCTCGTCTAACTTTACTTTTTCTGTGTTTGTTGAAAGAGAACACTATGAGGAACCAATGAGCAACTCATTATTCTTGTAATTGGACAAACGATCGAATGATCTAAAGGAACCCGAATTCTAGATGAACAGTCCACCGGACCTACGCGCCCTCACGGTTGAAATGAGTTGGAAGATAGATCCAGTAGCGACTATCCTAATATTCTAGGGCCGGAGAAGGAAGTGCACAATTTCATCTAAGAACAGCCGAAGTTGAACACTCAAATTAGAGAAGCCTTGAATGTATGGACGAGTGGAGCAACGGTAATGGCGCCAACCCCACGTCAGAGAACGGATGCTGCTGATGGAACCCCCAACTCCAAAACGGCTCACACAACAACTCGAGATCTTCTAAGAAAAGACAGAGCCAGATGATCATGTACAGATTTAACTACTAAATGTCAAGATATTATTCTAACTTTGCAGAGGTAACTCAAGGAACAAAACAAAAGGATTGAGCAAATTTCTAGAGTGTCACTTATCGTCAAAGGGATCGATGTGAACAATTATTCGTCGCAGTCATGGAAGCCCAATGCACCCCATTCCCCCGTGCGTACTGATCCCCAAGAAATTCAAAATGGTCGATATCCCGATATATGACAGTACATGGGATTCTCATGATCATCATGGAGTATACAAGTGGAATCAAAGGGAACAACCTCACAATGGAGAAGATCATATTAGTGCTCATAAAAAGATATAGGGAGACGCTTACAAAAGGAGCCCTAACCTGGTATTCACATTTTAAACAAAAGAGGACAAAGTCACTCCAGTACTTCATTGGTTAGCTCTAGAAAGGAAGTATGTTGCTCTCGGAGGTTAAAAACAATTAGGCGCCTATGGCATTCACCAGGAATCTAAAACCAAAAACTTCAGAGACCTTCCGAAGACTGAAGGAAAGCCTCCAAGAATTCCTTACCAAGATATGTACCGATGTGTACCATCAATTCAACACATAGATCAGATAGAAGAAGACATCTTGGTGCTTCCCTGATTCAAAGTGAGAGATACCCACGGATATGATCACTGACTGGGAGGAATTCGTAGACAATATAAACTGTCATCATAATTCTAGAATACGACACAAACCGTGCCCTATACGCATGCAATGTGAGATTGTCCAGCAACAAAGGAATACACACAACATGATTTTGGCCGAAGAAATGAGCCACCCATGCACCGGCTTGGGCAAGAACTAGAGACTCCCAGAGTTAGTGATTTTCATTCCAAGCCAAAGCTCGCCAATTATAGCTCCAACATGAACATGACAGAGTTAGAAGTAACACTCACGTATGTGAGAGACAAAGTAAGATGGTCGAAAGAGATTAAGTTTGATCCGAGCAAGCGAATCTAGGAATTCTAGTGCAAATTCCATAATGATTACGTGCACAAGACTTTGTACTGTAGACTCTTTCAGTGCAAATTCTATCATTTTCTACTTAATGAAACTCTTCAATGAAAAGGCAAAGTTCTCATACATGAAAAATCAGAACAAGGAGTAACCATGGAGGGTTCCGACTCCTAATCAGATCGCCACATTATCTTTGGAGGAGAAGAAAACGGAGCCAGCTTCACGACAGCTTTACAACTCCTGAAAAGAAGCTCATTCGGTAGACACTAACTGCGAGAGCATAATAATCGACGATAAAGATATGGACGGATTGACCATGCCACACAACTGACGCGCTGGTAATTACTTTATGAATTTATTATATTGACATGAGAAGAGTTTTAATTGACCCATGAAGTTTAGCCAACATCATCAAGTCACAGATGGTTGAAGAAATGGAGATCATCAATCGGATCATTCCGAAAGTACGACTGCTCTTGGAGTTCAACAACTCTAGTGAGATGGCTCGTGGAGAAGTAAGTTTGGTGACATATGCTTAAGGGGTAGCCAAGGATACCCCATTCTAGGTTGTGATATGAGATATGGCTTAAAACACCATCCTAGGGAGGACATGGATTCATGAGATAGACACGGTACATTCAACTTTACACCAGGTTCCCGTCCAAATGGGGGATACGAAAAATTTGAGGAGAACAAAGAGTATCTCGAGTAGTCTATTCAATTGGCGCCGCAAATAGAATCTCCAAGAAGGAAACTTCCAAATAAAAACTACAACGATTGGAGGGTGAGAGTGCAGTTACTACCCCTAGAATAGGGCCCCTTTTGGACAGAATTGTCACGCCCGAGGAAAATGACGTTTCCTTACTAATAGCAGAGCAACTAGAAAAATTGATTCTCTTTATTCTTTGGTCAGTATTAACTCCCGAGCAGTATCATAAGTTAATAAAATTTATTCAAGATAATTTGGATTTTTTCTCTTGGTCTCATGCAGATATGAAAGTCATTTGATGCATATCATGGTGCACAAATTAAACGTATATCTAAACAACAAACCAGTAAGAAAAAGAGAAGAAACATTGGGCTCGAACGAGCCCGAGAAACGGATGAAGAAGTCACCAAGTTTCTAAACCACGGCTTTACCCGCGAAGTAAAATAGCCAAAATAGCTAGAAAATATCGTCGTGGTGCCCAAAAAAATGGAATATAGAGAGCATGCAACGAATTCAAAGAATTGAACAAAGCTTTCCCAAAGAATTACTTTCATCTACCATTATTAAGATTTTTGGATGCGTACTCGTTGTACGACCAGATCAAAATTGTCAGGCCCAAGAAAGACTTCAGTTATTATCGACAAATGAACTTATTGCTACAACATCATGCAATCTGGATGAAAAAATGTTAGAGCAACGTACTAGAGATTAGTCACTTGAATATTCCCAGACTACATCGACAGATCTATGGAAATGTCACTACCCGAACCTGAGGCTGAGACCGGCAACCGATGCCTCATCTATCCTTGCGTACTTACTTGCGACTAAAGAACTTAAACATGTGATGTCATACATTGGCGATGGGCCACATAAAAAGACAACTACAGATCCTGACTAAATATTAATATAAATTTGGGCCAACAAATTCGTCATAACTACAACTGGCAAACCAACAAAATATACATAAAAGGCCTACCAGCCCAACATACTTCACTAACTGACTAGTTTTTTCTAGAGAATTTTTCATAAAGAGCATTCATAAAGAGTTAATTAGCAATAAATAGAAATCATTTCTAATATTACATGATATAGGAATGTTTTACCGCATTCTATAGTGTATTTAGTGTATTAAACAAGTTGTATTTAATAATACAACATTAAGATCCGCCGCATAAACTGAGATTGCTATAAATGCCAAACTGTATTTAAGTGTATTAACATGTATTTAGCGTGAAAATAGTAACGGGTAAGCGCAAATCTGAGAAATTTGAATAAGATAAAAACGGAAGGATATCCAAAAAAATTTGATTTCCACTATTTTAGTTAACTAACTTAAATAAACGAAATCCATACGAAATCTGCTCTATTTTGACCCAATTAACGAGAAAAAACAGAGCATTACAAATCAACAGTTGAGTTTTATAGAACTTGAATTTAAAAACTTTTCTGAAATGTAATTTAATACATTCGAATACATGTGTATACATATGCTGCTAATAGTTGAGTTTAACAGAACTTGAATTTAAAAACTTTTCTGAAATGCAATTTAATACATTCGAATACATGTGTATACATATGTTGCTAACAATTGAGTTTAACAGAACTTGAATTTAAAAACTTTTATGAAATGTAATTTAATACATTCGAATATACCTGTTAATACTGGTATTTCTGCAGAAATTTGATGAAGAAAGTTAAACCCTCAACAATGGCAGAAATTGGATGTCGGATGAAGTGTGGAGACGAGAAGAGTATACTGGGGGAGGAGAGTGATTTGAGAGATACAGAATAAGTGCGTTTGGGAAGTTTTAAGAAAAGATGTATTAAGATGAAAGAGAAAATAAAATATTATGGGGAAGTTATACTGGATTGAGAAAAATAAGGCTTAAATATAGGAAATCATTTAATTTTGATTTTTTGCTACAAAAATAGAAAAAGTTATTATATTATGTAAAATTTTGAAAAGGTATTTATATGTTATAATTAGGTCTTAACATATTCTATAGGTGGTAAAATTTCCATTTTTCTACAACCCTTTACTAGTGGATATATTGTGATCGGAACAACTCCTCGACCTACTTATAACATATATACATATACACATAAAATGTACATAAAGTTCTAGAACCGGCAACTCTGAAAGGCATGGAGCTTACCCTCTTAGCTTCATAAATTTACTCATCATTTATAATACTTATAATCCCCAAATAATCTTTTTCTTGGACTGATGTCAATTTTCTTACGGCAAATTCAACGTACAATACTGCAAGGTGCAACATCATTGTAACTTAATACTGCGAAGCATGACATTACCGTAATGTAACACTGCAAGGCATAACACCATCGTAATATATTGCTGCAGAGGGTAACATCATTGTATTATATTACTGCAAAGCATAACATCAACGTAATTCTACGAGGCATAACATTATTCTCTCCTTTGGAACATTCATCCTCGAATGTTGAGTGATGCACTTATCATTTTCATAACTTATATCTTTTGAATACTTTAGAACTTCCCTTTACATCTAGGTGACGATTATGTGAATGAGTCCAAAATCTAGGGCATTCCCCCTTTAGGCCTCCTTCTCACACCACAACTTATAGTCAGAATCCTTATAATCTCGTAACTGTTGCTATCTTTCATTATGTAGCCTGTATAATTTTGACCTTGTAAGTGTGCCCAATCACTAGGCTTCATATGTAGAGCTTGATAAGATGTCTCTTTGGGCATCTATGAGTATACTATAATTCTTCGCTCGATACTTTGTTGAATTCACAAATATTTATCTCTTCGCATAGGTTCGTTTAGCCATCCGTATGAATTTATTGTCATAACGCTTACTTTAATTTATCGTTGCTAAGGTATTCTACCAAATCCTAGCTTGCTCTTGTTGCTTATTCCATATGTATAAATTTAAGTCTTTTAATGCATCCTCATTACTACTCATCTTTACAATGACGACCTAATCTCATCTCATACTTTGTGAATTTTGTCCATCTATTGTTGATTCACTTTAATATTGATCTACAATATACCACTGATAACTTGAAACTTCTTACGTAATACTTTACCCATTCATTAGCCACGGTAGGTGCCACTCTCTTTTGGAGGGCATACAATTTTGGTTGTGAGACTGCTTTTACATGACCATTTTTTCTTTGAGTTACTATGTTTAGGTTGAAGCCTTCTTCCTTATTTCCACAGCTAGTCTTCCATTGTAGTACTTAGTGAGGATTCTGACTCTTGTAAAGTTGTGGGCTTACTACATTGTATACTCGACAGACCTCCCGATGTCCTTTCTTGTCTATACTTATCTGTAGTTACTTACCTCCATGTGTGATGAACCGGCCCGTCATCACGAGAGTTACTACCCCATTATCCCTTCATTATGTTGTTTCATGTTTCTATATCTGTGTTAGAGTCTATCGGGTGTATTTGGATTAATTCGGGTTGAAAATAAGGCATATAGCCTTTTTGAGTGATGCTTGTTTTTGAAAAGTCAACCAAAAATTGACTATGTAGTTAGAGGGCTAAGATGTGGATTCCAATGATTTGGTTAGCTTCAGGAGGTGATTTGTGACTTAGGAGAGCGATCATAATTGAATTTGGAGGTCCGGTGTGGGAATAGGCTTGAATTTGGTAAGTTGGAATTTTGGCGAAATCCGATCAATAGGTGAGATTTTGATCCGAGAGTCTGAATGGAATTCTGACAGTTGCAGTAGCTTTGTTAGGTGATTTTGGATTTGTCTGCAAATTTTCAGGTCATTCGGACATCGTTTGGTTGGGTTTTTGTAAAAATGTAGGTTTCGGAAGTTTTGGTTGAAACTTAGGCTTGAATCCGTCTTAATTTGATGATTCGTGTGTTTGAGGGTATGTTTTTATGATTGGAACAAGTTCGTGTGATGATTTAGAGTGGATTTATATTTTTGGTTGAGGTCTCGAGGGCCTCGGGATGTTTTCGGAGGATGAAACGGAAGAATTTGTAAGTTTGTAGCTGTTGGTATTTTTATGCAGCAGTGATTTCCGCTTCTGCAGAAGGAGGACTGCAGAAGCGGCTCCGCAGAAGTGGAATATGTAGCGCAGATGCGATCCCAGGGCTGGCCAGCAAAGATTCCGCAGAAGTGGGTGTTAGGTTACAAGGGCGGGCTCGCAGAAGCGGTCAATGGTCCGTAGAAGTGGACGTTAGCGAATTAGTGGATCTCGCAAAATCGGAGGATTGTCCGCTTAAGCGGCCTCCCAGGTGCGAGTTTTGAACTATAGAAATGGTCTAGGACTTTAATGAAGGTCGCAGAAGCGACCAATATTCCGTAGAGCGGACACGCCGAAGCGGCCCTTTGGCTGCAGAAGTGAAAAGTGACTTAAGGTTTAAGGAATAGTGATGGTCGAATTTCAAAATCATAAACTCATTTGGGGCTTCGAACTTAGAGGCGATTTTGGCAATTTTGAGGAGGAAATTGAGGGGTATCATCAGGTAAGCACTCATGGACTCAAATTATGTTAATATATTGATAAACCATGGATTTAACCTCTGAAAATGGAGGAATTAATGTGTATCAATGGGGGATTTTGCTCTAAGCCTCGATATAGGAAATAAATGATTTGAATGGGTAAACGGAGTCCGATTTTGATAAACTTTATATGTATGGACTCGTGGCCAGATAAGGATTCTGAAAATGTGACTTTCGTAATTTTTTGAGAAGCGGGCCCGAGGGTCGGGTTTTGGCAACTTCGTGTTTTTGGATGTAATTCGAGTTATTTCGATTGGGTTATGTTCCTTTAGCCTATTTTGATGTGTTCCTATTGGTTTTGATCAGATTTTGCACCTGTGGAGGCTGATTCTCGTGGCAAGATCATTTCGAGCTAGTTTTTGAGTTGAGTCGAGGAGAGTAATGGGTATGGATGACGACCTGAGGGTTTGAAACCCCGGTATATCACTATGTGACGTTGTATTGAGGTGAGACACATACTCTATTGTGAGTGCGGGGTTGATTGTGATTGGGGACTATGGCTTAGTTTGACTGTGTAGTATTATACTGTGTTGTTGGCTATAAATGAGCCGGTAAACCTTCTACTTGGATGATTGTGGATATCTTTGGGCTGTGAGCTAGTTATTTGGATCCCTTGAGGATCGTTATCATTGCTTCTGTGATTGTAGCAGGTTATCATGATATCAATCCTGAGCTAAACACTGTCTAAAATGGTTTTCCAAACCTTTATTTCTGAACACTGATTTCTACTGTTATTGATAAAAAGAGATTTCAAAATGATATTTTTTGTGCCCGTGAGGCTTGCATTGCATGTAGCTGGACTGGTAGTGGATCGGGCTGCGCGCCGCAGCATGTCACTGATATTGCGCTTGGGTTGTAGGAGCCCCTCCAGAGTCTGAACCCCGACAGTGAGCGCGGGTACCCAAATGGATTGGGTTACGCGTCGTAGCGGTCATGTTCATGCATCTGCATTGCATTGATATATCTGTTGTACTGATTAGTTGTTATTGCTTATTTTGAGACTTATACTGCTGAAAATGGTAAAATAAGGTTATGATATAGCTTTGCTTAGTACAATATTGGGTATTTTTACCTTTGATGTCTTTATCCGTACTTATTACCACTGAGTTGGAAGTACTCACACTACTCCCTGCACCTTTTATGCAGATCCAGGTACATCACAGCAGGGCTGGCTCCCCAGCTGCTCAGAGAGCTTATCCTGATTATCGAGGTAGCTGCTAGCGCCCGCAAGACCTGACATTCCCTTATATCCTCTATATTTAGTCTATTTTCTGCATTTTGTCATATACAGTTGTATTCAGTATCACTGTTATATATTCTTGGTAGAGGCTCACGGCTTATGACTCCAGATCTATGGGAGATGTTATACTGTGTTGGGCTATTTTTGCAACTTATGCTAAAATATCGTACCTCTATTATTGTTAAATATTGCTTTTGAAGTCAAGTGAGAGCTGATAGCTCGATTTTGTGTGAGATTGGTCAAGCTAGCCTAGCAATGTGTTGGGCGCCATCACGACCAGATTTTGGGGTTGTGATAAGTTGGTATCAAAGCCTAGGTTAGTAGGCCTCATGAGTCTTGAGCTGGTTAGTAGTGTCTCACGGATCGATACATAGACGTCTGTATTTATCCTCGGGAGGCTGCAGAGCTTTTAGGAAACACTTCACATTTCTTGAACTCTGTCGTGCAGTTTTAATGTTCCGAGAACTGAACTTCTATATTCTATTCTCTCATAGATGGTGAAGACTCGTGCTACAGGATGAGGTGGACGACCACCATTGCCACCAGATAGAGGCCGTTGTCGCGGCCATGGTCGTGGTCGTCGTAGAGTGGCAGGGGCAGTACCAGTAGAACCACGTGTTGCCCCTATACAGGATCAGCCCCCAGTGGTTAAGGCTCCAACAGCACCTGTTCAAGCACAGGCAGTGCCTATTATTATTCTTGGCCTTTAGGAGACATTGGCCCAGATATTATCTATTTGCACTAGGTTGGCTCAGGTAGTTTCAGCTACTACTACAGCAGCGACATCTCAGATCGGGGGTGATCATCAGACCCCCGCAGCTCGCACACCAGAGCAGGTTGTGCAGGGACTTCAGACGCCAGAGGCAGTCCCAGCTCAGGTAGTTTCACCGGCTATTTCAGTTGCGCCAGCCCTAGAGTATATTGAAACGGTGATGCCTGACAACGAGCACCGTCGATTGGAGAGATTTGGCAGACTTCAGCCACCTTCATTCAGTGGTACTGAGGGCGAGGATGACTAGGGATTCTTAGACAAGTGTTAGAGGATGTTACGTACAGCGGGGATTCTTGAGTCCAGTGGTGTTTCTTTTACTACATTCCAATTTTCAGGTCCAGCATTCATTTGGTGGGAGGAGTTTGAGAGGCATAGGCCTGCAGAGGCAGCACCCCTTACTTTGCAGCAGTTTTCCACTCTCTTTTTAGAGAAGTATGTGCCACAGTCCAACAGAGAGGAGCTACGTCGCCAGTTTGAGTGGCTTGTGCAAGGTGATATGTTTGTGAATCTGTACGAGTTTAGGTATACTCAGTTGGCTATGCATGCTATTTGGATGATCCCGACAGATCAGGAAAGGATCAGGAGGTTCATTGATGGCCTCAACTATTCTATTCGTATGTTGATGACTAGGGAGAGAGTATCGACAACATCTTTCGAGCAGGTTGTTGATATAGCACGCTCTATTGAGGCGGATTATCACCGTGAGCGAGAGGAGAGGGAGGCTAAGAGGCCTCGAGGTTCTGGCAATTTTAGTGGTGCTCCATCCAGGGGGCAGTTTCATCAGGGCAGAGGTCGTTCATCTAGACCTCCTCAGTTAGGTCGCCCAGAGCGTAGTGGAGCTTCTTCTAGCTGTGGCCGTCAAGGTTTTCAGCAGGGCCAGTCTTCACTCAGTGCCCTCCCAGCTCAAATTTCAGCACCTTCTTCTTCGGCTCAGGGTTCATCTGTGGCGAGGGGTTCCCTTCAGTCCCCTTCTCCAGCACCAGGAAGTTGTTTTGAGTGTGGCGAGTTTGGCCACATTAGGAGGCAGTGTCCTCGACTTCGCAGGGATATGTCTCAGCAGAGGGTTCATCCCTCCTCTTCAGCACCATCTCAGGCTAGTAGAGGTGGAGTTCAGTCTTCTAGAGGTCGCCCCAGGGGTAAGGAGCGATCGAGTGGTGGTCAGGCACGTTTTTATGCACTTCCTGACAGGTGAGATGTTGTTGCCTCAGATGCAGTGATTACAGGTATCATTTCAATTTGTCATAGAGCTTTTGTTTTGTTTGATCCTGGGTCCACATATTCGTACGTGTCTTCTTATTTTGCACATCATTTGGGTGCGACCCGTGGTAGTCTTGATTTTCCTGTTCATGTATCCACCCCGGTGGGTGATACGATTATTATGGATCACGTCTATCGATCCTCTGGTGTTTCGATTGGAGGTTTGGAGACCCGAGTGGATATTTTATTGCTAGATGTCGTGGATTTCGATGTGATTTTGGGCATGGACTGGCTGTCCCCGTGCCATGCTATTTTGGACTATCATGCCAAGACAGTTATATTGGCTATTTCTGGTATTCCTCAGATTGAGTGGCGGGGTTCGACTGATTACGTCCCTATCAGTGTGATTTCATTCTTAAAGGCTCTGAGAATGGTTGAAAAAGGATGTTTGTCATATCTAGCATTTGTGAGGTATGTGGGAGCTGAGACTCCTAGTATTGATTCTGTGCCCGTTGTAAGGGACTTTCCAGATATGTTCCCATCAGACCTGCGGGCATGCCGCCGGACTGGGATATCAATTTTGGTATTGATTTGGTGTCGGGCACTCAGCCTATTTCTATTCCTCTTTACCGTATGGAACCAGCTGAGCTGAAGGAATTGAAAGAACAGCTTTATGAGCTTTTAAATAAGGGATTCATTCGCCCTAGTGTGTCACTGTGGGGTGCACCAGTGTTGTTTGTTAGAAAGAAAGATGGTTCTATGAGGATGTACATTGATTATAAACAGCTGAACAAGATAACAATGAAGAACAAGTATCCTCTACCACGCATTGACTATTTATTTGATCAGGTCCAGGGAGCGAGGGTGTTCTCGAAGATTGATCTTCGTTCAGTCTATCATCAGCTAAATATTATAGATTCTGATATCATGAAGACTGCATTCAGGATGAGATATGGGCACTCTGAGTTTCTTGTGATGTCTTTTCGGCTGACCAATACCCCAGCCACGTTCATGTACTTGATGAACAATGTGTTCCGGCCATATTTGGATTCTTTCGTGATGGCGTTCATTGATGACATTCTGGTATACTCTCATATCCAGGAAAAGCATGTTCAGCATTTGAGCGTTGTGTTGCAGAGGTTGAGGGAGGATAAATTGTATGCTAAGTTTTCCAAGTGCAAGTTTTGGCTTGAGTCGGTAGCTTTTCTAGGTCATGTAATGTCTTGTAATGGTATTCAAGATGACCCGAAGAAGATAGAGGCGATGCAGAGTTGGCCTAGACTGTCCTCAGACGGAGATTAGGAGTTTCTTTGGTTTGGCGTGGTATTATCGCCGGTTTGTTCAGGGATGAGTGCGCGGAGAGCTTTCAGAAGCTCAAGACAGCTTTGACCACAGCTCCAATATTAGTCTTTCCATCAGCTTCAGGTTCATATACCGTATATTGTGATGCCTCGAGAGTGGGGATAGGTTATGTATTGATGCAGGAGGGTAGAATTATTGCTTATGCTTCTCGTAAGTTGAAGCCTTATGAGAAGAACTACCATGTTCATGATGTGGAGTTAGCTGCCATAGTCCATGCCTTGAAGATTTGGAGACACTATTTGTATGGCGTGTCCCGTGAGGTGTATACTGATCATCGTAGTCTCCAACATTTGTTCAAATAGAAGGATCTTAATTCGAGGCAGCGGATGTGGCTTGAGTTGCTCAAGGATTATGACATTACTATTTTATATCATCCGGGAAAGGCCAATGTGGTGGTCGATGCTTTAAGCCGAAAGGAAGTTAGTATGGGTAGCTTGGCGAATATTCCAGTTGGGGATAGATCATTTGCATATGATGTTTAGGCATTGGCTAATCAGCTAGTGAGGTTGGACATTTCAGAGCCCAGCAAGGTATTGGCTTGCGTTGTTTCTCGGTCTTCTTTATATGATCGCATTCGTGAGCGCCAGTATGATGACCCACACTTGCTTGTCCTTAAGGACAGAGTTCAGCATGATGATGCCAGAGATGCCACTATTGATAGTGATGGTGTGTTAAGGATGCATGGCCGAATTTGCGTTCCCAATGTTGATAGCCTTCGTGAGTTGATATTGGAAGAGGGTCATAGCTCGCGGTATTCTATCCATCCAGGTGCCACGAAGATGTACCAGAATTTGAGATAGCATTATTGGTGGAGAAGGATGAAGAAGGATATTGTGAGTCATGTAGCACGGTGCCTCAATTGTCAGCAGGTCAAGTACGAGCATTAGAGTCCCGGTGGCATGTTTTGGCGTATTGATATTCCCAAGTGGAAGTGTGAAAGGATCACTATGGACTTTGTTAGTGGACTCCCTCGGACTGCGAGGAAGTTTGGTTCAATTTGGGTGATTGTTGACAGGCAGACCAAGTCATCTCACTTCATTCCTGTGTGTACTACATACTCCTCGGAGCGGTTAGCAAAGATATTCATTCGTGAGATTGTGAGATTACATGGAGTTCCAGTCTCTAACATTTCAGATAGAGGCACTCAGTTTACTTTGCAGTTCTGGAGGACATTTCCGCGTGAGTTGGGCTCACAGGTTAAGTTGAGTGCTGCATTTCATCCTCAGATGGACGGACAGTCCGAGTGTACTATTTAGATATTGGAGGATATGTTGCGCGCCCGTGTTATTGATTTTGGTGGTTCATGGGCTGATTATTTTCCTCTCGCAGAGTTTGCTTATAACAACAGCTACCAATCCAGTATTCAGATTGTGCCGTATGAGGTTTTATATGGGAGATGGTGTAGATCTCCAGTTGGTTGGTTAGAGACCGATGAGGCTAGGTTGTTGGGGACAGAGTTGGTCCAGGATGCTTTGGACAAGGTGAAGGTGATTCAGGAGAGACTTCCCACAGCCCAGTCGCGCTAGAAAAGTTATGATGACCGGAAGGTCCGGGACGTGTCTTATTCCGTGGGTGAGAAAGTCTTACTAAAGGTTTTGCCTATGAAAGGTGTCATGAGATTTGTGAAGAAAAGAAAGCTCAGTCCGAGATTCATTGTCCCTTTTGGGATTCTCAGGAGGAGTGGAGATGCGGCCTATATGTTTGCTTTACCACCCAGTCTATCGGGAGTTCATCCGGTGTTTCACGTATCTTTGCTCCGGAAATATGTTGGCGACCCATCACATGTGTTGGATTTCAGTACAGTGCAGCTTGATGATGACTTGGCATATGATGTAGAGCCTATAGCTATATTGGGTCGTCAGGTAAGGAGATTGAGGTCCAAGGACATTGCATCAGTAAAGGTTCAGTGGAGAGGTCGGCCCTTGGAGGAGGCCACTTGGGAGATCGATAAGGAGAAGCGTAGCAGATATCCTCACTTATTTGAGTCTCCAGGTATATTTCTTGACCCGCTCGAGGATGAGCATTTGCTTAAGTTGGGGAGAATGTGATGACCTGACCCGTCGTCATGAGAGTTACCACCCGTTATCCCCTCATTATGGTGTTTTATGTTTTTATATCTGCGCTAGAGTCTATCGTGTGAATTTGGATTAATTTGGGTTGAAAATAAGGCATATAGCCTTTTTGAGTGAAGCTTGTTTCTGAAAAGTCAACTTGAAGTCGACTATGTATTTAGAGGCCTCGAATATGGATTTCGGTGATTCGGTTAGCTTCGGGAGGTGATTTGTGAATTAGGGGAGCGATCAAAATTAAATTTGGAGGTCCGGTGTGGGAATAGGCTTGAATTGGCTAAGTTGAAATTTTGGCAAAATCCAATGATAGGTGAGATTTTAATCCGGGAGTCGGAATGGAATTCCGACAGTTGCAGTAACTTCATTAGGTGATTTTGGATACGTTTACAAATTTTTAGGTCATTCGGACATCGTTTGGTCGGGTTTTTGATAGAATGTAGGTTTCAGAAGTTTTGGTTGAAACTTAGGCTTGAATCCGTCTTAATTTGATGATTCGTGTGTTTGGGGGTATGTTTTTATGATTTGAACAAGTTCGTGTGATAATTTATAGTGGATTTGTATTTTTGGTTGAGGTCATGGGGGCCTCAGGATCTTTTCGGAGGGTGAAACGGAAGAATTTGGAAGTTTGTAGCTGCTGGTATTTTTATGCAGCAGTGATTTCCGCTTCTGCGGAAGGAGGACCGCTGAAGTGGATTATGTAGCGCAGATGCGATCCCAGGGCTGGCCAGTAAAGATTCCGCTGAAGGGGGTGTTAGGTCGCAGGGGCGGGCTCGTAGAAGCGGGCAACGGTCCGCAGAAGCGGACGTTATCAGATTAGTGAATCTCGCAGAAGCGGAGGATTGTCCCCTTAAGCGGCCTCGCAGGTTCAAGTTTTGAACCGCAGAAGCGGTCTGGGACTTTAATGAAAGTCGCAAAAGCGACCAATATTCCACAGGAGCGGACACGCGGAAGCGGCCCTTTGGCCACATAAGCGAAAAGTTACCTGAGGTTTAAGGAAAAGTGATTGTCGAATTTAAAAATCATAAACTCATTTGGGGCTTCAAACTTAGAGGTGATTTTGGTGATTTTGAGGAGGAAATCGAGGGATATCATCAGGTAAGCATTCATGGACTCAAATTATGTTAATATATTGATAAACCATGGATTTAACCTCTGAAAATGGAGGAATTAATGTGTATCAATGGGGGATTTTGCTCTAAGCCTAGGATATAGGAAATCAATGATTTGAATGGGCAAATGGAGTCCGATTTTGATAAACTTTATATGTATGGACTCGTGGCCAGATAAGGATTTTGAAAATATGACTTTTGTAATTTTTCGATAAGCGGGCCTAGGGGTCGGATTTTGGCAACTTCGTATTTTTGGGTGTAATTCGAGTTATTTCGATTGGGTTATGTTCCTTCAGCCTATTTTGATGTATTCATATTGGTTTTGATCAGATTCTGCACCCGTGGAGGCTGATTCTCATGGCAAGGCCATTGCGAGCTAGTTTTTAAGCCGAGTCGAGGTGAGTAATGGGTTTGGATGATGACCTGAGGGTTTAAAACCTCGGTATATCACTATGTGACATTGTATTGAGGCGAGACACGTACTCCACTGTGAGTGCGGGGTCGATTGTGATTGAGGACTATGGCTTAGTCCAACTGTGTAGTATTATACTGTGTTGTTGGCTATAAATGAGCCGGTAAACCTCCTACTTGGATGGTTGTAGATAGATGTGGGCTGTGAGCTAGTTATTTGGATCCCTAACAGTCTGTGCAATCTCCATAAAAGTATATACTTCTCTACAACTTTATCATATTGACAAATAGTATAATGCGTTAGAACATTGACTCATAGATCTTCGATGTGATGGGTGGATCAACCCATAACTCTAAATATATTGGGATAAAATTGCAGTGACATTTGACCCAAATTTCAGTACGATTTATGAACGCAACTTGTGATGACTTTTACCAAATTTTGTTCCACAACTTGCTTGACCTCAAAATATAACACATGACTATGATAAAAGTAAAATAAATTATAGCATAAAAATATGATCATGCTAAGAATCGTAGTCTCACCTTAAAGGTACGGGTTATAACATTCCCAACTTGTTGACTTTCGATGAAGCATTATTTTCTCCAATTCTTTTAGCTTCTGAACCTTTCAACCCTCTTTGTACTTTTTATCCACGATCATCAACATTTGTAGCATCTGAGGTAATATGATTAACTTATTTTATATATTTTCAAAGATGATCTCATTTTATGCAATTGATCAAGGCTATTATCTTTGGCATTCAAACCTGTTAGGAATGGATTTTTGTTCTTTCAAAGAAGGTTATGAAAGCAATTGAGGCAATAAGCAAAACTTTCCTATGGACGGGTACTGCTACAATCTTTAAGAAATCAGTAGTGGCATAAAAAAAGGTTTGCAAGCCAATAGGTACTGGAGGAATCAATATACTCGACATAAAATTGTGGAACAAAGCAACAATTATAAAATATTTGTGGGATATAATAAGAGAGAAAGACTGCTTATGGATAATATGGATGTATATTTTTTAAATAAAGAACAGGAATCTGAAAACAATGGCCACACCTAAGTCTACATCTTGGGTGGTGAGAAAGATACTAGAAAGCAGAAGTTTGATTATTGAGCACTAGAACCTTCATGGAAACATTCATAGCAGACTAAAGATAAAGTGCACTGATATAAAGTAGCAGATTAAGCAGATGTAGTTGAAACTGATACCACCTAGAGCTGAATGGAAAGACTGATGTTGCACACAAATATACATAGAAGATATAGATTCACCCTCTAGCTTACATAACAACAGAGACTAGCTATAGTGGAAATTCTGTTGAAGATTGGTATTCAAATTCTTGCAGCCTGTGCATTTTGTGGACAAAGCCTGGAATCATTTAGCCACTTGTTCTTTGAGTGCACCATCATTAAGCAATTATGGTCCAGACTATGTTCATGAATGGGATATAAAAGGAGCATATGAGATTGGAAAAGAGAGTTGGAATGGGCATACAGGAAAGTCAAGAGTAGAAGAGGAACAAATGCAAGTATTAGCTGTGTGTTTGTTACGACTGTTACATTGATTTGGAGGGACAGAAACAGAATCAGATTTGAACAAACAAAATGACGATCTCCAAATCGACGGAGAGATAGTATTGCACATACATATTAGAAGGAAGAACATAGTCAAGTGCAAAGAAGCATTGCAGCAACTATATTGGATCCCAGAGATAACTATAATTAAAAGTAGGAATCACTGCTGAAGTTGGTTTTAAACAAGTGTTTATGGATTGACCACTCAGCTATCCAAGTTACGTAAAAGTCACATTTTGAATTTTTTCCCTGCCTCATGAGGGCACACTTTGAGTCCCAAAATTTCTGTCTGAAGCAAATGCTGGAAGTCCAAGATGGTGGTTTGGAACATCCAAGAGGACACTTGATCCTTGAAAATATAGTGTAGGATGGATAGACACAAAATTGATAGTAGCATATTGTGATGTATATTGGAAGTAGCCTATCAAATCTGCTCTTTGGACTTAACTGTACTTATTTTTTGAGTATCAAATGTATATAACCTTAACTCAAAAAAAAAAAATGATCTCGGTTTTGGTCTTACATTGGTTTCCTTACGATGCACTTTTACGTATGAAAACATAAGGTATAACACTCATGAACTAATTGGTCAAATCTTGAACATATAATGTTATAGGTTTCTTACCAACCAGAATATATGAAAGGCTACCCATACTCAAGGCATTGACCACCATATTAGCCTTCTGGGGATGATACAAATGGTGATATCATAGTCCTTTAATAGCTCTAACTATCTTCGCTGCCTCAAATTTAAATCCTTTTTCTTAAATAAGTGTTGATACTATCTTTGATGATCTATAAATACCTCACAAGACATATTGTAGAGATAATGTCTCTGTATAATTATCTTCTAATAAATATGAGATTCCGACCATGTGGTATACTTTTCTGCCATACTTCATAGTTGGGAGACATATATCTCCGGAGTCTTATGATTAGAAATCATCATAGTGGATTAAGATTATTCCCCTTAAGAGGGATACTATTGATGTGTTAACATTCTTCTTCTTTATTGGAATGATATTGTTGATAGCCTTGGATTTGATATCAACTCACACAACATATTTAGGGAGATGACCCAGCCGATCAGGTGGTAATTGGATGTCATGTTGCGCACATGGTCAATCTTACTGTTGGTAACACCTTTCATTTTTCATATCACAAATAAATCTATATTATTTGTGGAGAGACATCTTAGCCAATCAGGCTGACATCAGACTCCGCGCTAAAAGCACGATGGTATATTAGTGCTAATAATCTCTCAACCAAAAATAATATTATTTTCGTGTTTTGAAACTTTTTATGTTTTAACTTAGAAATTAGGTATCATTGATTGTTACTTTCTGCATTCATGATTATTCCCTTCTTATATTGGAATTCCACTTCGAAGGGTACATTTAACTTCACATACTAGTACTATTCTACATGCACTGACATTTCTTTTGTAGAGGGCGCTGCATCTTCGATGGATGCAGGTGGTTTGTCAACGGGCAGCTTTAGTCCTTGTTAGCGGTTACTCTGTATTCAGCTAGGTTTTGGTGAACCCTACTTTGTTTCGGGCCTTAGGTAACTTGATATTGTTTTTTTGTGTTATGATGTATAGCCGGGGCCTTGTCGCCAGCACTTCCATACTACTCGTATATTATACTTAGAGGCTCCGTAAATATGTTGTGGGTAGTGTCCGATGTTGGGTAATTAATTAGATGTGTTGGTATTTGGCAAACATGTTTATCCTTGTATCTATAAAGTTGTAATATTTTTGGAAATCATAAATGAATATCCTTTGAGCAATGGAAAAAGAATGTGGAACATTTGACTCTTCTCATGTCTATCACTTGTACTAATTCTTATATTGTTAACGGGAAAGGTTGGGTAGAAGGCATATAGCAGGCTTGCTTAACCGGGATATCTCGGTTGAGCATCGATCACGCTCCCTAAGTTAGGATCATGACACATCAAATCATATGAAAATAGTGCGCTTTTGAGTCAACTTGGTCAACTGGGTTGCGATTGATGAGAACCCATCCACAAAGCATCCTGCCAAACCTAAGAAACTCTGAATCTCTATAGTCTAAGTAAGTCATGCCCAACTTTGAACTTCCTCAATCTCTTAGGATCCACCTTTATACCATCCCAAGACACAATATGACCCAAAAAGTCAATTGAGTCCAACCAGAACTCATAGATGGAGAATTTAGCATAAAATTGATGATCTTTCACAGTCTGAAGTACAATCTGCTAGTGCTGGTCATGCTCTACTCTACTATGGGAGTAAAACTAGAATATCATCAATAAATACAATTAGAAATAAATTCAAATAAGGCTTTAACACTTGGTTCATCAAGTTTGTGAAGATTGTTAGAGCATTAGTCAAACCAAATGACATTACCAAGAACTCATAACGACCATAGTAGGTCTTGAAAGTTGTGTTAGGAACATCAGATGCTATAATCTTCACATGATTATAGCTTGATCTCAAGTCAATATTGGAAAACACCTTGGCACCTTAAAACTGATCAAATGTCATCAGTCCTAGACAATAGATACTTATTCTTGATGGTAACCTTGTTTAACTGATAGTAAATGCACATCCTTATCGATCTCTGATCTTCTATACAGACAACAATGTCACACCTCAAGGTGAAACACTCAGCATGATGAATCATTTATCAAAAAAATCCTATAATTGATCACTCAATACCTTTAACTCGACTGAATCCATATGGTATGGTGGGATTGAAATGGTATGAGTGTATGGGACCAAGTCAATGCAAAAATTGATATCATTATCGGGTGTATGCCTGGTAAATCTACAAGAAATACCTCTAGAATCTTTTTCACAAGCTGCAATAAATCCATAGAAAGAACTTCCGCGCTAGAATCCCGAATGTAAGCCAAATACGTTAAAAACCCTTCTCAACCATTTGTCATGTCTTCAAATATGAAACCACCCTGCTAGCGGAATGACCGAGGGTCTCTCTCCGCTCTAATCTAGGCTACCCTGGCATAGCTAAAGTCACAATGTTGGCATGGAAATCCAAGAAAACATGATACAAGAACAACCAATGCATACTAAGAATGACCTCAAACCCACTATCTCTAACAACAAAAGATCAACCATAGTATCAGAACCATTAATAGTAACAACACAAGACCGATATAGTCGATTAAATACTATAGAATCCCCAACTGGCATGGATAGAGAAATAGAGATATCAAGAGAATGACGAGGCATACTCAGGTACGATGGAAAATGTGAAGACACACAAGAAAAAGTAGAACCCAAACCAAACAACTCTATGAAACACTAAGATAATACCTATAATAACTGCATCGGACGACTCCGCCCCAAGCCTAGTAGGAAATACATAACAACAAGGTTGAGCCCCACCAACCTGTCCTCTGCCTCTAACTAGCTAGCCTCTACCTCTGGCTACTTGACGCCTACCTCTAGCATACTGAGTGGTTGGTATAGAAACTCATGTTGGAATCATGATATGAGTACCCTACCGGGTATACTGCTTTTCAACCTAGGGTAAAATCTTATGAAGTACCTCAAATTCCCACATACATAGCAAGATCTTTAGTGACATGGATGCTGAACATAGAGATATTCCTAACGACCCGAATAACCACCATGGTAACTCTATATCAGAGGTTCACTAACATGAGCTGGAGTTGCAGTGTATGCTAGCTGCTCTGAAGAGGTCCATAAGCATTATGGCTGCCTAAAGTACCATGAGAGTCTTGGAGCCCTAACAACGCTGGTTGAATAGCACAACCTCTACAAAAATAACCTCTGCCTCAAACGAAGCACTACTAAAACCTCCAAACTAAGGGGGAAACTTGTCAAAGGTTGTCTTTCTCATTTAGCCTCTAGTGCGTTGAATCCTCTTGGAAATCTCAACCACCTGAGTGGAACGGTCTTGCTCTCGGCCAATCGAGCTATCTAAAGTCTGAGTGTAAGATCCTCTGTGAACCTCCTCACCTTATATTTCTCAATAGGGATTATGATAGCTCTGTGGTGAGATAAATCAACAATCTGGTCTCATACAAGATGAAAGATCATGCTACCCTGTTGAAAAACTCCAACTGGCTGTGTAGCTCATCTCTCTAAGTGAGGGGAATAAATATCTCAAAGAACAACTACAAGAACTAGGTCCTTGTAAGAGGAGGCGATCATGTTGGCCTGCCAAACTCATAAATCTGCCACCATATCTTGGTCGAGCCATACATGTGAAAGATGGTAATGTCAAATAAATTGGACTTAACTAGTCCTATGTTGAGAAAAGTCCCTTAGGTATGGTCCTAGAAGCCTAGCCATCCTCTGAAGGTGTATCACTGAAGTGGGGGCGATGCAGCTTTGTGAACTTGTCTAATCTCTTCAGCTCATCAACTTACATTGCGGGCCTATACCTAGGTTGTGCAGCAACAATAGGCCAAACCAGCCAACTGGTATAGTTCCAAGGGATAAACTTAGGCTATCTCCTCTACGGTATGAGTATCGGGAGTCTGAACTCCTCCCCTTGCCAGAGAATTGGTTGGTGCCATGGGAAATACACTAGCCTAAGACATGCTACCCATGAACCTCACCATACATACCAATGTGTCTTAAAGGACTAAGGTAAGAATGAACCTTTCTAAGACTTGAGTCGGTCCTACTGGCTCAACTTGATTTGGAATTTTATCATCCGGAGCTATTTAGGGCTTGACTATAAGTGCTACTACATATAGTTAAATATGCCGACGGTGTGAAATGTATAGCCTTACTCTAGGTTAAACTCTATACCTTTGCCTCTACCTTTGCTTCATACCCTATCTCTAGTAGTGGCTGCAATCTAGGGCTATGGATCCTACTTAGCTACGGGAAAAAGTTGCACAATAGAAAAGAAAAAAGGTGATGTTTCCTAAAGCCTTATAGCCTCTTGAAGACAAGTATAGATGTCTCTGTACCAATTCTCTAGGCTCGTCCAAGCTTGCTAATGACTCTTGAAAAATATGCAACCTAGTCCTCTGATCCAACTTGTCAATATCCAAAATTCTAAATATGGGGTCGTGGTGGTTCCTAACACTAATCACTAGGCAAGCCCACAATTAACGAGGAACTAGTTAATAAGATAATATCAAAATAATATGAAATAAAAGTAAATCTCAAAAATATGTAAATACGTCTCAACCATACACCATTTACACAACCTCCCAAAATTTGGTGTCATAGAGTACATGGGCTACTGAGAATGCTACATATAAGGTCAGAAGTGAAATGAAACATTGTCTGATACAAGGAAACAATAATAAATAGAGCGAAGGTAACTTAGGAGGATGCGAGCGTAAATCAACACCACCTCGTGTCTCTCTGGTCACCAAGATATGGCCGTTACTAGGTGCTACTAGGATATACTCCAAAAGTTGCACAAGAAGTATAAAAGTATAGTATAACTTATCCAATATGCTGCATAAATATCGAAAAAAACATTGACAAGGAAGTGACGAGGCTAAGACAAGATACCTACTTATAAACTTGTATAGTTAAGTAATGAGAAAAATAATGAGAGATATAGCAACAGAAAGACGAACAAATTAACAAGTAAGATAACAAGATAAATAACATGAGATAGATAAAAGTATAAAAGCTAGCAAAAAGATAAAGAACGAGACGACAAAGGAAGACATGACTATGGCAAACCACAGTTTCATATTACTACAAGCAACTCCAACTAGCCTTTCAAAAGAATAACCATGACATGAGATAGCCAAAACCTCAATCATGTAGAAAATAATAAACGAGAGGTATCAAAATAATTGCACGGTATCACCCTTCGTGCTTTTACTCTCAACCTCATAAGTAAACCATAATAGCAAGCACAAAAATACCGTTCTTGCATATTCACTCTCCCTCTCAAGCACGGTAACATACTTCGTGCAATGATATCAATATATAGAAGGAAATCACGGAACACCCTTCATACAAAATCAATTTTCCTAATTCCCGCGGAAGTAACCTTCATGCATTTTAGTTCCCCCCCCCCCCTCCACCAAGCATCACATGTAAAACAGTACTACGCAAGGTGGGAAAAACAAAAGACATCAAGAAGACTAATTGAACATAACTCGCCATATGAAAATTTACCATCACGTTTGCACCAATACAGAAAATAAGTATTTCAATAATCTTAATGTCTAATATCTCAACAATCTCAACATAGCTATTAACATGAATAAGAAAAATTAAATAATTTTACAATCTTTTTAGAGCATGGAAGATATAATACAAAAAGCAACATGCATCTATAAAAACTAGTATTACCCGTATATTTAACTCATGCAAAACGCATATACACTCGTCCCCTTACATATATGCCACCCCCATACATAGAACACATAGCAATTAGACAAAATTAGATAAAAATTTCTTCAAATTAAGGTTAACCAAGGCACTTACCTTTTTGTGGCATAATTCTACAATTCAACATAGCTTTAACTTTAAAACACGCCTCTAAATCACCCATATCTTATCAAATAAAGCAATCAAACAAAATTTTGGAACTATGCTAGTACCAAAAAGAATCTTTATCATATTTAGAAAAGTCAATAAATGTCACTTCAGGCCTCTGTGGTCAAAATTTGATATTAAGAACAAATCCCAATTAACCATTCATCCCAGAGTCCAAAGATATAATTTTTTCCGAGACCCGACCTCAAATCAAAGTCTACATCTTTAAAATACAAAATTCTAAATTCATATTCAAAAATCCTATTTCTACTTTATGAAATTTTGGATTTAGTAGTGAAAATCTACATAAATCTAATTTAAATTAAATAAAATAAGTTAAAATTACTAACATATCAAGTTAGGAAGAAATTGCTTTCCAGAATTGCCTCTATTTAGAGTCTAGGTCTCAAAGATGGAATAAAATAAACCAAATCTCAAAACCCTCATTTTTACCCAACTACAGGTATCCTAATTGCGATGTTTGCAAAAGTGAACAGGTGATTGCAAATGCGAACCAACCCCTTGGGCCTCATATCTTGCAATTCCGACATAAGTATCACAATTGCGGCATTTGCAAATGCGACCAAAAACTTCACAAATGCTACATCAGATGGCACATCATAAATGCAAACTGAGCTTCGGAAATGCGAAGCTGCCCCAACTACCTCAGTATGGCAAATGCGAGCAATTTTTCTCGCAAATGTAATGGTCACAGATTTTGATGCCATCTCTAACACAATCAATTCTTACAAAATAAGTTCGGAACCAATTAAACTCACCTGAGCCCCATGGCCTCCAATCTAAATATTATACAATAACATCATCCTTGCTCGTTCGTATGCATAAAATATCAAAATAACATCTACAATAAAGAATCAAGTATCAGAACACAAATATTTAGAAGTTCGTAACTTCAAATTTATACTTTTTACATTAAGCGCCGAAAAGGCCTCAGGCCTCAGGTCACCCGAACCCCAACCAAACATTGGCACAAGTCCAAAATCATCAGATGGTTTTATCGAGTCGTTACATGCGCCCTAGTCCAAAATAATCACACAAACATTTTGAAACCATCAAATCTTGACTTCAAGGTCATTTACTCAAAAGTCTAATTTTAGTCTACGCTTCCAACTTAAAACATCCGAATTGAGAATTACTCTTCCAATCCATCTTTGAACCTCTGAAAATCAAAATCAATCATACACACAAGTCATAATCTATCATATGAAACTACTAAAAGTCTCAAACTGTCGAAAAAATGCTAGAAATCAAAATGACCGGTCGAGTCTTATGGCTTTGCCTCAAGGTCATCGCCTTGCTCCTTGCGTTGTGAGCCATGTTGCGAGTCTCTGCAACTTGTGCACTTCTTGTTGGTCTTTTTTTACTCCAAACCACCTTCGGCTACCCCCAAAACTCACCCTCCTCCTTTCCCTCCTTCTGGGACCCCGTCAAACCGTCTCAACTAGTTCAAATAACCTACATGGACATATCCAAAGGCTAAATAATTCAAAAGGAAACATCATAATTAAAATTAAGTCTCAAATTAATGTTATGCATTGTTAGGTTTTCAACTTTTATGCATTAGTATCAAATTTCATTTGAGCCCCTCAAAATATGAATTAAAGCTCATTTACTCAAAATATTGATATTGGTCAAGCCTATTTGCATGATGCTTCTAATTTGAGTTAAAGTCTTTCAAAATACTCCCATGTCCCTCGGTACCCGTGCCACCCATACTTGCGAGTGATAAATCTCCAAATTAACCTATGAGAAGTCTAAAATTGGGAGAAAAAGTTCTAAAAAGTTCTAAAACTCAAAGCAATCGATTGGATCATTACAGGACTAGAATTATATTAATGTTAATCTTCTACATAACAAAGATTTAATAAATATTTATCCATGATATGACTTTAAAAGTAGAAATTATTAAACTTTTTAATAAATGATCCCAACGTTGTCCTATTAATACCAATATCTACATGGGAATTTATCCATATAAAGTTCTTAGATGTCTCAAATTTTGAATTTTAAGGGTCGGATAACAAGATTGACCAAGATTAAGATTGTATTCTGCTGTTGTCACGACCCAAATTTTCCTCAAGTTATCGTGACGGCAAAGTTAAACTCAAATCATCAATGAGCGTAATAAATAAAATTTGCAGCTCAGAGTACAAACAACTCCCAAAACCCGGTAGATACATCACAAGTACTAAAGTAAAATACTAAACATCTCTATACATCAGAGTCTAGTAAACATAAGGAAAACAACATAATCAAGATAGCGAGGGACTTCGAGGTCTACAGGCTAGCTCATGGATATCTGGTATGGTAGGAAGTACCTGAATTTGTACAAAACTTATACAGAAGCATAGTATAGGTACACCACAATAGTGCCCGGTAAGTTCCAAGACTAACCTTGGTAGAGTATGACGAGGTCAGATCAGGGTCCTATTAGAATATAAAAAATAAGAAAGAAGATAAAAATGATACAAAAGAATGGAAGGGAAATGTAACAATAAGAATGTACGAAAAGCAACTACAGGGGAATGAAATAAGACAAATACAACATGTAAGGAAGCAAGACACTTACAAGTTAAGGAACAACAACAGCAACAGCAACAAACAATACAACAACTAGAGGAAACAACAATCGCACGACAAAAACCTCATGCCAAATAATACTCCACGCAACAGAAATATCGTGCCACAATGACAATTAGCACGTCAGAAACCTCGTGCCAAATAACACTCCACACGGGAGAAACCTCGTGCACAATAATAATCCACATGCTAGAAATCTCGTGCCAAATAACAATCTGCATAGTAGAAACCTCGTGCCACAACAACACTCTGCACGATATAAACCATGTGCCACAATAACAATCTACACAGCAGAAACCTTGTGCATAATAAAATTACACATGGCAGAACCCTCATTCCACAATAACACTCCACACGGCAGAAACCTCATGCCACACCCAAACAATCATCTCAATAATAATCACGAAAACCAAAACATAACAACTGAAACAATGATATTCGAAGGATAGGACTTTCGAGTAAGAAATCACAAAGTTAAATAATGAATATGGAATCAAGGAAATGTGAAATTCAACTAAGCATGAAGCACAATTTGTAAATAAGAGATAAGACGGGTAGGCATGTGAAATTAGGCTAAATATGATGGCTATACGTTCTAGAGTAACTCAATTAAGTCATAAAAAGGAAACTACTTAGCAAAGATCGAAATTTCAACATTTAGCCAATGTACACACTTGTCACCTCGCGTACACGACACTCATATATCACAAATGTGTCACAACAGTATCAAATTCTAATGGGATTTCCTCCATATAAGGTTTGACAAGTCACTTACCTCAAACTAAGCTCAATCAGTCAATAAGAATACGACTCTGAGCGGCCTAAATCTCTCCAAAAGAAATTACATACTATAAATATAACTACAAGGAACTAATCCAAATAATAAAATTATGACATTAACAAAGAATTAGAAAATAGCTCCAAAAAGTCGATCCAGGCCCACATCTTCGAATCGGGTAAAAGTCATAAAATCTGAACACTCATTCATCCACGAGTCCAACAATACCAAATTTACCAAAAATCGAAACTTAAATTCCCAGTATAAACTCTCCAAATTCCTAATTTGAAACTCTTTCCACCTTAAATACACACAAACTAGGTGGGAAATTCAATGAGGAAACAAGATTACAACACAACAGCAACAACAACAACAACAAAAAATTCAGTATGATCCCAACACGTAGGGTCTGGGGAGGGTAGTCTATACGCAGACCTTACCCCTACCTAATGCAGGTAGAGAAGGTAATTTCAATAGACCCTCGGCTTAGGAAGAGAAATAAGAAGAAGAGGAAAGCAAGGAAGGAAGAGAAAAGAAAAAGGGAGATATAAAGAATAAGTAGTACCAAATAATAGACACAAAGAATATAATAACTGAGGCGAACAAAACCACATAACATAATAAAATCTAAGAATATGAAGTGACATGCATGCTATTAAGACTATTGGTGAATAACTAAAAAGCTATCAACTAACCTTCTACCTTAATCCTCGACCTCCACACCCTCCTATCAAGGGTCATGTCCTCAGTGAGCTGAAGCAGCACCATGTCCCGTCTAATCACCTCTCCCCATTACTTCTTAGATCAACCTCAACCTTTTCTCAAACTCTCCATGCCCAACCTCTCACACCTCTTGATAGAAGCATCAATGTTGTTTCTCTTAACTTGTCTGAACCATCTCAGCCTCGACTTTTGTATCTTGTCCTCGACGGAGGCTACTCCCACTCTGTCCCGAATAGCTTCATTCTTAGAGGGTGTTTGGCTAAGCTTATAAGCTGGTCAAACTGACTTATAAGCACTTTTTGGCTTATCTACGCGTTTCGTAAAATTAAAAGTGCTTATAATTCAAGTGCTTATAAGCCAAAAATATGTCAAAAGTCATAAGTTGGTCTTCTCTAACTTATCAAATTTAAGCTTATAAGCAGTTTAAGTTTGACCAAAATATTTACTATTATATCCCTAAAATATTTCTTTTTAAAACAAAACTCTTCGTATACCTAGTTCTTTAGCTGCATATTATTAATTTCAGCACTTTTATCCAAACACGTAACTGCTTATTTTTTAAATCAACTTTAGCACTTAAAAGTATTTTTCAGCACCTAATGCTTATCAACTACTCTAAATCAACTAAGCCAAACGAGCTCTTAATCCTATCCCTCCTGGTATACCCACACATCCATCTCAACATCCTCATTTCTGCTACTTTCATCTTCTACACGTGAGGGTTCTTGACTGGCCAACACTTAACGCGATACAACATAGCTGGGGAAACTAGATTATTGAATAAAAATATTTACAAGTGGCTTACCTCAAGAAACCCCTCGAAAATCCGATAAAAATTTGCTTTAGATCGAGTTTCCAAAGTCAAAACGAGAGAAATCATGAAACCCTTCGGGTTTAAACACTGCCCAGTGGTTCTACTTCTGCAGTCCACTTAGCCGCATCTGCGACACCGATTTTGCAGCCTCTAATCCGCTTCCGCAAAATACCTATACTCCGGACCTCGTGCACCTGTGTCCAATCTTTTGCATCTGGGGGTGCGCTCCTGCGAGCCCTAGCCCGCTACTACGACACCAACACGGCCTGCCCCTTTCTGCTTTTGCGGAAGCCCCTAGACAGATACGCCTTCGCATCTGCAGAAACATTTCTGCTCCTTCGACCACTATCTAAGCCCCTTCCAGGTCGCACATGCGCTAGCCAACCTGCACCTGGTAGCTCGCACCAACGACCAATATTCCGCAGGTGCATTTCACCTGAAGACTTCAGCTACAGCAAATCTTTCAAACTCCAATTCCATCCGTTAACCCCCTGAAATCAACCCAAGGCCCCCCAGACCTCAACCAAACATACCGATAAGTCCTAATACATCATACGAACTTAGTCGAGCCCTCATATCACATCAAACGACATCAAAAATACGAAACACACCACAATTCAAGCCTATTAAAACTAAGGAAATTCTAACTTCTACAAACGATATCGAAACCTATCAAATCACGTCCGATTAACTTCAAATTTTGTCCACAGGTTATATTTGACATTACGGACCTACTCCAGCTGCTGGAATCGAAATCTGACCCCGATATAAAAAAGTCCACTCCTGGTCAAACTTCTCAAAAATCTTCCAATTTTCCAACTTTCGCCAATTAAATCCGAAATGATATACGGGCCTCCAAATCAACATCTGAACACGTTCCTAAGGCTAAAATCACTATACAGGGCTATTGGAACCGACGAAACTCCATTCTAGAGTCGTCTTTACACAGGTCAAACTACAGCCAACCCTTACAACTTAAACTTCACTTAGGGACTAAGTATCTCATTCCACTCCGAAACTATCCCAAAATCGACATCGAGCACCCCGGCGAGTCAAGTAACCATAAAATGAAATAGAGGGGACAATAAATAGGGGATCGAGGCTAATCGGTCGGATCGTTACATATGTATGCAATAGTGTCCCAAGACTACATTGTTAAAAGTAAATGGCGATCAATAAATTTAAATAAGCCTATTTCACAATTTTGATATGATCATGGATAAAACATACATGACGGAAATAAGAAATAAATCAGAAATTTAATAGAAACCAAGTACAGAGGTGGAGATTTTCACTAGTTCTATAAGAGATTGTATCATGCATGTTCTAAATCTTGTGGAGTTTGGCTAGAAGAAAAACAGTTACGGAAGTGATGCCAGGAATAAAGACCTCATTAGGAATGGCTTGTGGAATAATGATTTGCTTAATGAATAAAGCAGTGGCTGGAACTCCAAACAAGTATAACAATACGTCTTTGTCTCCAGAGCCGGTAACTTTTGTATCAAGTATGATTTCTTTAAGCATGTTCTGAGACTCTTTCGGTGTCAACGATTTTGATCCTTTGTCTATGAGATATTTCTGAAAAATTGAAATGAAAAATGTTCTGAGTTTCTTTTAGTGCAATATTTTACAGTAAATAAATGTGGTTTTAATAATTAAAAATATAAAAAATAAAGAAAAAGACAAGCTACGTTTTCTCTAGATTGACCTTGAGGAGTGATAAAGCTATTTTTTATATTAATTTCTCAATGTTTAACGATTATTGAATGGAATTCTCCCGTACGTCTTTATCTAACTAGTTTCTCTGTACGTGCGTTGCACATAAATTGTAGATCATTTATTGTAAAATATATCATAAAAATTATAAGTGCGTGTCTGAAAAATATTTATTGGTTGTATATTACAGATTTGAATAGACCAACTAGCATTCTCGCGTAACCTTTAGATCTTTTATGAATAAATCAAAAGGCATACTCTACAAAACTCTAACTCCATTTTCTAGCCATCACACTATCAATTAAATTTTGATATATCTCTCTTTTAAAATTTCATTGCTCGAATAGACAATACCGGAAGTAAGGAAATAGCAACAACAATAACAATCCAGTATACTCCCACAAAGTGGGATAATACCGGAAGTAGCATTCTTTGATAAACTTTATCTTCTCTATGTCCTTCAATCACATAGAATTATCAATTGCACTTTAGCACAATTATCTTTTCAAGGTTGATTGTTCTTTTTTGAATATTCAAGTCTCGCCTCTAATTTTCTATTTTAGTGTACATGTCATGCAAAGACAAGAGGGGTTGCTCTGATGGTAAGCAACCCCCACTTCCAACCTAGAGGTTGTGAGTTCGAGTCTCCCAAAGAACAAGGTGGGTAGTTCTTGGAGGGAAGGATGTCGGGGGTCTATTTGGAAACAGCCTCTCTACCTTAGAGTAGGGGTAAGGTCTGCGTACACACTACCCTCCCCATACCCCACTAAGTGGGATTATACTGGGTTGTTGTTGTTGTTGTAGTGTACATGTCATGCAACAGAGTTTTTAACTTCATTGCACACACCTATAAACAATATTTAATTATACATCTAAGTGTTTAGAGTCTAAATCTCACATGTGGATATGAAAGATTGAATTGCATTGTGAGTTTTTTTTCTTTTTTTTTTCTTGTCTAGTTATGAAAATTAGGTAATCAAATAAGATAGAGTTAAGGAAAAGATTCATATATCCCATGTACTATCCAAACTTATTTACTTTTAATATTGAGAATTTTTCACAAAAAGCATTCATTAAGACCTAATTAGCAATAAATAGAAACCCTTTCCTATATTACGTGATATAGATATGTTTTACGTTATTTTATGATGTATATAGTGTATTAAACGAATTTATTCAATACTACAACATGAAATGACGCCGCACAAACAGAGATTCCTGTAAATCATGATCTGTATTTAGGTGTATTAAGCTGTATTAAGCGGGAAAAAAGTAACGTTTCAGCGCAAATCATGGGAAGGTGAATCTGTATTTAAGTGTATTAAGTTGTATTAACCGGCGTCATTTCACAAAAAACGGGAGTTATACCATAAATTGGTGAGAGAAAAATATTTTGTACCATCTAATAAGGCTTAAATATAGGAAAGTATTAAATTTAATTTTTTTGCTACAAAATAAAAAAGTTATTATATTACGTAAAATCTTAAAAAGGTATTTATATGTTATAAATAGGGTATTAACCTATTCTATAGGTGATAAAATTTCCTTTAATATTTTAATAAAATCTTAGAGGTTGATATCTTACTCGATGACAATAATACTTCCTTCACATAGAGTTTATCACGACAAGGAACTCTCCTTCCACTTCCCCATTTAACGACATTGGACTTAGATAATATAAACATAAATTCAACAAACAAATACTTATAAGATGTGAAAAATAGATTAAAATGAGAATTAATTAGATAAGAAAAAAACGTACAAAGAATTAATACATTTATTAAAATGATGGACGTTAGTGTTGCTTTGTCCCTTTATTTTTCTGAAATGATCTAAGTATAATAAAAATATATTAACCAATTTTATAAGAAGTATGTTATTTACATTAATGTAATTTGAGAATGCAACAAACTTAAAGCGATAGAATAGGGACTCATAGCATTAACATTTAAGTTGCATTGGGTAACTGCTGTTCCTTCCGGTCCACAATAAGTGACCAATTTATCATAGGCATACCCATTAAGGAAATACCAAATTATAGACCAATGTAGTTATTGTGATTAAATTAACCTTAATGAAGTGTTGCAACATAATTTTATGTGAGGAATAAAAGACTTTTTACGACTAGGTACATAAGGGTAATGAAAACATATTGAATTTTTTCTTAATTATGTAAATTGATACTTATTTTAAATCAAATTAAAAGGATAAATTTATCACTTATTATGAATCGGAAGGAGTAAATATTAATGGAGAAACCTCCTCCCCCTCTCCCCACCCAAAAGTATAATAGATTTTCTAACGAACAAATGACAACCTTCTTTTTGTCTATTCAAATGAAAATATATGCTTTTCAAATCACTAAAACAAAGAAAATTATGCTTCGCATTTGAAAGCAAACAAGCTAATCTACTCTTTGTATAAATTTTAGTGACAGAACTTTACATTAATTTTTTTAACTTTCTTGATAAGTCTCATTCTTAAAAATTTGTTACAATAACTAAAGGTTCTTAATGGAAACACATCCACATCATTATTTCCTAATTGAATTCCATCTCAATTGAAAACATATTGTTAATGTAGAAAAGGAAACTATAACCTCAATAGTTCACATTTGCATACTTACGTCGTATAGTCGATGGAGTTCCTCAATCTTTGGCACCCTGAACTGTGTACTTCCCAGCTTTTCGTTGATATCTCTACCAAAATAAACAATGATATAAAACAGATTTAGATGTTTTTTGTTTGTTTTATGTTTCTCCCTTTAAAAGAAATCAGATTAAAAAAATTAGGAATTTACTTTACATTAAATAATAATGATTCAACATAGAATCATAAAGTAATGATTGGAGTTAATCTAAAATCATGACAGTTTTATGAGAACAAAAAGTAATGAGTAACCGAATTGAGTTTACCAACATTTAGCTTTATGCTAATAATACAAAATAGCATTTGTTAGTCACTACAGCAATAACAACAACAATTCAGTAAAATTCAACAAGTGGGATCTGGGAAAGGTAGTTTGTATGCAGATTTTTACCCCTACTCCGAAGGAGTAGAGCGACTATTTTCGAAAGACCCTCGGCTCAAGATAATAAGAAAAACAAAGGGGGGGGGGAAGGGGGTGGAATTATTAGTTTCACCACAGAGATCATATAAAAAATAAAAAGAAAAAAATACTGAAGGAAAAATGCAAAACAAAAATGATGGCTAGTAAACAGGTCATGCACCAAAAAGCGAAAATAATAAGACACCAGAATGCCCCTAGCTTGACATTCACTTGTTCCCTTGTCAATGTCAAAATTAATCGACTAAGTTTTGAACTGTCCTTCGAAAAGAATCCTCAGAAATTTTAAATTAGACAAAAATATTATAAAAAACATTTTTCTAGTCCAAAATTCTTATATAAATTTAATTTGAAAGGAACATTGGCCATTGTCAATTACATAAGAATTTATTTTAAAAATGGAAAATTACTCACTCGACTGTTAGGTAGACTGCACGGCAAAATTGATCAAATTTCCAGTTCTCCGTATTCTTAAAATGTCTTTCATAGAGTTCATTTATCATTGGACCAAAATTATCATTCTGCTCATCATCATTTGCTGCAAATTAAACACAAAAATAAAACATTACAAAATGGCCTTATTATTCCCCTTTTCACTTATATAAGGTCCTTCGTGAAAGAATAAAGAAACGGCAACAGGAAATCATGTATGTGTATGCAATAGAGGAAGAGACAGACCAAATTTCTTGAGGGATTGACCCATACTAATCGTTAATTGATGTTGGCAAAGAAGAAAAGGTGCATATGATGGAGAAACCTCAAGAACAAGAGCTATATATTACCTCTACCAATGTGAAATGAGACTTGGAAAGGAGGAAGAGTATATCTTGAGCATGAAGCAAAAACACTTGTGTGGTTTCTCGTCCAAATTGATCATAAATATTTTAGTTATGATAGGAGTGGTTTGTTAGCGAAGTAAGGAATGTTTGAGTACTCAATATCTAAGAGAACTAAAAGAACTAACTTTTATCTCAATTTGAGCATAACTCTTGCCTTAAAGAACAATCTACATTTGTTTTTGCGTTTAATATAACGAATTATGAGATTTACGATTTTTATCCGACTTGAATTATTGATCGTTGGGAATCCTCACATAGCGGAATGACTCCCCTTGTTTCCACAACGTGATTCTCCCCATAGGCGTATTTATAGCCTAGAATACGAGGCGCGTGCACCTATGGTCCGTCGGTCAAATTAGATATTTTATGTACGTATTTTTTTAAAATTTATCTAGTATTATGTATTGACACCCATGCTCCATAAAAGTTGAATGGTGCACTTGGTTCAACACTTAATTAGTTTTCCTCCTCTTTTAGTAGTACACCTATACTATAGAAATCCTATATCCGCCTCCGGTTCTCCCTTGATCATGAATGTCGAGAATAAATCCTAGCCGTTCTATCTGTGATGTGATCTGAAGTGAGACTCCTAATACCCATAGTGGTTCTTAGATAAACTACACTATAGAGCAAAGGGTTAGACATAATGGCATATTAATTTTAACGGAAAAGGGCCAACTTTACCGCTCTACTTTCAAATATTGTTTATTTGTATCCTTCGTTATACTATTAGGCCATTTATACCCCTACCGTTATACTTTGTAGTATTTTTGCCCTTAATTTGGACCAAGTGCCACGTGGCAGCTCCTGATTAAAACTTCCCATTTAATTATAAACCCGATATGCTTCCCATTTAAACCCCTAACCCGACCCACCTTAAAACCCAACCCACCAATTATCTACCCAAACATATCCCAACCCACCCCAAAACAAATCCTCTCTCCACGTTAAAAAAAACCTTAAGTGTCATCTGCTTCATTGCCATTTCCCCTATTTCCTTGTTCGTCCGTCCCCCTTTTTCACTATTTGTTTTCTTCTTTTGTACATGTGGTCTTTCTTTTTGGTGAAGGGAGGTGCGGCCTGTAAGATCTTCATCGATTTGGTCAATGTTGGAATGGTTGTATATGGTGTTTCTAGGTGTATATTGCTGTGTCCTTTTTTTTTTTTTTGAAGAAGGCGTTATGTCCTGATTGTTAGAGAGATGCTGGGTTGGTGGTCTGTTTAAGGGTGAAGAAGATTGGTTTTATTGTTGATTCTTTGTGAGCTTTTGGAGCTATTTTCAAAAGCCATTTTGCTGCATTTTTTCAATTGTAAACAGTGGTGTTTTAGAGTGATTTTAGAGTTGTTTGATGGACTTCAAGAGTGGCTTAATGGAGGTTTCATAGTTGCACTTTCATGGCTAAAAAAACAGGCTCTTTGGGAGTGTTTGAGGGTGGTTTAATGGAGTTATTTTAGGAAGAAGATGTTAAATAGGAGAGGAGGTGTGGTTTTTCCTTTTTCAGATTTGTGTCTCCCCCCAATTTGCTCTATCTCTTTCTATCGATCTCTCTGTTTTTTAGTCTGTTCTCGCTCGTTTCTCTCGTCTCTCTCAGTATTTTTTCCGTAGCCATCCCCTTATCTCTATTACTCCGCTGCATATATGAGGAGAGGTCAGTGAGAATAATGCCAAAGTGTGAGCATGTTAGTGAGAGAAAAATTATTTTCTGTTAGAATCTTTTTTGGTTATGTTTGCTATGGGTGAATTTATGTACATGATATGTGGGTGATGATGGATTTGAAGAAATTATTTTGGAACAACTTAAAGAACATGAAACAAAATGGGGTAGGCGACTATGTGAGAGAGGGTAGGATTTGAATTGATTAGATTTCTCTATTTACCTCTTTCTTTTGTTTTCAAATGATTTTTTGAATTGGTTGTCCAGCCGAACTATGAAGGTGGGTTGGGTTTTAAGGTGGGTCGGGTTAAGGGTTTAAATGGGGCGGGTCGGGTTTATAATTAAATGGGAAGTTTTAATCAGGAGCTGCCACATGGCACTCCATCCAAATTAAGAGCAAAAATACTACAAAGTATAACGGTAAGGGTATAAATGGCCTAATAGTATAACGAAGGATACACGTAAACAATATTTGAAAGTAGAGGGGTAAATTTGACCCTTCTAAGAAAAATATAATTTTCTTTTATTTTTTTGTATTATTGATTCTGGATAATCAGGCACTGAGACCAGCACACTATAAGAGCGTGTTGCTATACATTTGTTAGGAATATGTTTTAGTATATTAGCATTTTAATATTAAAATAAAATATGTCACGATCTCTTCATAATTATCTCGTGATCTTAAAAATAACTATAATTCTCCACTACTCTATGACGTGAAAAATGACTATAACTCTTTTGTAACTATTCTCCCATATTATTGTCACGGTCTAAATTCTCACCTTAGGATGTCATGATGGCACCTAGTCTCTAAGACTAAGTGAGCCTAACACATGCTGAGTTAATAACATAATTGATAATCATTAAATCATAAATCAGTAAATGACATACATAACTGCAATGGCCAATAGTCATACATTTCGCAAAACTGATAGTATAGAGTCATAAGCTCTACTGAAATACACTAAAATTTCTAAAGACTATACTATTTTGATTTACAATATAACAGTAGCATAAGGAAGTAAGATGGTGAATCCGAGGCCTACGAGCGTCAAGCAGGTATACCTTGAACTCTCCTCCACGTAATCACAACTCTCAATATCACGATCATAAAAACCTAAATCTGCACAAAATGTGCAAAAGCATAGTGTGAGTATACCACAATAGTAAGCCTAACCTCGGTTGAGTAGTGACGAGGTCAGATCAAGAAACCTACTAGACATAGAAACTTATACAAGATATACAAGAAGCTAACAATGAAAGCAACATCAATGTATGACTAACGGCAGAAATATTATCGATTTACAGCCAACAACGAAATAATAAAAAATGCAAATGACAGCAAACAGTAAACTGCTAATAGAGAAGCAACATAATCAGAACACTGATGAGATATGAGTGAACTCAAAGGACGAATTAATCACAACTCAAGTAATGAAATCTTTACAACGCATAAGCTTAAAACAAGAATTATCCCGAGGCACCATATCTCATAAATCACAAATCATGGACCACAATTTTTAAATCTTAAGGGAGTCTTCATCAAGATAAGAAAAAATATTTTTTTCTTCTATTTTCTTAGAAATGTCCATGAGAGCAATGATGAATAGGCAATACGACCAGCAACATTGCTATACATTTGTTAGGAATATGTATTAGACATTAGCATTTTAATAGTAAAATAAAATATGCCATGATCTCTTCTTAATTTCCATAAGATCTTGAAAATGACCACAACTCTTCACTACTCCATGATATGCCAAAAATACTATAATTCTTTTACAACTATTCTCTAATGGTCTACCAATAATTACACACTAATATATCCATTATTCTATGTTCTTCATGATGTTATAACTTATTACTCCACTTTTTTTTTTCTATTTAATTTATGGAAATGTTCCTACACTTATAAATAGGATTCTCTCTTCAATAATGTGGTATGTAAAAAAGATTATAGAGTGCTCAAAGAAGTGGGGTTAAAATTTTGAAAAATAGAAAGAAAAAGAGAGTTTGAATTTTGTTGAAGGAAGGTGTCTATTTTGGTGGAGCTTTAGAATTAATAACTTGTCTAGAGTTTGTTCGAGTCATACGACGTAATTGGATTATTGTATCCTGGGGTGACAACTCAAGAAGATTATTGCTGTAGCAGTGAAGTGGGCTTAAATCTCCTTAAAGAGAGTAAGATATCTGCGCTTCATCCTGATGAAGATAGTTTTATTTTCTTCATTCTATTTTCAATGGTAATTGTATTTGCACCTACAACATATAACCTCTCATTGTGGTAATGAAAAACTTCTAGTAGATCGTAAAAAGTATGCTTAGTGTCCGTTTGAATCACGTCAACACATCCCGCTAGATCTCATGCAACACATTTTTTGGTGTTCACAATTTTGATATATAAGTCGTAATTAGTACGAGCAAACACAAACCCAATGAGATTCCATCAATAATCTTCCTCTTCTCACGAGTCTTTCAACTTGAATTCAATTCGCTTTTTTAGTCATGCTTCCATAGTAAGTTGGTAGCATGCTAAGATAGAGAACATCAAATCAAGTTTCGAGTCGCTGATAGAAGAAAAGATGATACCTGATTTGGTGTCTAATTATTGACACTTAATTTTGGCCCTCCGTATTTAAAAATTAACTTCCGCAGGCTTTCTAGTCATTACTAATGAACCATAGCATTTTTGAATATTTTTAACTTTAATAAAATTTATTGATAACTATCCCTATGTTTTACAAAATATGACATTTTTATTATTTTGTTGCAACTATTTTATTACCACCACTTTTGTGAATCTTTTCTGATTTTTATTGATAATGTATCGTTTTTCTGGTATTAGGATTTTTTTATTAATTTATTTAATTTAAGAAATAAAAATAAAAACTACCAAACCACTATTGTAGTAGTTGACATTTTAATAAATAGGACGAGTCATATTTTCTAATTACATAATACTCTTTTAATTTATAGCACATTCTCTTAATATATGGAAGTCGGTGGAATTTGTTTTAAAATACGAATCAAATCTATTCAACATTTATGTCTCGTCAATATCTTGATGTGAAAATATATGTGATGTCATAACACATGTGTTGGTGACATGACACCCTTCATCCAATGGGTAAACTTTTTTGTCTAAAGGGTGAAGATCATTATTTGCCTGTATAAACAAGATCGTCCTCCGCAATTTACGCATACTTGCACATTTCGTCCTCCTTCATCAGTTTCGCAAGAACACATTCACACAATTGCACATTTTACTTCTACATGTGCTATACATTTAATGCATAATTTATTCTATATTTTGTAGCGACCCGACATGTCGCTTTATGTATTTGAGCATTGTTTTTACTTTTGAAGCTTTCTGTATGTGTGTGTGGTTTTATGACTTGCCGGGTTGATTGGTGTGATTTCGAGAAAGTTTTTGATTGATTTGTGACACTTAGTTCCTTGGTTGGAGGATTAAATTATAATAATTGATCATATTTTACTTTTGTGTGGACGATAGGAGAATAGTATTTTGATGACTCCAATAGTTTTGTATGATAATTTTGGACTTAGGCATTATGTCATAAATTGAATTTGAAGGTTCTTAGGTTGTTTTGCTTTAATTGGCAAAAGTTGGGAAGTTAGAAGGATTGGTAGTTGATAGGTTTGCCCTATGGTTGACAATGTTGATATCCGATTTGGATTATGATTCTGGGAGTTGGTGTAGGCATGTTGTATCATTTTGGACCTGCATGCAAAATTTAAGGTTATTCAACGTTCTTGAGGCTTTTTCGGTGTAAGTTTTGAATTTGGGAACTTGGATTGGTTCATTATGCATGAATTGAGGTGCAATTCTTAGTTTCAACATTATTTGTGTGATTTGAGGCCTTAATTTAGTTTGTGATATGTTTTTGGGATTGGCTGGTATGATTAGAAGAGGATTCGGGGGCCTTGGATGTGTTTTGAAGAGGTACTTTAGATTATGTGTGTCACGACCCAAACCCTGGTCGTGATGGCGCCCAACACAATGCTAGGCAAGCCCGACCATAATATCCTCTTAACCAGCCAATTATTAAATAAATTAAACTTAAACAGTAGTTAGTCATAACAAGTAATAACCGAAACGTCAAAACATACAAAATACGGTCCCAAACATATCGTGGTGTCACGAGACTGAGCCTCTACAGAATAGCATCCTAATACAACCAAGTCTAGACAAATAGGAAATCAACAAGATGATAAAGAAGGAGAAAACAAGCTCTGCGGACGCTGGCAACTACCTCGTAATCTCCGCAAAAGTAGACAAGGATCAGCAGCTACAATGTCTCAACTGCTCTCGGGCACCTGTGGATCTGCACAGAAAGTGCAGGGGAGTGGGGTGAGTATATTTCAACTCGGTGAGTAACAATAATAAATAATAACTGAAGGTAAGAAATCCTGTGCTATCACTTAGCAGTTCTAAGGCAATCTTCACAAGTACGTCATCACTATAGTAGTACTTTAACCTCCAATCTACGTTTATCTCTACAAGATCTCCACACCGAACAAACCCTCGCTCGTACCCCTACGGTGTACGGCCATCTCAACATATAAAGGCACATACTTATGTCTATAATGTATAAGTATCTAAGTAAATAGTAGGATATGATTAAGTATAATGCTGCGGCGTGCAGCCCGCTCCAATACATATACTGCTGCGGCGCGCAGCCCGCTCCATTTAACGTCGACGGCGCTCACTGGGGGTGTATACGGACTTCGGAGGGGCTCCCTAGGCCCAAGCGCTATGGTGCTATGGCGTGCAGCCAGGTCCACCATATATCACTGCGGCGTGCAGTCCGATCCAACATATATACTGCTGCGGCGTGCAGCCCGATCCCATAATATACCGGCGCTCACTGGAATGTGTGCAGACTCAGACTCCGAAGGGGCTCCTACAGCCCAAGCGCAATAATACTGCGGCGTGCAGTCCGTCCCACATGTATATTACATGTATATCACATGTATATTACTGCGGCGTGCAGTCCGATCCAAAATAGGTATTTATATACATAATACCTCATAATGGTTCCTCGACCCTATCCCAGTCAGTATGCACTTGGCCTCTCAGGCCCAATATAATATATCACAATGGGTCCTTGACCCTGTCTCGGTTAATATAGACTTGGCCTTTCAGGCCCAATATAACATCTCATAGTGGGTCCTCGACCCTATCTCATCTCAATCGGTATAAACTTGGCCTTTCAGGCCCACTCAGCTAGAACAGAGAATTCCACCCTAGATAATCTCTCTCAATGTACACATCTAGTACAGGCTCATATTATGCTATGCAGCTAGAGCCATGGCTGAGTGTATATTTCCAACACAATGTAAAGGTCACCTAGCTCTATAGGTTCCCTAATGCTCTACGGATCGGCACGAGGCCCCAAACATGGCTATTAGCCCAATGGTACAGTTATAACCTCATTAACAGTTGTACAACACAGTGTTCCATTAGCCGGGAAGGACTAAGTCCGAACCCCTTATCACAATGTTACCACGCCCGTCATAGAACGCGTGTCTCATCTCAATATAGCACTGTAAAGTGCTAGTACGGGGTTTCAAACCCTCAGTGTATTGTTTACTACTACCACTCACCTCGAACCGGTAGAAGCTTCAATCCGCCTTGCGCTTGCCTCGCAAATCAATCTCCTCGGATGCCAAATCTGCTCAAAGTCATAGAGAATGCATCAATATATGCTAATTTCACGAAATTCATTCGAAATAACCCAATTTATATCAAAACCCACAAGTTGTCAAATCCCGACTTTTGGTACACTTGTCGAAAAATTACAAAAATTACATATTCGGAATCCTCATCTCGATACGAGTCTAGGCATATAAAATTTACCAAATTCGGACTCCATTTGCCCATTCAAAACCTTGATTTTCCAAAATCCAAGACTAGGGCTAAATCCTCCATAATTACCCCAAATTCCTCCATTTTCATGATATAATTGCATGATATTATCAATACTAATCATAATATGAGTTCATAGTTGATTACCTGATGATTTCCTTTGATTTCCTCCTCAAAATCGCCCAAAATCGCCCTTAAGCCGAGACCCCCAAATGTTAAAATGTTTCTGAAATTTTCTAACTTCTGATACACTTACTTACAGCGATTTTCGCTTCTGCGGAACATTTTCCGCTTCTACGCTCCCGTATCCGCGACCAAAGGGTCGCTTCAGCGGTTCCAGGCCTAGCCGGCCATTTCCGCTTCTGCGACATACGGACCGCCTCTGCGCGTCCGCTTCTGCGAAGACTCGACCGCTCCTGCGGAAATTTCCGCTTCTGCGGCTAGGTGTCCGCTTCTGCGGACTCGCCTAAGCGGCTAGCCTTCCGCTTCTGCGATATTTCCCCCATAGCCCTTGGCCGCTTCTGCGGCTCAACATCCGCTTCAGCGGTGCCGCACCTGCGGGCTCCTTTCCGCTTCAGCGATCACAAGCGCTTCTGCGCTCCAATATCCGCTTCTGCGGACTCGCTTCTGCGACCACATTTCCGCAGGAGCGAAAATGACAGAACCAGAACTCTTCAACCTGCAATTTCCATGATTTTTCTTCCGTTTAACCATTCGAAAACACCCCGAGGCCCCGGGACCTCATCCAAACATACCAACACATCTTAATACCTTATTCGAACTTGCTCCAATCCTCAAAACACGTCTAACAACATCAAAACTCATAATTCGCATCGAATTCAAGCCTAAATTCCTTAAAACATTCCAAATTACACATTCGATCAAAAACCCGACCAAACGACGTCCGAATGACCTGAAATTTTGCAGGCACATCCAAAATCACCTAACGAAGCTACTGCAACTGTCGGAACTCCATTCCGGACCCCGGATCTAAATCTCACCTATCGTCCGGATTTCGCCAAAATTCAACCTTAGCCAATTCAAGCCTATTTCTACACCGGGCCTCCAAATTCAATTCCGATCGCTCCCCTAAGTCACAAATCACCTTCCGGAACTAACCGAATCATCAGAATCCGATTCCGAGCCCTCTAGCTAAATAGTCAACTCCGGGTTGACTTTTCTTATTCAAGTTTCCTTCACAAAGGCTATATGCCTCATTCCCAATTTAATTCACTCCTAACTCCCCCGATAGACTCTAACGCTTATATAAAAGCATGAATTATGTAATTACAACACAACGGGGTGGTAATTCCCGTGACGACGGGCCGGGTCGTCACATTCTCCCCTCTTAAGCAAACGCTCGTCCTCGAGCGGGTCAAGAAACATACCTGAAGTCTCAAATAGCTGAGGGTATCTGCTCCGCATCTCCCGCTCAACCTCCCAAGTAGCCTCCTCCACGGGTCGACCTCTCCACTGAACCTTAACCGATGCAATCTCCTTGGACCTCAATTTTCTCACCTGACGACCCAAAATAGCAATAGGCTCCACATCATAGGACAGATCACCATCAAGCTGGATGGTGCTGAAATCTAATACATGAGACGGATCTCCAATGTACTTCCGGAGCATAGACACATGGAATACCGGATGAACGCTGGATAAACTGGGTGGCAAGGCTAACTCATATGCCACCTCTCCAACTCTCCCGAGTATCTCAAAAGGGCCAATATACCTGGGACTCAACTTCCCTTTCCTCCCGAACCTCATGACACCCTTCATAGGTGAAATCTTCAGCAATACTCTGTCACCAACCATGAAAGACAACTCTCGAACTCTACGGTCCGCATAACTCTTCTGACGAGACTGTGCTGTACGAAGCCTCTCCTGGATTAACTTTGCTCTATCCAGAGCATCCTGGACTAACTCGGTCCCTATCAATCTAACCTCACCAGGCTCAAACCATCCCACGGGAGATCTACACCGTCCGCCATACAATGCCTCGTACGGGGCCATCTGAATACTCGACTGGTAGCTGTTGTTGTAGGCAAACTCAGCAAGTGGTAAGAATTCATCCCACGAACCACCAAAGTCAATCACACATGCCCGCAACATATCCTCCAGGATCTGAATAGTACGCTCAGACTGCCCGTCTGTCTGGGGGTGAAATGCTGTACTCAACTCAACCCTCGTACCCATCTCTCGCTGAAATGCTCTCCAAAACTGGGAAGTGAACTGAGTGCCTCTGTCAGATATAATAGACACTGGGACCCCATGCAACCTGACAATCTCCCGAATAAAGATCACCGCCAACCGCTCCGATGAGTAAGTAGTACTAACTGGGATGAAATGTGCGGACTTAGTCAGCCGATCAACGATCACCCATACCGAATCAAACTTCCTCGCTGTCCGAGGTAGCCCAGTAACAAAATCCATGGTGATTCTCTCCCATTTCCACTCGGGAATAACCATACGCTGAAGAACACCGCCCGGTCTCTGATGCTCATATTTGACCTGCTGGCAATTGAGGCACTTAGCTACATGCCTAACAATATCCATCTTCATTCTCCTCCACCGGTAGTGCTGTCTCAAGTCTTGGTACATCTTTGCGGCACCTGGGTGAATAGAGTACCGCGAACTGTGTGCCTCCTCAAGTATCAACTCCCGCAAACCATCAACATTGGGCACACATATACGGCCTTGCATCCTCAAAACACCATCACTGTCGATAGTCACATCTCTGACATCATTATGCTGCACTCTGTCCTTAAGGACAAGCAAATGTGGGTCATCATACTGTCGCTCTCTGATGCGATCATATAAGGAAGATCGAGAAGCAATACAAGCCAACACTCGACTCGGCTCCGAAATATCTAATCTCACTAGCCGATTGGCTAGGGCTTGAACATCATAAGCAAAAGGCCTCTCCCCAACTGGGATGAAAGCTAAGCTGCCCATGCTAACCGCCTTCCGACTCAAGGCATCGGCCACCACATTGGCCTTCCCGGGATGATACAAAATAGTGATATCATAGTCCTTAAGCAACTCCAACCACCTCCGCTGTCTCAAATTAAGGTCCTTCTGTCTGAATAAGTGCTGAAGGCTGCGATGATCCGTGAACACCTCACATGAGACACCATACAGGTAATGCCTCCAAATCTTCAAGGCATGAACTATGGCTGCTAGCTCCAAATCATGAACAGGGTAGTTCTTCTCGTGGGGCTTCAACTGACGAGAAGCATAAGCAATGACCCTACCCTCCTGCATCAACACACAACCAATGCCCACTCCTGAGGCATCACAATATACAGTATAAGAATCTGAAGCTGTCGGTAGAATCAAGGCCGGTGCTGTGGTCAGTGCTGTCTTGATCTTCTGAAAGCTCTCCTCGCACTCCTCGGACCATAAGAAAGGAACACCCTTCTGAGTCAATCTAGTCAAGGGTGAAGCAATAGAAGAGAACCCCTGAACGAATCGGCGATAATACCCCGCCAATCCCAGAAAGCTACGGATCTCAGTAACTGAGGTCGGTCTGGGCCAACTCTGCACTGCCTCGACCTTCCTCGGATCTACCCGAATACCATCACAGGACACCACGTGCCCTAAGAATGCCACGGACTCAAGCCAGAACTCACATTTGGAGAACTTGGCATACAGAGCTTCTCCTCTCTCAATCTCTGCAATACTATACTCAAGTGCCGAGCATGCTCCTCCCGGCTACGAGAGTAGACAAGTATGTCATCAATGAATACGATCACAAATGAATCAAGATACGGCTTGAATACACTGTTCATCGGATGCATAAATGCTGCCGGGGCGTTGGTCGGCCCAAAAGACATCACAAGGAACTCATAGTGACCATATCCGGTCCGAATGCGGTCTTCATAATGTCGGACTCTCTAATCTTCAGCTGATGATGGTAGCCCGAACGAAGATCAATCTTCGAGAACACCCTAGCCCCCGGAGCCGATCAAATAAATCATCAATACGAGGAAGAGGATACTTATTCTTCATCTGTTACTTTGTTTAGCTGCCGATAGTCAATACACATCCTCGTAGATCCGTCCTTCTTCTTAACAAACAGGACCGGTGCACCCCACGGCGACACACTCGGCCGAATAAACCCCTTATCTAGGAGTTCCTGGAGCCGCTCCTTCAATTCCTTCAACTCAGAGCTGGTGCCATACGATACGGAGGAATAGAAATAGGCCGAGTGCCCGGCACCAAATCGATACCAAAATCAATATCCCCGTCCGGCGGCATGCCCGGCAGGTCTGAGGGAAACACATCGGGAAAGTCTCGCACAATGGGAACAGAATCAATACTGGGAGTCCGGGCCTCGACTTCCCGCACAAATGCTAAATAAGAGAGACATCCCTTCCCAACCATTCGTTGGGCCTCGAGGAAAGATATTACCCTGCTAGGTACATACTCAGTCGTGCCTCGCCACTCGATCCTCTGAATGCCCGGCATAGCCAAAGTGATTGTCTTAGCATGACAGTCCGGAATAGCATGACATGGAGATAGCCAGTCCATGCCCAATATAACATCAAAATCAATCATGCTGAGAAGCAACAGGTCTACTCGGGTCTCCGGACCTCCAATAGTGACCAAACAGGACCGGTATACGTGGTCCACAACAATAGTATCCCCTACCGGGGTAGATACATGCACCGGCAGCTCAAGACTCCCTCGGGTCGTGCCCAAATGAGGAGCAAAATATGTAGACACATAAGAATAAGTAGAACCGGGATCAAACAATACTGAGGCATCTCTGTGGCAGACTGAAATAATACCTGTAATGACATCATCAGAAGCATGATATTATTTTCTCCAAAATCCAAGACTAGGGCTAAATCCTCCATAATTACCCCAAATTCCTCCATTTTCATGATATAATTGCATGATATTATCAATACTAATCATAATATGAGTTCATAGTTGATTACCCGATGATTTCCCTTGATTTCCTCCTCAAAATCGCCCAAAATCGTCCTTAAGCCGAGACCCCCGAATGTTAAAATGTTTCTGAAATTTTCTAACTTCTGATACACTTACTTACAGCGATTTTCGCTTCTGCGGAACATTTTCCGCTTCTACGCTCCCGTATCCGCGACCAAAGGGTCGCTTCTGCGGTTCCAGGCCTAGCCGGCCATTTCCGCTTCTGCGATATACGGACCGCCTCTGCGCGTCCGCTTCTGCGAAGACTCGACCGCTCCTGCGGAAATTTCCGCTTCTGCGGCTAGGCGTCCGCTTCTGCGGACTCGCCTAAGCGGTTGGCCTTCCGCTTCTGCGATATTTCCCCCATAGCCCTTGGCCGCTTCTGCGGCTCAACACCCGCTTCAGCGGTGCCGCACCTGCGGGCTCCTTTCCGCTTCCGCGATCACATGCGCTTCTGCGCTCCAATATCCGCTTCTGCGGACTCGCTCCTGCGACCACATTTCCGCAGGAGCGAAAATGACAGAACCGGAACTCTCAACCTGAAATTTCCATGATTTTTCTCCCGTTTAACCATCCGAAAGCACCCCGAGGCCCCCGGGACCTCATCCAAACATACCAACACATCTTAATACCTTATTCGAACTTGCTCCAATCCTCAAAACACGCCTAACAACATCAAAACTCATAATTCGCATCGAATTCAAGCCTAAATTCCTTAAAACATTCCAAATTACACATTCGATCAAAAACCCGACCAAACGACGTCCGAATGACCTGAAATTTTGCAGGCACATCCAAAATCACCTAACGAAGCTACTGCAACTGTCGGAACTCCATTCCGGACCCCGGATCTAAATCTCACCTATCGTCCGGATTTCGCCAAAATTCAACCTTAGCCAATTCAAGCCTATTTCTACACCGGGCCTCCAAATTCAATTCCGATCGCTCCCCTAAGTCACAAATCACCTTCCGGAACTAACCGAATCATCGAATCCGATTCCGAGCCCTCTAGCTAAATAGTCAACTCCGGGTTGACTTTTCTTATTCAAGTTTCCTTCACAAAGGCTATATGCCTCATTCCCAATTTAATTCACTCCTAACTCCCCCGATAGACTCTAACGCTTATATAAAAGCATGAATTATGTAATTACAACACAACGGGGTGGTAATTCCCGTGACGACGGGCCGGGTCGTCACAATGTGTCCTAGCAGAGTGGTGTCTCTCCTTATGGCACATCGAATGGATGAGAAGGGGTGTGATGAATATCTAGCCTTTATGAGAGACATCAGTGTTGATACTTCTATTGTTGAGTAAGTTCTCATAGTAAGCGATTATCCAGATATGTTTTCAGTGGATATTATGGGCATGTCGCCCGATAGGGATATCGATTTTGATATTGATTTATTGTCGGGCACTCAACCCATTTCTATTCCATCATATCGTATGGCCCTAGCAGAGTTGAAGGAGTTAAAGGAGCATTTGCAAGAGTTGCTTGATAAGGGTTTCATTCAACCTAGTTTATCACCTTAGGGTGATCCGGTTTTGTTTGAAAATAAGAATGATGGGTTTATGCGCATGTGTATGATTATCGATAGTTGAACAAGATTACAGTGATGAACAGTTATCTATTGCCACGCATTGATGGTCTATTTGACCAGCTATAGGGTGCCAGAATGTTCTTAAAGATTGGATTTACGGTCAGGCTATCATCGCCTATCATCAGTTGAAGATTCGGGAGCCAGATATCCCGAAGACTGTCTTCAAGACTTGCTATGGTCATTACCAGTTCTTTGTGATGCCATTTAGGCTGATGATGAGTGGTGATTTTACCATTTATTCTAATTTCTTTTCTTTAGTTTGTGTGTCCTTTAATTATAAAATGAAGTAATTTATGGTGTGCATTGATAGATTTTTAAGTAAATGATGCCATGTAGATATTTGAATTCAACTGAAGCGGAATTGAGCAAAAAAGAGATAAAAATTGCAAATTCCTTCAGTTTTTCCGCATCTGCACATTACTGCTCTCTTCTGCAAGTTTGCTTATGCGAGTGGATGTCTGCATATATGAAAATGGGCTACCAGGAACTTTGGGACCGCATCTATGGTCAATTATCTGCGCATGTGGAGCTCCCTCTGCACCATTAGGTCCGCATCTATGGAGAAGGAAATTCTACATAGGTTTCGCACCTCTGACTGGAAGTCCACTTTTGCGGAGCTGCACATGCGAGGATTTTTTTGCAGGTGCAATCAACGGGCTTCAGCTCTAGCTAATTTAGCAAATAACAATTTCTCATTTCCAAACCTACAAATACACGACCTAGCCTATTTGAAACATATCTTTTGCTTATTTTTCAGTCCTTAGACTATAGAACACAAGTTTTGAAAGATAGGGTTCTTGCTATAGGTGTCTAACGAGCCAGTTTGACCAGGAATCGGACCGGCCCAGACCGGTTAAAATCGGAACCGGACCGACCCGGTTCATAAGGGGCCAGGTGGGCTAAGTTTAGGGGATAATGGGGTTTGTTCCATTTAAATTTTTATACTGGTTAATCGAACCAAATTAACCCAGTCCAGATGAACAATAGACGATATCGGTTTAACCGGCCCGGCCTGGACCATACCGGCCAGACCATAAATATACCCTAATATACCATGAATATACCATTAATATACCATAAATATACTATGAATATACCATGAATATACCGTTAATATACCATAAATATACTATGAATATACCATGAATATACCAATTATTGTATACTAATTAACATAGTTTAAAATTGTTGGAATTTAACATATAGTGTATATATTTAGGGTATAAAACTATAAATATTAAAATCATAGAATATGATGGTAATGTATTTTTTTTAAAATATGTTATATATATAGGTTATTTTAAGATTTTAAGAAAATTTGTGTTATTTTAAATTATTAGACGTATTTATGCTTAGTGTTTTAGTTTGTTAGATTATTTGAAGTATTATTAATTTATTATGCATGAAAATTTAGTTTTTCTATTTTCTTGTTAATTTACTTTTTAAATGCAAACTTTAATTTTGTAATTTTAAAATAAATGTAGCACTTGCAATTTACAAGTACAATTTTTCTCCATCTTTCTCGTATTTTTATATTAATACAAAGTACTGATATAACTTACAATAGTTATACAAAATATTTTAAAAAAAATTTAAAAAGTACTAAACCCGGCCTGGTCCCCTCAAACCGTAACCCTTACAGTTTAATTTTTACCTAAATGAACCCGAACCCGTTAAACCCGTTAAGAACTAACTTGGAAGCGGCCCGGACCATAATCCGTACAGGTCGAAAATACACAGGCCTAGACCGGCCCGACCCACCCGATTAACACCTAAGTTCTTGCACACACACTTGGTCTTGAAGATATGAAGCTTTTGATTAAAAATTTCTTAGCCATTTATGTTTATTTATTTATTTTATTGCTTTATATTGTATATCTAAGTGTGTAATATTTATTCCAATACTTGAATCTTATTTATGAGAATATTCATATTTAAAGTGTGGATAAAATTTCTTGTTATGCTTATGTATTGAACGATTTTTAGTTATATTGAAGTGAGTTATTGTTTCTTTTATTGTTCTTGTTCTATAATCCAAAGGGATTACAGCCCATATCACTTGGCTTAATAGCCCAGCAAAAAATGGCCTACATTTGAAGCTCTTACCCTATATAGCCCATGTTGTATATAACTTGAAAACAAATTCAGCCTTTAGCCCACTATTAAAGACATACTTTTAGGGTTTTTATTAATTTCTTCTTTCTTCAATCCCTTCTCTCTCTCACCGCCTCTCACTTCTTTCTCTCTAACTCACATAGATCTCTCCTCTTCTCTTACCATAGCCCCCGTTATTCCCTCTCCGTTACTCCCCACGCGATTCTTCCATTAATGACTCGAAGAAAGCTCGAAGAAAGACTCCGTCGTCCATGGTGGCAAGCAGAAGAACGAAGAAGATTTTTGAAAGAAACATGAAAATACACATAGATCTGACAATAAATAACAATCAAACTTGATTTGCACCAATAAACAACCACTAATTTTGGAGGATTTTGAAGTTTAAAGTTCTGGTAATTTTGGAAGATTCTGAAGTTTGAAGTTTGAAGTTCTGGAAAATTATAACTATTGTGAGCACGTGATTTTTGCCTTACTCGAGAAGTACTCCCAGAAAATTCAAAATAAAAAATAGTTTCGTGTTGGGCATGATTTGTGTGATTTTGTGTTAATTTTATCTTTTGTGTGCACGTTTATTTATTTAAATTAAAAAATACAAAAATATATGCTAGGCTTTGCATTTTCAGTGTTTGATATCGAAGTCATGTGATTTACATTTTTGGGTGATATGTAATTGTGTGCGTTAGTTGTAGTAAGAACAGCGGTGTTATAGGTTGATATATATACATATGCGTGTATATATATATATATATGTATATATACATATATATATATATATATATATACACATATGCACATAATACCTCATGAAGATCCGAGCTGGGCCAAATTTAGTCTAAAAGCCAGGCCCAAATGAATTGCCTCTGATCTGGCCCAAATATCCGTCCAGCTTCAGCCTATGTAACGCCTGATCTGGACCGTTGGATTTTATTATCCAACGGCCCAGATTAATCCTTTAATTCTAATATACATCCAGCCTATGATTTAACCAAACGACGCCGTTTGGTTTAAGTGAGAAGATCCTGATCGTTGATCAAGTTTGATCCAACGATCAGGATTTAACTACTCAAAACGTATATAAACCCATTTCCATACCCCGCCCCCCCAAGCCAGACCCCCCTCTCCCTTCGTCTCCCAAAGGTCCTTAGAGACCAGGCGTAACGCCGCCGTCCGCCACCTTGCGCCGCCTGCCGGAAATCGCCTCACGGCGGTTCCGGTAGGCCAATCACCACCAAACCAACGCCAAAACCTTCCCCTTACCTCCCCCATCACGATCCCAGCTTCCATTAACCTCGAATCATGCCGGAGCTCCTCGAATCTTCATTTGAAGATTCGAGTCAAACTCGAACCTATGCCAAATTACCCCAAATTCACACCACAGTCTCCCCACACCTCCCTCGTACCCCCGCCGGCATTGGTTTGCTTCGAATCTAACCAGAAATACAAAAGCCCCAAATCCGAGCCCAAGAACCCTAGAATTCCAAGATTAGGGATTTGGTCCGAGTTTAAGAATTTGGAGTCAATAGGCTCTAATTGGAGTGTTTTTCGTTCGAAAAACACTTCAATTAAAGCATGTTCACTCCAAAAATGCAACCTCAAGTCCGTGGAAGCCTGAGTTCGTTCGAGTTCGGATTGCCTTCATTAGGTATTTCAATCTTCCTCTGTTTTTAGTGGTTTGTGTGTTCTTTGTTAATTTCAATTGTTTTAACTTTCTTCCTGGCCGTCCTTAGTTGTCATTTCTTCTCCAAGACCTTTTGTTTTGGTCAATTGTTTCTGTATCGCTTAGTTAAATGTGTTAGTTATAGGATACGAACTCGCGTCGATTAGCGTCGTCAAATAGTTAACTTAGCATATGTCCGGCATTGGCCGAGATTCTTTGAAGTCACTGTTTTAACAGTTTGAATTGGTTGTCATTGCTATGTGTTGTAATTGATTAGAGGTCGTCTTCTAATTGCATAGTTGAGTTATTTGAATTACCACAGTAATTAGCATTCTTGGTTTGAATGGGACTATTTGATTGGTTTGAAGCTGAAGTTGTGATTCAAATTAAGCTAATTAGTGAATTAGGGTTCAGCACTTAGAGCATTTGGTGCCCTGCACATGAGGATAGTCAGTGGAATCCACTGTCACAGCAGAGCAGCCCACCATTGCCCTGCAATTACCAATTTTTAATTATGAACACCCCATACTTAGACATAGTTTAGTGGGTTGGACAGAAGGGGGATGGGCAAGGGACTGTTTCTGCAAAATCTGGATGTCCTAGGTTTGTTTTTGGTTATAAATAGGAGACATTGATAGAGATTCAGGGACACACATTATAGAGACAGACTTGAGAGCATCCTGGAGAAGCAAAAACAGTAAACCTGGAGAGAAAAAAATAGATATAAAGATACAGAGAAACTGTTTCATTAAGTCCGGGGTCATTGTTTTGTGAGTTTTGATGCAGTGGCTGAGCTATTAGGCTTTCGTGTGTTGTGGTTGTGTATTGCTGTTGGTGGCAGTGTTCATTTGGTTGGTTGTTGGTCGTTTGTGTTGCTGCTCTTGTTCATTTGTTGCTGCCTGGCTGTGTGTTGTTACTGCTTGGTTCAAAACCTTGCTGTTAGTCCTTATTGTTATTGTTGTGGGTTTCAATTGAGGCTGTTGGTCAGCAGTGTTGTTGCCTTGGTCGTTTGGTTGCTGCTTGGCTTGGTTGTTGCTGTTGTTTCATTATTTGGTTGCTGGCTGGTCTATAGTTGCTGCCTGGGTTGATTATTGTTGCTGGTTTTGAGTGTATGCTGCTGTGTTGATGTTCATTTGCTACTGTTGGATGTTTTTGTTGCTGTTTGGTCAGTAGTGTTGTCACTCTTGGTCGTTTTGTATTGCTGGCTGGTTGTTTGATACTGTTGGGTTGATTTGGTGTTGTTGGTTCATTATTTTGCTGGCTGTTGGTCTATTTGGTTGCTGGTCTATTGGTTATTGGTTTACTGTTGCTGTTACTGTTCCTGCTACTGTTACTGCATTGCCATTGCTCACTCTTCCTTGTTCTTCCGCATTCCAGGTACACACCTCTGTTATTGTAGTTCCTTGGTTCGAAAGAATGAAGTTTGAAGCTTATGCATGAAGTCTATTGAAACATGTAGTCGCCTAAAGTTCTTATGTTTAAGTACATTCTGTTACTCTCCAATCAAGCTCGTACTGTTAGTTTTGGTTATGGAAAAGTGTAGCTAGGCCAAAATACACTATCGTTAGATAAGCATGTAAACTTGAATTAGTCTGTTGTGTCTCTAATCAATCTTCTCTGCTCGTGTGTGTAATCTCCAAATCTGTTAACGTTAGACCTTACGCTAAAAGCAAGATTAGCTAGGGAGTTGTTACTCAACGGAATGACGTAATTAGATTAAAAGAGTCGGGGGTGCATTTCATGTGACCCGACCCCAATTTCGGGCAAGAATGAATAAAGCATGTCGTGAACCACAGGCGCATTTCATGCGATGTGGTTCGTAGTAAGTTTTAAGTAATTTGGAATCAACTCTTAAGTAAGATACAGTGAGATGTAGTTCGCTTTAGATTTGAATCAAAGGTATGCCTCGCCCAATAGTTACACTAATCACATAGCCGTCATAAATGTACATATAAATACTTAGGATTCGAGATGCGTCGTTTCTTAACGAATATCACGCCTTTCTCAACAATGTAAATAAGTAGTCGATCCGGGCATATATTTTAGTGTTACCTTTTTAAATACGGGTGTGCATTTCATGTGACCCGAATCCAAACCCCGAAATGTTGAATAAGAATATGTTGAGGATCCGGGTGCATTTCATGTGACGTGATTCGAAAGCATATTTTTAAGCAACTTTCTCTTTCGTAAATCACAACCAATAATAAAAGCGGTAAAAGGGTGTTGACTTGCACTAAGTACATAATTGTAAAAAGCAGATAGATAAGCCAAACACGACAGTTGAGCGACCGTGCTAGAACCATGGAATTCGGGAATGCCTAATACCTTCTCCCGGGTTAATAGAATCCCTTATCCGGATTTCTGGTTCGCGGACTGTTAAATAGAGTCATTCTTTTCCTCGATTCGGGATTTAACCGGTGACTTGGGACACCATAAAATCTCCCAAGTGGCGACTCTGAAGTAATTAAAATAAATCCCATCTCGATTGTCCTTTAATTGGAAAAACTCTTTGCATCCTTGCGGGTGCGTAAAAAAGAGGTGTGACAGCTCTGGCGACTCTGCTGGGGACTTCTTTAGAATTCGAGCTCAGAATAACTGTTGTATTTGGCATATTTTATTATCTGATTTTTTTTATGTTGGCATCAATGTGCAAAATGTCGTTTTTACCGCTTTGATATTGTGTGAACTGTACATATAAATTGTGCCGGAACCAATCTCCTCTCCGAGTCTTCTAAATCATGAAGAAGGGTGCACTTCGTGTGACTTCTTTTCTGTATAGTGTCTAATTCCCATTTTTAGAACGAGGTTTGGATAAGTTGCAAAACCGGTGAAGCTTCTGTATTCCCGGGTTGTTGCCTCCTCCTCGGCTCGAGCTGTCCGCTCGGGTAAGCCAAGTCTAGAACAGATAAACCCAGGTTTTGAACCTAGAATAACAAAGCTTCATGCCGGATCCCTAGTAGGAAACGTTTATTTGCATCATGTCGCATTTTGGCTTAGGGGACTCAACACAGGGGTTGGGTCCGTCTAGGACAGGTGACCTGAAATGAACAGACTATCCTGCTGCATCCTATTTTGTCTTGCGCATTTATCTGTTATAGACTTGCATGCTGACCGGCTTTTAGAGATTAAAAAAAAAAAAAAAAAAAAAAAAAAAAATAAAAGAAAAAAGAAAAAAAATGTGTTTCGTTCTTAAGATAGAAATAGCTTATTTGTTTTCCTTTAGTAAAATGAATAAATAAATGATGTCGTTTGCTTCGTCAAAACCGAACTACGGGGGTTTGATTCTCATCGGATGTGAGATACGTAGGCAACCTCCATCGGGTCCAACTTCACCTTTTGAAAAAATGGCCGAAAAATCAAAAATTAACTTTTGTACTAAATAAGTCGGTGACGCTGTTTTTAAAAATAGCCGAACGTTCCCGAAAGGGACGCCGGAAGGCTAATTTCGTATAAACGGCCACCTTTGGGTCAATTTTGATTTCGATCGATTTACCCCACAGCCTTAAAAGCCTTCGTCCCCGAGACGTTGAAAGGCCGTGATTGAAAACTGATTTTTTATTTAGCAAAACAAAGTTGTTTTCTTATTTAAATCACCTTAATAAATGTGCAGGATGAGCACGAATCAGAATAAATCATTTTCAATCTTTAGTGAGGTCCCTCAGCAACTCCGTATATGGTGGAACGATTTGGAAGACAGTAGCAAAAAGGTCATAGGGAGAATTTTGGGAGGTTTGGTTGATCTGTTGAATATCGAGCCAAGGGAGGACATCATCAAGGCACTGGTATCTTTCTGGGATCCGACCCGCAATGTGTTCCGTTTTGTTGACTTTGAATTGACGCCCACATTAGAGGAAATTGCGGGCTATGCAGGACTTAATGGGAAATTAAGAGGGCAATACCTGCTCTCACCAAGACCGGTATCTCCACATGGGTTTCTGGATTTACTGAGCATTAGTCGAAAGGTGAAAAATGATGATCTGTTGAAAGGGTATTGCGATCTTCAATTCTTATATCAACGGTACGGCACTCCTCGGGGTTTTGAAGAGTCCAACCTTGGACTGACTCACGCAGGGAATAGAACCAAGTGGGAGGCCAGACGAATCCTAGCATTCCTAACGACATTCTTGGGGGTTGTGATTTGTCCGCGTGAAGATAAGAAAATAGAGATAAGTCTGGTAGGAATAGCCGATGTTGCAATCAAAAAGGCTACCAGCACTGTGGTCCCTTTGGTTTTGTCCGAAATCTATCGAGCTTTGACCGTATGCCGAGAAGGGGGCAATTTCTTCCAAGGTTGCAATCTGTTACTTCAACTATGGATGCAAGAACACCTCCATCACCGAACACAATACATGAACCATGGGTTGACCGGAAAAAACTGTATCAGGGGTTTCGAAGAACGGATGATGGGTGTTGTATTCCCCGAAGGCGTCGAGGCATGGCTTGCACGACTGAGCTCAATAGAAGCCGATCAGATTGAATGGGCATTCGGGTGGTTACCCGATACTGAAGTAATATATATGGCAGCCGAGGAGTGTTATATCCTTCTGATGGGGATCCGCGGTGTTCAACCATATGTCCCTCACCGTGTATTACGTCAACTAGGGAGGTTTCAGGTTATTCCTACCGATCAAGACCTAAGGAAGTACGCCATCGAGTTGAGCCCGGGAGTTGTCTTCCCCGAAGAGAAGGTTAGAAGGCTGTGGCACGAATGTCGGTTCCTTGAGCCTAAAACCATGGTCCGGGAACTACCTAAGGGAGAGGTGGACCCAAAGTACAACGTGTGGTTCGGGAAAAGATTTCAGATTCGTCGGAAATGTTCTAAAAGAGCCCATGTCCAACAGTTCACGGAAGATTCACGGGAACAATGGGATTGGTTAGCAAGGGAGGAAGGGTACAGGACGAAGATTGGCAGGATAGAACAGCAGGTCCGGGACCTCCAATTTGAGAAGAACATGCAAGCTGCCACCGACGAGGGAGACAAAAAGAAGTTGGCACAAGAAAATGACTTCTTGAGAGCTCAAATCCAGCAAATGAAAAGAGATGCTGACAGACAGTCGAGGAGTCGGGCCGACGAAAAATTGATAAGGGGTTTGAGAAGCCAAGTCACCGACGTCCAAAGAGAATTGGACGAGTCAAAAGCCCAAATAACGAGGATCCGTGCTAGCTGGAAAAAGGAGGCACATCAACATGCACTTCACCTAAAGCGGGTGGAAGAAGATTACACCGATATCATCACTAACCTGAGGGAAGCAAATGTTGTCCTTAGGGAGCGGGTTTTCAAGCAAGCCCAAGATGCCGGAGCAGACCTCGACCGCTGCCACAATTTGATGGCCCGACTGCAAGGACAAGTGGATAGGCTCCTAGATCAAGTCACCAACAATGCTCGAAGATTGGGAGCGAAAAACCAGCAAATAGAGCGGCTACTCGGAGAAAGGGACATGATCAAGGATAGAATTGGAGAAATCGGGCACTATGTCACCATGAAGTGCCTAGCTTGTGAACGAATGCCTCGCGCCGACCTTTTCACTTCAATTATGGGTTATGTTCATCGGATCATGGAAGAGTTGAGGGAAGTGCACAAGGACCTCACACCGAGGCCTGCGGCAAGGCCGAATGATGCCTCGCAGGCCCCCAGGAGTTTTAGGGCATTGGATTTTTGATTGAAAATGTATTTCGAAATGTTGAGTCAAGCTAGTTGGCATTTTTATCTTTACTTTCCCAAGTCAAGCATTTTTCTTTTGTTTTGCTGATTTTGTAAGACGTGTTTTGTAACTACACGATTTTATTTGATATAAAAGTTACTGAATTTTGCCACAATCTTGTTACCAGAACTACGCTCGGTCTGATTCACGCGGGGTCGTGATACGTAGGCAATCCACATAAGATTCGACCACCACTAAAAAGAAAGAAAAAGAATCCAAAGGTTAAATAACAATAAGGCTTGCAAAGATAGTCGAAAAGAAAGAAAAAAAAAAAAAAAAAAAAAAGAAAAAGGAAAAGAAAAGAAAAAGAAAAAGAAAAAGGCCGGGATGACGCATGTTAAAGAGTACACGTAGAAAGGGTTATTTGGTTAGGTGCATTGCATCCAACGTGCTATAACATATCTGTCAAACTCGGTGAACTAACAAGTTTGTTGCGTATTCCAGAAAGTTTAGCAGTTGGTTTGACAGAATATCCTGGCCAGCCATCACTACCGTACTAGATCCAAAGGACCGGTTACAGTAAGCATGTCGAGTTCTGGCAAGAGTCTTGAGGAAGAAAAGTCCGAGCTACAAATCATGAAGGAAGAAGTAGACCGGTTAAAACAACAGATAACAGAGATGCACTTGGCCTGGGCCAGGGAACAATCTTCACCAAACCGCCCTACTCTCGCCTCAGCTCCGGAACATCCGCCCATCGATCCTTCAACAAGCGCCCCGAGCTATCCATACTTTCAGGGGGAAAATCCATATGCCACCCACATTCCACCAGCCAAACCAAATCCTCCTCCAGTCACCCCCGTTTTTGTGGCACCTCCACCTGCTCCTCTGCAAAGGCCGGCCAGCGAGCCATATGTTCGGATCCATGACAACTCTTACTATCCTCCAGAGCCTACTTTCAGGGCTCCTGAACCACAATCACATACACCTCACTGGGATAATCCGGCAGAACCGGAAAAACACTTCCAAAGTTCGGAGCACGAGGAAGTTGCCAGAAAAGTTAAAAGCCTGGAGCAGTCCTTCAGGAACATGCACGGTTTAGGCAACCAGGTCAGCGTCGCCTATAAGGATCTGTGTCCATTTCCGGACGTCCAGTTGCCAGCAGGATTTAAAATGCCCAAATTCGACCTATACGAGGGGCATGGTGACCCGGTGGCCCACCTGCGGGGGTTTTGCAGTAAAATGAGAGGGGCCGGAGGACGGGACGAGCTTCTGATAGCCTACTTCGGCCAGAGTCTGGGAGGATCGGCGCTGGAGTGGTACACTAGACAGGATCCCGGTAGATGGTTTACGTGGGATGATTTGGCTCAAGCTTTTATCGGCCAGTTCCAGTACAATCTTGAGATAATCCCCGACCGCCTATCATTGCTAAAATTAGAGAAGAAGCTTGCTGAAAGCTTCAGGGAATTTGGTTTCCGATGGAGGGAACAGGCGGCCAGGGTAGATCCACCGATGAGAGAAAGCGAGATGGTGGACTACTTCTTACAGACATTAGAGCCCACCTACTTCGGACATCTGGTAACGTCCGTAGGCAAATCATTCACTGAGGTGATAAAAATGGGGGGTATGGTCGAGGAGGGTTTGAAGGCCAACAAGATCATGAGTTACTCAGCACTGAAAGCCACCACTCAGGCTATCCAAAGCGGTACTGGAGGAGTACTGGGGAAGAAGAGGAGAGAGGAAGTTGCGGCCGTCGAGTCCGGGGCATGGTTCAGAAATAGAGGCCCCGCACCACAATATAGCCCACCCCAACCTCACCACCAAAATTACTCTCACAACCCATATAGCCACCCACAACATTACTATCCCGCACTTGATCCCCATTTTACTGTCCACCATGCACAGTCCTATTCCGCACCTCCCGCTCATGCACCGTGGCGTGCGCCAAACCCCCAGAACAATCATCCACCCCCAAGAGCTTACAGAAACCCCTCGGGCGCGAGTTTCCGTCCGAACCAGGCATTCGGGGGCGACAGGGCGCCGAGGCCAAAGACTTTCACTCCCTTAGGAGAGTCTTACACCAGTCTGTTCCACCGGTTGAAGCAAGTAGGATTGCTCAATCCGGTTGAAGCTAAGCTGCCAAACCCTCTTCCGAAGAACCTGGACCATTCAGTGAATTGCGCCTACTGCTCGGGATGTCCGGGACATGATACGGAAAAGTGTTGGAGGCTGAAGACGGCCATCCAGGAGCTCATTGACACCCGCAGGATCGAGGTCCAGGCTCCAACAGAGCCCAACATCAACCAAAACCCGCTCCCAGCTCACCATGAGACCAATATGATCGAGTTGGTACGGGCGGAGGAAGGAAAGGAGAAAGCCTCTCAGACTGTAATGATGATTAAGTCTAGCGGGGCAGGAACGAGAAAAGGGCCAAGCTGTGATGAGTCGCCCAGTTGCAAGAAAGACATACCAGGAGAGTCGGAAGCAAGAAAGGAAAGTGTGAACGAAGTACCGGTGAAGCCGGCCAAGATAGTTGTACCAGGGGCAGCAATCAAGCCCATCTTGACAGTAGCGGGCGTTCGAATGGATCCTTTCATCATCCAACCGGCAACACAGTTGCCAGTAACTGATAGCCGGGCTATCCCATGGAATTATGCTCGGATTACAACGACCTACAGAGGAAAGGAGGTGAAAGAGGAAGTTTGTGAAGCCCGAGGGTTGACCCGCTCGGGGAGATGTTTTGCCCCTGCGGAATTGAGGAAGACCACTCCGGCAGTATTGAAAAAGCCGGTCACCGATGAAGAAGCGGAAGAATTCTTGAAAAAGATGAAGCTGCACGACTACTCCGTCTTAGAGCAGTTGAAGAAGACTCCGGCGCAAATATCATTGCTATCCTTGCTGATACATTCGGAAGAACATCGGCAAGCATTGATGAAAGTCCCGAATGAGGCACATGTACCGGATAAAATCTCAGTGAGCCATTTGGAGAAGATCACCAATCGGATCTTCGAAGCAAATCGGATCACCTTCACCGATGACGAGTTGCCTGAGGAAGGCACCGAGCATAACAGGGCTTTATATCTTACGGTGAAGTGTGAAGAGGCGGTGGTTACCAAAGTCTTGGTCGATAATGGGTCCAGTGCTAACATTTGTCCTCTCTCTACACTGGGCAAATTAAAAGTAGACATCGGCAGGGTACGCGAGAACAGGGTATGTGTTCGAGGGTTTGACGGAGGAGGTAAAGCGTCGGTTGGTGACATAGTGCTAGTCTTGACAATTGGGCCAGTGGAGTTCACCATGGAATTCCAAGTGCTGGACATGGTGGTGTCATATAACCTCCTAATAGGGCGACCATGGATTCATGCCGCAAGAGCAGTTCCATCCAGCTTACACCAGCTCGTCAAATTTGAATGGGACCAGCAGGAGATCGTCGTCCATGGAGAGAACGATCCACAATCGGGCACCATCATTCCCTTCGTTGAAACAGAAGAAGATGTCGGGCCGTGGGTATATCAGGTCTGCGATGTGGTGTCCGCCCACCGAGTTCCGGAAGGGGAATGTATTCCCGGCGACAGAACAATTACCGCGGATGTCATGGTGGCGCATGAAATGTTGCGACATGGTTTCGTACCCGGTAAAGGGCTAGGTGCATCTCTGCAAGGAATTATACAACCGGTATCAGTGGTCGAGAACTTGGGAACCTTCGGCTTGGGATTCCAGCCAACCTCAGAGGACATCCGGCGAGCAAAGAAGAGTAAGCAGAAAACATGGGTGCTCCCAAAGCCTGTTCCACGCCTTTCCCAATCTTTTGTCAGGTCCGGAGCAAGAGGACATCCAGCGCCAAAGATTCCCGGTCCTACGATCAGGCCAGATGAAGAGTTCTTCAGGAAGTTCGAGGACCTATTCACGGATGTATGTATGCTCGAGGACGGTGAAGGATCTAGTCACGCCGAGATACAATTTGTGGGACCAAAGGCAAAACTGAATAACTGGAAGGCTACTCCTCTCCCTGTCCGGAAGGAGTCTTGGTAGTTTGTCTTGGATTGTTTTTCTTTCGAAGTTTTGTATTGGGGGTTTGTCCCCGGAGTAAAATCCCGTTTGTTTTGTTCATTTTTGATTTAAGTTTGCAGTTTGTTTTCCCTTTGTACAATTCCCATCAATGAAATTTGGGTTCCTTCGTGTCTAATTTTGTTTATCTTTTCTTCTTTTTACTTTTCTGAACAGCCTTCTTGCAACTGATCTTAATGATATGGCGCACTTAAAGATTAATCAACCCAGTCTAGAAAGTCAATCGGGTTCGGAAATAATAACACATGAAATAAGAAGTGACGAGAGTGAGTCAGAGTACGGCGATGATGAAGCCGTAGAAGAAATCGGTGAAGAATTAAGTCACTTCGAGGAAAAACCCAAACCGAATTTAAATGATACCGAGGCCGTTAATCTAGGGAATGCGGATGACGTCAAAGAAACCCGGATAAGTGTCCATATTGAACCCAATCTGAGAGCAGAATTGATCAAAACACTCATGGAGTTTAAAGATATTTTCGCATGGTCGTACGACGACATGCCAGGACTCAGCACTGATCTAGTGGTTCATAGATTACCCACCGATCCGGCATATCCTCCCGTCAAGCAAAAGCTGCGGAAATTCAAGACGGAGATGAGTGTGAAGATTAAGGAGGAGGTAACCAAGCAGTTGCAGGCGAAAGTCATTCGTGTCACTCGATACCCTGAATGGTTGGCCAACGTAGTACCGGTGCCAAAGAAAGACGGAAAGATCAGGGTATGCGTGGACTATCGCAATCTCAACAAGGCAAGTCCTAAGGATAATTTCCCACTTCCCAATATCCATATCCTGATTGATAATTGCGCCGGACGCGAAATTGGATCCTTTGTGGACTGTTATGCGGGATATCATCAGATTTTGATGGATGAAGAGGACGCAGAAAAGACGGCTTTTATCACACCGTGGGGGACTTATTGCTACCGAGTGATGCCGTTCGGTTTGAAGAATGCAGGGGCAACCTATATGAGGGCGATGACTACGGTATTCCATGACATGATACACAAGGAAATTGAAGTGTACGTGGATGATGTGATCGTGAAATCCAGACGTCAAGAGGACCATGTCGCTGACCTCAGGAAGTTCTTTCAAAGACTCCGAAGGTACGACATCAAGCTTAATCCGGCCAAATGTGCATTCGGAGTTCCATCGGGAAAGCTGCTAGGATTCATCGTCAGCCGACGGGGCATTGAGTTGGACCCCTCCAAAATCAAGTCCATTCAGGAATTGCCCCCGCCGAAGAATAAAACAGAAGTAATGAGTCCGTTGGGAAGGTTGAATTACATCAGTAGGTTTATTGCCCAGCTTACGGCAACCTGTGAACCCATATTCCGCCTATTGAAGAAAGACGCTGCGATAGAATGGACGGCAGAATGTCAGGAAGCGTTTGACCGGATCAAAGGGTATCTGTCAAATCCACCCGTACTAGTTCCGCCTGAGCCAGGTAGACCCCTGATTCTTTATCTGACGGTCTTGGAGAATTCGTTTGGCTGCGTACTGGGGCAGCATGATCTTACCGGCAGGAAGGAACGGGCCATTTACTACCTCAGTAAGAAGTTCACAGTCCACGAGGTCAAGTACACTCATCTGGAAAAGACATGTTGCGCCCTAACTTGGGTAGCCCAAAAGCTGAAACACTACTTGTCTTCTTACACCACTTACCTCATTTCGCGTTTGGATCCGTTGAAGTATATTTTCCAGAAACCTATGCCTACGGGGAGGTTAGCAAAATGGCAAATATTACTTACGGAGTTCGACATCATATACGTGACAAGGACGGCTATGAAAGCTCAAGCCCTGGCCGATCACTTAGCTGAAAATCCCGTTGATGACGAATACGAACCTTTGAGGACGTATTTTCCAGATGAGGAAGTATTGCAGATTGAGGGGTTAGAACTAACCAAGGATCCAGGGTGGAAGCTCTTCTTCGATGGAGCGGCAAACGCAAAAGGAGTCGGAGTAGGAGCCGTGCTCATATCTGAAACAGGACATCATTATCCTGTTACTGCTCAACTGCGTTTTCACTGTACCAATAACATGGCCGAGTACGAGGCATGTATCTTGGGGTTGCGATTAGCGGTGGACATGGATGTACGGGACGTCTTGGTCTTGGGGGACTCGGACCTTCTAGTACATCAGATTCAGGGAGAATGGGAAACCAGAGATTTAAAGCTTATCCCATATCGTCGGTGCTTGCATGATCTGACCAAGCGCTTTCGATCAGTAGAATTCAGACACATCCCAAGGATGCATAATGAGGTTGCCGATGCTCTAGCTACTTTAGCGTCGATGCTACATCACCCGGATAAAGTCCGTGTCGATCCATTACATATCCAGATCCGGGATCAACATGCTTATTGTAATGTGATAGAGGAAGAGGTGGATGGTGAGCCGTGGTTTCATGATGTCAAGGAATACCTCAGGTTAGGAGTATACCCAGAACAAGCAACTGGAGATCAAAAGCGAGCTATTCGGCGGTTGGCAAACGGATTTTTCCTTAGTGGAGGGGTGCTGTATAAAAGAACCCCAGATTTGGGATTGTTGAGATGTATAGATGCAGGTCAAGCCACAACAGTGATGACGGATATACACTCGGGAGTTTGCGGACCACACATGAGCGGATACGTATTGGCAAAGAAGATTCTTCGAGCAGGATACTATTGGCTCACTATGGAGCGAGATTGTATAAGTTTCGTGCGAAGATGCCATCAGTGTCAGATACACGGAGATTTGATTCATTCTCCGCCGACCGAATTGCATACAATGTCCGCACCATGGCCGTTTGTCGCATGGGGTATGGATGTTATTGGACCTATTGAGCCTGCCGCTTCCAACGGTCATAGGTTCATTCTGGTAACGATTGATTATTTTACCAAGTGGGTGGAGGCCAAAACATTCAAATCGGTGACCAAGAAGGCGGTAGTGGACTTCGTACACTCCCACATCATTTGTAGGTTTGGAATTCCAAAGATGATCATTACAGATAACGGTGCAAATCTTAACAGTGGATTGATGAAAGAGGTATGTCAACAGTTCAAGATTACACACCGAAATTCCACACCGTATCGCCCAAAAGCAAACGGTGCGGTCGAGGCAGCAAACAAGAACATAAAGAAGATATTGAGGAAGATGATAGAAGGGTCTAGGCAGTGGCATGAAAAGTTACCATTTGCGCTGTTGGGTTATCGCACTACCGTCCGGACTTCGGTAGGTGCAACTCCTTACCTGTTGGTATACGGGACTGAAGCAGTAATACCCGCAGAAGTTGAGATTCCATCCCTCCGAATCGTCGCTGAAGCCGAGATTGATGACGACGAGTGGGTCAAAACCCGATTAGAGCAATTGAGCTTGATTGATGAAAAGAGATTGACAGCAGTATGTCACGGCCAATTGTATCAAAAGAGAATGGCGAGAGCATATAACAAGAAGGTACGTCCCAGGAGATTTGAAGTGGGACAGCATGTGCTGAAGAGAGTTCTACCACACCAGGCCGAGGCGAAAGGCAAGTTCGCTCCAAATTGGCGGGGACCTTTTGTGGTGACTAGAGTATTATCCAACGGCGCTCTATGTTTGACTGATGTCGAGGGAAGATGCACCGATATGGCTATCAATTCTGATGCAGTTAAGAGATATTATGTGTAATTCTTTAATGCATTTGTCAACGCTTGGTTTCGTTTGTGTGTATTTGGCATTTTTCGGAGAATGAAATGACAGAGGCAATTTTTCTACTACCCAAACACTTTAACCTTTGTTTCCCCATTTGAGCCTTAATTGTTCTTTCATATACCCTCTTTCGGAATCATCAAGGAAGATGTGTAACAGAATAGAAAAGAAACAAAGAAGTAATACAAGAAAAAGTGAACTACGTTCGACCCTGATTCCTCAAGAAGGATACGTAGGCGCCACACGGCTCGGTCATAATAAAATAAAAATCAAAAATCCCCCAAGCAACAAAACCGGGGCAGAAGTCATTGTTTCGTTGGAAAGATAGTGTGGACTCCGAAAGTTGTAATAAGCTAACCGTTGAGGCTAAACCCCTTTCTTCAGCCTCACGCGCAGAAACCATATCAAGAACCAGAAAGACCTCTCGATCGGTATTTGAGAAGTGCCAAGTCATGTGAATGAAAGCCAAGAGTGACATCCCGACCCTCGATTGAATTCAGGATGCACAAGCCGAAAGGGGATAACGCTCTAGAGAGAATCTCAGGGGTGATACCCCGCCGCAGGGAAAGAAAGCATAAATGAGAGAGTCTTAACGGTGAAAACCCTCGCGGGCACCTTAAGGCGAAGGAAGTTGAGAGAAGTAAAACGAGAGAGTCTTACGGTGAAAACCTTCACGGGCACCGTGAGGCGACGGGAGATAGAGAGAAATGAGAGAATCTCATTAGTGAAAACCCTTTGAAGGGCACTGTGAGGTGGCAGGATGAGATGGTTACAAGATGTCTGCATGAGACGAGGTTGAGACATCCGTTTACCTCTAGCAGGACGCGGTATCAGAAAGTGGTTGACATGAATAGACTGGGTAGTTTAATCTCAAAGGCGCGGCATAACATTGGATCAGGCACACATTCAGATAAGTTTTCCTATTTTTGAGTTCAGAAAAGTTTTTTTCTTCTTTTGTCATTTGCGGTCAGTATTCTTTTCTTTTCTTTCATTTTCGAAAATTGATTTTTCAAAGCTTACTACCAAGTCTCCCAAAGCAGTATATTGAAAGTGGATAGGCATGGAACAAGGCAATGAGACAAAAGTCGTTACGGTAGTGAGATTGGGATGACAGGCTGAGTGGAAGGTTCGCAAGAATTATGGAACATGAGGGACACATGTGGCATGTCCGAAAGATGGTTTCACGCAGCAGATCACCGGCTAAAAAGAGTCGGACCAAACCAAAGGTTGGAATAAAAGGAAAAGATGAGAGGTCGTTCGTGGAAAAAGCATCTTCCCAAGCAAGCGTCAACGTCGTCCTCAAAGTTCGAGAGAGGCCAAGCAGCTGAAAGAGAATGGCCTCAACAAGAGTGGCACGGCCACTCGCGGCGTTTTGAAACTAACAATTTTTCTTTGATTTAAAGCAGGAAAAGAGGGTCCGACGGCAGAAAAGCATACCGTCCAGAAGTTTATCACACTGGGGCAGAAAATTTTCTCCGGTTGCGAAAATTTTCTGGAAAGCAAGACTCAGAGGATAAGTGTAGAAAGCAACACAAGATGGGGTGATCTTTGAGCCTGGTATCATCCCCAGCAGTTATTGGAAAAAGAAAAAATGGCTTCGAGATTTCCCCAGCAGTATTACATCCTATAATTTGATCAAGGAAACAAAAGCGTGAGTCCCAAAAGAGGTAGGGGAAGAAGGAAGAGAATGAGGGGCGAAGGAAACAAAGAATACTTCCTCAGCAGCATCACCCCCCCAGCGGGCGAGTAAACAGTTCCAAAATATCCCCAGCAGCCAGAAGAAAAGTAACACGACCTAAGGGAAAGCAATTCCAAGACAGGATAATTCGGAAGAGAAGGTGGTCCGAGAGGTAATGCGGGAACAAGGATAGGGTACAAGAGGCAAAGGAAGGTAATCAAGATAGGATGAAATCAGTTGAAGTAGTAGTTGAAGTCAGGGAGCCCGCCTGGAGAATGGAGTGGCGATTTGATTTTGAAGTTGTAGTTGAAGTCGGGAAGCCCGCCTGGAGAATGGAGTGGCGATTTAATTTTGAAGTTGTAGTTGAAGTCAGGAAGCCCGCCTGGAGAATGGAGTGGCGATTTAATTTTGAAGTTGTAGTTGAAGTCGGGAAGCCCGCCTGGAGAATGGAGTGGCGATTTAATTTTGAAGTTGTAGTTGAAGTCGGGAAGCCCGCCTGGAGAATGGAGTGGCGATTTAATTTTGAAGTAGTAGTTGAAGTCGGGGAGCCCGCCCGGAGAATGGAGTGGCGATTTAATTTTGGAAGTTGTAGTTGAAGTCGGGGAGCCCGCCCTGGAGAATGGAGTGGCGATTTAATTTTGGAAGTTGTAGTTGAAGTCGGGGAGCCCGCCTCTGGAGAATGGAGTGGCGATTTAATTTTGAAGTTGTAGTTGAAGTCGGGAAGCCCGCCCGGAGAATGGAGTGGCGATTTAATTTTGAAGTTGTAGTTGAAGTCGGGAAGCCCGCCCGGAGAATGGAGTGGCGATTTAATTTTGAAGTTGTAGTTGAAGTCGGGAAGCCCGCCTGGAGAATGGAGTGGCGATTTAATTTTGAGGTAGTAGCTGAAGTCGGGGAGCCCGCCCGGAGAATGGAGTGGCGATTTAATTTTGGAAGTTGTAGTTGAAGTCGGGGAGCCCGCCCTGGAGAATGGAGTGGCGATTTAATTTTGGAAGTTGTAGTTGAAGTCGGGGAGCCCGCCTGGAGAATGGAGTGGCGATTTAATTTTGGAAGTTGTAGTTGAAGTCGGGGAGCCCGCCCGGAGAATGGAGTGGCGATTTAATTTTGAAGTAGTAATTGAAGTCAGGGAGCCCGCCCGGAGAATGGAGCGGCGATTTAATTTTGAAGTAGTAGTTGAAGTCAGGAAGCCCGCCTGGAGAATGGAGTGGCGATCCGTGTTAATTCGGTGGAGGAAAGCGGTAGAATGTAACAGGAATCTCCAGCATGAATCCAAGTTCGTAAGAAGAGACGAAGCATCAGAAGGAACGCCAAGTCAGACAAGATGGCAAGGAGCGCGACAAGATCAAGTTAAAAAGGATAGATAAGAACTTGTAGTACTGTAACTTAGTCTAGCTTCTTGTTTTTGTTGCTTAGTGCGGTGTAACAAGGAAATCAGCTAAGCAGTGGTAACAGCAGTAACAGCAGTAACAGCAACAGTCATGGTAGTCCCAGCTACCAGAACTTCCCGAACTACATTGACCTGATTCCCTTTTAGCCAGGGATATGTAGGAGACCTTTGAAGCAAGGTTCGGTCAAAACTTTTCCAAAATGCTTCATACGGAGTGTTTGGATAGGCAAAAATCGCTTATATCCACTCATTTATCTTTGCACGAAAACTCTGCGTGTTTACGCGCAAAGAGGGGCAGCATTGTGAGCACGTGATTTTTGCCTTACTCGAGAAGTACTCCCAGAAAATTCAAAATAAAAAATAGTTTCGTGTTGGGCATGATTTGTGTGATTTTGTGTTAATTTTATCTTTTGTGTGCACGTTTATTTATTTAAATTAAAAAATACAAAAATATATGCTAGGCTTTGCATTTTCAGTGTTTGATATCGAAGTCATGTGATTTACATTTTTGGGTGATATGTAATTGTGTGCGTTAGTTGTAGTAAGAACAGCGGTGTTATAGGTTGATATATATACATATGCGTGTATATATATATATATATGTATATATACATATATATATATATATATATATATATACACATATGCACATAATACCTCATGAAGATCCGAGCTGGGCCAAATTTAGTCTAAAAGCCAGGCCCAAATGAATTGCCTCTGATCTGGCCCAAATATCCGTCCAGCTTCAGCCTATGTAACGCCTGATCTGGACCGTTGGATTTTATTATCCAACGGCCCAGATTAATCCTTTAATTCTAATATACATCCAGCCTATGATTTAACCAAACGACGCCGTTTGGTTTAAGTGAGAAGATCCTGATCGTTGATCAAGTTTGATCCAACGATCAGGATTTAACTACTCAAAACGTATATAAACCCATTTCCATACCCCGCCCCCCCCAAGCCAGACCCCCCCTCTCCCTTCGTCTCCCAAAGGTCCTTAGAGACCAGGCGTAACGCCGCCGTCCGCCACCATTGCGCCGCCTGCCGGAAATCGCCTCACGGCGGTTCCGGTAGGCCAATCACCACCAAACCAACGCCAAAACCTTCCCCTTACCTCCCCCATCACGATCCCAGCTTCCATTAACCTCGAATCATGCCGGAGCTCCTCGAATCTTCAATTGAAGATTCGAGTCAAACTCGAACCTATGCCAAATTACCCCAAATTCACACCACAGTCTCCCCACACCTCCCTCGTACCCCCGCCGGCATTGGTTTGCTTCGAATCTAACCAGAAATACAAAAGCCCCAAATCCGAGCCCAAGAACCCTAGAATTCCAAGATTAGGGATTTGGTCCGAGTTTAAGAATTTGGAGTCAATAGGCTCTAATTGGAGTGTTTTTCGTTCGAAAAACACTTCAATTAAAGCATGTTCACTCCAAAAAATGCAACCTCAAGTCCGTGGAAGCTTGAGTTCGTTCGAGTTCGGATTGCCTTCATTAGGTATTTCAATCTTCCTCTGTTTTTAGTGGTTTGTGTGTTCTTTGTTAAGTTCAATTGGTTTAATTTTCTTCTTGGCCGTCCTTAGTTGTCATTTCTTCTCCAAGACCTTTTGTTTTGGTCAATTGTTTCTGTATCGCTTAGTTAAATGTGTTAGTTATAGGATACGAACTCGCGTCGATTAGCGTCGTCAAATAGTTAACTTAGCATATGTCCGGCATTGGCCGAGATTCTTTGAAGTCACTGTTTTAACAGTTTGAATTGGTTGTCATTGCTATGTGTTGTAATTGATTAGAGGTCGTCTTCTAATTGCATAGTTGAGTTATTTGAATTACCACAGTAATTAGCATTCTTGGTTTGAATGGGACTATTTGATTGGTTTGAAACTGAAGTTGTGATTCAAATTAAGCTAATTAGTGAATTAGGGTTCAACACTTAGAGCATTTGGTGCCCTGCACATGAGGATAGTCAGTGGAATCCACTGTCACAGCAGAGCAGCCCACCATTGCCCTGCAATTACCAATTTTTAATTATGAACACCCCATACTTAGACATAGTTTAGTGGGTTGGACAGAAGGGGGATGGGCAAGGGACTGTTTCTGCAAAATCTGGATGTCCTAGGTTTGTTTTTGGTTATAAATAGGAGACATTGATAGAGATTCAGGGACACACATTATAGAGACAGACTTGAGAGCATCCTGGAGAAGCAAAAACAGTAAACCTGGAGAGAAAAAAAATAGATATAAAGATACAGAGAAACTGTTTCATTAAGTCCGGGGTCACTGTTTTGTGAGTTTTGATGCAGTGGCTGAGCTATTAGGCTTTCGTGTGTTGTGGTTGTGTATTGCTGTTGGTGGTAGTGTTCATTTGGTTGGTTGTTGGTCGTTTGTGTTGCTGCTCTTGTTCATTTGTTGCTGCCTGGCTGTGTGTTGTTACTGCTTGGTTCAAAACCTTGCTGTTAGTCCTTATTGTTATTGCTGTGGGTTTCAATTGAGGCTGTTGGTCAGCAGTGTTGTTGCCTTGGTCGTTTGGTTGCTGCTTGGCTTGGTTGTTGCTGTTGTTTCATTATTTGGTTGCTGGCTGGTCTATAGTTGCTGCCTGGGTTGATTATTGTTGCTGGTTTTGAGTGTATGCTGTTGTGTTGATGTTCATTTGCTACTGTTGGATGTTTTTGTTGCTGTTTGGTCAGTAGTGTTGTCACTCTGGGTCGTTTTGTATTGCTGGCTGGTTGTTTGATACTGTTGGGTTGACTTGGTGCTGTTGGTTCATTATTTTGCTGGCTGTTGGTCTATTTGGTTGCTTGGTCTATTGGTTATTGGTTTACTGTTGCTGTTACTGTTCCTGCTACTGTTACTGCATTGCCATTGCTCACTCTTCCTTGTTCTTCCGCATTCCAGGTACACACCTCTGTTATTGTAGTTCCTTGGTTCGAAAGAATGAAGTTTGAAGCTTATGCATGAAGTCTATTGAAACATGTAGTCGCCTAAAGTTCTTATGTTTAAGTACATTCTGTTACTCTCCAATCAAGCTCGTACTGTTAGTTTTGGTTATGGAAAAGTGTAGCTAGGCCAAAATACACTATCGTTAGATAAGCATGTAAACTTGAATTAGTCTGTTGTGTCTCTAATCAATCTTCTCTGCTCGTGTGTGTAATCTCCAAATCTGTTAACGTTAGACCTTACGCTAAAAGCAAGATTAGCTAGGGAGTTGTTACTCAACGGAATGACGTAATTAGATTAAAAGAGTCGGGGGTGCATTTCATGTGACCCGACCCCAATTTCGGGCAAGAATGAATAAAGCATGTCGTGAACCACAGGCGCATTTCATGCGATGTGGTTCGTAGTAAGTTTTAAGTAATTTGGAATCAACTCTTAAGTAAGATACAGTGAGATGTAGTTCGCTTTAGATTTGAATCAAAGGTATGCCTCGCCCAATAGTTACACTAATCACATAGCCGTCATAAATGTACATATAAATACTTAGGATTCGAGATGCGTCGTTTCTTAACGAATATCACGCCTTTCTCAACAATGTAAATAAGTAGTCGATCCGGGCATATATTTTAGTGTTACCTTTTTAAATACGGGTGTGCATTTCATGTGACCCGAATCCAAACCCCGAAATGTTGAATAAGAATATGTTGAGGATCCGGGTGCATTTCATGTGACGTGATTCGAAAGCATATTTTTAAGCAACTTTCTCTTTCGTAAATCACAACCAATAATAAAAGCGGTAAAAGGGTGTTGACTTGCACTAAGTACATAATTGTAAAAAGCAGATAGATAAGCCAAACACGACAGTTGAGCGACCGTGCTAGAACCATGGAATTCGGGAATGCCTAATACCTTCTCCCGGGTTAATAGAATCCCTTATCCGGATTTCTGGTTCGCGGACCGTTAAATAGAGTCATTCTTTTCCTCGATTCGGGATTTAACCGGTGACTTGGGACACCATAAAATCTCCCAAGTGGCGACTCTGAAGTAATTAAAATAAATCCCATCTCGATTGTCCTTTAATTGGAAAAACTCTTTGAAGTTTGAAGTTCTGGAAAATCATAACTATGTAGCAGGTTGTATCGACACTGTATAATAGTGTATAATTGTATATATGGATATACGGACACCTCTTATACACTATTATACATGTTTATACAAGTTATACAATATTGTATAATTGTATATAAATATGTATATTTATGTATTATATTGTATAAATATATATATTTTCAGTTTATATGGATGTATATATTGTTAGCGTGTAAGAGGGCTCTACAGAAGTTTGACACTTCCTTCTCTTCTTCTTTTTCGTGTATGTGCTATATGAAATAGATTTGTACGCGTTGGAGGAATTCTACAATTCATTTACCAATTTTTTATTTTTCTTTTATCCTGTTGGATTGCTTTAGCTATTGCACATAAAGGTGTTTGAATTTTTACCTTCAGATAATTTTTGTTATTCAGGATATGATTTTTGAGTTGCGTTGTTGCTTATTTGCATTTTTTTATCAGATGCTTAATAATCAAAGGAAATCAAGAGAATGAAAATAACTTGTTGTATAAAGATGGAGCAATAACAGTAGTTGATTATGTGAAATAAGTTATTTTTTCGGAAATTAGTCTATTATTTTTGGGCTATAGATTTGCAATGTGATATATAGGCTATTATGTTGCAAGTCAGGTTTGTGAGTTGTACTTATATGAAATTATCACTTTTTTTATTTATATATAAAACAATGTGTTAGGAGGTTTAACACGATGAAAGAAATAAAGTTTGATTACTACTACATAGTACCTATTATCAATGTTGAGCTTGAGCAAGGAGCTCAACATTGATATCACATTTGGTCTAAAGTAGAAATTGAATATAAGACGTAATTCTACAAAAAAAACGTCCACATTTGCAATCTTGGCCCAATTATACCGATGTTTGCATTTTCCACTGTATTTGCATAAATAACCTCCTTCCATTAAGAAATCTGTCCTTGTCACGACCCGGATTTTCCTCCAACATCGGGATCGTGATGATGCCTACTCGTGGTAGCTAGGCAAGCCACTTTATTCACACCATCCTATTTTTAGCAATACTTCATATTCAATTAAACAACCAAACCAAAATTCTTAATTAAACAAGTGCGGAAGACTTTAAAAAAAAAAAATAGAAATAAGTAGTTTCAAGGTAACTGATACTGAAATCCTCTACCCAAGACGTGGAGTCACCAACTCACGAACTATTACTGAATGCTACACATAAAAGTTTGAAAGAAATATAACATAATCTGTTTGTCTCGGAACAAGGAGACTACAGCTAATGACATAAATAAAAGGAAGAGACGCCGGGACTGCGGACGCCTGCAAGCTACCTCGGTCTCAAATATGATCAACTTCCACGCGAAAGATCTACTGCTGCTGCTCCTGATCGAAACCTGGACCTGTGCTAAAACGCACAGAAGTGCAGTATCAGCACAACCAACCCCATGTGCTGGTAAGTGCCTGGCCTATCCCGGCGAAGTAGTGACAAGCCTAGGACCAGACACCCACATAAACTTGGGCAGTTCTATATATATATGTATACCACAAAATAACGAGAAATAACCAAGTAATAACGAAATAAGGAATATCTCAAAAGAACTTAACAATTAACAACAGTTAATAAGTCCACAAGGAAAAACAAAGTATAATGGATAAACAAGTAATATCAAGTCAAGGAATGGCAAGTAGTTGCACGGCATCACCCTTCGTGCTTTTACTCTCATCCTCACCAAATAAGCAAATAAAGTGCACGGCATCACCCTTTGTGTTTTTACTCTCATCCTCACATCCATGGTACGGCATGATCCTTCATACATGGTTCAATAACAAGGCACGACATGATCCTTCGTGCATAATCAATAAAACATGGCACGACATTAACCCTTCGTGCATAATCAATAACAAGGCACGACATTAACCTTCGTGCATAAATAATAAATTAAGGCACGACATCACCCTTCGTGCATTATCACTCTTCCTCACCTAAATTACAGTCACAGTTAAGGGCAGAGAAAGAAAACAGTAAATCATGAACCATCCCTGCAAGGGACACAATAATCATTTCAACAAAGTCTCGGCAAGGGTAATCAATAGCAATTCTACAACCCGCAAGGGTTCAACAATTTATCTTCAAATATGTCTCACAACAAGTATTAATGACGAATCACGGTCATGCTAGACGCCAGTGTATGGATGCTCATCACCACAGCCCATACCCCGCACTCGATCACATAGCATATAGCACATAATCCTATTCCCTCAAGCTAGGATTGAACAAACACTTACCTCGAATGTTTACGAACAATTCAATCCGTGGCAATGCCCTTTCCTTTCAAATTTGGCTCCAATCCAATCGTATCTATACACAATTGATTTAATATCATCAATACTACTCAACAAATTAATTCATAAGGCCAATTACAACTTTTACAACATTCTGCCCGGAATAGTGAATATCGACCCCGGGCCCACATGGTCGGAACTCGGGGTTTGGACCAAAATCCGGATACCCATCCCCCCACGAGTTCAAGTATATGATTTGTTTCAAAATCGAACCTCAATTCGAGGTCCAATTACCCAATTCATGAAAACCCTATATTCTACCAAAAACAAGAAATTCTACCATGAAAACATTTGATTTCTATTGAAAAACATGTTTAATGTTGTTAGGAATTGAAAGAATTAAGTAAAAAGTGACTTACAATTGCTTTGAAGAAGAGGGAGTTCGTGAAAAATCGCCAATGGATGTTTTTGGGTTGTGAAATGTGAAAAATGAAGCTGGAAATCGTGATTTACAGGTCTCTGTGTTTGCATTTGCGAACATGGGTTCGCAATTGCAAACCCCGACCAATTTCTGGAGTTTGAAAAATAAGCTAAGGATGGGAAGTTCGCATTTGCGAAGCCAAGGCAATTGCTGGGATGTTCGCATTTGCGAACGTTTGTTCGCATTTGCGAACATGGCTGAATCACTGGGGTTGTCGCAATTGCGACCATAAGTTCGCATTTGCGAACTTGGGTTGATCACTGTCAACTTCGCAATTGCAAAGTATTATTCGCATTTGCGAACCTATGTCCTGCCCACTTCACATTTGCGAAGTATGGTCCGCATTTGCGAACCAGGGCCAGCCTGGGACCTCTCGCAATTGCGAGAAAATCTTCGCAATTGCGAAGACAACAGCTGGGTGAAAAACCAGCAGTGCAAAAATTCAGAATTTGAACCAACGGCCTACCAAATCTTTGCCCGAGCCCCCGGGCTCCAAACCAAACATGTACACAACATCAAAAACACATTACGAACTTGTTCGTGCGATCACATCGCCAATATTACATCGTTTCATCAAATCAAGCCTCAAGTTCATGATTTTCATAGTTTTGGTTTTCAAAACTTTCAAACTTGGAACTCGAGGTCCAAAACATATCAAACGACATCCAAATGTCATCAAACTTTGCAGAAAGCACATATATAATATTTAAGATTTGTACCGGGCGTCGGAACCAAAATACGAGCCCGATAGCAAGGTCAATTAATTCATTTTCCTTTAACAATTACATCAAAAATAATTTCACAGAAAATTCATAACTTGGGCTCTAGGCCTCAGTATTAGACTCCGGACGCATGTCCAAGTCCCATATTTTCCTACGGACCTTCCGGGACCATCCGTTCTCGGGTCCGAGTCCGTTTACCAGAAATGTTGACCGAAATCAACCATATCAATATTAATATCATTTTTCTCCAAATTTCTCACATAATTCATATTTTCTATCACAAAAATTTTCCGGCTACATGCCCGGATCATGCACGTAAATCGAGGCAACATAGAATGAGGTTTTCAAGGCCTCAGAAGCTCAAAATGATTAATAAAATAAGTGATGACCCTTTGGGTCGTCACATTCTCCACCTCTAAAACAATCGTTCGTCCTCGAATGGACAAAAGAAAGAAGTACCTAAGTCATGGAATAGATGAGGATATCGGCTCCGCATATCAGACTCGGACTCCCAGGTCGATGCCTCAGGAGGCTGACCTCTCCACTGAACACGCACGGAAGGATAACTCTTCGACCTCAGCTGTCGAACCTGCCGGTCTAGAATAGCCACCGGCTCCTCCTCGTAAGATAGATCATTGTCCAATTGGACAGTACTGAAGTCTAACACATGTGTGGGATTGCCGTGGTATCTCCGGAGCATAAATACATGAAAAACTGGATGCACGGCTCATAAGCTAGGCGGCAAAGTTAGTCTGTAAGCCACCCCTCCCACTCGGTCTAGAATCTCAAATGGACCAATATACCTAGGGCTGAGCTTGCCCTTCTTCCCGAACCTCATCACGCCCTTCATAGGCGACACTCGGAGCAATACTCGCCCACAAACCATAAAATCTACATCTCGAACCTTACGATCCGCATAAGTCTTCTGCCTGGACTGAGCTGAACGCAATCTCTCCTGAATAGTCTTGACCTTATCCAAGGCCTTCTGAACTAAATCTGTACCCAACAACCGAGCCTCTCCCGGCTCAAACCATCCGACTGGAGATTGACATCGCCTACCATACAACGCCTCATACGGGGCCATCTGGATGCTGGACTGGTAGCTGTTGTTGTAGGCGAACTCTGCTAATGGCAGAAACTGGTCCCACGAGCCTCCGAAATCAATAACACGGGCTCGAAGCATGTCCTCTAGAATCTGAATAGTCCTCTCGGACTGGCCATCCGTCTGAGGATGAAATGTTGTACTCAACTGAACCCGGGTGCCTAACTCCTGCTGAACCGCTCTCCAGAACCGCGAGGTAAACTGCGTACCCCGATCAGAGATAATAGATACTGGCACCCCATGAAGACGAACAATCTCCCTAATGTAAATCTCCGCTAACCTCTCCGACGAGTAGGAGACGGATATTGGAATAAAGTGTGCTGACTTGGTCAGCCTTTCAACAATGACCCAAATTGCATCAAATTTCCTCTAAGTCAAAGGAAGTCCAGTAACGAAGTCCATAGTGATCCGCTCCCATTTCCACTCGGGAATCTCAATCCTCTGGAATACACCACCAGGCCTCTGGTGCTCATATTTCACCTGCTGACAATTTAGACACCGAGCGACATACGCAATGATATCTTTCTTCATTCTACGCCACCAATAGTACTACCGCAAGTCCTGGTACATCTTCGCGGCGCCCGGGTGAATAGAATACCGCGAACTGTGGGCCTCCGCTAGGATCAACTCTTGAATCCCTTCGACATTGGCCACACAAACTCGACCCTGCAATCTCAATACCCCATCATCATCTAGATTTACCTGTGTGGCACCTTCCCGCTGTACTGTATCTCTCAAAATCACGCAAATGAGGATCATCAAATTGCCTCTCACGGATACGCTCCACTAGAGAAGAACTAGCGACCGTGTAGGCTAACACCCCGCTAGGCTCAGAAATGTCTAATCTCACGAACCGGTTGGCTAAGGCCTGGACATCTAGAGCAAATGGTCTCTGACTGACCGAAATGAATGCAAGACTACCCATTCTGGCGGACTTTCTACTCAATGCATCGGCCACCACATTGGCCTTACCTGGGTGATATAAGATAGTAACATCATAGTCTTTTAGCAACTCTAATCATCTCCGTTGTCGTAGATTCAACTCCTTTTGCTTGAACAAGTACTGTAGGCTTTTGTGATCAGTGTATACCTCACACGTCACCCCAGATAGATAATGCCTCCAGATATTCAAGGCATGCACCACTGCTGCTAACTCAAGATCATGTACTAAATAATTCTTCTCATGTATTTTTAGCTGCCTCGAAGCATAAGCGATAACCTTACCATCCTGCATCAATACCGATCCAAGCCCTGTACGAGATGCGTCACAATAAACTGTATAAGGCCCTGCACCCGTAGGTAGTATCAACACCGGCGCGGTGGTTAAGGCTGTCTTGAGCTTCTGAAAGCTCGCCTCACACTCCTCTGACCACTGGAACTGGACACCCTTCTGGGTCAACCTGGTCATCGGGGCGGCAATAGAAGAAAACCCCTCTACAAATCAACGGTAGTAACCTGCTAATCCCAAGAAACTTCGGATCTCATTCACTGAAACTGGTCGAGGCCAATTCTGGACTGCCTCAATCTTCTTTGGGTCCACTTGAATACCTTCCACCGATACGATATGACCCAAAAATACCATTGAACTCAACCAGGACCCACATTTTGAAAATTTGGCATATAGTCGATTATCCTTCAGAGTCTGAAGAACCACTCTGAGGTGCTGCTCGTGCTCCTCCTGGCCACAGAGTATACCAGGATGTCATCTATAAAGACTATCACGAACAGATCTAAGTAAGGCCCGAATACCCGATTCATCAATTCCATGAATGCTGCTGGGGCATTAGTCAACCCGAAGGACATGACCAAGAACTCATAGTGTCCATATCTCGTGCGAAAGGCAGTCTTAGGAATGTCAGCCGCCCTGATCTTCAGCTGATGGTAGCCCGACCTCAAGTCTACCTTTGAGAATACCCTCGCTCCCTGGAGCTGGTCAAACAAATCATCAATCCTCGGCAGTGGATACTTATTCTTTATTGTCACTTTGTTCAATTGCCGGTAATCAATACACATCCGCATCGAGCCATCTTTCTTCATTAAAACAATACAGGTGCTCCCTAGGGGGAAACATTGGGCCTGATAAAGCCCTTCTTAAGAAGGTCTTGCAACTGATCTTTTAACTCTTTTAACTCCGGCGGGGCCATACGATAGAGTGGAATAGAGATGGGTTGAGTGCCCAGTGCCAGATCAATACAGAAATCAATATCCCTATCTGGTGGCATGCCCGGCAGGTCTGAAGGGAAAACCTCAGGAAACTCCCGTACAATAGGGACTGACTTAATGGAAGGAACCTCTGCACTGGAATCACGAACATAAGCCATATAAGCTAGATACCCGTTCTCGACCATGCGTCGAGCCTTAACATAGGAAATAACAGTGCGAATGGAGTGGCTTGAGGTACCTTTCCACTCTAGTCGGGGTGATTCTGGCAAGGCCAAGGTCACGGTCTTAGCATGACAATCTAGAATAGCATGGTATGGGGACAACCAGTCCATCCCCAATATGACATCAAAATCCACCATGTCCAAAAGCAACAGATCAACACGGGTCTCAAGACCCCCAAAGATAACTATGCACGAACGATGCACCCGGTCGACTACAATGGAGTCGCCCACTAGTGTAGACACATAAACTGGAATATCCAGAGCACAGCTAGGTATGGCCAAATACGGTGCAAAGTAGGAAGATACATATGAATATGTAGATCCAGGGTCAAATAATACTGAAGCACCTCTGCCACACACAAGAATGGTACCTGTAATCACGGCATCTGATGCCTCTACCTCTAGTCTGGCTGGTAAAGCATAGAATCGGGGATCTGCACCACCCCTCTGAGCTACATCTCTAGGACGGCCATCAGCTGGCTGACCTCTACCTCTAGCTGGATTGTCTCCACCTCTACGGTCTCGACCTCCACCTCTATAATCTCTTCCCCCGCCTCTGGCTGGCTGGGCAGGCTGAGGGTCAGCTGGGGCTTGAATCATAGGATGAGGGCCCCGCTGCTGAGAGTCGCTCGTTGCTCGAGGGTAGTACCTAACAAAATGACCCGGGTCACCACAACCGTAGCAACTTTTTGACTGATAGGGTTGCTGGCCCTGACGACCTGAATGGCCTCCACGAACACTCTAGAGAGGCTGAGCATTAATAGGAGGCTGATCTGAATGCTGCCCACGAAACCCACGATCACCTGGTCCACCCTGTGAAGCCTGAAGGGCAGAATGGAAAGGCCTGGAAGACTGGCCCCTATCGAAAGATTCCCTGCCACCAGAAGAAGAACCACTAAACCTCCCTGAATGACGAGCCCTCTTGTCTGAAGAATAACCACCTCCCCGAGCAAGAGCCATCTCAACTCTACGTGCTCCATTAGCTGCCTCCTGAAATGATATATCACTCCCCACTCCCATAGCCATCTGAAGTCTAATTGGCGGATTAAGCCCATCTATGAACCTGCGGACCCTCTCTCGCTCTGTGGGAAGTATCACCGCTGCATGACGTGCCAAATTAACGAATCTCGTCTCATACTGAGTGACAGTCATAGTGCCCTGCTAGAGGCGCTCAAACTGCCTCCGAAGTGCATCCCGCTGAGTACTAGAGAGAAACTTCTCCAGAAAAAACTCTGCAAACTGATCCCATGATAAAGCTGGGGACCCTGCTAGTCGAGTCAAACAATAATCCCTCTACCAAGTCTTGGCGGATCCTGAAAGCCTGAATGTATAGAAGTCAACTCCATTGGACTCCACGATCCCCATAGTGTTGAGAATCTCATGGCAACTGAATAAGAAATCCTGAGGATCCTCTGATATGGCACCGCTGAAAGTAGTGGTAAACAGTTTGGAGAACCGATCAAGTCTCCACAAAGAATCCGAAGTCACGGTCGCCCCATCCCCGGCCTGAGCTGTGGTACCTGACTGAGTGGCCACAGTTGGCTGAACCGCTGGTACCTAAGGCTGAGGAGCTACTGGCTCCGGAGTACGTGAAATAGGAGTCTGGGCCCCTCCTCCAGCCTGAGAAGCGGCTGGTGCAGTTGGTAATAAGCCTGCTCTGGCAATGCTGTGCATAAAACCTGCTATCCTAACTAGAGCCTCCCGAAGATCCGGGGTAAATAAAGCCTTTCCTGGGACCTGAGCTGGGCCCACTGGAGCTGCTGGGACTGGAACCTCCTCGCCAGTCTCAATATGAGGCTCCACCTCTGGAATGGCTACCGGGGGCTGAGCTCTGCCCCTACCACGGCCTCCGATATGGCCTCGGCCCCTGCCCCTCACGAGAGCTGCCTGGGGTTCAGGCTGCTGGTCAGCGGACGAAGAAGCGTGTGTCCTCACCATCTGCGAAAGGACATAGTAGAAGTTCAATCAGTATTTGAGGAACAAGTCGCACGACAAGAAAGAACAAATGAGAGACTCTTTCCTAACTCAATAGACTCTGGAGGACAAGTACGGACGTCTCCGTACCTACCTCTCAAACTCTACTAAGCTTGTTCGTGAGTGGTGAGACCTATGTAACCTAGAGCTCTGATACCAACTTGTCACGACCTGGATTTTCCCCCAACATCGGGATCGTGATGGCGCCTACTCGTGGTAGCTAGGCAAGCCACTTTATTCACACCATCCTGTTTTTAGCAATACTTCATATTCAATTAAACAACCAAACCAAAATTCTTAATTAAACAAGTGCGGAAGACTTTTTAAAAAAAAATAGAAATAAGTAGTTTCAAGGTAACTGATACTGAAATCCTCTACCCAAGACGTGGAGTCACCAATTCACGAACTACTACTGAATGCTACACATAAAAGTTTGAAAGAAATATAACATAATCTATTTGTCTCGGAACAAGGAGACTACAGTTAATGACATAAATAAAAGGAAGAGATGCCGGGCCTGCGGACGCCTGCAAGCTACCTCGGTCTCAAATATGATCAACTTCCACGCGAAAGATCTATTGCTTCTGCTCCTGATCGAAACCTGGACCTGTGCAAAAACGCACAGAAGTGCAGTATCAGCACAACCGACACCATGTGCTGGTAAGTGTCTGGCCTATCCCGGCGAAGTAGTGACAAGCCTAGGACCAGACACCCACACAAACCTGTGCAGTTCTATATATATATGTATACGACAAAATAACGAGAAATAACCAAGTAATAACGAAATAAGAAATATCTCAAAAGAACTTAACAATTAACAACAGTTAATAAGTCCACAAGGAAAAACAAAGTATAATGGAAAAACAAGTAATATGAAGTCAAGGAATGGCAAGTAGTTGCACGGCATCACCCTTCGTGCTTTTACTCTCATCCTCACCAAATAAGCAAATAAAGTGTATGGCATCACCCTTCGTGCTTTTACTCTCATCCTCACATCCATGGTACGGCATGATCCTTCGTATATGGTTATATAACAAGGCACGACATGATCCTTCATGCATAATCAATAAAACATGGCACGGCATTAACCTTCGTGCATAATCAATAACAAGGCACGACATTAACCTTCGTGCATAAACAATAAATCAAGGCACGGCATCACCCTTCATGCATTATCACTCTTCCTCACCCAAATAACAATCACAGTTAAGGGCAGAGAAAGAAAATAGTAAATCATGAACCATCCCTGCAAGGGACCCAATAATCATTTCAACAAAGTCCCGGCAAGGGCAATCAATAGCAATTCTACAACCCGCAAGGGTTCAACAATTTATCTTCAAATATGTCTCACAACAAGTATTAATGACGACTCACGGTCATGCTAGATGCCAGTGTATGGATGCTCGTCACCACAACCCATACCCCGCACTCGATCACATAGCACATAGCACATAATCCTATTCCCTCAAGCTAGGATAGAACAAACACTTACCTCGAATGTTTACGAATAATTCAATCTGTGGCAATGCCCTTTCCTTTCAAATTTGGCTCCAATCCAATCGTATCTATACACAATTGATTTAATATCATCAATACTACTCAACAAACTAAATCGTAAGGCCAATTACAACTTTTACAACATTCTATCCGGAAAAGTGAATATCGACCCCGGGCGCACATGGTCGGAACTCGGGGTTCGGGCCAAAATCCGGTTACCCACCCCCCATGAGTTCAAGTATATGATTTGTTTCAAAATCGGACCTCAATTCGAGGTCCAATTACCCAATTCATGAAAACCCTATATTCTACCAAAAACAAGAAATTCTACCATGAAAACCTTTGATTTCTATTGAAAAACATGTTTAATGTTGTTAGGAATTGAAAGAATTAAGTAAAAAGTGACTTACAATTGCTTTAAAGAAGAGGGAGTTCGTGAAAAATCGCCAATGGATGTTTTTGGGTTGTGAAATGTCAAAAATGAAGCTGGAAATCGTGATTTACTGGTCTCTGTGTTCGCATTTGCGAACATGGGTTCGCAATTGCGAACCCCGACCAATTTCTGGAGTTTGAAAATAAGCTAAGGATGGGAAGTTCGCATTTGCGAACTTTTGATCGCATTTGCGAAGCCCAGGCAATTGCTGGGATGTTCGCATTTGCGAACATGGCTGGATCACTGGGGTTGTCGCAATTGCGACCATAAGTTCGCATTTGCGAACTTGGGTTGATCACTGTCAACTTCGCAATTGCGAAGTGTTGTTTGCATTTGCGAACCTATGCCCAACCCTGCCCACTTCGCATTTGCGAAGTATGGTTCGCATTTGCGAACCAGGGCCAGCCTGGGACCTCTCGCAATTGCGAGAAAATCTTCGAAATTGCGAAGACAACAGCTGGGTGAAAAACCAGCAATGCAGAAATTCAGAAAATGATCCAACGGCCTACCAAATCTTTGCCCGAGCCCCCCGGGCTCCAAACCAAACATGTACACAACATCAAACACACATTACGAACTTGTTCGTACGATCACATTGCCAATATCACATCGTTTTCATCAAATCAAGCCTCAAGTTCATGATTTTCATACTTTTGGTTTTCAAAACTTTCAAACTTGGAACTCAAGGTCCAAAACATATCAAACGACATCCAAATGTCATCAAACTTTGTAGAAAGCACATATATAATATTTAAGACTTGTACCGGGCATCGGAACCAAAATACGAGCCCGATACCAAGGTCAATTAATTCATTTTCCTTTAACAATTACATCAAAAACAGTTTCACAGAAAAATTCATAACTTGGGCTCTAGGCCTCCGAATTCGACTCCGGACGCATGTCCAAGTCCCATATTTTCCTACGGACCTTCCGGGACCATCCGTTCTCGGGTCCGGGTCCGTTTACCAAAAATGTTGACCGAAGTCAACCATATCAATATTAATATCATTTTTCTCCAAATTCTCATAGAATTCATATTTTCTATCACAAAAACTTTCTTGCTACATGCCTGGATCGTGCACGTAAATCGAGGCAACATAGAATGAGGTTTTCAAGGCCTCAGAAGCTCGAAATGATTAATAAAATAAGTGATGACCCTTTGGGTCGTCACATTCTCCACCTCTAAAACAACCGTTCGTCCTCGAACGGACAAAAGAAAGAAGTACCGGAGTCGGGGAACAAATGTGGGTAGCGGCTCCCGCATATCAGACTCGGACTCCCAGGTCGATACCTTAGGCGGCTGACCTCTCCACTGAACACGCACAGAAGGATAACTCTTCGACCTCAACTGTCGAACCTGCCGGTCTAGAATGGCCACCGGCTCCTCCTCGTAAGATAGATCATTGTCCAATTGGACAGTACTGAAGTCTAACACATGTGTGGGATCGCCGTGGTATCTTCGGAGCATAGATACATGAAAAACTGGATGCACGGCTGATAAGTTAGGCGGCAAAGCTAGTCTGTAAGTCACCCCTCTCACTCGGTCTAGAATCTCAAATGGACCAATATACCTAGGGTTGAGCTTGCCCTTCTTCCCGAACCTCATCACGCCCTTCATAAGCGACACTCAGAGCAATACTCGCCCACCAACCATGAAATCTACATCTCGAACCTTATGATCCGCATAAGTCTTCTGTCTGGACTGAGCTAAACGCAATCTTTCCTGAATAGTCTTGACCTTGTCTATGGCCTCCTGAACTAAGTCTGTACCCAACAACCGAGCCTCTTCCGGCTCAAACCATCCGACTGGAAACCGACATACCCTACCATACAATGCCTCATACGGGGCCATCCGGATGCTAGACTGGTAGCTGTTGTTGTAGGCGAACTCCGCTAATGGCAGAAACTGGTCCCACGAGCTTCCAAAACCAATGACACAAGCTCGGAGCATGTCCTCTAGAATCTGAATAGTCCTCTCGGACTGGCCATCCGTCTGAGGATAAAATGTTGTACTCAGCTGAACCTGGGTGCCTTACTCCTGCTGGACCGCTCTCCAGAACTGCGAGGTAAGCTCTGTACCCCGATCAGAGATAATAGATACTGGCACCCATGAAGACGAACAATCTCCCTAATGTAAATCTCCGCTAACCTCTCCGACGAGTAGGAGATAGATACTGGAATAAAGTGTGCTGACTTGGTCAGCCTATCAACAATGATCCAAATAGCATCAAATTTCCTCCGAGTCAAAGGAAGTCTAGTAACGAAGTCCATAGTGTTCCGCTCCCATTTCCACTCGGGAATCTCAATCCTCTGGAATACACCACCAGGCCTCTGGTGCTCATATTTCACCTGCTGACAATTTAGACACTGAGCGACATACACAATGATATCTTTCTTCATTATGCGCCACTAATAGTGCTGCCGCAAGTCCTGGTACATCTTCGGGGTGAATAGAATACCCCGAACTGTGGGCCTCCGCTAAGATCAACTCTCGAATCTCTTTGACATTGGGCACACAAACTCGACCCTGCAATCTCAATACCCCATCATCATCTAGATTTACCTGTGTGGCACCTCTCCGCTGCAATTATCTCTCAAATCATGCAAATGAGGATCATCAAATTGCCTCTCACGGATACGCTTTACTGGAGAAGAACGAGCGACCGTGCAGGCTAACACCCTGCTAGGCTCAGAAATGTCTAATCTCACAAACCGGTTGGCTAAGGCCTGGACATCTAGAGCAAATGGTCTCTGACTGACCGGAATGAATGCAAGACTACCCATGCTGGCAGACTTTCTACTCAATGCATCGGCCACCACATTGGCCTTACCTGGGTGATATAAGATAGTGACATCATAGTCTTTTAGCAACTCTAACCATCTCCGCTATCGTAGATTCAACTCCTTTTGCTTGAACAAGTACTGCAGGCTTTTGTGATCAGTGTATACCTCACACGTCACACCATATAGATAATGCCTCCGGATCTTCAAGGCATGCACCACTGCTGCTAACTCAAGATCATGAACTGGATAATTCTTCTCATGTATTTTTAGCTATCTCAAAGCATAAGCGATAACCTTACCATCCTGCATCAATACCGCTCCAAGACCTGTACGAGATACGTCACAATAAACTGTATAAGGCCCTGCAGACCTGTCTTGAGCTTCTAAAAGCTCACCTCACGCTCCTCTAACCACTAGAACTGGACACCCTTCTGGGTCAACCTGGTCATCGGGGCTGCAATAGAAGAAAACCCTCTACAAATCGACGGTAGTAACCTGCTAATCCCAAGAAACTCCGGATCTCAGTCACTAAAGCTGGTCGAGGCCAATTCTGGACTATCTCAATCTTCTTTGGGTCCACTTGAATACCTTCCACTAATACAATGTGACCCAGAAATGCTACCGAACTCAACCAGAACTCACATTTCGAAAATTTGGCATATAGCTGATTATCCTTCAGAGTTTGAAGAACCACTCTGAGGTGCTGCTCGTGCTCTTCCCGGCTGTGGGAGTATACCAGGATGTCATCTATAAAGACTATCACGAACAGATCTAAGTAAGGCCTGAATACCCGATTCATCAATTCCATGAATGCTGCTGGGGTATTGGTCGACCCGAAGGACATGACCAAGAACTCATAATACCCATATCTAGTGCGAAAGGCTGTCTTAGGAATGTCAGCTGCCCTGATCTTCAGCTGATGGTAGCTTGACCTCAAGTCTACCTTTGAGAATACCCTTGCTCCCTGGAGTTGGTCAAACAAATCACCAATCCTCGGCAGTGAATACTTATTCTTTATTGTCACTTTGTTCAATTGCCGGTAATCAATACACATCCACATCGAGCTATCTTTCTTCTTTACAAATAATACAGGTGCTCCCTATGGGGAAACATTGGGCCTGATAAAGCCCTTCTCAAGAAGGTCTTGCAACTGATCTTTCAACTCTTTTAACTCCGGCGGGGCCATACGATAGGGTGGAATAGAGATGGGCTGAGTGCCCGGTGCCAGATCAATACATAAAT